>OU342745.1:34041315-35241315 GCA_910589775.1 Avena eriantha | reverse complement strand
ACACGGTGAGATTGACAACCTCATCGCAAGTTAGGGACAAAGTTTTGTGGTTGTGTTGTGCAGGTCTCCACGTTGCTACTAGCACCGGTAGTGTGCCCTGCCAAAGCTCAGCTAGTAACACCTTTGGGGTGTTTCCTTGCTCCTACTGGTTCGATTAAACCTTGGTTTCATAATTGAGGGAAAACTTTCTGCTGTGCTCATCATACCTTCCTCTTGGGGTTCCCAACGAGCTCTATGTCGATCGTCGAGTGCATCAAGATTTTTCTGGCGCCGTTGCCGAGGAGTCAAGGACATCTTCACAAGGGGAGTCCCTCATAACCAATCTCTTTACTTTGTTGTTTTTGTTTTGCTTAGTTTTATTTTTTGCTTTGTTTGCTTGTTTTGCTTTCTTATTTGAAAAACACAAAAAAATTAGTTCCTTTCTTAAGTTGCCTTTATGACTAGCTCTGCTCCAATCACTACTTCATTATGGATAGCTCACTCAGTTTCCTATTTGGGAACAGCATTATGACTACTAAGGTAATAGATGAACCACCGCCTGCTAGAACCTCCATGGAAGAAGAAATTGCTCAACCTGAAAGCTCATTAGATGAAAAAGAGGAGGAGAGTGATGGATAAAAGGAGGAAGAATGGATCTACCCATGCCTAACTTCTAATGAGAGTAACTCTTTATCCCTTACATTATTTTATTGCCTCCCATGCTTATCAAAGGAGGGTGAATGTTATGTTCCCGAGGATTCTTTTGAGAATGTTTATAATAAAGCTCTAGTGCTTGTAGATCATGAAAAGCATGCCTTATGTGATAGTTATATTGTTGAGTTTATTCATGAGGCTACTGAAAATTATTATGAGAGAGGAAAATATGGTTGTAGAAGTTTTCATGGTAATGAAACACCTCTCTATGTGTTGAACGTTTTGAAGTTACTTTCGATTTATCTTCCTATGCCTGTCACTTTTTTCTTTGTGCATTTATTTGCATACAAGATTCCTATGCATAGGAAGTGGGTTAGACTTAAATGTGTTTTGAATTTGCTTCTTGATGCTCTCTTTTACTTCAATTCATATTTCCTATGAGAGCATCTTCTCAAATTTTCATGCCTAACTTAAAGGCGTTAAATAAAAGTACTTGTTGGGAGATAACCCAAGAGTATTAGATGAGTCTTGGAAGTTATTACCTCTGTAATAACCTCTCCTTATCCTTTTTATTTGCTTTTTGTGCCAAGAGTAACCTCTAATGAGAGTGAAGTAATGATTGGGAAAGTTGCTGTCCCGAAACAGATTTATGTGCTTCACCGTAAAACTTCCTAAGAGAGTTATGTACGTCGGATTGAGCTGTAATGTTTTGTGCTTCTGACCCAGGTTGTTATCTAACTTTCGTTAGTTCAACACTTTTTGATTTGAGCAACATAAGGTCTTCGAAAAAATTCATCTTTACCTGCTTGTCTGTTTTGACAGATTTCTGCCATTTT
Organism: Avena eriantha; assembly: GCA_910589775.1. Classification (NCBI taxonomy): domain Eukaryota; kingdom Viridiplantae; phylum Streptophyta; class Magnoliopsida; order Poales; family Poaceae; genus Avena; species Avena eriantha. The sequence goes on along the minus strand of OU342745.1, from coordinate 35,239,846 downwards.
CTGCATTTGCTTCTTGTTAGTTCCTTCTTGAGTTCTTTTGGGGAATTGAGCTTTTTGAGGGAAGTGCTACAGTAGCTAGTGTTCTAATGGAAGTTTATTTGGTTTTAGAACTGAACCTTTATACTTATTTATCCTAAGTGCACTAATGTTGCTAATGAGATTGTGTGAAGTTTTGTATGAAGGAAAATTTTCAGGTGTATGGAAGGAATGAGTAATGAGATGAAGGATGGACTAAAGCTCAAGCTTGGGGATGCCACGCGTGTCACCCCAAGAAATATCCAAGAATTACAAGAGTCACAGCTTGGGGATGCCCAAGGCATTCCCCTCTTCATCACTAAAAATTCCAGGTTTCTTCCAAACGCTTCAGTTTTATTGTTTCATGCACAGTTGTGTTTTTCTTGGAGCGTCTTCTTTTTTGTTTTTGTTTTGGTTTTTAGTTTGCTTGGTTTTCTTAGTTTTCTGAATAAGTTGGTTGGACCCCCTCTTTCATACATTGGTTTGCAAATAGTTTGGTTTGGTTTGGAAAAGAGTAGGAAAGTTCATACTTATGTGGTAAAAAGAGCTTGTTTTTGACTGTGGCCTATGCTTTGTCATGCCATGCTTGATATTGTTTTGGCTTTATGCTTAGTATTATTTGCTGTAGCATGACTTGTTATAAACAATTGAGATTCCTTAATGTGCCTTGGATGAATCATGCGTTGTTTTAGCATATTAAAGCATAGTATAGTGGTATTCTCCTTTGATGCTTTATTTGGGTTGACTTGGAACATGCTCACACCATGTTATGACTATCTCAAGTCACCATAGCCTTTATGATCCTTTAGTTTTCAACTTGTAGTATCACTTTATGCTTTGATCAATGATGTTTTGTCGCTCTGCATGATTATGGCCATTATTGCTCTCTTAGTTTGTCGCTCCCAGTCTTTTGCTAGCCTCCACAACAAAGTATGAGTTCCACTCATGCATCCAACTCCCTAAACCAAGTTTTTCCAAAGAGTCCACCATACCTACCTACTAGCTTATGCTATTCTAAGTATATTCATGCTTTTGTTTACCTTTCACTTGTTATGAGAAAACTAGTGATTAAAGCTCTCACGAACTTGATGGCACACTTTACTTTATTGCCTCTAATAAAATTGAACCATTGGGTCCTTCTTTGTTGCGTATATGCTTGCGCTTTATAAGTTGAAATTAGCAAAACCATGTTGCATGGGGAACGCTTTCAACATTGCACTTGTACTTTGTACCCCGTTGATATCATGTTCTTTTGCTTACGGATCCCGGCGGTGTGAAATAAAAGTGCAACTTGTAAGATCATGGAGTTTGTATATGTGTTAGAGAAACGCCTAGGCCGCTAGCCTAAGCCATGCCTAATCATGGTGGAAACTTGCAGCATCACCATAATGAGCACTCTATGAAGCATACTCAATAAAAACCTATGCAAATAGCAAATAAAAAGATCGCTGAGATGCTCATTGTCTAATTGCCTTGTCATTTTGATTATGGGAAAGCTCCCGTATCATGTGCAAAGGGTACCCCGTTGGCGGTTCTTAATGATACACATATACTTACAATGACAAGAGCTTACTCGTGACTGAAGTTGAGTAGCATGAGGATCGGTCTTCGTAAGTAAGGGGCATGAGATTTCGGTTTATAACTTGTCAAGCATATCCTCTTAGTTGTGTCATTTTAACCTTAATCACCTTCAAGATGCTTATGATAGGGGCAATGAGAGCTGAAAGCTATAAGTACCATAATTTTTGGAAGCTCTTTATGAGACTTGAATCCCTACTTCCTTTTTTGTGTCACTTTAACCTTAATCACCTTCAAGATGCTTATGATAGGGGCAATGAGAGCTGAAAGCTATAAGTACCATAATTTTTGGAAGCTCTTTATGAGACTTGAATCCCTACTTCCTTTTACAAAAGGCCTTTCTTCCACTATTATATTGAGTCTCCACCTTCTATCTTTATGCACCTACTTTGAGAGCATAGTGGCCATTCTTAGTTCTATGTGCATTGTCCCAAGACTAGTTGATTGATGCATAACTTGTTATTGCTTGTTTGAAACTATTGTATCTAGTCACTCTAATGAACTTTGAAGGTGTCCTATGCAATTATATTTGCTACTCTATTGAGGGACAAGCTGAATACTTTTATGCTATGTTTTCTTTATGTGAAACAAACAAACGTCTTGCAAAGCATTGTTATTCATGAATCTTTTGTTTGTGCCTTTTCATGTTGCATCATAGTTTCTTTGCTTATTGCTAGAGCTTTGTCTTTCATGCTATGATTGAAGTACTATGATCCCAGCTTTGAATGTTTTGCAAAAACTTTGATCAAGTCTTTGATGGTGCATGTCACCTCAAATTTTTTTATCACTTACCTACTCGAGGAAGAGCATGAGTTAAGCTTGGGGATGTTGATACATTGCAAATGTATCTATAATTTTTGATGTTCCATGCTTGGTTTTATCCACTTTCTTGTGTTTTTTTCCAACTTTGGAGTACTTTTCATATGATTTCTTAGACTAACCTATTAACAAGAGCCACAGTGCCAGCTGCCTGTTTTCTGTTGTTTTTGGTTCCAGGAAAGTCAGAAAATGAATATTCTCGGAATTGGACGGGACAAAAGCCAAAGTGCCAATTTTTCCAAAAGTGCCAGAATACGAGACGGAGAAGGGCCAGGGAGCCGCCACACCACCGGGCCGCGCGGCCAGGCCTGGCCCGCGCCAGGGGGTGGCGTGGCCACTCCCGACACCCCCTCGGCCTCTCCTTCCGCCTATAAGTTGCCCTCGGGACAAAAACCCTAAGTACCCGATCAAAAATCCACGAAAGAGTCTGTAGCCGCTGTCATCTCCATCCCTAGATCGGGAGGGATCTGAAGCTCTTCCCGGCACCCTGCCGGAGAGGGGAATTCACCCTGGAGGCTTTCTTCATCACCATGCAAGCCTCCGGTGTGATGCGTGAGTAGTTCATCCTTGGACTACGGATCCATGTAGTAGCTAGATGGCTGGTTTCTCCTCATTTGTGCTTTCATGTTTAGATCTTGTGAGCTCCGTTCATGATCAAGATCATCTTTTTGTAATTCATAAATGTTGTGTTTGCGGGGATCCGATGGATATTGAGATGCTATTTCAGATTGATTATTGATTCTATCATGTCTTTGTTATTTGAGATCTTGCATGCTTTCCATTGTTAGTAGCTATCTTGGCCAAGTAGATGCTAGCAACTCCAAGAGTTAGTATTTATGCTCGATAGTGGGTTCATGCCTCTGGTAATCTGGGGAAGTGACAGAAATCTCTAAGGTACTAGATGTGTTGTTGCTACTAGGGAGAAAACAACAATCCTTTGTTCATAGAACAATCGTATTGTTTACTTTACACGCAGTTCGTAAGGCAATAATCTGTTGCTTGCAACTTAATACTGGAGGTGGTTCGGATGATAACCTGAAGGTGGATTATTAGTCATAGATGCAGTTGGATGGCAGTCTATGTATTATGTTGTAATGCCCAATCAAGTCTCAGAGGAGTCAAGATGATTAGTATATGCATGTATTGCTTTCTGGGTGTTTGTCAATTGCCCCGCTGTAATTTGTTCACCCAGCATGTTATCTATCTAAGGAGAGCCACCTCTAGTGAACTATGGATCCCGGTCCTTTTTCTTTACATATAATCTACAATCTTTTACTGCTTTGTGTTTACTTTATGCAAACTTTTACTTCTTTCCATTCGATACGTTTAATCCTTTGTTTTCCGCAAAACACGGTGAGATTGACAACCTCATCGCAAGTTGGGGACAAAGTTCTGTGGTTGTGTTGTGCAGGTCTCCACGTTGCTACTAGCACCGGTAGTGCGCCCTGCCAAAGCTCAGCTAGTAACACCTTTGTGGTGTTTCCTTGCTCCTAATAGTTCGATTAAACCTTGGTTTCATAATTGAGGGAAAACTTTCTGCTTTGCTCATCATACCTTCCTCTTGGGGTTCCCAACAAGCTCTACGTCGATCGTCGAGTGCATCAGGATTACAAATAGTAAGCACACTATCCATGTTGCAATTTCTATCACCACTTACCATATCATTACCTTGTGAAAAATCACATGTTGGTGAAGTGGTAGAAGATGAGAACTCATCTCGACCGGAAGTGGAAGCAACACAATCATCCTCAAAAATATTGGACACAACATATTTATCTTGAAGTTTTGTCCATAACTCATGAGCGCTCCAAAAAGGTATGACTGAAGAAGTAACTACATGGCTCAAAGTTCGCAGATCAAAGGGCTATGTCATAATTGACAGCCAGCTATACAAAAGAAGTACCACGGGAGTTTTACTATTGTGCGTCTCCCAGCAACAAGGTATGGACATCCTTAGAGAAATACATCTCGGAGATTGCGGGCATCATGAAAAGGATACAGATGCCGCCTAGAGGGGGGTGAATAGGCGGTTTAAAACTTTTACGAGAAGGGCTTAACAAAAGCGGAATAAAGCTGGCGTTTACTTTGTTAAGCACAAAACCTATATAAACTACGGTTCACCTATGTGCACCAACAACTTGTGCTAAGCAAAACAAGCAACTATGTGATAGCTAGATATAAGACTTCAAGCATGAAGGCTATCACAAAGTAAAGTGCATAAGTAATAGCTCGGGTATAGAGATAACCGAGGCACGCGGAGACGATGATTTATTACCGAGTTCCTCCCATAAAGGGAGTACGTCTCGTTGGAGGGGTGGGCGGTACTAGGACCACCACGCCACAAAAGGCCTCACCCTATTCTCCTGTGAACCTCGCCACAAGAGGCCCGGTTCACTTCTTCACTATCGGTGCACTTGTCGGTGGCAATCCGTAACCTCTCACAAAGATTGGGGCACTTCTCCACAACTCAATTGGAGACTCCCAACAAACAAGCTCGGGGAAAGCTCCACAACTTAATTGGAGGCCCCAAGTAATCCACAAACCTGCAAAACAACTAAACCGTCTAGGGTTCCAAGAACCCAAGAGTAAAAATCTTCTCACCTTTCACCCAATCGAATCCTCACCGAGAACTCAAACCGATGCACAAAATGCAAAACACAAAAAGTGCTCAAGTCCTTCTTTCCGAAATTCCACCAAAGCTACAAAAGCTAGTGGGAGAATAAGAGAAGAAGAACACAAGAGGAAATCCACAAAAGAAACCCTAAGATCTAGATCCCAATATGTTCCCCTCACATAGAGGAGAGATGGATTGGTGGAGTTGTAGATCTAGATCCCCCTTCAAATCCCCCAAAAGATTCAAGAAATATGGGAGGGATTGAGAGAATTTGCAAGCTCTTGAAGGTCAAAACAATGGAGGAGAGAGAATGCAAGCAACCAGCCTAAGGACGAAGAAGGGGTCTATTTATACCCCTACCCAACGAAATATGACTGTTTGGGACCTCCTAGGCCGGATAATCCGCCCCTCCCCCGGATATTCCGGGTTCCCCGGGCCAAAATATGGCTAAGGGCTTCGCAGCGCGACTCTCTGTATATGGGGCAGATATTTGTGCCGAATAATCCACCCCGGAGGCCCGGATAATCAGCCCCTGTTACAGAGAGCCACGCCTCAAAGTCCTTAGCCGTTTCCCAAAAATTGGGCCGGATAATCCGCCCCCCTGAAAACTGGCAGAAACAGCAAAACTGAAACAATCATAACTTTTGCATCCAGACTCCGTTTTTGATGATCTTGGGATCGTTTTAAAGAGGGCAATGAGCTCTACAAGATCATACAGAGAAACATCATAGTTCCAGCAAGGTAGGATATAACCAAATGACGAAAGGTTTGACCTCTCCTAGAAAGACGAACCGATAAAACCTCCAACATCGTAAACGCAATAGAGAATGCATATGAAATTCATTTTCGATGAACTTGAGCTTGTCATGGAGATTAACACAAGATCTAAATACTCACATGAGTAAGACCCAAATAAGAACCAAGAAAGATGATGCCAAGTATGCAAAGGTTTGAGCTCTCACCGAGGGATATGATCAAGTTACTCACTCGAGAGCCCCTCTCGATAGTACAGTTATCTATCCTATAAACCGGTCTCCCCAACTAACACCACGAGACCAGTAAGAAAAAAACCCTATCAAGATCAAACAATTGCCTCGTGTATATTCCACTTGATGTTGATAATGATGATCTTCTATACCTCAAGAGGAACACCTTTCTTGATTGCGCTAGCTTGGTGAAGACATGGAATTTGCTCCCCCATACTCCACTATGGAAGAGCCTCTCTTTTAGGAATATATTCACATATCCATGATCACCATAAGGATGGCAAGCTACACTTGAGATCATCTTATTATTCAAGACACACTTGTCATAGGCTCAACTTCTACTTGACCAATCTCCGGATCATTCCTTGAAACCTTGATCAACACTTGATCTTCTTCACTTTCTTCTTCTTCCAACCTTGAAGCCAAGATATGGTTCAAGCATTGCCTATGGACAAATCCTACAAGTAAAACTCAATGCAAACATAAGTCCATAAAGATTGTCATTAATTACCAAAACCACACATGGGGCACACATGTTCTTTCACATCATGCCGCCCCCGATCTCTAGTGGCAAAAGCCTTTCGGCAAGGATTCTACTGGCTGACCGCCAAGGCGGACGCTGATAAGCATTCTATGCACATCAACCACATGTTCTAGCTGAATAATTGCGAACGATACCAATTACTTGGTCGTTTGCAGTCAGGGCGCTTGACATGGTTGGGCCTTTGCAAACATCACCTTGTGGATTAACGCATCTCCTAGTAGAAGTTGATAAGTTCAGTAAATGGATCGAAGCTAAACCCATTAGAAAGCTCGATGGGGCAACAACCCTAAAAATTGTCCGGGGTCTAGTGGTGAGATTTGGTCTCCCACATAGCATCATCACCGACAACGACAACAACTTGTCTCTTGGAGAAGTTGGGGATATTGTCACGAAAAAGGTATCAGCCTTGACCTAGCATTTGTGGCACATCCATAGTCAAATGGGCAAGTTGCGCGGGCCAATGGACTAATTTGGCAAGGAATCAAGCCACGCTTAGTGGCACCACTACATAGAGCAGCTGGAGCCTAGACAGAGGAGTTGCCATCTGTTTTGTGGAGTTTACGAACAACACCCAATAGATCTACCGGCTTGACCCCTTTCTTCATGGTTTATGGAGCAGAAGCTGTCCTACCATCCGACATCCTTCACGATGCAACAAGAGTCGCCGCCTATGACAAAGATGATGCTGAAGAATCCGGACGCCTACCTGTGGACCTGCTCGAAGAGGAACACATGCTAGCATGCCAGAGATCCGCCATCTACTAGTAGAAGCTATGCAACTACCATAGTCGCCGCGTTAGGCATCGCTCCTTTAAAGAAGGGGATCTAGTGCTTCGACTCAAGTAGCAAAAGTCACACAAACTATCCCCGCCTTGGGAAGGACCGTCGTCATAAGCAAATCATTTCTCAATGGTTCCTATTACCTCGTCGACATTCGTGAGTTGAATGATAGGCCAAAAGAACGCAAATGCAAGCAACGTGACCCCGATAATAATTTCTCGAGGACTGATCGGCCATGGAACATAGCACAACTACGTCTTTTTACACTTAGGATATTTTATATTATGTAATGAGTACCTTATATGATCGATGAAATAAAGCATTCGGTTCACTCATATTTTCGAAGTCTTTTACCTCCTTTAGTATTCATTTTTGGATCATATAAACCCTTTATACGCAAGTTTACATTTGCACTTGTGAAAATTCCGCCTATGTGCGTTAGCTTAAGTTTTCTGGTCTACACGTTTTCTAATGTTTTATGTGGATTCTAGAGTAGTGACTTTCCGGCACTCAAAGCCAGCAATTTTTCTCTTAGGTTCTTGATGGTGCTATTAATCATCATCACCTAAGAGCATGGTTCTGTGTTGAGAGTCTTCCGTATCACGAAAGGTCAAGCATACGAACCAGAATAATGGATAAGCTAGAACTTGCTTAAAACATATATACATGCTGGATCTAGATAAGTAGTAGGAGGCTTGTAGCCAAGTTTTCCACCTTACTTCTACAAATTTTTCTGCATACATACTGCAGAGACACATTTAATACAATAATGTTTTTCATGGCTCTGCTGCAGGGGACTTCGAAGCTGCATCATCGGCAGGAGGAGAGCTAGGCCTGGCAAGATCATCAAGCTCGGAAGACGCAGGCTAGAGTCTAAAGTCGCTGGCTCCTCATCCACTTCTTTAGCAGGCACAAAGACGTCTGCCTTGACCATCTTGGCAACCTTGGTATCGTAGCCGGCGAGGGAGTTCTAGATGGCGTTGTTGTCAATTTCGTGCCCCTCCTCGTCAAACTTTGGCATGCCGGAGGTCACCAACTCGATGCCAGCTTCGTCGCAGTGTGCCCTGACCAAGGACACGACCATCCTTGCACCAGCCCAGACGCAAGATGCTTTCCTGCTCTTCACTTTCTCGGAGGCTTGGCGCACGATTTTCGAGTACTTGGCCACAGAATTTTCCGCCTTGATGGTGATGTCCAATGTTTGTGCTATCTCCTTGGCTTGGGTGATGGCAGTATTGATGAATTTGCCGGCAAGAATCATGCATTCCTTTGGGTCTGGAGCACCTTCACCCATATTGGTTAAACCAAGGGGATCTATGTTTTCGTCAGAAGCAAGGCTCATGACTACAGATTATACATACAAGTTCATCTAACTTACAAAATTGACAAAGAGGGAGGATAGTTACGAAAGATGCTCGTCTTAGCTTGTTGGCAGGTCTCCGCCAAGATGTCATGCTCCTTCTGAAGCTTCTTAAACATCTCAAGGCCCCGAGCATTTTTCTCTTTGGTAGTTGTTCAATATCTTTCTTCAGGCACTGAATCTCGGTGTCGGTAGACTCTTGCATAACCTTCATTGCCTTTGACGACATCAGCCAGGTCTTTCTTTAGAATTTTGTTTGCATCGTTGAGCTGCTGGATATGCTTAGATTGCTCGACGATGCTCTTCGCCTTGGCGATGGTATCTGTAAGACGGAACAAAGATAACATTATGAGAATTCATATGAAATGGTTCCAGGTGAGTAAATTGGGAGCTGTTGGAGGAAAAAAGACGCTTGCTATTTGTGATATGTTCCTTTAGAAAAGTTGTTTTACCCTTTTCAATGTCCTGCGCTTCTTGCAGCTTGGCATATTTATCATTGGTAGCTTTCCTCTGGGCATTCTCATTCTGCAAAGAGATGAAGTGATCAATTTGTCTAAAGCATCTAGTAGGAACTTCTTAGTTTCAATTAAATGCTCGGGGGCGACAGTATCAGATTTTAAATCCAATGTGTTCTCTCTTAGAGTATCTAGCCGGAATTATTCATTCCAACTAGAAACTCGGGGGGCTACACTATCAAGTTCTACACTTAGTTCTTTGGAGCACTCATGCCAATAACTACTGGTTTTCCGCCTAAGAGCTAGGGGGCTATAGTGGGATATATTATAAAGTAAAAAAGTAAAGATCAAAGACTTACAATAGCAATAACCCTCAGATTGTTGGCTAAGTTGGCATATGCGTCATGGAAGGTCCGGGTATTGTTATAAATGGCATTTGCCTATTGAATGAGATCATCCAGGCTTAGTGTCAGAGGAGTCATAGGCAGAGGAGTTGTAGAAGCCGAAGGCATGGACAAAGCCCTAGCTGTCTCCTGTGTAATAAGAGTAGTTGAAGACATAGTGGCTCCCGGCTTAACTGTTGCTATTGTTGTTGCTGCCTCTGCCCCCCCCCCCCCCCGCCAATTACTTCCCTTTCTCGGTGGCATCCTTAGCCGGAGCTTTAGCCACTTTGGAGGAGGTACTCTCCTGCGTTGCCTGGTCGCTAGGAGCAAGGTCCGTATCAACACGGCCTGAGACATCTGGTGTTGGATGGATGTCTATCTCCATGATGGAGGTCTCTCAGGGATGATGGGGGACGAAGTTCTAGCGGAGCCTGTGGCAGGCTTGGCGGCAGGAGTTGGGGGAGCAACGGCGGGGGATGACTTGGAAAACATGTCACAAATATTTTTGGAACCTCCAACATCTTTGGAGGTCCGCCTCAAACCAACACTGGATCTCTTCCTGAAACGTACAAAGTATAAGTATAGGGATTGAGTAGGTGCAACACAAAGTTAAGTCGAAGAATGAATATACTTACACCGTAGCTAGAGCCTTGGTCAAAGGGATGCCGATAGATTTCTTCTTCTCCGCCTCTAAGGCGACAGTGGATTTTTGGAGACTCCACTCTCCGTTTTCTTCTTCTTGCCCTCGTCAGCAACGTCAAAGGTGGAGCTCTTCCGCTTCTAGGCTTCCGGAGCTGGATGATCCTTGGAAGTATCATCGTCGGACATAGCCTCGATATCCTTCAGCCTTGGATCATAGACTTGAGAGGCCATTTGATCCGCTGCCAAGGTTGCATGCTGATGGATCAGAAAACATGTCGGATGGCTTGTGCATTCAAGACGGAAGCCTTAGAGTATATGCTAAAACAACAAAGGAAACATGGTTACCTCTAGGAAGTTCCCGCACTCGAACATGTCGAAGATGATCTTGAAGCCATGCTTCTTTTTTTTCACCTTGACAAGGTCCTTAAGCCGGAGCTTGATGGAATCCATGGAGATGTTGTCTTTGGAAACCCGCATAGGATCTTCCCTCTCCTTGGAGTACTTGAGCATCAGCTCAACGCGGTGCTGCAGAGGTTGGATCCGCCTTGTGAACCAACACATGGCTAGGTCCAGGCTGGTTAGACCTCCGTCTACCAGCCACTCGATCCGCCTTACGGCGCGAGAGGCTTCGTCGTTGGACTGGAGGGGGCCTTGGGATCTCCAGGTGGTGGCCTCAGCGGCGGCTCCATCGATAAAGTCAGGGTATGAGTCTTCCCAGCCGGCCAGAGGGATATCTAGACCATAGAAGTAAGTTCGCTGCCAATTCTTGCAGGACTCGTGACCAACGATGTCGGGGAACCGCCGATAGGACAGATCTTGAAGCTAATGGTTCCACAGTTCCGCAGTTCGTCCTTGGACTCTATCGACCCTCTCTTGACGGTTAAGAAATAGATAAACATATCTGACCCAGGTTTGATTCCTACGTATCCTTCGCATAAAGCTATGTAGTTCCTAAGTACAAGAATGTTGTTGGGGGAGAGATTATGGGGGAGTACCCGAAAGTGTTGGAGGATTTCAAGGAAGAAGTCAGAGACTGACAGGCTAACGCCACGTACCAGTTGAGCTTTGAGGTAGAGTTTATCTCCGGCTTGGGGAGAAGGGACCACTTCGCCCGTCGGAGCTGGCCGCCAGACTAATCCCTTCGTCGCCAGAAGGTATCCTTCGGCAATGAGTTCTTGCAGCTGCTCGGCAGAGAGATCAGAACCCCTCCACACCCTCTTGTGGGAGTCCGCGTCCTCCTCCGCAGCATTAGGCACCGCTCTTTTCTGGTCACCGCCGGTGGATTCCACCACGGCGGAGACGGGGATCACCACTCGCTCCGGCGGGACATATACTCCCTGCGATGGCTCCATAGTAGCCTCGGGAGCTGCCGCTGTCTATGGAGCGTGGCTGCTACTGGCCATTGCGCGGATGGATGAAGGATAAGGGGGAGGAAGGAGTCTGGCTAGGGTTTTCGCTAATGAGCTCGAACGGTCGCGCGTCAGGAGGAAGAAGAAGATGCAGGGAGAATGCGGATAAAAAGAAATATTATGGCCGCAATAAAAAATTATAGACCCAGGCATCAAGATTCGTGCAGGGAAGATCTAACTGTTGCAGCGTTGACAACCCGTGTGCAAACGTGCGTAGTAATTTCGCCATGTCCCCCGATTTGCCGCTTAAATGTTTAGGATTTTGCGCGCGCGAAAATAGCTAATGATTAATTCACTGCCATATGTGAGTTTTGAGGTAGCATAGGCTGTAGCCAATGTCATCCTACAGACTGTTGCAGTGGAAGAGTCACGTCTGAAGATTCCATGGAAGACGAAAACCATCTGACTCTGAAAGAAAGGACTTGAAGAATCTCCGGCTTGCACAATGAAAGACAGAGAGGATTGCAGAGTTCTTTGGGAGACCTTCGAGATATTGCTTGACAAATTGCTGACATCACCTAGACGGAGCATTCAAGATTAAAAGGCAAGACTGCGCAAGATCTCAAGGTCCTTCGCGAGTTACTGTTGGGGATATGCTAAATGGGTATCACCATTGCATGTCTCTAATCCGGCTAACCTGGGTGACCCATAGTTGGTAGCATGGCCCATGGCTTGTTGGGCGGCCCAGTTAGATGGATCTAGAAGGGAGGCCCATAAAGGAAGGCTACGTTGCAGTCACCGAACTACGCGGAGTCTTGGAGTACAAGACACAAAGACTAGTTGATATTAGTTTAGGACTCTGTAACCTGCCCGGCAAGGTCTAGACCTTTTCCCTGTAACCCTAGGTTCCGGTGCTTTTATAAGCCGGGCCCGTGGGCGGCTTTAGGGCAACAATTATAGTGCTTAGAGCAACACCTCGCACAATGAACCAATCCCTATAACTCAACATATTGCCAGTATAGTGATTTATAGCAGGAGTAGCGTTCCGCCACCGTTACGGGACTTGAACCTGGGTAAGCCGTGTTACCTCGTACTCGTCAACTCACTGCCTTCGTCCACCTCTCTAAACACGCTCTATGAGGACCCCTCTATGGCGTACTCATCGATAATACCATGACATGTTCAAGGAAGAAGTCGGAGACTGACAGGCTAACGCCACGTACCAGTTGAGCTTTGAGGTAGAGTTTATCTCCGGCTTGGGGAGAAGGGACCACTTCGCCCGTCGGAGCTGGCCGCCAGACTAATCCCTCCGTCACCAGAAGGTATCCTTCGGCAATGAGTTCTTGCAGCTGCTCGGCAGAGAGATCAGAACCCCTCCACACCCTCTTGTGGGAGTCCGCGTCCTCCTCCGCAGCATTAGGCACCGCTCTTTTCTGGTCACCGCCGGTGGATTCCACCACGGCGGAGACGGGGATCACCACTCGCTCCGGCGGGACATATACTCCCTGCGATGGCTCCATAGTAGCCTCGGGAGCTGCCGCTGTCTATGGAGCGTGGCTGCTACTGGCCATTGCGCGGATGGATGAAGGATAAGGGGGAGGAAGGAGTCTGGCTAGGGTTTTCGCTAATGAGCTCGAACGGTCGCGTGTCAGGAGGAAGAAGAAGATGCAGGGGAGAATGCGGATAAAAAGAAATATTATGGCCACAATAAAAAATTATAGACCCAGGCATCAAGATTCGTGCAGGGAAGATCTAACTGTTGCAGCGTTGACAACCCGTGTGCAAACGTGCGTAGTAATTTCGTCATGTCCCCCGATTTGCCGCTTAAATGTTTAGGATTTTGCGCGCGCGAAAATAGCTAATGATTAATTCACTCTCATATGTGAGTTTTGAGGTAGCATAGGCTGTAGCCAATGTCATCCTACAGACTGTTGCAGTGGAAGAGTCACGTCTGAAGATTCCATGGAAGACGAAAACCATCTGACTCTGAAAGAAAGGACTTGAAGAATCTCCGGCTTGCACAATGAAAGACAGAGAGGATTGCAGAGTTCTTTGGGAGACCTTCGAGATATTGCTTGACAAATTGCTGACATCACCTAGACGGAGCATTCAAGATTAAAAGGCAAGACTGCGCAAGATCTCAAGGTCCTTCGCGAGTTACTGTTGGGGATATGCTAAATGGGTATCACCATTGCATGTCTCTAATCCGGCTAACCTGGGTGACCCATAGTTGGTAGCATGGCCCATGGCTTGCTGGGCGGCCCAGTTAGATGGATCTAGAAGAGAAGCCCATAAAGGAAGGCTACGTTGCAGTCACCGAACTACGCGGAGTCTTGGAGTACAAGACACAAAGACTAGTTGATATTAGTTTAGGACTCTGTAACCTGCCCGGCAAGGTCTAGACCTTTTCCCTGTAACCCTAGGTTCCGGTGCTTTTATAAGCCGGGCCCGTGGGCGGCTTTAGGGCAACAATTATAGTGCTTAGAGCAACACCTCGCACAATGAACCAATCCCTATAACTCAACATATTGCCAGTATAGTGATTTATAGCAGGAGTAGCGTTCCGCCACCGTTATGGGACTTGAACCTGGGTAAGCCGTGTTACCTCATACTCGTCAACTCACTGCCTTCGTCCACCTCTCTAAACACGCTCTATGAGGACCCCTCTATGGCGTACTCATCGATAATACCATGACATGATGCTCATGGATTGTTCCCTTACTAGTTGGAGAGGCATCACTTTTGAAGAACTTATATAGTCTGGGTATATACGGGTTACTAATCGATATCTTCTCGAATATCGATTTTGGTTTTTTTTCTCATGGTTGTCGTCAAAAGAATTGTCCTCGCAATATTCGCCATGACTGCTACATCCTCGACATGGTGATTCATACTCTTGGCTCCTAGCGATGACTAGGCTATTCGGTTATTTTTCCTGAAATACTGATGTGATCCTTTTAGGATTATTCTAATGGCTACGCACGTGTATGTAACCTTGACATTGCAGCTTAAATAAAAATTATAGCAGAACCCTAGTATTACCAGGTTTGTTTTATTATAAGTGTCACTTTTATTTGTCTGTCTTTGAAAAAAAATAAAGATTATATTAGAAAAAAGAAAGCCCAGGGAGATCTCTAAAATTTGACTGTTTTTTAAGGATTTATTTTGTACTACCTCTATTTGGGATTATTAGTCTAAGGCCAAGTTGCAAATACCAACACACTCCATAACTCTCTTTCATTAATCTATGCATGCACCAATAGTTTTACATGCACGAGAGAAGTGAGAGGAAAGAAGAACATGCATTGAACAAAAAAGACTAATAAATGAGATAATCCTTATAATCTTAAACAATATAAAAAAGTCTAGAGACCTACAATCCCGAACAGAGGTAGTAATCGCTAGAGACACGCTTGCATTTATTATATACTTTTTGATACTCTCTTTTTGACTATGTGATTCGTATCTCGACAAAGTTAAAGCAAGAGGGGAGCACTGTAAATATACCACGGTATTGTTTGTAAAAAAATATCATGATTACACAAAGATCGCGCCGACCCACGCCGTGCCACTGCCACGCCGTATCGTGTAGCTTTGGCCTTGGACTTTGGTTGGAGTCAGTGCATGCACCTCATCCGTGGGCCCGGAGCCACGCCATCCAATTGGATGGCGACGTCACTGTCCCCGTGGGACCCGCGATGTGGAGCTCCTACTTTTGGGCTAGTGCGTGCATGGACAAATCATAACCAGCCCTCGTGTCCGCATGTGCTATTTGCAAAAAATATGCTGGTTGTTGTGGTGGCTTTCGCTAATTTGCAGTTTGGTGCTCATGGATTGAGCTTTTTGGGAGTTTAACTTACATGTGTTAAGAGTGGATTTTAAAAAGTTCAGTTTAGCCAACGCCTAGAATGCCACTTATGATTTTCCTTCTCAAATCCCTGTTCTGACAATCTAATCTAAAGTGAAAAAACGTCTTAGATTAAGAAACCAAGGTAGTAGTTAAAACACGAGACTTGACCTTAGTTGTGTTTTTGCGATGATAATGACACATTTGTCCATCACTCACTACCAATTAACAAATAGAGAGATAATTCTTCCACCGTGACATAGTTTCAGTCATCCCATTTCCTTTTGCTTTTGGATATGATTTCATAGACTTTGTTTTCTTATTGTTGGTTTGGTTTCCCAACTGATTACATTATGTCGCCCCCATAAACAAGTGTTTCTAGCGGTATAGTAAAGTCCATATAATAGCCAATGACTCTTCTTGTCTTCAGTTTCAATTTTCACATTTTGAGAGAACAATGCAAGCCTTATAATTTAGTCATCAATTCCAGTACCAATGGAGAGTTTGACACCGTAGATCCAAACACCAAACATGTCAAGCTCAATATGGAAATGCATGCTTCCCTTCCTCCTCGAGAACTCCTTTTCCGAAAGGATATGGACATAATTTCCCTTACTTGCATGTATTTTTGTATTCTTTATGAACTACTCATTTGGACCAATTCTGAATATCCAATGACTCTTCTTGTCTCCAGTAGTTGTAATTGTTTACATGACAAGATTTGTGATAAAATATCGGATATTATTACCAATTCTGAATCTTACTCATTTGGACCCACTTTTCCTTTGGAAAAAAACTTGCCTACAGTTTCTTGTAAACCAAACTAATAAACTACCAGAAAGAATTCCTTACTTCTACAACATAGCATGACCACATAACCGACGAATTCAATGTCTCATGGAAATAATTTAAAATCTACTCCCTCCGTTTCATAATATAAGATGTTTTAGCTTTGTAAAAGGAGTGTATCTAGATCCATTTTAGTGTCTAGGTTTACTCTAAATCTAGATGAATCTAGACACTAAAAGAGGTCTAGAGTAAAATGTCTTATATTTTGAAACGGAGGGAGTATGTGTTCAGAACGCCCTCTTAGAATTGGAAGTAAACATAATGTCACTTGATGGACCTGGAGAGGAAAACGAAGTAATCCAGAGGGGTCATTCGTAAAGAAGAAGCTCATTGCGCTTTCCAGTGGCTGGTATCTCTATCTTACGGAGAATCTGCCATCGCCCCGCCGACGCCGACGCCTCGTTGCCTTCTCTCCCCTCCCGTCCTCATCGCGATCCCTCCGCCCCGTCCCCGAATCCAGCGCCCAGCCCAGGTGAGACGGCCGATTGTTTTCTTCCCGGCGTGCCTAATTGGTAAAGGCTGCGAGAATAAGGCGAAATCTGACCCGAGTCTCGCTCAATTCGGTGCAGATTTGGTGTGGGTGTCGGGCTAGGTTTCCGTGCCAGCGATGAAGGAGAAGCGTGGGCTCGAATCCGCCGCCGCAGGCGACGGAGGCCCTGATGCTAAGCGGTCGCGGCCCCCGGCTCTGGCTAGGTTTGAACCTCGTGGAGTTTAGGTTCCCCCTTTTCAGTACTTGGTCTGTTGTTTGTATAGCTGTGTGAATTTAGTTGCACGAGCGCTAGCCAGTGGAGTCTGTTGGATCATACGAAAGCTTTCCTGATTCAGCGGTGCCTTGCCGTACAACTAGGATTTCGGATTTTATCTTCAGAATTTACTGCTTGCGATTTGGTGCTGTGTAATTTGAACATCAGTAAATATAATCATTTTTAACGGACGAATGGTGGTCCTCTGAGATTCTGAAGTGATGTTCAGTATCTTAGCTGTTGTGCTGAACCATAAGTTTGGAATTTCAGTTTATGGTTTTAATAACCATGGGCAATTTGAAGTTGCCTTTTGGGGATCATACTTTTTAGTTCTAGAAATAATTTAAGTTGGATTTGGTGCGGCCTGCTGGGGAAATGGCTGAATTCTTGGTAAAATGGTAGTTAACTGTTGAGTGAAAGGGCAAGATCTGTAAATAAGTTGCTTCGGGAGAGCATGCTCGTGACCTTGTATAAACACCAAGGATCTACACACAGAGACTATTGCACTTATCATTGAAAATGATTTAAGAAAATGGAAACATGAATAACAGTGCACACATTCATTGTATGGTCTTGCGGCGCGATTAATCTTTGCTCTGCACAGCCTCGCGCTTGTGATCCTGATGGAGAGCGGGTTGACGTGGAAGGAGTTCAGCGTGTCACGCACTTAGGGATCTCTAATCCAGCCATTAAAGAAAAGTGTAGTACATCGTCAAGTACACATCCAGACAAAATCAAATATAACTTTTTTCTGAGTTTGTTGCCCATCTTTAACTCCAGGCTAGTTATTCCCTCCATTCCTTTTTGAATGATCTTTTAGCCTCATGCACATAATTAAGCAAATACATAAGATTACCACCATATTAAGTTGCCTTCTTTGCTACCTCACTGAACTTGTTTGTCTATTGCACACCCCAAGTGGCTAATTGTCAAGAAACTGCCTAATAAATGGCAAGAACCCATCTCTAAAACGGCATCGAAAGAGAAGGATGGAGGTGTATCCTTTGTGCGTTATGTTTATAGGCATAACCTTTATACTCTTCTCCTGTTTATTTTAACAGCAGAAGTATAACATTGTTTAGTGTGACCATATGAACAAATGAGACATTTCTGGTGCATTTAGCACATGCCACGTTCTAGGATGCTACATACTACACGGATCATTGTAGGACAATTAGCAAGTATTGTTTTAGCATCTTTTAAAGAACCAGTGTATCTCATGTGCCTGCATATAGCTGTACTCTTGATTCTGTTTTGAAAGGCTAGAAGACTGAAATGCACTAACATTTTGATATTGTGTTGTGGCCTGTTGAATAATAAGTTTAATATTATGTTAAATGGTTTTTGTTAGTGTCTTTTCATACAGAACATCATTTATTCAGGATAGTAGTACTTATTCATTCTGCTTGTACAGTGTTATTGTTGAAGCACTAAAGGTGGATAGTCTGCAGAGGCTTTGCTCGTCACTGGAACCAATTCTTCGTAGAGTGGTAAGAACAAAGCAAGTACTATACTAAGCATAAGTATTGTTCACATCTCTTTACGGAGTTCCTCATATCTATTGGAATTTTCTGTTTCTTTCTGTCGATTGTAATTTTGTACATCTTGCTTGTAGGTTAGTGAAGAAGTGGAGCGTGCCTTGGGCAAACTTGGTTCTGCTGCAATCACTGGGAGGTATGGCATCAAACCAACAATGAAGCAAAACATATTAATTTCTTGGTTAAAAAGTCAACATGTTACTTTGCGCTTACTATGCACCAAAATGTCTGAGGTGCTTTGTCCCTGTTGTGATAAGTATGATATGTATCAGATCATTTCGATTATTTTGAAATATTGATGCATACTGCTTCATGTCATACAGCCCTCTGCCAGAAGAGAAAGCTCATCTTACAGCATATCCATGACCCTTAACCCTACCATGACATAAGAGTATGAGAGTAGCCAGGCCATAGCTTTCCTCTCCAATTACCCTTTCCCCTCTCCTCAAAATCGGAGGATACAGGCTGGTTGTTTCTTAGATTAGTTGGTATGGGTTCATCGAGGACAAGGTTCATCTCTTGGCCTAGGTGGGGCACAATCTGTTCCATTTTAAACTTTTTCTTTGTTCCAATCAATAGACCCATGTTACAACTGAATTCAGGAATGCAATAACGGCAGGACTTTGTATGTATAGTTGATCCGAAATGCATACAGATTGGAGATGCTTTGTGTTGCTTATGCTTTACTTAGATTTTATGTTCCTAGTGCCAGTTCTAGCCAAACGAACTACACTATTGAATACTTCGTAAGTTTTCAAATGTATATGCAGCTGTATTAGTCGGAAAAATCAGGTATCCTAGTTTTTCCTTCTATCTTCTAGTTATACATCTGCCATTCATAATAATGTCCTCTTGGAGTTGGTCATAAGATTTAAGAGTGTAACTGACTTGTCAATATTGCACTTCAATGAATGTACGTCTCCTTTGCCCCACCTAGGCATTAAATTACCTCTTCGATAAATAGAATCAAGCTGGTACACTTTGAGGCCTAAAAGGTGAACGACCTTCTTTCGGAACCATTTGATACTAATTATTTGCCACCTATTCGAATAATTCAGGTCTTCTCCAAAGCGAATTGAAGGTCCTGGTGGAAGAAATCTGCAACTCCAGTTCAGGACAAGACTGTCCCTTCCCCTTTTTACCGGAGGAAAAGTTGAAGGGGAGCAGGGAGCTGCAATTCATGTTGTTTTGCTTGATTCTGGCACTGGCTGTGTTGTATCTTCTGGACCAGAGTCATCTGCCAAGCTTGATATTGTTGTTCTAGAAGGTGATTTCAACAATGAAGACGAGGAAGGCTGGACAGGGGAAGAATTTGACAGCCATGTAGTGAAGGAGCGTGAGGGAAAACGACCTATTATAACTGGTGATATACAAGTCACACTGAAAGAAGGTGTTGGGACAATTGGGGAGTTCACGTTCACGGATAACTCTAGCTGGATAAGGAGTAGGAAATTCAGACTTGGTTTGAAAATTGCCTCAGGATTTTGTGAAGGTGTTCGCATCCGCGAGGCAAAAACTGAAGCTTTCATGGTCAAGGACCATAGAGGAGAATGTAAGTCACTAAGTCCTCTGTATGATCATCATGTGCTTCCTCTTGACAAATCTCTGATTTTTTTTGAATTTCACTTCTTCAGTGTACAAGAAGCACTATCCACCTGCATTGAAGGATGAGGTCTGGAGGTTGGAGAAAATAGGCAAGGATGGGTCGTTCCATAAGAGGCTGAACAAATCTGGAATTTTAACAGTTGAAGAATTCCTTAGGCTTGTTGTTCGGGACCCACAGAAGCTGCGCACTGTAAGTGTGTTTCTTTTTCATGGCCTTTGTTTTTCTTGTTGTTTTTGTTCTAACTCGTATGCTTTTCTGCTTGTTAGATCCTTGGAAGTGGTATGTCCAACAAGATGTGGGATGCCCTTGTTGAACATGCAAAAACTTGTGTCCTGAGTGGAAAATATTACATATACTACTCTGATGAGAACAGAACTGCTGGTGCTATTTTCAACGACCTGTATGCATTCTGTGGGTTGATTTCCGGCGAGCAATTCTATTCATCTGAGAGTCTTGATGATAGCCAAAAGGTTTGTGTTATGGGCATATCTATTGTTATGTTTGCACTTAAATGTTATTTGCATTCATTTTAACATGCCATTCAAGATAATGCAGTTAAACTTGTCCTGTTGTGGAGTTCTGAAAATGGTTATGTAGACGGCTGGCTTCATGTTATATCACATTGGTCTAGATTTGTCCACACATTCTTCTTATATTCAAGAATGATCGTCATGGACTCATGGATCATGTGTACTAAGTATTAAATTAATGGTACCGTTATAGTTTGTTTAACACACTGAATGTTCATTAGATAAGCTAAACAATTAAGTATAGACAGTTTATTCAATGTGTTAGAACTTTTTCTGGGCTTATACTGACTGCAGTAATTCCTGCGACGTACGACATCGACACCCTAGCATGCTTAGGTGTTTTTTTTAATAACTTGCAAGATGAGTATTTTCTCCACTCTAATCAGCAGAAGTGTTTTTACATAAAGCCTTGAGTGATTAGAATGGTTTTGTTTGCTACAGCTCTTTGCTGATGCGCTGGTGAAGAAAGCCTATGATAATTGGATGTATGTCATTGAATATGATGGCAAAGCTTTGGTGAACCCTAAATCGAAGAAAAAGGCTGCACCAACTAGTCAAGCTGAGGCTCGCGCTCCTCCTGCTGCATATGCACAGCGTATTTCTTCAACGAGTATGTCAGGCCCATCTTCAGCAGGTGAGCAGCAGCTAAGTGCTTAGATAAAGTTTTTATTTTACATTTTAATTCAAAACTGGGAAAATAGGATATTGAAATTTTGAAACGCTGAAACTTTGCTTGTGGATATAAACATAAACAGATTAGCCAAAGAGTGTACGGAGTGTATGAAATATGTTACTGTCTCACTGTGGAATAGCAGTCCTTGAAAACCATATGTTTTGTTTAATTCATTTCAGGCACAACTGATTCTCTAGGGTATGATGGCAACCAGTCAGCAGCGCAGTTTGCTCAGCTTCAAAGTACACCCGCCAATGTTCCTGTGCCATATGATGATGCCTTTTCATTTTTGCCGCCTAGCATGTTGATGGGGTCTGTCAATCAAGGAGCTGCAAGCGATGCCATGGGCTTGGAACTGGGCCAATTGCACCAAGTAATCTCCCAAGGGCAGTCAATTCAGCCAGCAAACATGGGCTACGATGATTGGCATCGAAACCGTGACAGCCAGTATGCTGATGACTTCACCGAAGACATTCGCATGAAAAGCCACCAAATGCTCGAGGGTGAAGACATGCAGCAGTTGCTCAGGGTCTTCAATATGGGTGGAGGTTCTACTGGATTGCCAGACGAAACGTTTGCCTTCCAGTCTTACATGCCATCTCCGTTGCCAACCTTAGGTTTCGACGGTGAGCCCAGCCGTCCGTCGGGCAAAGCTGTTGTTGGGTGGCTTAAGATAAAGGCAGCTATGAGATGGGGAATCTTTGTGAGGAAGAAAGCTGCCGAGAGAAGGGCACAGCTCGTTGAGCTGGAGGATTAATATCTTGGCACGTGCTCACTGTTAGGTGTTACTGTTGAAATGTGAAATACCACCAGCAGCTGCTGCAAACTAGTTCTTTGGTTCACATATTCACCGTGACTGCCACTGAAACTAGCTTCTGTAAATCTACAGCGGGTAGCTCTGTTATCTTGTAAAAAAGAACGTCCTTGTATAATTTCAACATGATTTCTCGTTTAACTCCCGTTTTTTGGTTAAAATTTGTGCAGAATATTACTGTAGAACAAAATGTGAATTAATGTGAACAGCTTTATGCTGATATGGCTACAAACTGTTTGTGGTCCAGAACTTGTGCAAGGACACACTTTTTTTTGCAAGGTACGACTGTTTTCAAGTGGTGCATTATGTTATTGGCTCCTTTGTCAAGTACTACAATTATATGCCGCAATGTTTGGCCTGGTTCTATCTACGAAAGTATTTGTTGCAATCAACTAGTACTCAATTGAGGAGACCTGTAGATGTTCTATGGAAGGCAAACTGAGCTAGTAGTAGTACATGGTAATGGTATCTTTTCAGTTTCAGCATCACAATCATGGCTGAAGTCGAAGTGGCTATATATCGCGTTCGAGGTTGCTGCCGCTTTTATGGTTTCTCGTTGACGCCTTCCTCCATGAATGAGACGGCTACATGCAGATAGCTGTACACTGCCTTGCACACCATGATGGTAAATAAATGAAGGCAACAAAGTATGAAATAAATTTTTGCATGTGAGAACACACTGTATTTTTATGTAACTTAGTTTGGAAAGCTATGTAACTTAGGAGCACAGTAAGTATAATCAGGATCAGGAGTACCCAGGTTCTAAACCTGTAACGTAGGGTGTGTTTGGTAGTGGATAAAGTGGAATGGAATGTCATGGTTTCATTCTAGTGTAATGAGACGGTTCTATTATCGTGTTTGATTGGGAAAAAGGTGAAATAGAACTGTTCTAGTTTTTGTTTGGTTGGACAAAAGACTGGAATGGAATGGCTAGAATTGGGTTCACCTCACCACTTTCACAGATATGGCGAGCATACCCCTCCCACATGTAACACTACTATCATAGGTACGGTAACGATACTAATAAAAAAATTAGCAGCATTTTGTTTGTATTTTCAGCAAAGGGTAATAACAAATATACACCCACACATAGCATGTATATGACATCAAGCATAACACATATTTCAATCCATACAACCATTTAAGTCATCGAAATAGTCCGGATTAAATCATGTCTAGTTCATGGCATAGTAGCCATCCGAAAGCAACAGTTAGAGTTCATTACAATCCATCGAGCAACGATCAAGTTCATGTACCATCACTTCAAATTATAGAGCACTTCAAAGGTCTTCTCCACATACCTACTCACCCAAAGCAACTTGTTGGCAAGGCTACATGAATGCATTTGAGGTCTTAGGATTATCAGCAAGATGAGCATAGTAATGATCTATATGTCCCTCATCAAATCCCTGAATGGACGCCAAAGCATCCCACAAGCCATAGGGTATAGTATCATTGTCTCCACTAGACTTCACAAGAGCGCCATCCATCATTTTGAACCCATCTTTTAGAGTGGTGACTAATGGATCATCTTCAATGTGCACAATCTTAGCCTTCTTTTTTGGTGCTGCTTTGGCAGAACACTCACCTACAATTTGGCGGCATCTGCACCTCACTTTGATCTTCAAGATCAATAGAGAGAGGACCATTCCCGGACTTGGCATATTTCCCCATAGTTGTGGTTGACCGAAAAATGTTCTCATTGCACGGTAATGTTCAATTGGGTTATTCAACAAGGGGATATCATATTTGTTGTTCTACAAGAAAATCACAAGTGAGTACTCCCTTCGATCCATGATAAGTGTCTGCCAATTTAGTACAAAGTTGTACTAAACTATTGACACATGTTATGGATTGGAGGGAGTAACATATATTAGACACAAAGAGTGCAAGGGAGTATCATAAAGTACACATATGTTCATGTAACAAACTTACAATGCAATTCCTCACACAGTGTTCATCATTGAGCCTAATAGTGCAAGTATCCTCATCCATAGAGCTCCACTCTAAATTTCCAATTGGATTAGACTGCCCCAAATCTTCCTCCAATTCTTAAGATGGTTGCTCTGATCTTTAGTTAGCAATAGCTTTAGATGATCATTCAAACCCTTAGCCAATTGGTTGTGATTACAAGTATTGAATCCACTTGAAGTTCTAGGACCACTAGCCACAAGGTCAGCCAAAAAGTCAAGCATCATGGTGGACATGGGACTAGTGCAATGAACCACTTCTTTCTTGTTATTGCTCCCACTTTTTCAGGGAAGCTACAAGCTTTAATAATTCAGAACAATTGTGTTACAATCAATCAAAATAACGTGAACTAAAACCCCGGGTGGCGCAACATCCCATAACAATGACTATTCATGTATTATGGAAAATTTAGCATATGAATGTGTCAACACCCGGATTTTTAATCCCAGATGCCTGTTATACCATACATCGCAATCCCAGATTACCATGTTTGCGAGACATAACAAATTTGATATCACAGTACATCATCCATTACAACCCAATATAAGGTCTTACACAAATAAAGGATCTCATGATCCAGTCTTAATACAAACAAGCAGCAGAATAATAAGCATAGCAGTGGGCTCCATCTTCAGTGTCACAGACAATGCTGACGATGGGAGATGATCCTAGTTGTCGTAGCCGTCCTGATAGTCCTCCTCATAGTCTGGCCTGGGGAATAGCCAGGGACAAAGCCATTAGTACTCTTTAAGTACTCGCAAACTATCACTAACAAGTAAGGTAGTTCTAGTAGGAAATCTAAGCTCTAAGCTTTTCTACAAAAAGCCAGATTTATCTAAACTGAGTTCAGAAGTAAAGAAAACTAAGTTAAAGTTCTAAATCACTTTAAGTTGGGAACCTAGTTTTCATATTCACAAACCTGTTGTGGTCAAGTTAAAATCATAGTTCACTTCACAAGTCATTTTGAAAACATCTGACGACGGAACAGTATGGCCACTCTAACTGTCCATGACCGCGGACGCGGCTATTTGAATAGTTTGACACTCTGTAGAGGTGGTACACTTTCACCAAAAAATTCGATACATCCATCAGGGATAACCCTGAATCATCATACTTAGTATGCGGATAATCAATCATAACCTTTCCTTTACACACTCTAGTATAAGCACCTCCCATATGAGCTTGGCCTCCCAGCCATGGCCATCTGGGCACTACATAGGTGGACATCATCAAGAGGTAGCCTCAGCTCAAACCTCTTCCGCGAGGGAACCCATACTAATGCATATAAACTTCCGGCTAAGCCTTACCAATTCAGGTATTGTGGTTGTACAGTAAAATTAGAATGGTATCGCATCCGAACTCAACCATCAGTTTTTATAAAGGGCTAAGGCTCATGCCTCAACATTTTCATAATCAAATCCATTTGTGTTTCTCAACACATGTCAAAACATTTCAATAAAATGACTCATCATTCCAAGGTTTTCATAATCATTTTTCACCAAGTATTCCCATCTAAAGTGATCAAGTTTTATGCTTAGCACTAGCCACTAAGTTAAGAGTGTTCACTAATGAGGGATGCTAATCTCAATCTCATGCTATAGAATGACATCTAGTATAGGCCTAGTTTTATACTCTTTATGCTATCTACACTATCTTTCCAAAATCCTCACAAAGCATTAACTGAAAGTAAAGAATTTTGGTAAAGTAAAGAGTAAAGCTTGTAAGTAAAACTTGGGATGGGTTTAAATCAAAGTATATAACCAAAGCATACCTAATGCATCTTGCTTAGGTTATCTTGCAATTAGTGATGGCTTGCAAGTATTAGCTTGCCTTGATTTGTGCAGTGATTGAAGTTCTCCTCTTCTTCTTTGGGGTAGAACTCCTCCTCCTCGTATCCTTGGCCGGTACTATCGTCTATAAATAAATACGGGGTACACAATCACCAAACAATATTTAACTAATTCTATTTAGCACACTAAGGCTCACACTTGATGATCTAGTATCATCACAATCATCACATGAATTAAAGAACTAGTTTTATTTAGTTTATTTGAGAAAAGTATTTTCTACTCATTAAAATTAATTAAGATTTCATATTCTCCAATTAAAATATGGGATCATGTTGACATATGTCATCACCACATATTCTAATACATGGGAATGTGATTTAAAAGGGTTGGTCATATTTTATAAAGTTTAAGATTATTATTTAATAGATTTAAAGTGACTAGAAATGCCCTAATAGCATTATTTTGGTACTAGTCCAAAGTCACTGCATGCAAACCGAGATATTTTTTACATATTCAGATAGATATTATCAAACGTAAATTTTTAGAGTTAGAATCAACTCAAAAGATATTATGGTTGATTTTTGAAAAATGTTTGAAGTTGCAAAAGTCTCTATCTTGTTATTTTTATTATAGATTATCGCTAACTCCAAATGATTTAAATCCAACGGGCTTGGATAGATAATTTAATTTCCTTTCTAGCAAAATTTGAATCATGCAATTTGGTTAAGTGAAACTCTCTGAATTGGTTTTTGAATCTAGGGACAGAATAAGATTTCAACTAAATTGGAAAAATCCATATTTGAATTCCCTGGGTTGCGCAGAAAAGCTAAACGGGACGGCCCAACTGCACAACACAGCGTAGCGCGCGGCTGACAAAGGGGGTCCACTCGTCAGCGAGACTAACTACGCGAAACGGTATCGTTTAACCTGAGCCCTACGATTAGAAGTAAGATAAACGGCTGTGGGTCGTCATCGACGACGAACAGCTCCGGCAAGGAAAATGACCTAGCGCGGCGGTGGGGGTCTCGCAAGGCTCACCTGGGCTCCAGCTAGGGTCGGCGAAGGGGGCAATCGACGTGGTAGACGACGGCGAGGCGAGGCGCGGTCACGGAAGGGCTTGGGGTGGTGGGAATCAATAGCGCCCTTCTCCTCCAGCAGCGGTGGGTGAAGGAAATATGTCCTGAGAGGCAATAATAAAGTTGTTATTATGTATTCCTTATATATGATAGATGTTTATTTTACATGCTAGAATTGTATTGATCGGAAACATCAATACATGTGTGTTTAATAAACAAAAAGGGTTCCTAGTTATGCCTCTCTTATAGACTAGCTTGTTGATTAACAAGATGATCAAGGTTTCCTGATCATGGACATTGGATGTTGTTAATAACAAGGTCACACCATTGGTGGAATGATGTGATGAACATTCATCCGAAGTATAGCATTACGATCAAGTCATTATGTTTATATTGCTATAACATCATACGAAGTAATCTTTATCCTTAGACCATGAGATCATGTTAATTGCTAACACCTGAAGAGTATCTTGATAACATCAAACGTCACACCGTAACAGGGTGACTATAAAGATGGGTTCATTACTATGAAGGTGTTATGTTGAGGCTCATGGATCAAGAGTGGAATTTTTCAATCCTGATGACGGATAGATATACTCTGGGCCCTCTCGGTGATATCACATTGAGATAGCTTGCAAGCAAGTGATGTGATCACTAGAATGTTATATCACGGGAACGAGAAAAGAGTGCATGTCGGAAATGAGATCAAACTAGGTATGGAGATACCGATGATCGAATCTCGGACATGCAATATATCGAGGGACAAAGGGATTTAGTTACAAGCGTTAAAGGTTCTCACGATCATAGAAGTCATCGTTGAATGTGTAGGAGTCAGTACGGATCTCCAGGTCCCGCTGTTGATTATTGATCGGAGAAGGGTCTCGATCATGTCTGCATTATTTGCGAACCGTAGGGTAACACACTTAAGAGTTACCGGACACCATTTTGGAGCACATATGTTTCAGACGAAAGAATTGCAAAGCACAGGAATTGTTTCGATCGAAACCAGAAATTGTTTCGGGTGAAATTGCAGAAAGTGGTTCTGCATGTGATATTGAAATATTGCAAGGGGCTATATGTGAATGTTTGTTAATTAAAGTAATTAACAAAAATCTGAATAAATTTAATAAAAGAGTTTTATTAAATGAGAGAACATTAAACTTGGAAAATTTTAATGCATTTAAAGTGGAGACTTTAAAAGGGAATGTGAAGAGGCATTTTAATGTGGAGGGGTTACCACCACATGAATGGGGGAGGTGAGGGGTCACCGCCATGCGCCGGCCATGGAGAGGAGGGGCACCCCCTCCTCCTATAAAAGGCCACCCATTCCCTCCTTCATCCTCACACCTCCTTGTGAACAATCTCTCTCCCCCTCTAGAATTATTTCCCCATGGTCTCGGATTAGCGAGATACATGTTCCCGGTGGCATTTCGTCTGGAAGGAGTTGCTGCTTCCGCTGGATCGCTGGAGTGAGGAGGTGGAGGTTGTCCGGTGGCTTGAACGTGTGTGCGAGTACGGATGCGCTGCTGAGTTGCGGCGCTCGGACTTCCTCACGATCTTGAGATCGGCAAGTGTACGACTACATCAACCACGAGTTCCTACTCGTTAACAAAGCTCGTTGTCTTCGAGGGTAAGTTATCATTGGATGTATGTCCACCCGTTGCTTTGTACCTAGTAGATAGATCTTGGCGTGTAGTTCACACCGTAGGCAATTTTTTGTTTTCTATGTTGCGGACCCAACAGTGGTATCAGAGCCTGATTTATGCCTAGGTGCTTTGCACGGGTAGTACACATATGTTTATATGTGGGCGATGATGATCATGTTATTGCATCTTCTATGTATTTTGGATATTGGTGGCATAGTGGGATGAAGCGGCCCGGACCAACCTTACATGTCATCGTACATGAGACCAGTTCCACGACTGACATGCAACTTGTTTTGCATAAGTGGCTGGCGGGTGTCTGTCTCTCCTACTATAGTAAATATCTGATTTATAACGAGTTGCTAATAACTTAGTTATCCTCGTTGTGGTTCATGTTCGTAGGTGAGAACGGTTCTATCTCCGAAATCCCTAAGCCACGTAAAACTTGCAATTGATAAATTAGAGGCGTCTAGTTTAGATCGTTGCTGGGCTAGTGTATTGATATGGTATTGTTGTAAGTAGATGTATGATAGATACTCTTACAACACACTCAATGTGTAAGTTCCATAGACCTTGGCCTTACACACAAAGGAATGATAGAGATCATACCACAATGCAAATGATAGAGATCAAATGCATGGACCATATCATCTCACTTTACACATTAGATGTTAGCATCTTATACTGCTAGTTTGGCGCTTTTGGTAGCATTGTAAGATGATCCCTCATTTAGATATCAAGATAAAAATGTGTTCTTCCTTAAGTATGCACCGTTCTATGGATCGTGTTCCGAGACATCACGTGATGATCAAGTGTACTCGAATCTACGCTTTCATAGAAACGGGTGTAAGACAATTTTACACATGTGAATACTAAGGTTCTTACTTGGCGAGCCTAGCATGTACAGACATGGCCTCGAAACACAGAACGAAAGGTTAAGCATGAGTCATATAGTTGATATGATGCCCATATAGATGCTCGCCTTTGAAGCTACATCAACTCACGTGATGATCGGACTTGGTGTAGTGGACTTAGTTCATGTAATCACCAAAAGGACACGAGGGATGTCGTTTTTGAGTGGGAGTTCATTAGTAATTTGGATTAGTTGAACTCAATCTATCATAAACTTAGTCTAAATAAACTTTACAAATTCTGTTGTAGATGGCACCACCTGCTTTTAATTTCAACGTGTTCATGGAGAAAGAGAAACTTGCTGCGAATGGTAGCAACTTCACCAACTGGGCTATGAATTTGAGGATTCTCCTCACTGCTGCACAAAAGCAATATGTGCTAGATGCGCCGCTAGGCCCCCCACCAGCTCCTGATGGCCCTGACGAGGAAAAAAATGTCTATGTGACTCGTCAGGAGGACCACAACTTAGTTCATTGCGGCATACTGTATGGGCTAGAGCCAGAACTTCGAAAGCGTTTCGAAAATGGCAATGCCTTTGATACCATGGGAGAACTGAAAATGATTTTCGATACTCATGCTGCCGTAGAGAGTTATAATGCTACTGAAAAATTCTTTATCTGCATGATGGAGGAAAACAACTCCGTTAGTGAGCACGTACTTAAAATGTCTGGGTACGCCGATAAGCTTGTGTCCTTGGGAATAATGATTCCATTGACTTAGGCATACATCGTGTTCTCCAATCTCTGCCACCTAGCTACAAGAGCTTCGTGATAAACGATAATATGCAGGGCATGAAGAAGACTCTTCCAGAGCTTATGTCAATGCTTAAGACTGTAGAAGTGGAAATTAGGAAAGAACATCAAGTGTTGATGATCAATAGGACCACCGGTTTTAAGAAGGACAAGAAAGGCAAGCACAAGGGAAAGAAGGGTGGCAAGTCTGTTGCCACACCTGAAAAGAAACCCCGAGCTGGCCCTAAGTCTGACACCGAGTGTTACTATTGCAAGGGGACTGGCCATTGGAAGCGCAATTGCCCCAAGTATTTGGTGGACAAGAAGTCCGGCAAGGCAAACAAAGGTATCTGTGATATACATGTTATTGATTTGTACTTGACTAGTACTCGCAGTAGCACCTGGGTATTTGATACAGGATCGGTTGCTAATATATGTAACTCGGTTCAGGGGCTACAGAACAAGCGACGACTAGCAAGGGATGAGGTCACAATGCGGGTCGGTAATGGATCAAGAGTTGATGTGATCGCCGTCGGAACGCTGCCTCTCCATATGCCATCGGGATTAGTTATAAACCTAAATAATTGTTATTTGGTGCCTGCACTTAGCATGAACATTGTATCCGGTTCATGTTTGATGCAAAGTGGTTATTTGTTTAAATTTGAAAACAATGGTTGTTCGATTTATATGGATAACATCTTTTATGGTCATCCACCTGTGTTGAATGGTTTATTTCTGATGGATCTCGATAGTAATATTACGCACATTCATAATGTCAATGCTAAAAAGATTAAACTTGATGATGATATATGTGCATATATGTGGCACTACCGTCAAGGTCATATTGGCGTTAAACGCATGAAGAAACTCCATCCTGATGGACTTTTGGAATCACTTGATTTTGAATCATTTGATACATGTGAGCCATGCCTTACGGGCAAGATGATTAGAACGCCGTTTTCTGGTTCAATGGAATGGGCAACAGATTTATTGGAAATCATACATACTGATGTGTGTGGACCAATGAGTGTGTTGGCGTGAGGTGGATATCGTTATTTTGTTACTTTCAAGGATGATTTGAGTAGATACAGGTATATATGTTTGATGAAACACAAGTCTGAAACTTTTGAAAAGTTCAAGGAATTTCAGAATGAAGTGGAAAATCATCATAATAGAAAGATCAAATTTCTACGGTCTGACCGTGGAGGAGAGTATCTAAGTTACGAGTTTAGCACACAGATGAAAGAGTGTGGAATAGTTTCACAACTCACGCCTGCCGGAACACCACAACGTAATGGTGTGTCGGAACATCGTAATCGTACCTTATTGGATATGGTTCGATCTATGATGTCTCTGACTGACTTGCCACTGTCATTTTGGGGTTATGCACTGGAAACAACTGCATTCACTTTAAATCGGGCACCATCTAAATCCGTTGAAACGACACCGTATGAATTATGGTTTGGGAACAAACCTAAGCTGTCATTTCTTAAAGTTTGAGGATGCGATGTTTATGTGAAGAAACTTCAACCGGATAAACTTGAACCCAAAGCGGAAAAATGCATCTTCATAGGATACCCTAAGGAAACGATTGGGTATACCTTCTATCACAGATCCGAGGGCAAGGTTTTTGTTGCCAAGAATGGATCCTTTCTTGAGAAGGAGTTTCTCGCGAAAGGTGTGAGTAGTCGGAAGGTAGAACTCGAAGAGGTTATTGAACCTTCTCTTCATGAAATGGCGAGTGGCGCAGCACCGGAAGTTGTTTCGGAGTTGACTTCACCTAATGAAGAGAGGGCTAATGATATTGATCATAAAACTCCGAAAGAGGACACTACCGAACCTCACAGGTCAAGTAGGACACGTGCAGCTCCTGAACTGTACGGTAATCCTGTTGTGAATTTTATGGTTGATGAAATGGATGACCCTGCAACGTATGAAGAAGTGACGATGAGCCCGGATTCCAACAAATGGCTAGAAGCCATGAAATCCGAGATGGAATCCATGTACGAGACCAAGTTTGGACCTTGGTGGACTTACCTCACGATCGAAAGGTCGTTGATAATAAATGGATTTTCAAAAGAAAAACTGATGTTGATGGTAATGTGACCATCTATAAGGCTCGACTTGTCGCAAAGGGGTTTGGACAAATTCAAGGAGTTGACTACGATGAGACATTCTCTTCCGTAGCGATGCTTAAGTCGGTTAGGATTATGTTAGCAATTGCTGCATATTTCGATTATGAAATATGGAAAATGGATGTCAAAACTGCGTTCCTCAATGGTAATATTGAAGAAGAGTTGTATATGATACAACCTAAGGGTTTTGTTGATCCTAAGGATGCTAGTAAGGTATGCAAACTTCAGCGATCCATCTATGGACTGAAGCAAGCATCCCGGAGTTGGAATCTCCGCTTTGATGAGGTGATCAAAGAGTTTGGATTTGTCCAAACTTATGGAGAGGCTTGTATTTACAAGAAAGTGAGTGGGAGCAATGTGGCATTTCTGATATTATATGTGGATGACATATTATTGATTGGAAATGATATATATCTTTTAAACAGTGTTAAAAGTTATCTAAACAACAAATTTTCGATGAAAGACCTTGGTGAAGCATCATATATATTAGGCATTAAAATATATAGAGATAGATCAAGGCGCCTGATTGGGCTATCGCAGAGTACATACCTTGATAAGATATTAAAGAAGTTTAATATGGACGAAAGTGTGGCATCCCGCTAAAACCACTACTAGAAAATCGCTGTGTTTTTTTGGTGCATTGCATCATCATGACTGCATGCTTATGTCATCATGCCACATTGCATTTGAGCATCGTCATCATCATGCATATGTTTGTCTAAAAGTATTTTTCTAAAAGCTTATCTTTGTCTTCCAAATATCTCCGTCTTAATTTCAAATCAAAACTCTCGTCTTTTCCGGGTCTTTTATTTGTCTAAAAACTATTTACAAAAGTCTATTTTAAATTAAAATAAAAGTTCACATTTTTTTAGGAGGCAGCCAGCCAGGCCCAAAAGCCCAGCCGGCCACCTCCAAAAACTAACCTAGACCTAACCCTAATTCTCCTACCCAGCACCACATTCCTCCCACCCAGCCGCCGCCGCCAGGCACTCACACGCACGCGCTAGGCGACACGGCCTCGCTCCCACCCCACACACGCCACCTGGTCACTTCTCCCGATAAGCCGCTCTCTTTTCCCGCGCGGGAGACGCGCTCCACCGCCCGCAGCCAACCACGCGTCGGCCCCACCTTTTCCCGGGCCCACCTCGGTTCCACCCCCACCTTCCTTCTCCTCTGTTCCCACCAACCCCCGTCGCCTCCTTCTTCCTCCCTCGACAGAGCCCGCCGCCAGCGTCTTCCTGGCCCGCCCGCTCCAGTCCGGCGCCGCCGCTTCCACCACTCCGCGTCCCCTCCACGCGACCCCCATCCCCCTCGATCCCTACCCCGTCTCCTCTCTCCTCCCCACTCGCTGTACCCCGTGCAGCGCCGCCCCGCTCTTCTCCGGTCGCCGCCCGGCCTTTCCTGCTCGCCTCCACCGCCGTCGTGAGGCTCCCCTTTCGCGCCGGCCTCCTCCCCAGTTCCACGTCGCCCTGGCCGTCACCGGCACCCCGTCACCTCCATCTCCGCTGCCGGGCCCCGCCGCC
Organism: Avena eriantha; assembly: GCA_910589775.1. Classification (NCBI taxonomy): domain Eukaryota; kingdom Viridiplantae; phylum Streptophyta; class Magnoliopsida; order Poales; family Poaceae; genus Avena; species Avena eriantha. The sequence goes on along the minus strand of OU342745.1, from coordinate 35,205,940 downwards.
TCCTCGGTCTTCCGCCCGCGAGCACCTCGTCGTCCCCGCGCGGCCGCCTCTGCGCGCCTTTCCCCGTGCTCCCCCGGTTTTCCTCTCCGTTTCGACCCGGCCCAAGCGGTGCCGCCCTCCTCTCCCGCGACCCCGGCCGCCGCCGAGCCCTCTAGCGCCGCCGGCCTGAGCTCCTCCGGTCGTGGTCGTGTCTGCGTCGTCGACCCCCTCCCTGTGGGCCTCTTTCCTAGGTCATCCCCAGCTCAAGCTCGACCGCCCTCCTCTCCGAGCTGCAGTCGCCGTCGTCGGCCTCGACCTCCCTGGCACCGTCCCGGTTCTCGACCGCCGGTCTGTAGCACCGACCGTTGCCTCCGTGTCGGTCCCCTGCGCCACCGAGCTCACCTCGCAAACCACCACCAGTGCCGTTTTCGGCCACACGCGGCACCCCCTAGCAAGCTTCCCCGATGTCCGCCCGCCTCTGTCCTGGCCAGGCGCCCGCCGAGCCGGCCCCAAGCTCCTCTCTACCAAGCGCTCACACGCCTCCTGGCCGGGCTTCCTCATGCGCTCGCGCTCCATCCAGTGTTGCATTGTGTTGCTCGTGCGCATGACCAGTCGACACCCTTTCCCAACCACGGCTCATTGCTCCTACTGTTTTCTTGGGCAAGCTTGTTATCTGCACCTTGCACCCTCCCTGTGCCATGTGTGGGAACCGGGTTTCACCAGAGTTGACCCTATTTCTATAGCGGTGTTTATGTGGTGAGGCTAATGTGGGGAGAACTGCAACCGATAAACAAGATCGCCCCCGGAAAACCACCGACACCGACACCGGGAACTTCTACAAGGACGCCAAGTCTTCATCCCGAGCCCGAAGCCGAGAACCCCGACAAGATCTTCTGAGTGCCCACGGCGCGGGGGAGCGGTACCCCTAGGACTCCGACATGGTGCGACAAGTACTTCTACCCGAGTATAAGACCGGTCGGAAACTCCAAGATCTCCAATCAGAATATGAGGACGCTGAGACCCCGGTACGACAAGACCTCCTTCCCGCACCGATGCCCGAGGACCGAACGCCAAGACCGACTCGATGGCACGGACCCGACAAGATCTTCGTGACGACAAGATCGACACCGACCAGGGCGAATCCGATGAGCCGCCGACGCCAAACCAAGATCTGTGACGACCTACGAAGACCGATCTGTCGAACCCCATACCCTGAGGCCGAACCCCGGAACCCCGGAACCCAAGATCTTCCGAACCTAGATGTGTGACCCTAAGCCTCTATTTTTATAATATGACATTATCAACTATCGCATATTAAATTGTTCATGCATGCATACCTGTCTGTGGTTTGGGGGCATTATGCCCATTCACCGCATGATTAAATATGGAGTGTTTATGCGGGATATCTTTGTCTTATTCTGGACTCCATTTAAATTGGTGTAGCAAACCGATGCCATGTTTCACCCTGTTAATACAACATTTAAATTGCGGGGGTTTCTAAACAACTTGAACCATATAATCATTTGTCGAGACCACGGTTCCGCTTAATATTGCCTAATTGCACCGCATCTGCATCATATCATAATCATGCCGGATCTTCTGCCGTAGTATTAAATATTGCATCCGGTGTTTCTTCTAGTGTTTGCTTCTTCACGGATTAGGCCGATGAGTTGATGCGAGTATCGACAAGTTCTCTGGATATGATCCGTCGGCAGTGTTTTCCCAGGCGAGCATCTCTTCCCCTTCTACCTATTTTGCATTTATAGTCTTTATTTCCTCCTGTTGATCTATTGCTACCCGTGTCGCGATGCTTTAGTGTTCCGTACCAGTTATATCCCGCGCAGCCTCTATATTGCCTTGGACACCTCCTATTACCTGTGTTTGGTAGATAGCTGGCCTTGCGAGTCGTAGTTGCTTGCTCAGGTGCGATCTTGTGTTGTCGAGTACCACAGTTGTTGGAATGCTGGCAGATGGTTATTGATGGAGAGGATCATGACTTTAAATACAACTATTAAAAATGCTAGATATAACTAATGCAGAGGCATCGGTGGGCAATAGATGTTATTTGGTTCTTCCACGCTCACTTGTGTCCCGTAGGACCCCGAGTACTTGATACCTATTCCTTGATTTTTCGCACTATCCACATCCGGGAGGCCGTGGACCCCCCTGAGCCAGAGCTTGATTCATTTCTATTTCTTAGGGCCGCAAACTAGTTTGGGGTTTTATTACTATCCTGTACTTATGCCATCTTACTGCTTTATTTACGATTGTGCGTGGAGCACCTGTACTATTTAGGATCGTGACACGTTTTCGCTGTATCGACAAGCCCAGTCACACTTTCGGATTCCCGGTCGTTTACAGCCGTCCACACAAACCCTGGGTCCGTTCCGGAGCCGGCCAACTTCGTTGCAGGTAGCTTAGTGGGGTGGCCCCCTGAAATATTTCTGAATCATGTGATCGCTTTGTCGTGAATGCCTCGTTGGGTTTTGATTTGGTTTTTCCGAGGTTGATCGAGTGTGTGTTGCTATTTGTGCACCCTTGCAGGGTAAAACTTTCTGAAAGCCGTGTCCGCGGTTATGGACGACTTGGAGCACAGTATCTCGATCATAGACAAGCATAACTAAAGTAGTGCTATAAATTTGACTTAATATGTGACTAGTAATCAGCTCAAGTATAACGGAATGGATATTAAAAATGCCAACAGTTGGTGGATCTGGGTTGTTTTGTGACATGCTATATGCCTAGTAAGTACTACAACTCCAACAGAATGTGATAAAAGTGCCAACAACTGCTGGGTTTTGGGATTCCTCGGGACAATTATATCTGCCTAGTAATTGTTCCAACTACAACGGAATGGTGATTAAAACTGCCCAGTACTTATGCTTCAGGATGACTCATGATATCTATATCTGATTAGTAATTGCTGCAACTATAACGGAATGAGTAAAATTGACAACTGTGTGAGTTCCTTGGTCTGACTTCCTCGTTTGGTCTCGAGGGGGAAATACCAGGATGGGTTTGTTTGGTGTTAGCTTCAGGTTGGATCTAAATAGGTCTTTCTTATCCCTCTCTGATAACCGCCAGTTGTATCGAGTCTCTATAGGTTGTTTAGTGCCGCTGCGCTGCCGCTTCAGCCCACCATACCTATGTAGGCGAGAGCCGCTGAATTCTAGCCTCGCCGTGTACTGGCCTCAGTACTGACGCTCCTCTTTTTCCTTTGCCCTTTGTCGGCACCCCTTTTGTTTTAGCAGGTTTGAGATCGACGTCGTTAGAAGGGTTACCCTTCCAGCTTGGCCTGGGAAGGGTTATGGACGCCATTGGTTATTCTTCAGGGCTCTTAGCCCCATTTGCATCTTGTCCGTAGTCGAACGCCCTATCGATTTCAAGGTGATTTGGATCTTTGTATTGTATATCTGTATTCTTGACTCGTGGAGTCGTGTTGTATAAATATCTATTCTGTGGGTCCCATCGAGGACTGTTGTGTAATGGTATTACTTCGTTTTCCACCCACATGAAAGTGCCTGGTGGGCGTCCTTGAATCATTTCTATGCGGGTTTGGCGGAAATGGCTAAAACTTGCATAGTGCCGATTCGAGGGTGTTACAGAAAGTAAGAAAGGGTTCTTACCTATGTTGCAAGGCAAGACATTGAGTAAGACTCAAAGTCCGGCTACGGCGGAAGAAAGAGAGATGATGGATAAAATCCCCTACGCCTCGGCCATAGGCTCTATTATGTATGCCATGCTATGTACAAGACCGGATGTGGCACATGCTATTAGTTTGACTAGTAGGTACCAATCTGATCCAGGTTTGGAACACTGGATAGCGGTAAAGAACATCCTCAAGTACTTGAGAAAACTAGGGATATGTTTCTTATATACGGAGGTGAAGAAGAGCTAGTCGCTAAGTGTTATGTCGATGCTACCTTTGACACCGATCCGGATGACTCTAAGTCTCAATCTAGATACGTATTTCTCTTGAACGGAGCAGCAATTAGTTGGAGGAGTTCCAAACAACCTGTGGTGGCTGGATCAACGACGGAGGCGGAATATCTTGCTGCTTTAGAAGCGGCGCAGGAAGCAGTTTAGATGAAAGAGTTCATTACGGAACTGGGTGTGGTTCCTAGTGCATTGGACCCAATGGTGATCTATTGTGACAACAATGGAGCCATAGCCAACGCAAAGGAACCGAGGTCTCACAAGAATTCCAAGCATATGAAGTGCCAGTTTCACTCCATCTGCGAGCATGTTAAGGATGTATAAAGATTTGTAAAGTACACACGGACCTAAATGTAGCAGATCCGTTGACTAAAGTTCTCCCTAGGGAAAAACATGATCAACACCAGAACTCCATGGGTGTTAGATTTATCACTATGTGAACTAGATTATTGTCTCTAGTGCAAGTGGGAGACTGAAGGAAATATGCCCTGAGAGGCAATAATAAAGTTGTTATTATGTATTCCTTATATATGATAGATGTTTATTTTACATGCTAGAATTGCATTGATCGGAAACATCAATACATGTGTATTTGATAAACAAAAAGGGTTCCTAGTTATGCCTCTCTTATAGACTAGCTTGTTGATTAACAAGATGATCAAGGTTTCCTGATCATGGACATTGGATGTTGTTAATAACAAGGTCACACCATTGGTGGAATGATGTGATGAACATTCATCCGAAGTATAGCATTACGATCAAGTCATTATGTTTATATTGCTATAACATCATACGAAGTAATCTTTATCCTTAGACCATGAGATCATGTTAATTGCTAACACTTGAAGAGTATCTTGATAACATCAAATGTCACACCGTAACATGGTGACTATAAAGATGGGTTCAGTACTACGAAGGTGTTATGTTGAGGCTCATGGATCAAGAGTGGAATTTGTCAATCCTGATGACGGATAGATATACTCTGGGCCCTCTCGGTGATATCACATTGAAATAGCTTGCAAGCAAGTGATGTGATCACTAGAATGTTATATCACGGGAACAAGAAAAGAGTGCATGTCGGAAACAAGATCAAACTAGGTATGGAGATACCGATGATCGAATCTCGGACATGCAATATATCGAGGGACAAAGGGATTTAGTTACAAGCATTAAAGGTTCTCACGATCACAGAAGTCATCGTTGAATGTGTAGGAGTCAGTACGGATCTCCAGGTCCCGCTGTTGATTATTGATCGGAGAAGGGTCTCGATCATGTCTGCATTATTCGCGAACCGTAGGGTGACACACTTAAGAGTTACCGGACACCATTTTGGAGCACATATGTTTCAGACAAAAGAATTGCAAAGCGCAGGAATTGTTTCGATAGAAACCGGAAATTGTTTCGGGTGAAATTGTAGAAAGTGGTTATGCATGTGATATTGAAATATTGCAAGGGGCTATATGTGAATGTTTGTTAATTAAAGTAATTAATAAAATTCTGAATAAATTTAATAAAAGAGTTTTATTAAATGAGAGAGCATTAAACTTGGAGAATTTTAATGCATTTAAAGTGGAGACTTTAAAAGGGAATGTGAAGAGGCATTTTAATGTGGAGGGGTTACCACCACATGAATGGGGGAGGTGAGGGGTCACCCCCCCATGCGCTGGCCATGGAGAGGAGGGGCACCCCCCTCCTCCTATAAAAGGCCACCCATTCCCTCCTTCATCCTCACATCTCCTTGTGAACGATCTCTCTCCCCCTCTAGAATTATTCCCCCATGGTCTCAGATTAGCGAGATACATGTTCCCGGTGGCATTTCGTCTGGAAGGAGTTGATGCTTCCGCTGGATCGCTGGAGCGAGGAGGTGGAGGTTGTCCGGTGGCTTGAACGTGTGTGCGAGTACGGATGCGCTGCTGAGTTGCGGTGCTCGGACTTCCTCATGATCTTGAGATCGGCAAGTGTACGACTACATCAACCACGAGTTCCTACTCGTTAACAAAGCTCGTTGTCTTCGAGGGTAAGTTCTCGTTGGATGTATGTCCACCCGTTGATTTGTACCTAGTAGATAGATCTTGGCGTGTAGTTCACACCGTAGGATTTTTTTTTGTTTTCTATGTTGCGGACCCAATAGTGGTATCAGAGCCTGATTTATGCGTAGGTGCTTTGCACGGGTAGTACACATATGTTTATATGTGGGCGATGATGATCATGTTATTGCATCTTCTATGTATTTTGGATATTGGTGGCATAGTGGGATGAAGCGACCCAGACCAACTTTACATGTCATCGTACATGAGACCAGTTCCACGACTGACATGCAACTTGTTTTGCATAAGTGGCTGGCGGGTGTCTATCTCTCCTATTATAGTCAATATCTGATTTATAACGAGTTGCTAATAACTTAGTTATCCTCGTTGTGGTTCATGTTCGTAGGTGAGAACGGTTCTATCTCCGAAAGCCCTAAGCCACGTAAAACTTGCAATTGATAAATTAGAGGCGTCTAGTTTAGATCGTTGCTGGGCTAGTGTATTGATATGGTATTGTTGTAAGTAGATGTATGATAGATACTCTTACAACACACTCAATGTGTAAGTTCCATAGACCTTGGCCTTACACACAAAGGAATGATAGAGATCATACCACAATGCAAATGATAGAGATCAAATGCATGGACCATATCATCTCACTTTACACATTAGATGTTAGCATCTTATACTGCTAGTTTGGCGCTTTTGGTAGCATTGTAAGATGATCCCTCATTTAGATATCAAGATAAAAATGTGTTCTTCCTTAAGTATGCACAGTTTTGTGGATCGTGTTATGAGACATCACGTGATGACCAGGTGTACTCGAATCTACGCTTTCATAGAAACGGGTGTAAGACAGTTTTACACACGCGAATACTAAGGTTCTTACTTGGCGAGCCTAGCATGTACAGACATGGCCTCGGAACACAGACCGAAAGGTTAAGCATGAGTCATATAGTTGATATGATGCCCATATAGATGCTCGCCTTTGATGCTACATCAACTCACGTGATGATCGGACTTGGTGTAGTGGACTTGGTTCATGTAATCACCAAAAGGACACGAGGGATGTCTTTTTTGAGTGGGAGTTCATTAGTAATTTGGATTAGTTGAACTCAATCTATCATAAACTTAGTCTAAATAAACTATACAAATTCTGTTGTAGATGGCACCACCTGCTTTTAATTTCAATGTGTTCATGGAGAAAGTGAAACTTGCTGCGAATGGTAGCAACTTCACCAACCGGAAATTGTTTCGGGTGAAATTGCAGAAAGTGGTTCTGCATGTGATATTGAAATATTGCAAGGGGCTATATGTGAATGTTTGTTAATTAAAGTAATTAACAAAATTCTGAATAAATTTAATAAAAGAGTTTTATTAAATGAGATAGCATTAAACTTGGAGAATTTTAATGCATTTAAAGTGGAGACTTTAAAAGGGATTGTGAAGAGGCATTTTAATGTGGAGGGGTTACCACCACATGAATGGGGGAGGTGAGGGGTCACCCCCCATGCGCCGGCCATGGAGAGGAGGGGCACCCCCCTCCTCCTATAAAAGGCCACCCATTCCCTCCTTCATCCTCACACCTCCTTGTGAACGATCTCTCTCCCCCTCTAGAATTATTCCCCCATAGTCTCGGATTAGCGAGATACATGTTCCCGGTGGCATTTCGTCTGGAAGGAGTTGCTGCTTCCGCTGGATCGCTGGAGCGAGGAGGTGGAGGTTGTCCGGTGGCTTGAACGTGTGTGCGAGTACGGATGCGCTGCTGAGTTGCGGCGCTCGGACTTCCTCACGATCTTGAGATTGACAAGTGTACGACTACATCAACCACGAGCTCCTACTCGTTAACAAAGCTCGTTGTCTTCGAGGGTAAGTTCTCGTTGGATGTAAGTCCACCCGTTGTTTTGTGCCTAGTAGATAGATCTTGGCGTGTAGTTCACATCGTAGGAAATTTTTTGTTTTCTATGCTGCGGACCCAACAGCGGGCTCCGGTGACATTTCGGCGCGGTGGTGCTTGCCTTGCTCCGGGAAGAAGTGGGGAAGGTCAGTGAGGAGTGGGAAGTGAGGTGGTGTGGAGAAATGGGGTAGAGAGGCCCTCTATTTATAGCGCGGCGAGGGGACCGAGCGATGCGGCGGTGAGTTCGACGGTGGCGTTGCTACAGGCGGCTAACAGCATGGGCGAGGGCGTACGGTGCGGTGTCTCCTGGCGGTTCTCTCGGACTTAAAGGCGCGGCGTGTGGCAGCGTGGTTTGGTCGGGGGCGTGCGGTGTTCTGAGCGGCGGCAGAAGTGTTTCCAGCGGCGTGCGGCAGCTACGGGTCGCGCAAAGGCGAACGGGGGTGTCTGCCGTGTTGGCGTGATCATGGCGGGGCTGCGCGTGTGCGGTGAGGGCAAGGCGCGAGCTGGGCGAGCTGGTCGGGCACGACGCACTAGCGCGCTCTAGACACAGTGCAGAGAGGTGGCGCGCGGCGTAGCTAGGGTGGTCCATGGCTCGGCTGGGGTTGTGGCCTGGACAGGGGTGGTGGTAGAGTGCGGCGTAGCTCCTGGACATCCTGGATGGGTGCGGGGCGGTCTGCTGCGAGCTGTCCGTGGTTGGCCGGCGATGACCACATTCGGGCGGCGCTCCACTGTGCTCCACGGCGAAGTGGGAAGCTGGTCTGGGCTGGGTTAGACTTAGGGGAGACAGAGGAGTAAAGAGGGGACCATTTGGTCGATTATTACTGTGGCAAACAGTGAAGTTAGGCTATAGGTTTATCTGTGTAGACAAGGTGTTTGTGTTAATGGCCGCATGAAACAAAGTTTGGAAATTTTGATTCAATTTTTTTGAGTGATCTTAGATTAAGCTTGAGAGTCTATGTTTGCTTGGAGAGGTCAAGGGGAATTGATTTGGTAGGTTTTTGAAAAAGTGGGATCTTAGCATATGAAATAGATTCCATTTTCAACTGTCCATTAAATTAATTTGCAAGATGTTTTTGTAAGTTTGTAAAGTGGGTCTTGATACATTTTTACTTGGTCTAGCAACGTGTGAAAATAAATAGAAATGTTTATGTTGGAAATCTTCTTCTAGGAACACACAAAGTGACCTAGTGGTTTACTTTTGTCAAAAAGACCATTTGCTTTATTTATTCATATTTGATTTCTTTCTCTTTGGATTTTGTTTGTAAATGGTCTAAATGATGTGACATTCACCTTCAAACCATTTCACATCATTTAGAACACTCAAGCACGGCATATACACTCAAATCTATACTAATGCAAACACACATGCATTCAAATTCATTTTCTTAATAAAAGTTTTTGTTAACCATAAATTGGATGATTAGAACTTGGTAACCTTGATTAAAAATTTGGGATGTTACAGAATGAGCCGCCTAGTTAGCCTCGTGACGAGAAAAAACAATACTAAAAGAAGTAGCTGACACCCCAAGCTCACAAATCTCATCTAAGACGGGCTTAATCATAGATTGATCAGCCCTATGATCGTGCCAATGTCTCACTAACTCTGAGAAATCTACCTCAAATATAACCTTATCAAAACCCTGCTCAACTACAAAGACCATTGCATATCTCAAGGCCAGAGCCTCTCCAACTAGAGGTTCTATAATTCCTCTATACACTTTGCTCAACGCATCATGGAAGGACACATTGTCCCTGACAACTATCCCTCCAGAGCCCATGCTGGGCTCCACCTGAACTTTTGCATCTGAATTTAATTTCACAGCCCCATTAGGTGGTTTACCCCATTTGCAGGCCTGTCGGGTAAATGGTGGACTACCCTTATCTTTCGGTGACCCCAACATCTGTAACTTTTCCTTAATCATTTCCATCGGCTTGACTAGGTTAAACCTGACCTTGCCATGTGTTAAATTATTCCTCGAAATCAAAATCAAGTACATACCCATGATAATCTTCTCCATGTCCTTTTGGTTAAATGAAGAATCACATTGAATATTTGCTACCCAAGTCAAATGATGAAGCCTCGGTAGTTTAATCAACAATATCTCCTTGCCTGTTGTCCAAAAAAGTTGTGCATAGCTACATTCAATTAACGCATGCATCAAAGATTCAGACTCAATCCGTAGTTGCTATTATCCATGGCATGTCCCTGTGTAAGAGCTATATAATCTGGTAAAATAGCACGAAAAACTCTCCACCAAAAGGCACACACCTTTGGAACAACCGATAATTTTCACAACTGTTTCCATTTTAACTTTCATCCAAAGTCAAAGGAACAACCTCACCACATGTAGCCTCCTCAGTTTGTTTCTTTGGAACTAAATCTTTGTATGTAGAGCGTACAGAATAGACACTTGATTTTTCCCTTGCCCAAGACAAGTTATCTTCTCCAACACTCTGCGAAATAGGAATTCTAAGTATTGCATCAACATCAGGAGCAAAGAACAAGTGACGAACAAGAGGGACATTCCACTGAAACTATAGCATCATCAACTCACTAACTAAGGTCAGATCAGTGTCATCCGGGTGGCCCATGGGACTCATGGTTTCACTATCTAGGATCCAACAATATTACCAAATCAAGATGGACTCTCCAGATCCCACCCACTTGATAAACCCAAGTTTCAAAGCATCCCGTCCCACCAAAATCGACCTCAACGCCCTCGAAGCAACACGATGCATCGAGGCCTCCATGAACTCCTGGTTATGCAAATATCCGCTTCGTAGGACTTGAGAACACGAATAATTAGGCTTCATCAAATTCTCCACACTTTCGTCCCCAACAAAACTTTTTGAAAGAACCTTTAGATCTAGGATTTTTATAGTAATTTGTATATTTTAGTGCTCTCACTTGCATAAGTGATTCCATCAATGTCCATTTATGTCCAGCCATCAGAAAGTTACAAATTCTAATGTCAGAGCATCACAAATACATGGTTTCGTTGCAAAAAGATGCTATATTTCTATCTAGCCATCAAAAGGTTGCAAAAAAGGATTTTGAGCATCACAAAAACATGGTTTCGGTACAACAAATGCTATATTTCTATCCAACCATCAAAAGGTTGCAAAAAACTAATTTTGAACATCACCAACACATGGTTTCATTGCAATAAAATGGTTGGAAGATAGCATCTCAATTACATGGTTCTAATACAATAAATGGTACAAGTTAGCATCACAAATATATGGTTTCAATACAACAAAATGGTACAAAAATAGCACTACAATTACATGGTTTTGACATGGAGTATTGCCACACTCAGTGACCATACATGGCCCGCCTTTCCGCCCATATCTACATGGCCGCCTTACCAGTAATATGTTGTCGCCTCGCCTGCAAGCTATCGTCGTTGCCCCGCAGTGAGAGGGAGAGGGAGTGATGAGGGAGTGTCGTCACTAGAGAGGGAGAGAAGAGGGAGCCACCCGCCGGAGAGGGAGAGGCAAGGGATGGCGCCACAGATCGCGAGAGGACAGTTAACCAGATAGGGTTCTGGTCGGGGTGGGCGTCGAGTGAGAATAGGATTAGGAGAAAAAACCGGGTGAGAGAGAGTTGTCCAGCCTCGTTCTACAAGATTCGACCAATTTGGTGGAAGGAGTGAATTCTGAATGGAATATATCCCTTTTGAACTAGTTTTTTTCTTTGAGGTATCCTTGGAACTAGTTGGTTCGTTCCTCGTCCACAACCAAACACTGGAATTAGCTCTAGACGCGGAACGATTATATCCCCTACCACCTCATTCCATTACCAAATACACCCTCCGCATAATCCTACGGAATTCAGCAGAACTGACTGGTGGACCACAAATTTAAATGCCATATTTGACCTCGCATGGTACTTTGAAGTCTCTGCACCGGCATGGGAACCGATCCATGTTCCACGATATAAGCGCGCGCGCTAGGCCAACGCTTTCCGCGCGCGCGTGGCCAACGCCGCTACTACGTACACACGGCACACCCCGTCGCTCTAGCTCGCTCGACCACCGTAGCCAAAGCGAGCGAGCGATGGCACCGTCGCTGGCGAGGCTGCAGGCGGCGGCGACGTCGCCGAGGGCGGAGACCCTGCTGCGCGGCGCGTGCGCGGCGACCTCTGCGGCGGCGGCGCTGCTTCTGGGCCTGAGCGCGCAGACCAAGACGGTGCTGTTCGTCCGGAAGAAGGCCGTGCCAAGGGACGTGGAGGCCCTCTGGGTGCTCATCGTGGCCGCCGCCGTGGCCTCCGGGTACCACGCCGCGCGCCTCCTCCTCAGGCGCGTCTACTCCGGCGGCGGCGGCGGCAACGCCACCTGCAAGGCCGTCGCGTGGATCTCGTTCCTCCTCGACAAGGTGAGCTTACTGTCCATTTAATTCTCGCTTACACGTGCTTAGTTTGCCCAAAAGCATGGCCGGGGAGCAGCAGAGCAGAGAGTTCCTGAAAAACAGGGGAAGGAAACAGGTCGGACGCGTGTGCGTGATTGGCTGGCTCGGCGCCCAACTGTTTCCATTAATGCGCGTCCAATGAAATTATCGTGAGCTTTGCCAGAGGGACGGGGGTGTACGTCGCTTTTAGACTATTCACAATGAAAAGCATCGTATATTAGTATCATGTATATATGATATCTTTATAATGCATAGTATCATATAGTAGTATCATAATCTTAGTATATTTATTGTTTTGTTAGACTATTCACCATGAAGAGCATCGTATATTAGTATCATATGATATTAATATATAATACCATCTCCATAATACATAGTATCATATAGTAGTATTATAATCTTAGTATATTTATTGTTTTGTAGAATCTTAATGTAAATTTGTGTAAAAGATTTATTTGGAATTAATTTTTTTAGTTCTATGTGCTATAATATCGTATCTATCTATGATAAAATAATCTCTTTCATCATTAATTAGTATGCCAAGTCAGAATTTTGCCAACATGGCATGCATAATACTATCTATGATACCCTCATTGGGACTAGTCTTAACCACAGCTAGATGGACGGCTAGCGCAGTAGTATCGGAGGTGGTGCGGGTGCAAATACACATATTGTGAAAATAGATAAAAATAAATTTTAAAATATCAAAATTCTGTAAGAAACATTTTTCGTGTACATCCAGACATTTTGTGTCGGCAAACTAGTTTTCAAAAAAAGATCATTTTATATCACTTGTGTAAAAAGACAAAAAAATTGTTCCAGAATAAACATACTCTCTCCGGTCTGGTTTATTAGGCACGTACGTAGTTTAAAAACAAGTTTGACCATTAATTTTAGTCAACAGATTTTATATAATATGTCACAAAAATTATATCATTGGATTCATCTTCAAAAGTACTTTTCAATGGTATATTTTTTAGGACATATATTGCATATTTTATTGGTCAAAATTGATGGTCAAATTTGCCCTTAAACCACGTGCGTACATAATAAACCTGGCCGGAGGAAGTACTGGAGTATCTAAATTTTCCTTTTATCATAGGAGACAAAACGTATTCCCTTTTCAAGAAAACTTATATGCGAGCATAGAAAGCATAGATGTACTACCTGCGTTCTACTATAATATAAGATGTTTTAGCATTTGTAAAACGAATGTTTTTAGATATTTATTAGTGTATAGATTCAAAGTGAACCTAGACACTAAACATGTCTAGATACACCCGCTTCTCAAAAGCTAAAACATCTTATATTTCAGAGCGGAGGTAGTACATGCAATATTTCTTTCTAAATTTTTTGACACTTCAAAATGTGTTTTCAATCAGATTTCATCTGCACCTACGAGCTAAATTGGATTTTATCATTAGTAACTCCCTTCAAAAAGAATGTGTACAATTTTTTAAAAATCAAATACCATAAATTTAGTCAAAATTATAGAAATATATCAACAACTATAATACAATATCTATATCATTAGATAGATCTTGCAATATACTTTTGTATTATTTATATATTATCTTGTAAATATTGATAGTTTATTCTATATTTGGTTAAACTTTACACAGTTAAATTTTAGGAAAATGTATATTTCATCCGTCCTAAAATAACTGAATTGCATTTATCTAGATTTACGATGCATCTCATACTAAAACATGTCTAGACACGTGTGAATCTAGATAATCAAAGTCACTTATTTTAAGACGGAGGAAGTACGCCCTAATTTTTGGAACTGAGACAGCAGTGCACCGCGTGCAACTTGAAACGCGATCGATTTATGTCGATGTGGATTCACCTACGCCAGCCACCACAAACCTCCCGCGACTCATGCATCCGTCATGTCGCCACCACCGTTGACGTGCTTCTCGTCCGTGTATCTCCTTCGATCAACTTGACGATAATGAAAGGAAGCGTAATAGCTCATGCGGATGGTCGTCCCGGACAGGGCCCTGCTTAACTCGCGTGACAAGAATCTTGATGGATCCATCGATGACCAACTGTACTGCTATCCACCTAGTACTAATCATTTTTTTCTTCTGAAAAAACATCACAGGGCTGCGCGTACGTGGTGTTCGCGAGCAGCGCGGCGGCGCTGCAGGCGTGCTTCGTGGCGCTGGTCGGCGTGCAGCCCCTGCAGTGGAGCAAGCTCTGCAACATCTACACCCGCTTCTGTGTGCAGGGCGCCTTCGGCATGGTCTGCGGCCTCGCCGCCGCCGTCGGCATGGCCGTCCTCTCCGCCTTCTCCGCGCGGGACCTCTTCCGACTCTACTCGCCGCCCGGCCGCCGCCCACGCCGCGCGCTGCAGACGCACCAGCAGCAGCTGGGATCGGCCACCTCGTCGGGCATAGAATTACAGAAAGCATGAGAAATACCATGATTGGGCTTCTTCTAATGTCCGTTAGCCGTTGCTTTATCGGCAGCTAAGCAAGGCCTCAATGCATATGTATATGGTTGCATAACGAAAAGGCGAATATGAATCATTTTAGGAGTTTTTTTTTTTTGCAACGAGATTAAGAGGACCAGGTTTACTTGTTTGTGAAAGTTCCATCACTGTTTTCGCAAAAAAGGAAGAAGATCCATCACCGTCTCCGGCAGAAGCGCAATGCCAGATACTGTAGAGGCGATTTGCACACAAAAACCATGGTCACTAAACTAAATGAGGCCCAGTGTCATCCATCTTGTATAGTGCACCCCGCAGTGTTTATCATTTTGGCTTAGTTGTTGCCTGGGCTTCACGTCCAGCAAGGTAAGTATGGGCCGTGTTAAGAAATGGACTGGACCGAGGCAAAGCTTTTACCCGCTTGTTTTTGGGTGTGCCTAGGTCTAACTAAGTCTCAGACCCTAAAAAAAAACTAAGTCTCAATCGCATGACGTCAGTACTAATCTAAACCCATCGAGTTTTCCCCTGTAAGCCCAGCGCTCAACTAGTATCCTGTTCCTGGGTTTTTCTGTTCTGTTTTTGTTGAATGGGCTATTTGTCATATTTGTTGTTGGGCTTTTGTCTTATATCTGAAGGAAGTATCCAGAAACAAAGGTGTGATATTACATCTGTACCCCCAACTACTCTGCCTCCTTTTTCGTCGTCCCCGTCTCACCCGATCCTTCTCCAAGCAAACGAAATCTCCATGAAAAGAAACGGTACTTGAGAATCATGTCCGGAGAAGGAGAACGACAAAACCATGGAAAAGCAAAGAGCACGTACCCAGGTAAGAGAAAATATCACCTCTTCTGTCATATTTGTTGTTGGAAGAAATCTGGTGAAAATTTACATTCTGTAATTATCTCCAGGTATTATGGACTTATTAGGGTTAGAATATCCATCTCCTTTCTTTCAGATCACCTTCTTAACCTTGATATCAGAAGTTGTTTTCTCTGAAAAAAGTTGATTTCACATCAGCAAACATGATTATTTTCTGTGCAGAACTATGGTGATTATCTAATTGGAGCACAGCAGCAAACATGAAAGGTATTAAATTTACATAGACATCTGCTTATTACATAGACATCTGAAATATCAGATCATTGTTTTACTTTTATCAAAAAAGGTTCTTTATTTGCATGATTCTTTTTGGGAAACAACTTAATGCAAGTCAATATGTACATCAACAATCTGTTCTTTTGGAAAAAAACTTGATGCAAGTTAATCTGTTCATGTACTTCTATATAATAACAACAATGCAAGTTAATATGTTCAACTTAAGCTCAAACAACACCATTTGAACCAGATAATAACAACTGAAATTTTAAACACCATTTGAACCAGAATATGATATGTGGACACTAGTCCATGTGCAATGCAGTTAGTTGGCAGACTGCATAAAACATATTTCACCTGCATAGATGTAAGAAGATATATTTTGATTTCAGGTTAATTATTTTGACGAACATGGTTTGTCCTATACACAAATGTTGTTTTGAGTCGAGAAGTCAGCTGAAGCAGAACATTACAACAATTTCTTACAAGGTCTGGTGACAGATGAGGTACCAAAATATGGAGAACAAGCTATTTACTTTGAAAAAAAATATATGCAGAACTAAGTTTTCTAAGTTTTCATTCTATTACTTCTTAGCTTATTTTATTTTGAAACCAAAATATGCAGAACAAGCTGTATATGATCACTGGTAGATATTTTGATGGCAATGGTGCTATGGAAGAAGAGGATGAATGTTGTGATCAACTACAAGATAATTCAATCGAAACAATGGACATGTTCCATGAAGATGATGCATCTAATTCTTACTTTGATGACAACATACCTCACAACGTGGATAATTCGGATGGAGAATGGGATAAGCCAACACCACAAGAGTATGATATATTTGGTGATGCACAACTACAAAATACTTCCACTGATCAAGAACCACCAAATGCTACTACTGTTGAAGAACCACCAAATGCTTGTACTGCTGAACAACCAAGTTCTTCTGATCCACCAAGTGCTTCTGCTGTAGACATCCATGCTCAAATAGAAGGAACTAAAGAACCTGTTGAGCTTCTCTCACAACAAGATATTGAAGATTTCCTAGAGCTTGAAAATGAAGAATCATGCAGTCAAGAAGTTTGTCGTCAGCATACTCCACATCTTGGCATGAATTTGATTCTGATGAATAAGCTTATCATTTTTACAATGAGTATGCTGCAATATGTGGCTTTTCAGTAAAGAAGGCTGGAAATTATCATGCAAAAAAAGCAGGTAGTGCTAGGCATACACGTTCTACCTTTTCATGCAACAAATCAGGAAAAATTCCTGATCAGGATACTTTGGAGGCAAGAAATAAACAAAGGCAAGAAAGGAAACACGAGAAGACAGGGGTTGTGCCAGTTGAAACACAGAAAAGAAGCTGAGCAAACGTTGTACAAATAACACAGAAAAGAAGATGGTGGTTTCACTAAGGAATGGTAAGTGGGAGGTCATTTCAGTGGATCTTGAACACAATCATGAGCTGAGCCCACCGGACGAGATGAAATTTCTTAGGTATCATAAGCACATGACCGAACAAGAGAAGCTCTTCATCCGCATGTTCAATTCAGTCAAACTACCCACAAGGAAAATAATGGCAATCCTAGCATACTTAAGAGGTGGAGTTGGTACTCTTCCTTGCACAAAAAAATATGTCAGCAATGTCCGAACAGCTATAAGGAATGAGTGTGGGCAGAATGACATGACCCAAGTGTTGGAGTACTTCAGGAAAAAGAAAACAAGTTGACCCAAGGTTCTTCTATGAATTCGAACTTGGTGAGGGAAATAAGGCGCTAAGTATATTCTGGTCAGATGAATATTCAAGAAAGATGTATGACCTGTATGGAGATTATGTTAGCTTTGACACAACTTACAAGACAAATAGATACAACCTCCCGTTTGCACCGTTTGTAGGTGTAACAGGCCATGACAACAATTGCTTGTTTGCTTGTGCATTTGTTCAGAATGAGACTATTGATGTTTTTAAATGGTTGTTTAAAACATTCCGAGAATGTATGGGAAACAAAGATCCTACTACAATCATCACAGCAGTGTGTGTCAATGGGTAAAGCAATATCCGCAGTTTTCCCTAACACAGTGCACAGATTTTGCTTTTTTCATATAAGAAAGAAAGTCGAGGAAAAGTGTGGAAGATCATTTGTTACCAAGAAATACTTACATGCAGACTTCTCATATATCTTGCGCAACTTATTGACTGTAGAAGAATTTGAATTCTTATGGCCGCAGATGACTGAAAGATATGATGTTGCGCACCTCAAATATTTCAAAGCAATGTGGGATAACATGCATAGATTTGTTCCTATTTATTTCAAGAAGGATTTTTTCCCTTTCATACACTGACTGCTAGAACTGAAGGCACTAATTCTGTGTTCAAAGACAATGTAGGTGCAACCTACAGTGTCATTAGTTTCTTGAATGAATACCATAGAATATGTGAAGCAATTCAGGAAAAGGAATACCTAGTGTTATCCATCTTGTATAGTGCACCCCACGGTGTTTATCGCTTGGGCTTAGTTGCTACCTGGGCTTCACGTCCAGCAAGGTAAGTATGGGCCGTGTTAAGAAATGGAGTGAACCGAGGCAAAGCTTCTACGAGCTTGTTTTTCCATTCTTGTACGCTTTTTTTTCATGCAATACCAGACGTAGCAAAAGCGGAAGATGATTCTATTCCAACAAGAGATAATGCCAACTACACGCCCCCCCCCCCCCCCCCGCCGCAAACGGATGCCGCGGGTACGATCCTGTCCTCCTAGATCGAGGCCACGGCCCAACTCGCATCCGCAAAACGGAGAGGACAGAGCGACACAGTCCGTTCTGGCGTAAACCAGGCCCAAACGTGGGACTAGAATGCGGTGGGATGGATGTTGGCCTCGTCCGACCGTGTCCACCCGAGGCTTCCCCACTCCCGGTCCCGCTTGGGTCAAACTCCCCACCGACAAGCCCCCCCCCCCCCCATCGCCAACCATGATGACGAAGGGAAGCTGGAAGGGCTGGTTCCGGCGAGGCCGGAACGACCACGAGGCCGGCTCCTCCGCCGGCAGCGGCCATGAAAATTGTTTATAAAGTATTGCTTTTGAAAAAATTAAAACAACATAATTAATGAATCTCCTGGTGTGATGGGATTGATATCTTTTGGAAGGTTTTAATACGGAAAGGCACTCATGAATCTAGATAAAATGATTAGCTTCTTTATTTGGTAGTTTACATATAAAACCATGTGCCAATAATAATATGGGCGATTGGTTGAACTTACTAGGTTGTGGCGACTCGAACCCACATAGCCAAAGATGTAGAATTTTAGTAAGTTGGAATGGTGCGTGTCAGATTTGGGGAACTACTTCTCGAATTGTCTTGTTGTGGACTTCTCCCGACTATGGTGCAAAATAAGCGCAATAAAAAAGGTCGACCATGTCACATGGATAAAGTGTATAAACCCTTGTAGGGTATTTAATGTCCCCGGTTATGGACAAATTGAGTTCTCGAATCTTTAGGTTATGACATGTTTCTCGTTCATCCTAATTTCCTAAATTCTTTAATAATTTATGGGTTAACTTAATTGGGATATTTTTCTAAGAAATAGAATTGTTTATGGAAAGTAAGAAAAAAGGTTTAACAATTGCTTGCAAATTAGCCAAAGCTCCACCTAGCCAAATAAGTATGTAGTAGCTATGTATTAGGTCTCCTTTAGTTAGCCCTACTTTTCATACACTCAATGTATTGACCATTCGTGGTTACAACGTTTCACGTTGCAGGTTATTCTGACTCTGAGTGATCATTTAGGTCGTGGTACTCCACTCAACATTTGTTTGCATGTGATACAGTTGAAGATGGAGCCTATTATATATTTACGTTTTCGTTTGCTATTGAACTATTTGATCTAGCC
This sequence comes from Avena eriantha, assembly GCA_910589775.1. NCBI lineage: Eukaryota > Viridiplantae > Streptophyta > Magnoliopsida > Poales > Poaceae > Avena > Avena eriantha. The sequence continues at coordinate 35,186,272 of OU342745.1, read as the reverse complement.
TTGAGCTAAGAGACTTTGTAATAATTGCAAATTCTGGATCATGCGATATAATAATGATACATTGTTAAATTATTTAGTATTCACATGTATTGTGTGTGCTAATCAACCGATCCAAGGTTTAGCACTATAGGCATGAACACAGTCTTGTTAGGTGAGGTTGTTACATTTCCATAGTGGGAAGACAGTGGAGCAGCTTTCTGATGCTTCTCTTCTCTGGAGAAGACTGCCGAGTCGTCTGAGCTAGATCTAGCAGGTGTTGTGGATGTGTCTTCTTGTTGGAGTGTCCTGTGGCTGGAGCCAGAAGCTACAAAGGTTATTGCCACGAGCAACTCCATCAGCAAGGCTGGATGTGCCGAGCTTCATCTCCCCCACTCCTTCCTTCCTCTTTCTCTGTCCTTCCATGGTGACGAGGGGAGAAGGACAAGTGGAGTTGTGTGGGTTTGGTGGGCTAGGTGGCATCGAGAAGTGTTGAAGTTCACCGTGCAGAAGCTTCCAAAGTACGGTGTTGTGCGCCCGCTATCCTTGGACAAGGAGGCCGCTCCGCACCTCGCAAGCCGTTGCTCCGAGGATCTTTTTCTTCCTCCAGGCCGACGTGCCGATGCGGAGGATCTTCGATCTCACCATGGCATTCCACGCTGTAGCGATCCAAGTGGAGTAGTTCCCGGTGTCGTCGACGGCGGCTGTGCCGAGATCTTGCCAGAGGCGGACAAGTACGACTAGATCGCGTTTTGCAATTTTTAGCTGAGGTCTTGCTTGTAAAAGTAGAGGACCACTACGTGATGTCTGTACTTGTCAGGGTTCTCCTTGTAAAAATGCCCACCGCTTAATGGAGCTCCTGGGCCTTCGGGGCTTTTCCCCCTTTAAGAAAAAAAATCAACGAGAGATGATCTCATGGAAAAAGAAGTAGCGTATATATTGCACCCTTTGCAAATCAGCCTTGTTCTTACATGGTCAAAAGAAAAAAATTACATCTATATGCATATATATCAACTTCATTTTATAAACATTACACATGCAGGACGAACCAACAAACTGATATCTCCTGGAAGAATCTGCCCTCTTTCCATCCCCATTTTGTGTGGAGATCAACAAATATAATATTACGTGTGGTCTATAACAGCACCGTGGGTGCCTGCGTGCCGGAGAAGCGGCGACGGCGGCCCATAGATGCTTGCCGTGGCGATGTCACTGGGGGATGCCGGCGGCGAGCCTGGCTCTCAAGTCCTTCCTTAGGATCTTGCCGGAAGGGTTCTTGGGAATGGAGTCGGTGAAGTAGACCTTGTTGATCCTCTTGTAGAAAACAACCTGCAGTTGCACATCGTCGAATATCTTAGTTATGGCACATGAGCTCCATTATTTTATCCACGAAATTTCTGGTTCCTAAGTAAGTGGCGATTGTTCATGAACATATGCAAATAATTGCCTAGCTGATTATTCATCACATAGTGGTAAACCAGCTGTTCTGAACTTTCTGTATAAGAGCAGCTGTTGTTAATGCATGAGAGATGGCAGGAAACTTGGGCATTAATTTACCTCCTTTGAGACGAATTGCTTGATCTCGTTCTCGGTGATCTCAGACCCTTCGATCCGCTTGATGAAGGCGACCGGGACCTCGCCGCAGAGATCATCCTTCACTCTGAAAGGTAAATAATCAGGAGGAGAGTGAGCATTCTTTCTTGTAGCTAGCTGAAAACAATAGGAAGGGACATGGCATATACAGTTGTACTAGCCCTGAACTGAATGTGTCTTACCCTACGACGGCTGCGTCCTTGATCTCCGGGTGCGTGATGAGGAGGGCCTCGAGCTCCGCGGGCGCCACCTGGAAGCCCTTGTACTTGATGATCTCCTTGAGCCTGTCGACGATGAAGATCTCGTCGTCGTCGTCCACGAAGCCGATGTCTCCGGTGTGCAGCCAGCCGTCCTTGTCGATGGTGTTCTTGGTCGACTCTGGGTCGTTCAGGTAACCTGCGTGATTCCGCGACGAGGTGCTTGTTAGTTGAGACAAACCATCAAAATGTTTCTTTGGAAGGATGGAAGATTTCATTCAGAAAATCACAAACTATTCAGCATTCACATGCATGGGAGGGAGACCGCAAGGAGACAGACACAGCCACCATCCATAACTGAACTGCAGCTTGCACGTGACAAGCATTCAGTAAAGAATTGATGCTGACCCAAACTGCAGTTGCAGAGGCGTGTCCCCCATTACGGCATGGTGGTACTGCACATCTCAGGTGGGCGGTGCCGTGCCGGCCATCGTTCGAGATGATGGCTTCAGGTAATAAGCCCAAGAAACTTACTGGAGCACACATGGTGGCACTTGGCGTCTGGTGTTGCTGCAGCATACGTACATGGACACACAAACCGTCTGAAAGTGAGACCTCACATGGGATGAACGAACCCGAGATTCCTGGGAGGATCGCCTAAAGAATTAGTACGAGAGGGCTCTTCCATGAGAAATGTTATAATTGACCCGTGACACCAGCAAGATTCTTCCTGGTCACCTGACGGATTGGTCACCAAATTAAGTAGCTTCTTCCCAATGAGATAGCCCTACTGGTCGATGGGTTTGGTTTTGTTTGGTATGGTTTTGGTTCATTAGTGGTTGACAGACAGGGATAGATGCACAGGAATCATGGCGTGTGAGTGGCTCCCTGACCACGACGGCACGGCCTCTCCGCAGTCCGCACCGCAGCTTCAACCACCTGAGGCGATCTCCACTTTGCACGCCAAGTACGTACACCAACCGACGATCCAAGTTTTCAGCAGAAGTAGACAAACCTAACAAACAAACCAAACCGCTGTCCACTGTCCGGTGCCTGGCTTATTAATTAAGAGGCTTCATTTCATTTCATTATCCTTTTCTTTTCTCAACTGTGTCCACCGTCCAGTGCCTGGCTGGGTATTGTATTGTGAGAACAGCACAACTACTATTGTGAGTCGAGCACAACTACGGAGTAGGGACAAATTTGATACTACTGCTACTACTACTGCTACTTCTGTCAGCTGGATAAACTAATGTCTCAGTGGTTGGTGTCTCCACTACTTCCATCGATATGTTAACAGCCTGCCAATACCTAAACAATATCCTACTTCCTCCTCCTATGTTCCTCCACCGAATTTTGGCTCGCCTACCTACCTACTAGCTTGTCCATGTTCTTTCGATCATGTGCAACTTGGATTCTGGAACTAACCTTGGCATGGTGACGGTGAGCTGCGTGCGGGCAGACAGCAAGCCCAAGACAAAGAGGAGAATGTGTATGGTTAGCAAGGTTGTTAGCAACGTGCGTCGGTGTTTATTTATTGGCTAACAAAGTTGTAGCATGTGTGTCGCGCCAACGACCACGCGACTGCGGCTGCTAGCCCGAAAACGTGGAGTGGACGGGAATTTTCTGCCGATGAACAATCATTAGAGCATGGACCGTGGACCAGACCACTAATTAAGCAACTTTCTTTTTCGCAAAGTCTCCAACCACTTAAAAAGTGGCCTAACTACACATCGAATTCATTTCCTTTCTTCTTGTTTTGAGATGCAAGGGAGCTTGAAGTTGAAGCTTCGAGGAAAATCCATGTAAAATGGTTTTCCTTGAGAGCTACTATTACTAGTCCAATCCAAGTCCCCATCGGCAAGAGCGAACGATGCGCTGGGAGACAAATTTGTTGGTGGTGGTCGTTCGGCCTAATCGCTCTGCTATGTTTACCCAAAACTGCCAAACGCTACAGGGAGTCTGTCTGTCCACAACTCCACATCGATCGTCGCTAGCTGCCGCGACTTTTTCTTTCCTTCCCAGGACAGGGAATGGGAAACGCGACGTGCCAACGCAGAGCGCCAAGTGGAGCTCGAAATTAACGCCACGACAGGAACGGAACGAACCGATATCGACGTACCTTTCATGATCTGCTCCCCGCTGATGCAGATCTCCCCGGGCTGGTTCCGGCTGAGGGAGGCGCCGGTGTCGGGGTCGACGATCTTGAGCCCGGCGTTGCGCACCACCGTGCCGCACGACCCGGACTTGACCTCGAACGGCTCCTTGGCGAACGCCAGGCACATCGCCAGCACCGGCCCGGCCTCCGTCATCCCGTACCCCTGAATCAAACGAACAAACACGCGCCTCACCGTGTCAGCCAGCGATCGAGCACTGCGTGTGCATCGGCATTGCGCGATCGGCAGGATACACGGACCTGTCCGAGCACGGCGTTGGGGATCTTGGCCATGAAGGCGTCCTGGATGTCCTTGCCCATGGGCGCGGCGCCGGACATGACCATGCGGATGGACGCGAGGTCGTCGGCGGTCACGCGGGGGCTCTTGGCGATCTCCACCACGATGGGCGGCACGAAGGGCGCCACGGTGATGCCGTGCGCGCGCACCAGCTCCACCAGCGCGCCGATCTCGAACTTCTTCATGATCACCATGGCGGAACCGGCGCGGAGGCCCGCCAGCAGCACCGAGTTGAGCGAGTAGATGTGGAACAGCGGGAGAAGGCACAGCAGCACGTCCTCCTTGCTGAAGTACAGGTTCGGGTTCGCGCCGTCCACCTGATGAAACATAATTTTTTGGTTAGCTGTTACTGTTACTGCTTGACTTAATTTTGAAAATTCTGCACGTTGGCGCCAAACACATCATGCGACAGCACGAATCTTGGCGTCTGGATTAGACTCGGGAAGGGCACCTGATTCTATAGACCCCACACGCAGCGATCCGTGGACCGGAGAACACATGTGGGCGGTTTTATACGAACCTACGAAAGAGTGGTGTGGAGCACGAGATGCCAAGAATATGACCCAAAATTATCCACACCCGAATTTATGAGCCGCCCTACAACTTGCTTCATACCCAGAGCTCTGACCACTTCCATGAAACGCAAAATAGCGGGGAAAGTATATCCCAAGTGGCACTGCCAGGTGGGTCCTACGGCTAGACGCGTAGAACATATGGGCCCACCAGTCGTCCGGCGCGGCAGCTCAGCTCGGCTGGCACGGCGCCGACAGGTGCTAGTATGGAATTGCCCCCAAGCCGCGCCAGCTACGTTGACCCAGAAATGGAATGGGAACAGAGCTCAGAGCTCAGAGCAGAGGATCAGACAGGGAATGGCGGGTATGTCGTACCTGCTGCGCGACGCTGGTGATGAGGCTGCGGTGCGTGAGCATGACGCCCTTGGGGAGCCCCGTGGTGCCGGAGGAGTAAGGCAGCGCGACGACGTCGTCAGGGTGGATCCCGGCCTCCTCGGCCTCGGGAAGCTCGTCCCCGCCGATCACCTCGCTGAACTCCACGCACCCATCGCGCTTCCCGTCGACGGTGACCACGGGCAGTCCCCTCTCAGCCGCGAACTCCAGCACCTTCTCCACGGCGCAGGCCTCCGTGACGATCAGCTTGGCCCCCGCGGCCTCCGCCTGGCGGTGGATCTCGTGCGGGGTGTAGAACGGGTTGGCGGTGGTGGTGGCGGCGCCGAGGCGGGCCGCGCCCAGGAAGGAGAAGGCGAACTCGGGGCAGTTGCGGAGCAGGTTCATCACCACGTCGCCCTTGCCGACGCCCATCCGCCGGAGCCCCGCGGCGGCTCGACGGGTCAGGGTCTCCACCTCCGCGTAGGTGTAGGAGACGCCCGTCATCCCGTCGATGATGCAGGGGCGGGACCCCACCTCGGCCATCTTCGCGAAGCAGTAGCTCTGCAGCGTCTGCTCGTTGGGGATCTCGATTTCCGGCAGCTTCGACCGGAACACCACCTCCTTGGCCGCCACCGACTCCTCCGGCACGGACCCCATAGCGATGCGAACGATCTAGAAGCTAGCTAGCTACCTCACCGGCCGGCGATCGATCGATCGATCGAGAAACGGGAAGTGATCCTAATTAAGATGGTTAAATTAGTCGTCGGAGAACGGAGACGGCCTGTGCGACTGTGCGTGCGCGCGCTTGCTTGATGCCTTGATCTCCTGAAGAGGTGAGGAAGGGAAGATGGCGGGGGTAATATACGGTGAGCGACTCGGGGAGTTGGTGGGTGGGGCCAGTAGAAGATGACGTGTGGGACCAGTGTGTAAGGGAGAGCCGTACGGTTGGTGAGACAGCGGCCGGGGTTCGTTGACTGGGGCGTGCTGGCCACGTCGACGCCGTTTACCTACTCCATTGCCATTATCAGCGGCAGCTCGGCTTGTGCAGCCGTTCCACGGAATCCCTCCTCGATCGCATTGGTCGGTCATTCGTGCGCTGCGGTTGGTGGTGATTAGTGATGGTTTTGCCTCTCGAGCTGCAAAAGGTCTCATGCCGAAAGCTGCTTCGTTCTACTACATGTGCCACGGCTGGATTTTACATTCAAACCTGCTTCTTTCTACATGTGTGGAAGAAGGAAATAGTAGAGGTAGGTAGAACTTTCAAGTTCAACTTCCTGGTATTCTGGGGGTCATCAAGTTTCGTTGCTTTGGTGGTCTACGGTGATCGTACCATTTGACAGGCATCTCTCAACTCGCAAGTCGCAGTTTCTGTTCGCTGTGTTGGAATTTGGTAAATGTTGGGTTGTTCCTTATACTCCCTCCGACCCATATTAGTTGATTTGGATTTATCTAGATTCGAATGTATCTAGTACTAAAACATGTCTAGATACATTCGTATCTAGACAAATTCGAGTCAACTAATATGGATCGGAGGGAGTAATATGAATTATGAAATTCTTTTTGGCCTATTTATGCAAGGCAATTTGTGACTGTGCTTGTGGAACTAAACTTCATTTTTACATTGCTAGTTGAGTGGGAATTGTACCGTCTTATATATTAGATTATTCTATCACTCATTAAGGTGTGAAAAACGAGCAGCTCTCGCGTACTCCTCCTCCGAGGCCGCATGCCTCGTCTCGTCATGACGTGCGCGTGCCTCGGGTTGCCGGTTGCGGGAATGAGCCGAACCAAGCTCATGTTTTGTATGATGTTTATATCTTTTGTTCGAAAATAGTAATTATATGAGACATTAACAAATGTGTTAATCAGTTGGTTTCAGATTTTCTTTATTGTGGGTTGTTGCTGACTCGGACGTAGCCTGCACTCCACGACCTCCCCGACCTGCACTATATAAACTCATACGCGACTCCTTGTCCCGGCTTGCGGCGTGCACCGCAAATCGGGAAAGTAGGTCTTCAGAATCCCGCCTCTCATGAACATGTATGGGTGAGCGGCGATTAGGTTTTGAGGAGCGCTCTAGCGCGACTATGGGCAAGCACGACATCATCCAATGAAGAGTTCTCCAACGACGACTTATTCCCGGATGTCAACAGCCTTTTCGGCAACGTCAGCATGGGTGACAACACGAATGATGTTGCTACTGATGCAGCTCCTATCGACGTGGTGTAGGGGTTCGCGTATGAAAACAATAAAATTTTATCCTACGCCCCTGAACCTGATGCAGCCCGTCCTGTAGACGCTGCTACATCTACAACGCCAAGTCCCCAAGATCGTCCCCAAGTCAACCAAGAAGATAGACCGGGAGCAGCCAGCTCTAGAACCAGAGTCTCCGCCGTCATCGCCCCGGAGAGTCCGGCCAGATCCAGCCGGAGTGTCCGGCCTACCCCAGCCCCGTCCTGGCGTGGACAATCAATATGCTACATCGGACTCTACTCGGACACTACCCGGAGCCACCCCGGACTGTCTGGTCCACCCGACCCAGACTGTTTGGCCTAAGTGACGGGCCTGCGAGCCAACATCTGGGCCCTTGGCCTATGTACCCCTCTATTCCGCACCAAACCCTATTTTATGCCCAAACTACCCCTGAACTTGTGGCTGGCCTATAAATAGAACCCTCACCCCCTCATGTATCCCTTAGACATAGATGATAGACTAAAGACAACCCCCTTTGTGGAATCTCTAGTTTTGCCTCATCCCCTTCTACCAAAGGGGATCGACTATCGTCACCATCTCGTTGGAGTTTGCATCGCGCCTCCCTTGTTGTACAAGGCCTTGGCATCGGTGTCCCTTTGCCAAGACGTCAAGACCCTCTCCAAGGTGTTCTTCCCTCTCCGCGTGGGATCGAGGGAGCACGTTGACCGATCTTTCCTTGCGAGGATTCTATTGGACCGGTGGCCACTGGCGTGAGCAATCGGCCTTGTATCGTGTGAGTTTTGCGTGTGTTCATCGTGTTCTTTGTGAGGTGTGTTTCCGCTTCCGCTACCTTCTCCCTTTACCCTCGCTTTCCCATTGATTTGACCACGAGATCCGTGAAGATCGGGCCACCCACGGGGTTACCCCATAACATCTGGTATCAGAGCCCAAGTTGCCACGGATTTCACCCTCGTTCTTCCCCACCAAATTTTTCCTTGAAAAACTAGAAAAATAGCCACAAAATCGAGTGGATCTTGTGTCAACCCATAACATCTGGTATCAGCAGCTTTTGGTTGCCACAGATTCCTCACCGATTTGGTCTTTTCCCCATAAATTCGAAAATTCTAGCAAAAATAGCCCCAATTCATGTTTTGGATCGATATGTGATTTGAGTGCATTTTGGTAGGTTTTGATCCATGGATTACTTGCTAAACTTGTTGATCTATCTTCCCCTGCATTTCCATAGCCTAATTCATTGATTTCCCCCGTCAATTTGAGGTTTTGGTTCGAGTTTTTCTGCCAAAACTCGTCATGTTCGTGTTCTGGAAGTTCTGGTTCGTCCGGACCGGACTATCCGGCCAAAACGGACCGGAATATCCGCCCCACCGGAGTTCCGGCGTAAACGGACCGGAATATCGGCCCCGGCCGGACTGCCCGGCCTGCGCGCCCCGGAATGTCCGCCCCCCCTGCTGACAGAAAAATCTGCTTCACGGTTTTGAGCATAACTTTTGCATACGAACTCGGATTTTGGTGTGCTTTAGCTCATTTTGAAGAGGAGAAAGATCTCTACATCATCATCTCCGTGGTTCATGCTATCTACTCCATTCAAATTCCATGAGCAAGGCAGAATCGACGAATAAAGGGTGAAGATCGCGACGAAAGGTATAAAAATTCCACGACTTCTCCCCACTTGCATTCCTTTGTGAGCTATACTATCTTTGAGAACCACAAACACCTATTGAGACTAGTTCCTCCTATGATTGCTTGGGCTATGCACATTTGATACCTTGTAGAATTCCGAGCAAAAGTTGTGAGCGTGCTATCTCATATTATTATCTTGTATAGTTGTTGGCACAAGGAAGAGGCAAGTGAAAAAGAAAAAAAGTGAAAAAAAAGAAAAAAACAAAAAAGAAAGAAAGAAACAAGTGCCTCATAGAATAGGAAGCGCACGCTCGATGAACATCAAATAGGTGGTACTTATTGTGCATATCTTGTAACCCACCAATTTAATTGCAGTCGAACTAGTGTCTCTCTTTGCACTTGTGTGACACAAGTTTATAGTCTTCGCTAGGTAATCATTTGGTTCTTAGCTCACTTTCTCGGTTGCACAAGTCCCGTTTATCCCCCCGTGTGTGTTTCCTTGTATATAATTCCTATCTTGTGGATTGACTTGTTTTACTTTGTGATCATCGTGGTTCTTTACTGGCCATTACAATATCTTGATTTCGGATTGTTCTTGGACACGCCACCTTCCATACCTATCCACCATAAGCTTTGTGTGTGTGTATTTTTTAGTGGTTAGTTGGATTTGGTTTTCCGCGTGAACTTCACTTTGCTTGGTTTTGATTGCTCTCAAGTGTTTCCACTTGCATGATACTATCTTCCAAGATAAAGTAAGGTTTAACGTTGCATCCCTAACCTCCCTACCACTTCCATATACACCACTTGGTCTTGTGAATAATGTCTACGGACTCCGGAACCGAGGATGATATCTATGAAGAATCCATGGTGAGCCACCACGACTACGACTCCACAAGTATAGAGGACATGATGCAGCACTACACCGATAGTGGCTCTGCATGCTTTGAGGACCCGGAGCATTGCACCTATGATGGCTCCACATGCGTGGAAGACATGGAGCACGTCATCAACTGTGGCTCCTCAAGCATGGAGTAATTGGAGCTATGTAGCACCCCGGGTAAAACCACTACTAGAAAATCACGTGTTGTTTTTATTTTATGCATCATCGTGACCGCATGCTCATGTCATCATGCCACATTACATTTGAGCATCGTCATGTCATCATGTATGGTTTGCCTAAAACTATTTTCTAAAAGCCTAGTTTTGTTTTCTAAAATATCCCCCGTCTTTATTCAAATCAAAACCTCGGTTTCTTCTGGATCTTTTATTTGCCTAAAAACTATTTACAAAAGTCTTATTAAACTAAAATAAATAAACAAATAAATAAATAAATAAAACCTATTTTGTTAGTGGGCGAGGCAGCCCAGTCGGCCAGGCCCAACCAACAGGCCACCTACAACCCCAAGATCAAACCCAAACCCTAATCTACACCTCACTAACCCACTCCCTCCACCAGCCGCCACTCACCCAAACCCTGCCGCGTCGGCCGGCACGCCCGCGCGTGATGCACCACACGCCGTAGTGGGTGCGACGACCCGACCCTCTCCTTGCACACGCAGCGACCCACCCAGGAACCGACCGGCCGCCCCGCTCCCTCATGCCCCTCTCCCGTTTCCTTTTCCCACGCGACCGACAACCCCCGGCTCCACCGACTGCTGCCCCACGATCTCTCCTCACGATGCAATCCCCACCTACCCCATCCCCATGGTGCCCGAGCGCAGCGGCCGCGCATCTAGAGCCCCGCCGCCCTGTGAGTCCCTCCTCGCCGCCCTCGCCCCTCCCGCGTCTTCCTGCGCTCACCCGCTGCGGCGATTCCCCTGGCCCGCCCCGTCTCGCCTGCACCAACCCAGCTCCGAGCGCCGCGTCCCAGGACGCCACCGTCGGGCTCCTCTCGTTGGTTTGCTATTGCGCTGCGTCACCTCGAGCTCGCATTCCCAGCTCCCTGCTCCACCTCCATGAGCCTCCGCTCGAAGCCCCGACCCTCGATGTCGTCTCCTGCGCCTCCGACCTCGCCCTGCCGCCCTTCCTCGTGGCCACCGTCGAGCTGCCCTCCATCGGAGCTCGCCCCGCCGAGCCCATGTCGTCGCGACCCTCCTCCTCGCCGCTATGTCACTGGCTGTCGCCAGGACCGCCCGTCCCTGCAACCCCGCCATCTGCATTGACCGCCATCCGAGGTCGCCCCGCTGGCGCCTAGGAAGGGACTTCCCCGACCACATCTCTCTGGCGCGCTTCGCCTGACCGCCTCCTCGCCGTCCGGCAGCGCCCTAGTATGGCCCCTGGCCTCCGTCCTCCTCGCAGCATGTCGACCTCGGCTATGTGCTGCGCCAAGCCCGCCCATGCTGCTGAAGTTTCTCTGCTTGCAAGCCCATTCGTTGTGTTTTTGGTGATGTACTCATAGTGAGAGATGATGTGGTATTAGTGCTGTTGCGGTGAGGATGTATTGTGAAGTACTGGTGGAAGCTCGATGCCTGCACAAACCTGATGAGAAGCTGGTACGAAGGTGATGATGGAGTGGTATGGTGCTGCAGATGCTACTGTGTGGATATATTGTCTCGGCAAGATGTTTGGGATATGACGGTGCATAAGATTCACAAGCCTGGCCAAGACCTCTGACATGAAACCCAAAAACCATCAACTCCGAAAACCAAGTTCTCCACGAACACTCGAGGACGGAGCTCGGACCTGTCGGAATGCCAAGATCTCCTTCCCGAAACCGATGACCCAAAGTACGTCTACACGGAATGCCGAGACCCTGGAGACCCTGTTCTTGAAGACCGAAGGCCGATCCCGAACCTCGTCGGACCTCACCCCAAGATCTTCGAACCCTCCCCCAATGTGTGATCTCTATCTGAGTCCTTATTTTATAATATAATATGATATCCACCTTATTGCTTTTCAGTTGTCATGCTTGCATACATATTGTGGGTGTTTGGGGCTATTTTGATGATTCACCTAAATTAAATATGGAGACCATATGTGTGTTATTCTAGTCTTATATTGGCTCCATTTAAATTTGTGTAGAGAACCGATGCCATGTTTTTCCTTGTTAAGTCAACATTTAAATTGCGGGGTATCTAAACAACTTGAACCATATAATTAATTGTCGGGACCCCGGTTCCACTTAATATTGCCTAGTTGCATCGCATCTTCACCATGTCATGCATCATATCAGGTATCATGCCCGATCTTCTGCTGTAGTATTAAATAGTGCATCCGGTGTTTCTTTTAGTGATTTTCTTCTTCGCGGATTAGGCCGTTAAGTTGATGCGAGTGTCGACAAGTTCTTCGGATAATGTACCTTCGGAAGTGTTTCCCAGGCGAGCATTCTCCCCCTTTCTACCTATTTTGCATTTATAGTCTTTATTTCCTCCTGTTGATCTATTGCTATCCGTGTCGCGATGCTTTAGTGTTCCATACCAGATATATTCCGTGCAGCCTTTATATTGCCTTGGACACCTCCTATTACCTGTTGTTTGGTAGATAGATGGTCTTGCGAGTCGTAGTCGCTTTCTCAGGTGCGATCCCGTGTCGTCAAGTACCACCCAGTTGTTGGAATGTTGTCATATGCTTTACGGTGGAGAGGATCATGACTTTAAATACAACTATTAAATTGCTGGGATAACTAATGAAAGAGGCACCGGTGGGCAATATATGCTATTGGTTTTTCATGTCCACTTGTGTCCCATAGGCCCCGAGTACTTGATACCGGTTCCTTGATTATTCGCACTATCCACATCCGGGAGACCCTATGGATCCCCCTTAGCCGGAGCTTGATTCATTTCTTATTTCTTGGGGCCACAAAGTAGTTTGGGGCTTTATTACTATCCTGTACTTATGCCATGCTTTACTGCTTTATTTACGATTGTGCGTGGAGCACCTGTACTGTTTTGGAACGTGGAATGTTTTCGCGGTATCGACAAGCCCAGTCACACTTTCGGGTTCCCAGTCGTTTATAGCCATTGTCACAAATCCTGGGTCCGTCTCGGAGCCGGCCAACTTCGTTGCGGGTAGCTTAGTGGGGTGGTCCCCTGAAATGATTTATGAATCCTGTAATTGCTTTGTCGTGAAAGCCTCGTTGGGTTTTGATTTGGTTTTTCCGAGGTTGATCGTGTGTGTGTTGCTATTTGTGCACCCCTGCAGGGTAAATCTTTCTGAAAGCCGTGTCCACGGTTATGGACGACTTGGAGCACAGTATCTCGATCATAGACAAGCATAACTAAAATAGTGCTATAAATTTGACTTAATATATGACTAGTAATCAGCTTCACTACAACGGAATGGATAATAAAAGTGCCAACAACTGGTGGAACTGGGGTGTATCGTGTCATTTTATACCTTCCTAGTAAGTATCGCAACTCCAATGGAATAAAATAAAAGTGCCAACAACTGCTGGGTTTGGGATGTCACATGCTAATTGTATCTGACTAGTAAGTATTGCAACTCCAACTTCTTGGTTAACTAGAACTACCCACTACTTATGCTATCAGGATGACTCGTGTTATCTATATCTGACTAGTAAGTACTGCAACTATAATGGAATGAATAAAACTGCCAACTGTGTGAGTTCCTCGGTTTGACTTCCTCGTTTGGTCTCGAGGGGGAATACCAGGATGTGTATGATTGGTGTTAGTATCAGGTGTTCCCGAATAGGTATTTCTCATCCCTCTCTAATAGCCGACAGTTGTATCGAGTCTCTATAGGTTGTTTAGCGCATGCTTCGCTGCCGCTTCAGTCCACCATACCTATGTAGGTGAGAGCCGCCGAATTCTAGCCTCGCCGTGTACTGGCCTCAGTAATAACGCTCCTCTTTTTCCTTTGCCCTTTGTCGGCATCCCTTTTGTTTTAGCAGGTTTGAGATCGACGTCGTTAGCAGGGTTACCCTTCCGGCTTGGCTTGGGCAGGGTTATGGACGCCATTGGTTATTCTTCAGGGCTCTTAGCTCAATTTGCTTCTTATCCGTACTCGGATACTGTATCGTTTTCAAGGTGATTTGGATCTTTGTAATGTATATCTATATTCTTGACTCAGTGAGTCGTTGTTGTATATATATGTTCTGTGGGTTCCGTCGTGGACTATTGTGTAAAGATATTACTTTGTTTTCCATCCGCACGCAAGTGCTTGGTGGGCGTCCTTGAATCGTTTCTATGCGGGTTTGGCGGGAAGCGCTAAAACTTGCATAGGGCCGATTCGAGGGTGTTACAAGCTCTACATCGACAATGGCTCCTCATGCATGGAGCACTACACCGACAATGGCTCCACATGCTTGGGTGATATGGAGTACTACATCAACAACGACTCCCCAAGCATGGACGACTTCGAGTGCTACAACAACGGCGCCTCACCAAGCATGGAGGACATGGCGATCTTCACCCACTTGGAGGGCTCTTCCATGAGCCATGAAGAATATCTCCACCGCTTAGAGATGGAGGACTACTACACCAAGCTAGTGGAGACACATCATCAAGAAACCATGAACTTCAAGGCCAAGTGTGCCACACCAAAGGGCACCACCTAATTCGATGATCCACCTCCAAGGCGTCAAGCGCCACCACCTACATGGCGTCATGAACCACCATATCCAAGGAGATGAGCGCCATCACCTCCAAGCCGTCAAGCTCCACCATCTCCAAGGCGCCAAGCATGACCATCTCCAAGGTGTCAAGTGCATCTACCTCCAAAGCATCATGTGCCATCTACTCCAAGAAGAGTGGCGCCCAAATATCATCTTCCAAAAGAGGCGCCACAAACCAAGAATGTTCATCAACATACATCCTCTCGTGATCATCGCCAGCATCAAGAGGATACAAGACATCGTTCAAGGCATCTTCGCCATGAAGACGAAGAATACATGTTGAGCACCATCCATAATGCTCAACCAAGCTCAAGAAGGCACCACCATCACAAGAAGAGTGCCAAGGACAAGAAGCATCATCGCGAGCGTCATGTGGATGACCAAGTGTGCCATCTACATAAACCTTTGGCAAGGCACGCCAATGACCTCCGTCGACACAATCATAAGGCACATTCAACTACTCATGCCACCACCAAAATGGCACCAAGAGCAAGCTCTCCTCCATGCCATCAAGCTTTAACGCCCAAACTTGATGATACGTCCATTTTGCATCACTATTTTATATCATAATTTACTGTTATTTGTTGATGTATTTCGTATTAAGAGATGATACTTATGTTATTTCATCTGTTTTTGCATGGTTTATGACTTTTGGAGCATGGACCGCTGCAGTCAGGATTCTGATGGAAAAGGTGCCGTTTGGAGGCAAAATTCGTGAAGATCAGAAAATCTGGGAAAATATATGGAAAATCCTATTTTTCCAGAAGACGAAGGAAGCCAGAAAGAGGAGTGGAGATGGGCCAGAGGGGTCCACACCACCCCCTGGCGCGGGCCACCCTAGGTCACGCCACCAGGTGGTGTGGCCGCCCTAGCCCACCTCTGGCTCTCCCCTCTGACGTATATAATCCTCCCGAAACCCTAATACTCGGGGAGCGACCACAGAAAGATTTTGCCGCCTTTGCGGGGTGGAAAACACCGAGAGAGAAAGATCTCTCCGGCAGACAGAATTCTGCCGGGGGAATTCCTTCCTAGAGAGGGGAGATCGTCGCCATCAACACCACCATCAAGCTTGACTTCATCGGGATCATCATCATCACCACCACCACCATCATCATCAGCACCACATTACCATCTCCATATTGCTGTAACAATTGGGTTGAATCTTGCATAGTTCTTAGGGGAAACTTTCTCGGTGTTGATTAATCTTTGTAGTTGATGCTATTGAGTGAACCGTTGAATTATTGTTTATGTTTAGATTGTTATACATCATTATTCCATCTCTGATCATGATCCATATGATGTCTTGTGAGTAGTTCATTTTGTTCTTGAGGACATGGGAGAAGTCATGTTGTTAGTAGTGGAATTGTGTTGAGAAAGATGCAATAGTTTGATATTTAAATTGTGGTGTACTTCGTCTAGTGGTGTCATGTGAACGTCGACTACATGACACTTCACCTATATGGGCCTAGGGGAATGCATTGTGTATTTTGATACTAATCGTAGGGGTTGCCGGAGTGACAGAAACCTGAACCCTCGTTACGAAACCATTACACAAGGGACGTAAGGGTCTTAGAGTTTAAAGCTACGGTTAGGTTTCTACCTTAATTATGTTCTTGTACTTACGGATGTTTGCAAGGGGTATAATCACAAGTATGTATTAGTCCTAGGAAGGTCGGTACATTAGCACATGTTCACCCACACAACACTTAGCAAGCTAAAAAAGATTAATCAACTATATGAAGCGAAAGCACTTGACAGTCTTCCCATGTGTCCTCGAGAACGTTTGGTCATCTTAAGTAATTCAACCGGCTTGTCCTTTGCTGCATAAAGGATTGGGTCACTTTCTGCATTTATTCCTATTGCCTTTTATTTACTCGTACTTTATTTACTCGCTTTATCAAAAACCCCTAAAAATCGTTTTGCTAAGTATTTACAGAGAATTCCTGCTCCAAGACACTAGCCAGCACCTTCTGCTCCTCGTTGGGTTCGACACTCTTACTTATCGAAAATACTGCGATACACCCTCTATACTTGTGGGTCATCACTTGACATCCTAGATGACGCATGCAACTTCATGGATGAGGAAGACGAATACCTCTACTTTGCCAAGTTGGACGAGTACGCTAATAGGATGTCTACACAAGCCAAGGAGGCCATGGAAAAGGATGAGCAAGCTCCAAGACAAGGGCCTACACCACAAGATGGCAACGACAAGGTCAAGATTGGTGAGCATGGGATTTTCCCTTCACCAAAGGAGGCGCAAGGAGTTGAGAGAACCGAGCCTACCCCTACATGCTTGAGTGATGATGTGGTACCAATCCCATGTGAGTATGAGAGCCACTTAGCCCACTTGAGTGAAAACAAGAGTGAGATGAGTGACTCCACCATATGTGAGATTGAGTGCTTCCACTTGGAGGGCATGAGTGATACACCTAGTGAGTTGAGAGTGGTAGTTGATAGGTCATGTGAGACCACTTTGATTTCTAACGACTTACCCTCTACCTCTAGTGTGCTTTCTCATGATGTGCTAGGTTCCATGGATCAAGAAGTGCCAAGCTTGGAGATGATGATGCCTCTGACCGAGAAGATGAACATGGTGGATGAAGATGATTCCATCCCCATACATGATGAAGAAGTCGCCCACATGGAGGCTAACACTACCACAACACCCACTTCATATGAGAGGTATGAACAAGGTACCCGCACAAGAATTTCAACCTCGGTTGAGCACGAGTTAACAAAAAGAGCTCTAGAGAGCATCCCCCAAGTGAGTTCAAGATCGAACCCAGCTCTGATACCTTTTGCATGCTTTGCATCTTTCATGTTGTCAAATTGCTCTTTCCTATGGTTTGCTTGCAAGCATGTTGATGGTATTCTTTCACCTTGTGACAATCATGTTTCGTTGCTATTGGATATTGATGCTTTGTGTGTTGCCACAAAAATGTTGACCAATTTCTCTTTCCGATGTTTTGTGTGCACCCATAATGCCATTTTCAGCATGTATTGTCATGAGAGCATCCAAGTCTCTCGTATTGTTGTTGCAACAAACATAAGGACCACTTGCTCTTTCATATGGTTTGTTTGCAAACATGTTGTTTTTGCTTCCGCTTGCGATACTTATAGCCCCCATGATTTTTGCTTCTGATGATATGTGTATGGCATCCAACATACTGAACAGTTGTTCTTTCCAATGGTTGGTTTGCACACATAATGATATTGTTTTGGATATTCTTCCGCATGTGTTTTTGCCGAATTCTCCTATCCTTGCATCAAATATGTTGACCAATATTTTAGTCCATTGCTTTGAGTGCCACACTAAGACGTTATATGGAGTTTTCGTGTTCCCACATTCTGATGATGTTCAAACGATTTCCATGCACTTTGACCTTGCATATGCATTCCGTTTGCTATACTTGAGTTGTGCTAATCGTGTTGTGAACAAGAATGGACATTCCACCAATGACATGGTCCTCTATCACACACAAACATATGTTGCTTGGTCTTTGTTATGTGAAGGTACAAGTGTTTACGCGTCAACCTCTATGGACCATAAGTTGACAAAACAAACCGAAGAGAGTTACCTATGGCTACCCTTCAATAAGTTATCTCTACATCATAAGGTGACTTCCTTCTACTTGAGGACTCATGCTATAATCTTCATGAATTGGATACTCTTTGAGTGTTGCTTCGCTTTTGTTGTGAGCTTTGTAGGCTTCACGGAAGGTGAAGGAACATTGAAGAGTTGCCACATCAAGCTTCTCAAGGACGACTATACGGTGAACCCCAGGATCAAGAAGGTCTCTCGACATCATATTCTTAAGATGAGCATGAAGAGTCGAGGATGACTCTTTTTGAAGGGGGGGGAGATGATGCATCCCGTCCTGCGGACGCTACTACATCTACAACGCCAAGTCCCCAAGATTGTCCCAAGTCAACCAAGAAGATAGAACGGGAGCAGCCAGCTCTAGAACTAGAGTCTCCGCCGTCGTCGCCCCGGAGAGTCCGCCTGATGCCAACAGGAATGTCCAGCGCAACCGGAGTGTCCGGCCAGATCCAACCGGAGTGTCCGGCCTACCCCAGCCCCGTCTTGGCACGGACAATCAGTATGCTACATCGGACTCTACCCGGACACTACTCGGACTGTCCAGCCACCCCGGACTGTCTGATCCACCCGACCCAGACTGTCCGGCCTAAGTGATGGGGCATGTGAGCCAACATCTGGGCCCTTGGCCCATGTACCCCTCTATTCCGCACCAAACCCTAGTTTTATGCCCAAACTACCCCTGAACTTGTGGCTGGCCTATAAATAGAGCCCCCACCCCCTCATGTATCCCTTAGGCATAGATGATAGACTAAAGACAACCCCTTTATGGAATCTCTAGTTTTGCCTCATCCCCTTCTACCAAAGGGGATCGACTATCGTCACCACCTCGTTGGAGTTTGCATCGCACCTCCCTCATTTTACAAGGCCTTGGCATTGGTGTATCTTTTGCCAAGACATCAAGACCCTCTCCAAGGTGTTCTTCCCTCTCCGTGTGGGATCTAGGAGCACGTTGACCGATCTTTCCTTGCAAGGATTCTATTAGACCGGTGGCCACTAGTGGGAGCAATCGGCCTTGTATCGTGTGAGTTTTGCGTGTGTTCATCGTGTTCTTCGTGAGGTGTGCGTTCGCGTCCGCTACCTTCTCCCTTTCCCCTCGCTTTCCCATCGATTTGACCACGAGATCCGTGAAGATCGAGCCACCCACGGGGTTACCCCATAACAGAACCCCTGATGCTGCCAGGACCTATCAATTAGTAATGCAGTAACTGGAGGGGCTTTTCGCGAACTTACCCTTGAAGACCGAAAAGCATTGTCAATGCTCAGGAGAGCATGGTTGATGTAGACGAGCCGAAGCCGACCTCAAGATCATGATGAAGTCCTTGCACTCCTGTAGCTCCAACGACTTGAGTGCCTCAAGTGTGACACCTCGCAGGGAGTTACATGCATCCGGTGCCTAACGATGACTCCCGCTTCCTCGATCCAGCAATAGTTGTGGAAGTAGAGCTCCTGGATCCGAATATCGCAGCGTGACAGCGCTCCGCAGTGAAGATGTCTCTTGTTCGCACAGTTCGAACTTGGGACCACGGTTTTCTCTCTTCTCTTCTTCGGTGAATCTATCGATCCTATAAACACTCTCTAAGCATCATCAAGCCCTTAAGCGTGATACCCCACGGTCCAAGAACACTCCAAACATGGTCGGGACACTCCTAGACTAATGATCGACAGAGGGATCTAGATGGCCATGTGAGCCCTGTGCATTCCACGAAGATCTTTCGTCGTTTGAACCGAGACGGTCACATCTTATTCCTTTTGTCTCTCGATACTTGCATTTCCCAAGATCCGATCAATGACATCACCATGTCATGTTCAATCTCGTTATCAAACAATGCTACTTGACTCATTTCGACAAGTGATATCCCCATGATCGAATCACAGGATGTGCAGCTATTGGATATAACTTCTCCGAGTAGGCCCTCGAGTATCTTTCTGTCACGCGGATGGAAAAATCCCGCTCTTGACATATATTGCCTCTACGGTTCCTCCGAATACCTGATACACCTTTATTGTCACTGTATTACCAAGTGACATTTGATGCTATCTAAGCACTCTCGAGAGACAGTGATTGATATAGTCTCACGGTCTAAGGAATAGTCTACGGGGTCTATTCTAATCATCGTAACTTGAACTTCTTGACATGATCAGGGCACGATGTTTAGGTTGGGTATTGGTTCATTATCTCAATCTCGGAATGAGTTGACTGCATTTCCAACTGGCTTAAATGCCACATGATCAGGAAACCTTGATCATCTACTGACCAATGAACCAGTGACTAGAGTTTCACCGGGAACCTCTGGTTGTTTATATATCACACGTGTATTGATGTTTCCTTTCAATACGGTTATAGCATGATATAAAAATTAATCATAAACTTTATGAAATATGATAATAATCCTTATTATTATTTGTCTCTAGGGCATATTTCCAACACATGGGGTCTCCACGGCAACGCCCATAGTTTATGGTCTCGGGTTTTCAGGAAGGAGGTGTGTGCTGGTGACTTTGTCGGCTAATAAACAACAAGGGGACATGATTTTACCTAGGTTCAGGCCCCCAGAGGGAAAATCCTACTCCTGCTTTATGTTCTTGATTGAATTGATGAAGGTTACATGTCGCCGATATTGCAATGGTTGCATAGATTGGATCTAGCGTGAGTTACGGGTGGTGTATTGGTGTCCTCCTCGGCGGCCTCTCCTAGGCTATGTCTCGGGTACCGTCCGAGTCGGTTGCAGATTCAGGGTGAAACCCTAGTACTTTTATATTTCTAGTAATGAAGTTATCTTGTGATGAGTGCAAATATGATGCATATTTAAGCATACATATTATTCATATTGTCACTCATCACATGTTATATCTAGGTACAACTATGCCTATTATACGTGATCACTAGTTCTCATTCATTTTCATATGGATTTTGCACAACTAGTAGTTTTAGTAGGATTTTATTACTTTTCCTTGTCTTTGACTTGTGTGTAGGTGCTATGGACACTCATAGATAAAAGGAGCCAAGAGGATTCAATATGGAGAAGTTATAGACATCATACTTAGCCATATGGGATGTGGACAATTCATATTTTTTCCATCATCTCATATTGTTTATCCAAGACCCTGGTGTTGTAGCCCCAGTCTATAGAAATACAACGAGCCAAAAAAAACACTTTAATCAGAGCCATATGAAGAAATGGTTGTCAAAACACCACAGAGTACGAGCAGAGCCCGCTGATACATTGCTAACGTATCCATAATTTTTTATGTTCCATGCTTGGTTTTATCTACTTTCTTATGTTTTGTTCCAACTTTGGAGTACTTTCTATACACTTTCTTGGACTAATCTATTAATAAGAGCCACAGTGCCAGCTGCCTGTTTTCTGCTGTTTTTGGTTCCAGGATGAATATTCTCGAAATTGGACGGGACAAAAGCCAAAGTCAGTTTTTCACCGAGGGACACCAGGAGCCAGAATACGAGACGGAGAGAGGCTGGGGCCCGGCCACACCACCTGGCCACGCGGCCAGGCTTGGCCCGCGCCAGGGGTGTTTTGGCCGCCACAGGCACCCCTTCGGCCTCTCCTTCCGCCTATAAGATGCCTCCGATATAGAAACCCTAAGTACCCAATCAAAATTCCACGAAAGAGTCTGTAGCCGCCGTCATCTCCATCCCTAGATTGGGAGGGATCTGAAGCTCTTCCCGGCACCCTATCGGAGAGGGGAATTCACCCTAGAGGCCTTCTTCATCATCATGCAAGCCTCTAGTGTGATGCGTGAGTAGTTCGTCTCTGGACTACGGGTCCATGTAGTAGCTAGATGGCTGGTTCTCCTCCTTTGTGCTATCATGTTTAGATCTTGTGAGCTCCGTTCATGATCAAGATCATCTATTTGTAATTCCTACATGTTGTGTTTGTGGGGATCCGATGGATATTGAGATGCTATTTCAGATTGATTATTGATTCTATCATGTCTTTGTTATTTGTGATCTTGCATGCTATCTATTGTTAGTAGCTATCTTGGCCAAGTCGATGCTAGCAACTCCAAGAGTTAGTATTTATGCTCGATAGTGGGTCCATGCCTCTAGTAATCTGGGGAAGTGACAGAAAGCTCTAAGGTACTAGATGTGTTGTTGCTACTAGGGAGAAAACAACAATCCTTTGTTCATAGAACAATCGTATTGTTTACATTACACGCAATTCGTAATGCAACTATCCGTTGCTTGCAACTTAATACTAGAGGGGGTTCGGATGATAACCTGAAGGTGGATTATTAGTCATAGATGTAGTTGGATGGAAGTCTATGTATAATGTTGTAATGCCCAATCGAATCTCAAAGGAGTCAAGATAAGTAGTATATGCATGATTGCTTTCTCGATGTTTGTCAATTGCCCCGCTGTAATTTGTTCACCCAACATGTCATCTATCTTAAGAAGAGCCACCACTAGTGAACTATGGACCCCGGTCCTTTCTTTTACCATCAATCTACAATCAACTATTTACTGCTTTCTGTTTACTTTCTACAAACTATTACTTTCTTTCACTCGATACGTTTAATCCTCTGTTTTCAGCAAAACCGGTGAGATTGACAACCTCATCGCAAGTTGGGGGCAGAGTTCTGTGGTTGTGTTGTGCAGGTCTCCGTTGCTGATGGCACCGGTAGTGCGCCTAGCAAAGTTCAGCTAGCAACACCTTTGGGGTGTTTCCTTACTCCTACTAGATTGATAACCTTGGTTTCATAACTGAGGGATAACTTGCTGTTGTGCTCATCATACCTTCCTCTTGGGGTTCCCCAACGAGCTCGATATATTTTGGGCCATCAAGCTCTTTTTCTGGCGCCGTTGCCGGGGAGTCAAGGACATGTTCACAAGGGGAGTCCCTCATAATCAATCTCTTTACTTTGTTATTTTTGTTTTGCTTAGTTTAGTTTTGCTTTGTTTGCTTGTTTCTTTATCAAAAACACACAAAAAAATAGTTTTACTAGTTTGCTTTCTTTATTAAAAACACAAAAAATGACTACTCTTGAAAATACTAAGTTGTATGACTTCACTAGCACCAACAACAATGATTTCATGAGCACACCTATTGCTCCACATGTTCCCAAAGCTACTTTCGTTGAAATAAAGCCTGCTTTACTCAATATTGTTATGAGAGAACAATTTTCTGGTATTGGTAATGAAGATGTTGCTGCTCATCTAAATAACTTTGTTGAACTATGTGAGATGCAAAAGCATAGGGATATAGATGGATATATTATTAAGCTTAAATTGTTTCCTTTCTCTTTGAGAGGAAAAGCTAAAGAATGGTTGAATTCCTTAACTAGGAATAGTATTGATTCTTGGACTAAATGCAAAGATGCTTTCATTGGAAAATACTATCCTCCTGCTAAAATTATATCTATGAGAAGTGAAATAATGAAATTTAAACAATCTGATAGAACATGTTGCTCAAGCTTGGGAAAGAATGAAATCTTTGGTATAGAATTGTCCCACTCATGGACTGACTGCTTGGATGATCATCCAAACCTTTTATGCAGGATTGAACTATTCTCAAGAAATCTATTGGATTCTGCTGCTGGAGGTACCTTTATGACCATTACTGGAGGTAAATTCTGTTGAAGAAACCTCCTCCTTGAGTGATAAAATTGGTGTTATTATGTCTATGCTTGTTAATTGGAAAGCTCATATTGATCCAAATCATGTTCCCTTAGCCTCTTTGGTTGCTCAAGAAGAGCAAGTTGATGTGAACTTTATAAGAAATAATAATTTTGGCAACAATGCCTACAGGAATAATTTTGGTAACAACAATTATATGCCATATCCTCCTGATGACCCACAAGTATAGGGGGTGTATCGCAGTATTTTCGAGGGAAGTGAAACCCAATTTATTGATTCGACACAAGGGGAGCCAAAGAATATTTATAAGCCTTAACAACTGAGTTGTCAATTCAGCTGCACCTGGAAACAATCTTGCTCACAGCAGTTTATCAGTAGCAACAGTTTTGTAGTAGGAATAGTGAAGTAACAACAGTAGTAAAGCAAAGACAGTAGTAACAAAAGCAGTAAACAATGGGATTCGAGTGTGGTAGGCATAGGGATGGATGGACGGGCGTTGCATGGACAAGACAATTCACATAGAAATCAGAACATAGGGCAATTTGCAGATAAATAAGATAAAGCATCCAAGTACTAGACAATCCTAGGCATGTGTTCCATATATAGTCATACGTGCTCGCAATGAGAACTTGCACAACATCTTTTGTCCTGCCAGCCCGTTTGCAGCGGGGCCTCTAGGGAACTACTGGCAATTAAGGTGCTCATTTTAATAGAGCACCGGAGCAAAGCATTAACACTCCTTGAACACACGTGATCCTCACATCAAAGCCTTTCCCTTCCGGTTATCCCGATTTCTGTCACTTCGGGGCCATAGGTTTCGGACAACAACGTGTGTATACAACTTGTAGATAAGACCAAAAACAATACTATCATAATGAATCAATAACATGTTCAGATCTGAAATCATGGCACTCGGTCCCTAGTGACAAGCATTAAGCACAACAAGTCGCAACAAAGTCATAAAGCACAAATAAGAGATACTAGGCACTATGCCCTAACAATCTGATGCCATTACATGAACGATCTCATCCAATCCCCATCATCCCCATAGCCTACAACGGGGGATTACTCACTCATAGATGGGGGAAACATGGATGGTTGATGAAGATGATGGTGGAGATCGATGGAGATGGCTCCGGGGGCACTTCCCCGTCCCGGCAGGGTGCCGGAACAGAGACTTTCTGTCCCCCGAATCTCCCCTTCGGTGGTGGCGGTGCAGCGGAACTTTTCGTGGAAAAACGTCGAACCCCCTGAAGTTTTTAGGTCAGAAGGCTTCTTATAGGCGAAGAGAGAGGCCGAGGGGGTTCCTGGGGCCACCACACCATGCCCTGGCACGGCCAGGACCAGCCCGCGCCTAGGGGTGGTGTGGCCAGCCCCTAGCCCTCCTCCGTCTCGTATTCTGGCTCCGTGAGTCTTCTAGAAAAATAGGCACTTTGGCTTTTGTCCCGTCCAATTCTGAGAATATTCATTTTTTGACTTTCCTGGAACCAAAAACAGCAGAAAACAGGCAGCTGGCACTGTGGCTCTTGTTAATAGGTTAGTCCAAGAAATCATATGAAAAGTACTCCAAAGTGTGGACAAAACACAAGAAAGTGGATAAAACCAAGCATGGAGCATCAAAAATTATAGATACATTTGCAATGTATCAGCATCCCCAAGCTTAACTCCTGCTCGTCCTCGAGTAGGTAAGTGATAAAAAGAAAGAATAATTTTTGAGGTGACATGCACCATCAAAGACTTGACCAAAGTATTTGTAAACATTCAAAGCTGGGATCATAGTACTTCAATCATAACATGAAAGACAAAGTTCTAGCAATAAGACAAAGAAACTATGATGCAACATGAAAAGGCACAAACAAAAGATTGATGAATAACAATGCTTTGCAAGACGTTTGTTTGTTTCACATAAAGAAAACATAGCATAGTGGCATTCAGCTTGTCCCTCATAGAGTAGCAAACATAAATGCATAGGACACCTTCAAAGTTTACAAGAGTGACTAGATACAAATAGTTTAAAACACGCAATAACAAGTTATGCATCAATCAACTAGTCTTGGGACAATGCACATAGAACTAAGAATGGCCACTATGCTCTCAAAGTAGATGCATAAAGTTAGAAGGTGGAGACTCAATATAATGGTGGAAGAAAGGCCTTTTGCAAAAGGATGTAGGGATTCAAGTCTCATAAAGAGCTTCCAAAAATTATGGTACTTGTAGCTTTCAGCTCTCATTGCCCCTATCATAAGCATCTTTAAGGTGATTAAGGTTAAAGTGACACAACTAAGAGGATATGCTTGACAAGTTATAAACCGAAATCTCATGCCCCTTACTTACGAAGACCGATCCTCATGCTACTCAATTTCAGTCACGAGTAAGATCTTGTCATTGTAAGTATATGTGTATCATTAAGAACCGCCAACGGGGTACCCCTTGCACATGATACGGGAGCTTTCCCATAACCAAAATGACAAGGCAAGCAGACAATGAGCATCTCAGCGATCTATTTATTTGATATTTGCATAGGTTTTTATTGAGGATGCTTCATAGAGTGCTCATTATGGTGATGCTGCAAGTTTCCACCATGATTAGGCATGGCTTAGGCTAGCGGCCCAGGCGTTTCTCTAACACACATACAAACTCCATGATCTTACAAGTTCCACTTTTATTTCACACCGCCGGAATCCGTATGCAAAAGAACATGATATCAACGGGGTACAAGGTACAAGTGCAATGTTGAAAGCGTTCCCCATGAAACATGGTTCTGCTAATTTCAACTTATAAAGCGCAAGCATATACACAACAAAGAAGGACCCAATGGTTCAAGTTTATTAGGGGCAAAAAGTAAAGTGTGACATCAAGTTCGTGAGAGCTTTAATCACTAGTTTTCTCATAACAAGTGAAAGGTAAACAAAAGCATGAATATACTCGGAATAGCATAAGCTAGTAGGTAGGTATGGTGGACTCTTTGGAAATAACTTGGTTTAGGGAGTTGGATGCATGAGTAGAACTCATACTTTGTTGTGGAGGCTAGCAAAAGACTGGGAGCGACAAACTAAAAGAGCAATAGTGGCCATAATCATGCAGAGCGACAAAACATCATTGATCAAAACAGAAAGTGATACTAAAAGTTGAAAACTAAAAGATCATACAGGCTATGGTGACTTGAGATAGTCATAACATGGTGTGAGCATGCGCCAAGTCAACCCAAATAAAGCATCAAAGGAGAATACCATTATACTATGCTTTAATATGTTAAAACAACGCATGATTCATCCAAGGCACATTAAGCAATCTCAATTGTTTATAACAAGTCATGCTACAACAAAGAATACTAAGCATAAAGTCAAAACAATATCAAGCATGGCATGATAGAGCATAGGCCACAGTCAAAAACAAGCTCTCTTTACCACTTAAGCATGAACTTTCCTACTCTTTTCCAATCCAAACCAAACTATTTGAAACGACTCACAAAGATGATAATAAATAAAGATCAGTGAGATTGTCTCACAAATCCACAAAGAAGAACTAAAAAGTTCTAAGCTGAAAGCACGAGAAAACTAAGGCTAAACACGGTGCTAGCAAAAGAGAACACTCACAGAACAATAAGAATGAAAACTAGAGTGTTCTAGGCAATGAAAACGGAGTGTGTCTCTCTCCAAAAGAAGTGTGTTGGGATCCAACCAACTTATTCAAGCAACTAAGAAAACCAAGAAAACTAAAACTAAAAAAAAAACAAAGACGCTCCAAGAACAACACAACTGTGCATGAAACAATAAAAATGAAGTGTTTGGAAGAAACCTGAGATTTTTATTGATGAAGAAGGGGATGCCTTGGGCATCCCCAAGCTTTGACGCTTGTACTTCTTGGATATTTCTTGGGGTGACACGCGTGGCATCCCCAAGTTTGAGCTTTAGTCCATCCTTCATCTCATTACTCATTCCTTCCATACACCTGAAATTTTTTCCTTCATACAAAACTTCACACAATATCATTAGCAACATTAGTGCACTTAAGATAAATAAGTCTTAAGGTTAAGTTCTAACACCAAATAAACTTCCATTAGAACACTAGCTACTGTAGAACTTTCCTCAAAAAGCTCAATTCCCCAAAAGAACTCAAAAAGGAACCAACAAGAAGCAAATGCAGAAATGGCAGAAATTTGTCAAAACAGACCAGCAGATAAAGACGAATTTTTTCGAAGACTTTCTGTTGCTCAAATCAAAAAGTGTTGATCTAACGAAAGTTAGACAACAACCTGGGGCAGAAGTACAAAAAATTACAGCTCAATCCGACATACATATCTCTCTCACGAATTTTTACAGTGAAGCACAAAAATCTGTTTCGGGACAGCAACTTTTCCAATCATTACTTCTCTCTCATTAGAGGTTACTCTTGGCACAAAAAGCAAATAAAAATGATAAGGAGCGGTTATTACAGAAGTAATAACTTATAAGACTTATCTAAAAACTCTTGGGTTATCTCCCAACAAGTACTTTTCTTTAACGCCTTTAAGTTAGGCATAAGCAAAAAACTTGAATAGATAGAATAGAAGTAAACGAAGATAATCATGGTGAAAACATTGTTTTGTTCAATGAAATCCTTTTGTTAACAAGGTTGATCAGGTATTGTTACCAAAACAATTTCATATGAGACAAAACTTTGTATTCCACTAATAATTATGTTACCTCAACCTTGATAGCAATGGTCCCAATTTATAACAGTTTCAAAATTTTACTCTTGGTATGGGACAATATATTTCTCTAACTTGAATGCCCTCAACATGTTCAATTGAATTCAAACCATAAGTCCTTTCAATCTTCTTGAGGAAATATAGTTCCTTGTCATTAACATTGAACGTAACCTTCCCTTGATTATAATTAATAACAGCTCCTGCAGTATTTAAGAAAAGGTCTCCCAAGAATAATAGACATATTATCATCTTCAGGCATAAAAGTTTGAGAGGATGCTCTCATAAGAAATATGAGTTGAAGTAAAAGAGAGCATCAAAAAGCAAATTCAAAACACATTTAAGTCTAACCCACTTCCTATGCATAGGAATCGTGTATGCAAATAAATTCGCAGTGACAGGCATAGGAAGATAAAACAAGAGTGACTTCGAAACTTTCAGCACATAGAGAGGTGTTTCAATACCATGAAAACTTCTACCACCATATTTTCCTCTCTCATAATAATTTTCAGTAGCCTCATGCATAAACGCAACAATATAACTATCACATAAAGCAAGCTTTTCATGATCTACAAGCACTAGAGCTTTATCATAAAAATCTTCAAAAGAATCCTCAGGAACATAACATTCATCCTTCTTTAGTAAGCTTGGGGGACAATCAAATAATGTAAGGGATAAAGAGTTACTCTAATTAGAAGGTAGGCATGGGTAGCTAATCCATTCTTCCTCCTTTTGTTCATCACTCTCCTCCTCCTTTTCATCTAATGAGATTTCAGGTTCATCAATTTCTTCTTCCATAGGATCCTGCAAGGCATTAGTCTCTTCCATTTGTGGAAATCATCTATTAAACTATTCAAGAATATAGCCATTTTCATCCTTGTAATTATCAAAGCAAAATTTAAGTATACCATAAACCTCATACTTATAAGGTGAATCATCAATATTTTCAAGCAGACTAGCAAGTTCAAATGCACCCTTCCAAGCAATAAATTCCTCAATTTGTTCCACATCATAAAGGTCATAATTTCCCTTAACATAGGAAGATATGGTAACATTATCATTATACTCACATTGAAAAGGGAGGTGTTTGTACCTCCTATAGCAACAAGATTCATCAAGGCAATAAGTAACATTATAAGTAGAGCACACATTTCTAGCAATGGTATACAATCTATCAATTTGTTCCCATAAGTGTTTCCCTTTTTGTGACAAGCGGTGTTCCTTATAATAATATTTTTCATCTTCCGTGAACCCACCTTGCCAATAAGCTTCAGTTTCAAAAAAACCAACCATTGACAACAAGCATGATAAGGGAAGAAAATAACAGACCAACGTGAATAACAACTAGAGAAGGAACTACTTTTTTTTTGGATTTTTGATAAAGAAACAAGCAAACAAGGAGAAAGATAAACTTAGCTTGAACAATAGTGATTCCAAGTGAACTTGATAAATAAAGCTATGCTCCCCGGCAACGGCGCCAGAAAATAGTCTTGATGACCCACAAGTATAGGGGTGTATCGCTTTCAAGGGAAGTGAAACCCAATTTATTGATTCGACACAATGGGAGCCAAAGAATATTTATAAGCCTTAACAACTGAGTTGTCAATTCAGCTGCACCTGGAAACAATCTTGCTCACAACAGTTTATCAATAGCAATAGTTTTGTAGTAGGAATAGTAAAGTAACAGCAGTAGTAAAGCAAAGGCAGTAGTAACAAAAGCAGTAAACAATGGGATTCGAGTGCGGTAGGCATAGGGATGGATGGACGGGCGTTGCATGGACAAGACAATTCACATAGCAATCAGAACATAGGGCAATTGCAGATAAATAAGATAAATAATCCAAGTACTAGATAATCCTAGGCATGTGTTCCATATATAGTCATACGTGCTCGCAATGAGAACTTGCACAACATCTTTTGTCCTGCCAGCCCGTTTGCAGCGGGGCCTCTAGGGAACTACTGGCAATTAAGGTGCTCCTTTTAATAGAGCACCGGAGCAAAGCATTAACACTCCGTGAACACACGTGATCCTCACATCAAAGCCTTTCCCTTCCGGTTATCCCGATTTCTGTCACTTCGGGGCCATAGGTTCCGGACAACAACGTGTGTATACACCTTGTAGATAAGACCAAAAATAATACTATCATAACGAATCAATAACATGTTCAGATCTGAAATTATGGCACTCGGGCCCTAGTGACAAGCATTAAGCACAACAAGTCGCAACAAAGTCATAAAGCACTAATAAGAGATACTAGGCACTATGCCCTAACAATCTAATGCCATTACATGAACGATCTCATCCAATCCCTACCATCCCCATAGCCTACAGCGGGGGATTACTCACTCATAGATGGGGGAAACATGGATGGTTGATAAAGATGATGGTGGAGATCAATGGAGATGGCTCCGGGGACACTTCCCCGTCCCGGCAGGGTGCCGGAACAGAGACTTTCTGTCCCCCGAATCTCCCCTTCGGTGGCGGCAGTGCAGCGGAACTTTTCGTGGAAAAACGTCGAACCCCCTGAAGTTTTTAGGTCAGAAGGCTTCTTATAGGCAAAGAGAGAGGCTGAGGGGATGCCTGGGGCCACCACACCATGCCCTGGCACGGCCAGGCCCAGCCCGCGCCTTGGGGTGGTGTGGCTAGCCCCTGACCCTCCTCCGTCTCGTATTCTGGCTCCGTGAGTCTTCTAGAAAAATAGGCACTTTGGCTTTTGTCCCGTCCAATTCCGAGAATATTCATTTTCTGACTTTCCTGGAACCAAAAACAACAGAAAACAGGCAGCTGGCACTGTGGCTCTTGTTAATAGGTTAGTCCAAGAAATCATATGAAAAGTACTCCAAAGTGCGGACAAAACATAAGACAGTGGATAAAACCAAGCATGGAGCATAAAAAATTATAGATACATTTGCAATGTATCACCTCCCAACAATGGTAATGCTTATGGAAATTCCTACAACAATAATAAGAGTGCACCCTTTGAACTTGAAGTTATGCTGAAAGACTTTATTAGTAAACAAACTGCTTTCAATAAAACTATTGAGGCAAAACTCTCTAATGCTGAAAGAAATATAGCATCATTGGCTGAAGCTCAATATTCTTTGAATAAAATGGCTGCTAAACCTGAAACTAATGAGAATCCCTTTGCAGCTACTAATGCCATACAAGTTAGAATTGATGAAAATGTTAGACTATTAGCTGAATTGCATGCTAAGTGTGAGAGAGAAGATGAAATTGC
Source organism: Avena eriantha (assembly GCA_910589775.1). NCBI lineage: Eukaryota > Viridiplantae > Streptophyta > Magnoliopsida > Poales > Poaceae > Avena > Avena eriantha. The sequence goes on along the minus strand of OU342745.1, from coordinate 35,154,640 downwards.
TAGAAACATTAGTGTTTCTACTATCACTACCACTAGTGTTGAGGCTAGTAATATCTCTACTAGTTTAGATGATAATTATGATTTTGATCTTGATGGTTGCAACATCTCTGAAGTTATTAAGTTCCTACAAAAGCTTGCTAAAAGTCCTAATGCTAGTGCTATGAATATGCCCTTTACAAAACACATTATTGATGCTCTCATAAAGATTAAAGAAGAAACGATGAAACATAAGGCTTCTATTCCTATAAAACAAGAAGATGGTTGGGAACCCATCATTAATATGAAAGTGAATGATTTTGATTTCAAAACCTGATGTGATCTTGATAGTAGTGTTTCTATTATGCCTAGAAGGATCTATGATATGCTTGATTTGCCACCATTGGAAGATTGTTATTTGAATGTCCCACTTGATGATAATGCTAAAAAGAAACTCATGGGGAGTATTAATGATGTTCTTATTATGGTTAACAATGCCTATGTCCCCGTTGATTTCTATGTTTTGGATGTTGAATGCAATGCTTCTTGTCCTATTACTTTGGGAAGACCTTTTCTTAGAACTGTTGGTGCCATTATTGATATGAAAGAAGGCACCATTAAATATCAACTCCCACACAAGAAAGGTATAGAACACTTCCCTAAGAAGAGAGAGAAGATTTCTTTTGCCTCTCCTATGAAAACAAAATTTGCTCGTAATGCTTCTTCATTTGAGAACACTTGATTCTTTTTCTTACTTCTTATGCCTAACTTAAAGGCGTTAAAGAAAAGTACTTATTGGGAGATAACCCAAAAGTTTTAGATGAGTCTTGGAAGCAGTAATAACCGCTCCTTATCCTTTTTATTTGCTTTTTGTGCCAAGAGTAACCTCTAACGAGAGAGAAGTAATGATTGGGAAAGCTGTTGTCCCAAAACCGATTTTTGTGCTTCACCGTAAAAATTCATGTGAAATCTCTGTACGTCCTTTTGAGGTGTGATTTTTTTTCTGCCCAGGTTGTTATCTAAATTTCGTTAGTTCAACACTTTTTGATTTGAGCAACAAAAGGTCTTCGAAAAAATTCGTCTTTACCTGCTGGTCTGTTTTGACAGATTTCTGCCATTATTTGCATTTGCTTCTTGTTGGTTCCTTTTTGAGTTCTTTTGGGGAATTGAGATTTTTGAGGGAAGTGCTACAGTAGCTTGTGTTTCAATGGAAGTTTTATTGGTGTTGGAACTGAACCTAAAGACCTATTATCTTGAGTGCACTAATGTTGCTAATAAAGATTGTGTGAAGTTTTGTATGAAGGAAAAAATTTCAGGTGTATGGAAGGAATGAGTAATGAGATGAAGGATGGACTAAAGCTCAAGCTTGGGGATGCCACGCGTGTCACCCCAAGAAATATCCAAGAAGTACAAGCATCAAAGCTTGGGGATGCCCAAGGCATCCCCTTCTTCATCAATAAAAATCCCAGGTTTCCTCCAAACGCTACATTTTTATTGTTTCATGCACAGTTGTGTTGTTCTTGGAGCGTCTTCTTTTTCATTTTTGTTTTGGCTTTTCGTTTGCTTTGCTTTCTTAGTTTGCTGAATAAATTGGTTTGACCCCCTCTTTCATGCATTGGTTTTCAAATAGTTTGGTTTGGATTGGAAAAGAGTAGGAAAGTTCATGCTTAAGTGGTAAAGAGAGCTTGTTTTTGACTGTGGCCTATGCTTTGTCATGCCATGCTTGATATTGTTTTGGATTTATGATTAGTATTCTTTGCTATAGCATGACTTGTTATAAACAATTGAGATTGCTTAATGTGCCTTGAAAGAATCATGCGTTGTTTTAGCATATTAAAGCATAGTATTGTGGTATTCTCCTTTGATGCTTTATTTGGGTTGACTTAGCGCATGGTCACTCCATGTTATGACTATCCCAAGTCACCATATCCTTGATGATCCTTTAGTTTTCCACTTGTAGTATCACTTTATGATTTGATTAATGATGTTTTGTCGCTCTACATGATTATGGCCATTATTGCTCTCTTAGTTGGTCGCTCCCAGTCTTTTGCTAGCCTCCGTAACCAAGTATGAGTTCCGCTGATGCATCCAACTCCTAAAACCAAGTTATTCCAAAGAGTCCATGATGACCCACAAGTATAGGGGGTGTATCTCCGTATTTTCGATAAGTAAGAGTGTCGAACCCACAATGCATTCCCCTAGTCCCATATAGGTGAAGTGTCATGTAGTCGACGTTCACATGACACCACTATAAGAATTACACCACAACTTAAATATCAAACTATTGAATCTTTCTCAACACAACTCCACTACTAACAACATGACTTCTCCCATGTCCTCAAGAACAAAACGAACTACTCACAAGACATCATATGGATCATGATCAGAGATGGAATAATGATGTATAACAATCTGAACATAAACTATAATCAATGGTTCACTCAATAGCATCAACTACAAAGAGTAATCAACACCGGAAACGTTTCCCCTATGAACTATGCAAGATTCAACCCAATTGTTACAGCGGTATGGAGATGGTGACGAGGGTCCTGGTGGTGATGATGGTGGTGGTGGTGATGATGATGATGATCCCGATGAAGTCCAGCTTGATGGTGGTGTTGATGGCGACGATCTCCCCTCTCCAGGAAGGAATCCCCCCCCCCGCAGAAATCTGTCTGCTGGGGAGATCTTTCTCTCTCTGTGTTTTCCGCCCCGCAGAGGCAGCGAAATCTTTTTGTGGTCCCTCCCCGAGTCTTAGGGTTTTGGGAGGATAATATATGCTAGAGGGGAGAGCCAGAGGTGGGCTAGGGCAGCCACACCACCTGGTGGCGCGGCCTAGGGTGGCCCGCGCCAGGGGGTGGTGTGGGCCCCCTGTGGCCCATCTCCACTCCTCCTTCTGGCATCCTTCGTCTTCTAGAAAAATAGGATTTTCCGTATATTTTCCCGGATTTTCTGATCTTCGCGAATTTTGCCTCCAAACAACACCTTTTCCATCAGAATCCTGACTGTAGCGGTCCATGCTCCAAAAGTCATCAACCATGCAAAAATAGATGAAATAACATAAGTATCATCACTTAATATGAAATATATCGATGAATAACAGTAAATTGTGACATAGAATAGTGATGCAAAATGGACATATCAACTCCCCCCAAGCTTAGACTTCGCTTGTCCCTAAGTGAAACTGAGCTCAATAAACATGGCCTCAGGTTTATGGAGTGAATAGTCGATAAAAGAATACGAACAAGAAGCATCACATTCATCAATACATAGATCATAATAGAAGACAACTCACTATTATACAACTTAACTTGCAATAAGTAGAGGAAACACAATAAAGATACATAAAGTAAATCATAATTGGTAATGGCAAACTTAGCTCTTGGTCGAAGAATAGTTGATAATTTGCTGGAGTTCACAAATAACTGGTTTTCAATGATAGCTTTCAAAGTAGTAAACACCAAGATAAGAGCAATGTGCAAAACAAGGAACATAACAAACATGATTGAATAAATCATCATATGAATGAATGAAACACAACAACTCAAAATACTTGCTGAGATAGAGAGGAATAGGTTTACTGACTCAACTACAAAGTAAAAGAAAGGGCCCTTCACAGAGGGAAGCAGGGATTGCAAGTTTCATAAAGAGCTCCCAAAAGTTATGATACTTATTAGCTTTCAGCTCTCATTGCCCCTATCATAAGCATCTTTAGGTTATTAAGGTTAAAGTGACACAACTAAGAGGATATTCCTGACAAGTTATAAATTGAAGTCCCATGCCCCTTACTTACAAAGACCGAACCTCAGTCACGAGTAAGCTCTTGTCATTGTAAATACATGTGTATCATCGTGAACCGCCAACGGGGTACCCCTTCCGCATGACACAGGAGCTATCCCATAATCAAAATGACAAGGCAAGCAGACAGTGAGCATCTCAGCGATCTTTTTATTTGCTATTTGCATAGGTTTTTATTGAGGATGCTTCATAGAATGCTCACTATAGTTATGCTGCAAGTGTCCACCATGATTAGGCATGGCTTAGGCTAGCGGCCCAGGCGTTTCTCTAACACACATATAAACTCCATGATCTTACAAGTTCCACTTTTATTTCACACCGCCGGGATCCATAAGCAAAAAAATATGATATCAACTAGGTACAAAGTACCAATGCAGTGTTGAAAGCGGTCCCCATGATACATGGTTCTGCTAACTTCAACTCATAAAGCGCAAGCATATACGCAACAAAGAAGAACCCAATGTTTCAAGTTTATTAAATTCAAGAAAATAAAGTGTGCCATCAAGTTCGTGAGAGATTTAATCACTAATTTTCACATAACAAGTTTAATTTGGAAGGTAGATAAAAACAGGAATTTACTTGGAATAGCAATAATGCTAATAGGTAGGTATGGTGGACACAAATGGCAAAGGTTTGGTTTTGAGGATTGGATGCACGAGAAGAATTCCCTCTCAGTACAGGTTTTTGGCTAGCAAGGCTGGGTAGCAAGTATAAGAGTTGAAGGGAGCAAACAAACATACAAATGATAAAAAACAAACATGCAATCTTCCTTGGAAGCACACATATATCTTAACTAGAGAATACTAAACTTATGAGCAAATCAAGAAAGAAAGATGATGAAATTATTTTTCTTTAGAGTACTTTTATCTTTTCATTCAACTCTCAAAAATAGTGTTGGTACTGACCGAGCCAGGTTTGCCAAAACCAACTAAATTAACTCAATGATCCCAAAGTGATACCAATACTAACAACAAGATCAATCATATAACCACGAATTGAAAACTAATATAAGCTATGCAAAAGAGTAAATGATAGAATTTCTCATTAATATTCCATAATGGCAACTCACACCAAGGGATACATATCTAACGAGAGAGGGGACACTTCCATAATGCAAACCATCCTACATGATAACTTCTCTATTCATGATATGACTCTACTAAAAAGGTAAAAAGATAGAAGATAGTGATGTGATACCGTGGCACTCCCCCAAGCTTGGAACAAACCAAGGGGATGCCAAACCTGATGACGAATTACTCCTTCGATGGTGGTGGTGTTCTCTTGATGAGCTCTTTGATCAATTTCCCCAAGTCCTCAATCTCGAAGGTGAGATTACGAATCAACTCCGAGTTGTGCTTGATGCGGTGCATGATCATGGCAGGTTGTGAATCCCAGCTCTTGCGATTCTTTCCCCACTCTCCTTCCTTGTGGTCTTCTTTTCCTGCATGGTTATGGATAAAGGTATGGAAGGGACTCTTGGTGCTTGGAGAAGGTGTCCGTGGTGCCAAAAAGTTATGCGGAGGCTTCCCTCCAGTTGACATCCGTGCAGTCCTTCTGATCCTGGCAGGGTTCGCTGATACATTGCAAATGTATCTATAATTTTTGATGTTCCATGCTTGGTTTTATCCACTTTCTTATGTTTTGTTCCAACTTTGGAGTAATTTTCATATGATTTCTTGGACTAACCTATTAACAAGAACCATAGTGCCAGCTGCCTGTTTTCTGCTGTTTTTGGTTCCAGGAAAGTCAGAAAATGAATATTCTCGGAATTGGACGGGACAAAAGCCAAAGTGCCTATTTTTCCGGAAGGGATCAAGTGCCAGAATACGAGATGGAGAAGGGCCAGGGGCCGGCCACACCACCTGGCCGCGCGGCCAGGCTGGGCCCGCGCCAGGGGGTGGTGTGGTGGCTCCCGGCATGCCCTCGGCCTCTCCTTCCGCCTATATGTTGCCCTCGGGACAAAAACCCTAAGTTCCCGATCAAAAAATCCATGAAAGAGTCTATAGCCGCCGTCGTCTCCATCCCTAGATCGGGAGGGATCTGAAACTCTTCCCGGCACCCTGCCGGAGAGGGGAATTCACCCCGGAGGCCTTCTTCATCACCATGCAAGCCTCCGGTGTGATGCGTGAGTAGTTCATCCTTGGACTACGGATCCATGTAGTAGCTGGATGGCTGGTTTCTCCTCCTTTGTGCTTTCATGTTTAGATCTTGTGAGATCCGTTCATGATCAAGATCATCTATTTGTAATCCATACATGTTGTGTTTGCGGGGATCCGATGGATATTGAGATGCTATTTCAGATTGATTATTGATTCTATCATGTCTTTGTTATTTGAGATCTTGCATGCTTTCCGTTGTTAGTAGCTATCTTGGCCAAGTAGATGTAGCAACTCCAAGAGTTAGTATTTATGCTCGATAGTGGGTTCATGCCTCTGGTAATCTGGGGAAGTGACAGAAATCTCTAAGGTACTAGATGTGCTGTTGCTACTAGGGAGAAAACAACAATCCTTTGTTCATAGAACAATCATATTGTTTACTTTACACGCAGTTTGTAAAGCAATAATCTATTGCTTGCAACTTAATACTGGAGGGGGTTCGGATGATAACCTGAAGGTGGATTATTAGTCATAGATGCAGTTGGATGGCGGTCTATGTATTATGTTGTAATGCCCAATCAAGTCGCAGAGGAGTCAAGATGATTAGTATATGCATGTATTGCTTTCTCGGTGTTTGTCAATTGCCCCGCTGTAATTTGTTCACCCAGCATGTTATCTATCTTAAGGAGAGCCACCTCTAGTGAACTATGGATCCCAGTCCTTGTCTTTTATATTCAATCTACAATCTTTTACTTCTTTGTCTTTACTTTCTGCACACTTTTTACTTCTTTCCATTCGATACGTTTAATCCTTTGTTTTCCGCAAAACACGGTGAGATTGACAGTCTCATCGCAAGTTGGGGACAAAGTTCTGTGGTTGTGTTGTGTAGGTCTCCACGTTGCTACTAGCACCGGTAGTGCGCCCTGCCAAAGCTCAGCTAGTAACACCTTTGGGGTGTTTCCTTGCTCCTACTAGTTCGATTAAACCTTAGTTTCATAACTGAGGGAAAACTTACTGATGTGCTCATCGTACCTTCCTCTTGGGGTTCCCAACGAGCTCTCCGTTGAAAGTCGAGCGCATCAAGATTTTTCTGGCGCCGTTGCCGAGGAGTCAAGGACATCTTCACAAGGGGAGTCCCTCATAACCAATCTCTTTACTTTGTTGTTTTTTTTTGCTTAGTTTTCTTTTTGCTTTGTATGCTTGTTTTGTTCTTCAAAAATCCAAAAAAAATAGTTTTACTAGCTTGGTTTCTTATTTCAAAAACACAAAAAATTAGTTCCTACTATAGTTGTTGGTCTATTATTGCCTTGCTTTGTCATGCTTCTTATCAATGGTTGGTTTCTTTGAAACTGAATCTTATTGGCATGGTGGGTTCACGGAAGAACAAAAATATTATTACAAGGAACACCGCTTGTCACAAAAAGGGAAACACTTATGGGAACAAATTGATAAATTGAATACCATTGCTAGAAACGTGTGCTCTACTTACAATGTTACTTATTGCTTTGATAAATCTTGTTGCTGTAGGAGGTATAAACACCTCCCTTTTCAATGTGAGTATAATGATAATGTTACCATATCTTCTTATGTTAAAAGGAATTATGACTTTTATGATGTGGAACAAATTGAAGGATTTATTGCTTGGAAGGGTGCATTTGAACTTGCTAGTTTGCTTGAAAATATTGATGATTCACCTTATAAATATGAGGTTTATGATATACTTAAATTTTTGTTTGATAATTACAAGGTAGAAAATGGCTATATTCTTGAATATCTTAATAGATGCTCTCCACCAATGGAAGAGACTAATGCCTTGCAGGAGCCTATGGAAGAAGAAATTGCTGAAACGGGAAGCTCATTGGATGAAAAAGAGGAGAAGAGTGATGATCAAGAGGAGGAAGAATGGATCTACCCATCCCTATCTTCTAATGAGAGTAACTCTTTATCCCTTCCATTATTTTATTGTCCCCCATGCTTATCAAAGGAGGGTGAATGTTATGTTCCCGATGATTCTTTTGAAAATGTTTATAATAAAGCTCTAATGCTTGTAGATCATGAAAAGTATGCCTTATGTGATAGTTATATTGTTGAGTTTATTCATGAGGCTACTGAAAATTATTATGAGAGAGGAAAATATGGTTGTAGAAGTTTTTATGGTAATGAAACACCTCTCTATGTGCTGAAAGTTTTGAAGTTACTTTTGTTTTATCTTCCTATGCCTGTCACTTTGTTCTTTGTGTATTTATTTGCATACAAGATTCCTATGCATAGGAAGTGGGTTAGACTTAAATGTGTTTTGGATTTGCTTCTTGATGCTCTCTTTTACTTCAATTCATATTTCCTATGAGAGCATCTTCTCAAATTTTCATGCCTAACTTAAATGCGTTAAAGAAAATTACTTGTTGGAAGATAACCCAAGAGTTTTAGTTGAGTCTTGGAAGTTATTACCTCTGTAATAACCTCTCATTATCCTTTTATTTGCTTTTTGTGCCAAGAGTAACCTCTAATGAGAGTGAAGTAATGATTGGGAAAGTTGTTGTCCCGAAACAGATTTTTGTGCTTCACCGTAAAATTTCCTGAGAGAGCTCTGTATGTCGGATGGGGCTGTAATATTTTGTGCTTCTGCACCAGGTTGTTATCTAACTTTCGTTAGTTTAACACTTTTTGATTTGAGCAATAGAAAGTCTTCAAAAAAATTCGTCTTTACCTACTGGTCTGTTTTGACAGATTTCTGCCATTTTTCTGCATTTGCTTCTTGTTAGTTCCTTCTTGAGTTCCTTTGGGGAATTGAGCTTTTTGAGGGAAGTGCTACAGTAGCTAGTATTCTAATGGAAGTTTATTTGGTTTTAGAACTGAACCTCGAGACTTATTTATCTTAAGTGCACTAATGTTGCTAATAAGATTGTGTGAAGTTTTGTATGAAGGAAAACTTTCAGGTGTATGGAAGGAATGAGTAATGATATGAAGGATGGACTAAAGCTCAAGCTTGGGGATTCCACGCGTGTCACCACAAGAAATATCCAAGAATTACAAGCGTCAAAGCTTGGGGATGCCCAAGGCATCCCCTTCTTCATCAATAAAAATCCAGGTTTCTTCCAAACGCTTTATTTTTATTGTTTCATGCACAGTTATGTTTTTCTTGGAGCGTCTTCTTTTTCGTTTTCGTTTTGGTTTTCATTTGCTTTGGTTTGCTGAATAAAATTGGTTGGACCCCCTCTTTCATACATTTGGTTTGCAAATAGTTTGGTTTGGTTTGGAAAAGAGTAGGAAAGTTCATACTTATGTGGTAAAAAGAGCTCGTTTTTGACTGTGGCCTATGCTTTGTCATGCCATGCTTGATATTGTTTTGGCTTTATGCTTAGTATTCTTTGCTGTAGCATGACTTGTTATAAACAATTGAGATTGCTTAATGTGCCTTGGATGAATCATGCGTTGTTTTAGCATATTAAAGCATAGTATAGTGGTATTCTCCTTTGATGCTTTATTTGGGTTGACTTGGCACATGCTCACACCATGTTATGACTATCTCAAGTCACCATAGCCTTTTTTATCCTTTAGTTTTCAACTTGTAGTATCACTTTATGCTTTGATCAATGATGTTTTGTCGCTTTGCATGATTATGGCCATTATTGCTCTCTTAGTTTGTCGCTCCTAGTCTTTTGCTAGCCTCTACAACAAGTATGAGTTCCACTCATGCATCCAACTCCCTAAACCAAGTTTTTCCAAAGAGTCCACCATACCTACCTACTAGCTTATGCTATTCCAAGTATATTCATGCTTTTGTTTACCTTTCACTTGTTATGAGAAAACTAGTGATTAAAGCTCTCACGAACTTGATGGCACACTTTACTTTTTGCCCCTAATAAACTTGAACCATTGGGTCCTTCTTTGTTGCGTATATGCTTGCTCTTAATAAGTTGAATTAGCAGAACCATGTTTCATGGGAAACGCTTTCAACATTGCACTTGTACTTTGTACCCCGCTGATATCATGTTATTTTGCTTACGGATCCCGACGGTGTGAAATAAAAGTGGAACTTGTAAGATCATGGAGTTTGTACGTGTGTTAGAGAAACGCCTGGGCCGCTAGCCTAAGCCATGCCTAATCATGGTGGAAACTTGCAGCATCACCATAATGAGCATTCAATGAAGCATCCTCAATAAAAACCTATGCAAATAGCAAATAAAAAGATTGCTGAGATGCTCATTGTCTGCTTGCCTTGTCATTTTGATTATGGGAAAGCTCCCGTATCATGTGCAAGGGGTACCCCGTTGGCGGTTCTTAATGATACACATATACTTACAATGACAAGAGCTTACTCATGACTGAAGTTGAGTAGCATGAGGATTGGTCTTCGTAAGTAAGGGGCATGACATTTCGGTTTATAACTTGTCAAGCATATCCTCTTAGTTGTGTCACTTTAACCTTAATCACCTTAAAGATGCTTATGATAGGGGCAATGAGAGCTGAAAACTACAAGTATCATAATTTTTGGAAGCTCTTTATGAGACTTGAATCCCTACTTCCTTTTACAAAGGCTTTTCTTCACCATATTATTGAGTCTCCACCTTCTATCTTTATGCACCTTTGAGAGCATAGTGGCCATTCTTAGTTCTATGTGCATTGTCCCAAGACTAGTTATTGATGCATAACTTGTTATTGCTTGTTCTAAACTATTGTATCTAGTCACTCTTATGAACTTTGAAGGTGTCCTATGCATTTATATTTGCTACTCTATTGAGTGACAAGCTGAATACTATTATGCTATGTTTTCTTTATGTGAAACAAACAAATGTCTTGCAAAGCATGTTATTCATGAATATTTTGTTTGTACCTTTTTATGTTGCATCATAGTCTCTTTGCTTATTGCTAGAACTTTTTCTTTCATGTTATGATTGAAGTACTTGATCAAGTCTTTGATGGTGCATGTCACCTCAAAAATTATTCTTTCTTTTTATCACTTACCGACTCGAGGACGAGCAGGAGTTAAGTTTGGGGATGTTGATACATTGCAAATGTATCTATAATTTTTGATGTTCCATGCTTGGTTTTATCCACTTTTTTGTGTTTTGTTCCAACTTTGGAGTAATTTTCATATGATTTCTTGGACTAACCTTTTAACAAGAGCCACAGTGCCAGCTGCCTGTTTTCTGCTGTTTTTGGTTCTAGGAATTTCAGGAAATGAATATTCTCGGAATTGGACGGGACAAAAGCCAAAGTGCCTATTTTTCCGGAAGGGATCAAGTGCCAGAATACGAGACGGAGAAGGGCCAGGGGCCGGCCACACCACCTGGCCGCGCGGCCAGGCTGGGCCTGCGCCAGGGGGTGGTGTGGTGGCTCCCAGCACCCCCTCGGCCTCTCCTTCCGCCTATAAGTTGCCCTCGAGACAAAAACCCTAAGTACCCGATCAAAAAATCCACGAAAGATTCTGTAGCCGCCGTCGTCTCCATCCCTAGATCGGGAGGGATCTGAAGCTCTTCCCGGCACCCTGCCGGAGAGGGGAATTCACCCTGGAGGCCTTCTTCATCACCATGCAAGCCTCCGGTGTGATGCGTGAGTAGTTCATCCTTGGACTACGGATCCATGTAGTAGCTAGATGGCTGGTTTCTCCTCCTTTGTGCTTTCATGTTTAGATCTTGTGAGATCCGTTCATGATCAAGATCATCTATTTGTAATCCATACATGTTGTGTTTGCGGGGATCCGATGGATATTGAGATGCTATTTTAGATTGATTATTGATTCTATCATGTCTTTGTTATTTGAGATCTTGCATGCTTTCCGTTGTTAGTAGCTATCTTGGCCAAGTAGATGTTAGCAACTCCAAGAGTTAGTATTTATGCTCGATAGTGGGTTCATGCCTCTGGTAATCTGGGGAAGTGACAGAAATCTCTAAGGTACTAGATGTGTTGTTGCAACTAGGGAGAAAACAACAATCCTTTGTTCATAGAACAATCGTATTGTTTACTTTACACGTAGTTCGTAAGGCGATAATCTGTTGCTTGCAACTTAATACTGGAGGGGGTTCGGATGATAACCTGAAGGTGGATTATTAGTCGTAGATGCAGTTGGATGGCGATCTATGTATTATGTTGTAATGCCCAATCAAGTCTCAGAGGAGTCAAGATGATTAGTATATGCATGTATTGCTTTCTCGGTGTTTGTCAATTGCCCCGCTGTAATTTGTTCACCCAGCATGTTATCTATCTAAGGAGAGCCACCTCTAGTGAACTATGGATCCTTGTCCTTTTTCTTTACATACAATCTACAACTGTTTACTGCTTTGTGTTTACTTTCTGCAAACTTTTACTTCTTTCCATTCGATACGTTTAATCCTTTGTTTTCCACAAAACACGGTGAGATTGACAACCTCATCGCAAGTTGGGGACAAAGTTCTGTGGTTGCGTTGTGCAGGTCTCCACGTTGCTACTAGCACTGGTAGTGCGCCCTGCCAAAGCTCAGCTAGTAACACCTTTGGGGTGTTTCCTTGCTCCTACTGGTTCGATTAAACCTTGGTTTCATAACTGAGGGAAAACTTACTGTTGTGCTCATCGTACCTTCGTCTTGTGGTTCCCAACGAGCTCTACGTTGAAAGTCGAGCGCATCATTCGCCACCACTCCAATGCTTGCAACGGTAGTGCTGGTGTGCTTTGCCTCCTCTTCACCTTCACTCTTGATCTCCTTCTCCTGCCCGGGGTCTTGGAGATCTTCCTCCATAGGCTCCTTCCCCTTATCCTTGGTGGACACCATTGTGCTTCTAAACTTTCAAGAATAGCTCCTTCCCCTTATCTTCCTCCATTGTAGAAACAGATGGAAACAAAAACACGACGAAAACATGATATACGAACCTCGGGGGACCCGAGGGATTATATATTACAAAGTTTCACAACAAATGGAAGGTACTGGGAGAAAACGGGTCGGAGACGGAGTACGGAGTGGACACACCACCTGGTGGCACGGCCTGGGGTGGGCCCGCGCCACAGGGTGGTGTGAGCCACCCTAGCTCTGTTTCCGTCCCTCTTTCACTTCGTAGCTTCCCTTTTTGACTAAAAACTGCAAAAATATACTTGGATAGTGTTTTCGCGGAACTTTTCTTACGAGAACTGTTACCTATTCATAAACGGAGTCTGCAGGTCTCTGAATTTGGTCCTTGATAAATTTTTCCAGAGTTATAACTTGAAAGGCATCAACATCTTTGTTGTAAGAATCTCTAGCAATATAGTGCTTGAGTCACTGACCATTCACTACTTGTGTAGTTTTATCTTTTAAAGAAGAAATTTGTATTGCTCCCGAACGGTACACTTCTTCAATAACAAAAGGTCCTTCCCATTTTGGCAGTAGTTTTCCTACAAAAAATCTGAGACGAGACCTATACAATAGAACTTTCTCACCGACATGAAATTCTCTCTTAAGTATTCGCTTGTCATGCCATATTTTAACTTTTTCTTTAAAGAGCCTAGCATTCTCATAGGCTTCACTCCTCCATTCATCTAAAGAACTTAAGTCAAATAATCTTTTCTCACCAGCGTGCTTACAATCTCTATTGAGTTCTTTAACTGCCAAGTAAGCTTTGTGTTCTAATTCTAAAGGTAGCTGACAAGATTTTCCATAAACCATTTTATAAGGAGACATCCCCATAGGGTTTTTGTAGGCAGTCCTATAAGCCCATAAAGCATCATTCAACTTTTTAGCCTAGTTTTTTCTAGATCTATTAATAGTCTTTTGCAAGATGGATTTAATTTCTCTATTTGATAACTCTACTTGCCCACTAGTTTGGGGGTGATAAGCTGAAGCAATTCTATAATTAACATCATATTTAGCAAGGGCCTTTCTAAAACCACCATGAATGAAACGAGAACCCCCATCAGTCATGAGATACCTAGGCACTCCAAACCTAGGAAAGATAACATCCTTAAGCATTTTTAGAGAAGTCTCCCCGTCAGCACTCTTCGTAGGAATGGCTTCTACCCACTTAGTAACATAATCAACGGCAACAAGAATATGATTATAACCTTTCGAGGGAGGAAAAGGACCCATAAAGTCAAATCCCCAACAGTCAAAGGGTTCAATAACTAGAGAGTAGGTCATAGGCATTTCATTGCGTCTAGAAATATTACCAACACGCTGACATTCATCACAAGATAAAACAAATTTTCTTGCATCTTTAAAAAGGGTAGGCCAGTAGAAACCTGATTGTAGCACCTTTTGCGTAGTTCTATCTCTTGCATGATGTCCTCCATAAGCACTACCATGACATTTACGCAATATCTCCTTTTGTTCATATTCTGGAACACATCTTCGCATAATACCATCCACTCCTTCTTTATATAAGTGTGGGTCATCCCAAAAGTAATGCCTCAAATCATAGAAGAACTTTCTTCTTTGTTGGGCTGTAAAAGCTGGAGGCAAATGCTTGGAGACAATAAAGTTAGCATAATCAGCGTACCAAGGGCTCCTTCGCGAGTTTACCCCTACCACAGCCAACTTTTCATTTGGGAAGCTATCATTAACAGGCATAGGATCAAAAGATATGTTTTCCAATCGAGATAAATTATCAGCTACAGGATTTTCAACACCTTTCCTATCTACAATATGTAGATCAAACTCTTGTAAAAGCAGCACCCACCTAATAAGCCTAGGCTTAGCATCCTTCTTCGTCATAAGGTACTTAATAGCAGCATGATCAGTATGAATGGTGACTTTTGAGTCCACAATATAAGGTCTAAACTTATCACAAGCAAAAACGATAGCTAGGAATTCTTTTTCGGTAGTAGCATAATTCCTTTGAGCAGCATCAAGAGTCTTACTAGCATAATGAATAACGTTTAGCTTTTTATCAATTTGTTGCCCAAGGACAGCACCTACAGCAAAATCACTAGCATCACACATTATTTCAAAGGGTAAACTCCAATCAGGTGGTTGAACGATAGGAGCTGTAGTTAAAGCCTTCTTGAGAGTTTCAAAAGCTTCCTTACAATCATCATCAAAAACAAAGGGTACATATTTTTGAAGAATATTAGTGAGGGGTTTTGATATCCTAGAAAAATCTTTAATAAACCTTCTATAGAAACCAGCATGACCAAGGATACTACAAATACCTTTGATGTCTCTTGGACATGGCATTTTCTCAATTGCCTCAACCTTAGCTCTATCAACTTCTATGCCTCTTTCAGAAACCTTATGTCCAAGTACAATAGGCATTTCTCCCAATTAAGAACAAGATTGGTCTCTTCACACCTCTGCAAAACTTTATCAAGGTTGTGCAGACAATTATCGAAAGAAGTTCCATAGACGGAGAAATCATCCATGAATACTTCCACAATTTCCTCACAAAAACCATGAAAGATAGCAGACATACATCTTTGAAAAGTAGCAGGAGCAATACATAAACCAAAAGGCACACGTCTATAAGCATAGGTTCCGTAAGGGCATGTAAAAGTAGTTTTTTCTTGATCTTGTTGTTTAACAACAATTTGAGAGAAACCAGAATATCCATCAAGAAAAAAAATGGGTCTTCTTAGACAACCTTTCTAACATTTGATCAATAAAAGGAAGCGGGTAATGATCTTTCTTAGTAACTTTGTTAACTTTCCTAAAATCAATGCACATCCTATAGCCCACTACTATTCTTTGGGGAATAAGCTCATCATTATCAATAGGAACAACGGTAATTCCTCTTTTTCTAGGAACACAATGAACAGGCCTAACCCATTCACTATCAGCAATAGGGTAAATAATACCAGCATCGAGGAGTTTCAATACCTCATTTCTTACCACTTCCTTCATCTTAGGATTTAAACGTCGATGGTGCTCTACTACTGGCTTTGCATTTGGTTCTATATTGATAGAATGCTGACATATAGTAGGTGAAATCCCTTTTAATTCATCCAGAGTATAGCCCATAGCCCCTCAGTGTTTTTCAAAACCTCCAATAACCTTTCTTCTTCCTTCCCTGAAAGTTTAGAGCTAATAATAACAGGATATATCTTTTTATCATCAATGTAAGCATATTTAAGATCGTCAGGGAGAGGTTTTAGATCGAAGACCGGATCCTTTTTAGGTGGCAGCGTGGTACCCAAGTCTTCTACAGGCAATTTATGCTTAAGCATCTTAGGCTGATTACGGAGAATTTCATCAATCTCATTCCTTTCTTCCATGAAGATTTCACTTTCATGATCTTCCATAAATTGTTGCAACGCATTGTTAGGAGCAAGAGAAATAGAAGCAAGTTGTTCAACTCTAAAATCCTCATTATGGGTTTCCTCTTCACAAGGTTCTTTAGTAAATTTCGAAAAATTAAACTCATAAGATTCCCCATCAAACTTAGTCAAGATTTTCTCCCTTTTGCAATCAATAATAGCTCCACAAATACTCAAGAAAGGTCTACCAAAAATGATAGGATAAGTTTTACTAGCAGCTGAACCAAGTACTAGAAAATCAGCAGGATACTTAATCTTACCACAAAGAACTTCCACATCCCGTAAAATACCAATTGGAGAGATGGTCTCTCTATTAGCAAGGTGAATAACCACATCAATCTCTTCCAATTCGCAGGGACTGATTGCATGCATAATTTCTCTGTAAAGCTCATAAGGAATAGCACTGGAACTTGCACCAATATCACATAAACCATAATAGCAATGATCACCAATTCTAACAGAAAGCACAGGGACACTAGCTTTTTTAGTTCTATTAGGATGCTAAACAATATTAGAAGCCTCCTCACAAAAGACTATGTGTCCATCTTCTACGCTTTTAGTGACAAGGTCTTTCACAATTGCTACAATAGGTTCAATGTTTATTTGTTCATCAGGTTTTACAGTTCTCTTTGCACTTTTAGTGATTACACTAGTTATCATAGGATGGTCCTTTACCTTATCCGGGAAGGGTTTCTCGATATAAAGTTCAGGTAAGATGTGATCAATAGCGTAAAACTCAGTACTCCCAACAGGAACACAGTCAACAACATCTTTATAAGGTGCATGGTACTTGTTCCATCCCCTTTTTGGAATTTCAATATAAGAAGCAAAAGCCTTAAAGCAATTTGTAATAACTTGTAAATCAAGACCATAAGCATCACTAACATTTTGAAAGTCATCAGTTCCCATAAAAGATTCAATGCATTCATAATCATAATTTATACCTGACTTTCTTCCTTTGTCATTCTCCCAAGCTTCAGCATTGTCTTGAATACGGTCCAGAAGATCCCATTTAGCTTCTTCTTCCATACGAGTGAATGATCCAGCACAAGAAGCATCCAATAAATCCTTATTGTGAAGAGAAAGCCTTGCATAAAAGTTATTGATAATAATTTTGTTGGGGAGCTCATGAATGGGACATTTGAGCATTAGTAACTTCAATCTGCCCCAAGCTTGAGCTGTACTCTCTCCATCAAGAGGCCAAAAGTTGTATATTTGATTCCGATATTTATGAATCTCACTAGGAGGATAAAACTTTGAATAAAAGAGAGGCATTATTTCCTCCCATTCTAGAGCTTGACCATTCTTCAGCAGCTTATACCATTCCTCAGCTCTTCCTTTCAGTGATAATGAGAATAACTTCTTAACTTGATCTGTAGTAATACCTGCACACTTGAACAACCCGCATAATTCGTGTATAAAGAGCAAATGATCACCGGGATGGACAGTTCCATCCCCAACATAGTAGTTATCCATAACACGATCAATAATTCTTGTAGGTATTTTAAAAGCATCATTCTCAGCAGGTGGTGGTTCATCTACTACCTTAGCAGTGGTAGTAGCATTGCCAAATAAGAAACTCAGCGAATTATCCATAACGAAAATAAAGCAACTAACTGAAATAAACAATACTCACAGTAGAAGTTTCCTTTACCAGTTCCACTCTCCAATATCGCTTCACTCCCCAGCAACAGCACCAGAAAATAGTCTTGATGACCCACAAGTATAGGGGCTGTATCGCAGTATTTTCGATAAGTAAGAGTGTCGAACCCAACGAGGAGCACAAGGTGCTGGCTAGTGGAATGGATCAGGAATTCTCTGCAAATACTTAGCAAACGTATTTTTAGGGTTTTTTGATAAAGCAAGTAAATAAAGTACGAGTAAATAAAAGACAGTAGGAATAAATGCAGCAAGTGGCCCAATCCTTTATGCAGCAAAGGACAAGCCGGTTGAATTACTTAAGATGACCAAACGTTCTCGAGGACACATGGGAAGACTGTCAAGTGCTTTCGCTTCATATAGTTGATTAATCTTCTTTAGTTTGCTAAGTGTTGTGTGGGTGAACCTGTGCTAATGTACCGACCTTCCTAGGACTAATACATACTTGTGATTAAACCCCTTGGAAACATCCGTAAGTACAAAAAAGTAATTAAGGTAGAAACCTAACCACAACTTCGAACTCTAAGACCCTTACGTCCCTTGTGCAATGGTTTCCTAACGGGGGTTCAGGTTTCTGTCACTCCGCCAACCCCTATGATTAGTAGCCAAATACACAATGCATTCCCCTAGGCCCATATAGGTGAAGTGTCATGTAGTCGACGTTCACATGACACCACTAGAAGAAGTACACCACAACTTAAATATCAAACTATTGAATCTTTCTCAACACAACTCCACTACTAACAACATGACTTCTCCCATGTCCTCAAGAACAAAACGAACTACTCACAAGACATCATATGGATCATGATCAGAGATGGAATAATGATGTATAACAATCTGAACATAAATTATAATTGAATGGTTCACTCAATAGCATCAACTACAAAGAGTAATCAACACCGGGAAAGTTTCACCTATGAACTATGCAAGATTCAACCCAATTGTTACAGCGGTATGGAGATGGTGATGAGGGTGCTGATGGTGGTGGTGATGATGATGATCCCGATGAAGTCCAGCTTGATGGTGGTGTTGATGGCGACGATCTCTGTGGCGCCCTGCAATAACCACTACTAGAAAATCGCGTTGTTTTTGTGCATTGCATCATCATAACCGCATGCTCACGTCATCATGCCACCTTGCATTTGAGCATCGTCATGTCATCTTGCCTTTGTTTGCATAAAACTATTTTCGAAAAGTCTGTTTTTGTTTTCTAAACGCCCCGGCTTTAATTCAAATTAAAACCCGGGTCTCCGGATTATTTTGTTTTGTCGGCCAACGGATTTCAAAAGCCCCGTTTTAAACAATAGAACATTTAAATTATTTTTGGGAGGCAGCCAGCCAGGCCCGAAAGCCCGGCCGGCCACCTCCAAGCCCTAAACTAAAGTCGGCCTAACCCCTATCCTACCCAGCCCTATCCTACCCACCCCCCAGCCACCTCACCCCATCCAATCTCCGGTCGCCACCTCACCCTGCCCTCCACCTCACACAACCACCAGCCGCCACACACGCAGTGCCCCCCTGCACCCACCGCCTGCCACGCCTGCAGCTGGCCCCACCCTGGCACCGATCCCCACCCCACGCGCGCCGCCAGTCCCAATCGCACCTGCCGCTCCCTGGCCCCACCCCACCGACAGACGCACCCCGCGCCCGTCGCCCCACCTCGCACCCCACGCCCCTCCTTCTCTCCCCACCTGCTCGCCCTCCCTCCGGCCTCCCTCTGGCCTTGCCTCCCTCCGCCTTCTTCCCTGCACCTGACTGCCTCTCCGCCAGGCCAGCGCCGCCGTCGTGCAGGCCCCCGACCTCGAGCCCCTGCTCTGGCCGGCCCCACGTCTCCGGCGCGCCATTTCCCAAGCCGCCGTCGGACCGCCCCGCCCTACTCGATCTCCTCCATCTCCGTGTCCCCTCGTCCACGACCTCCTCCGTCTTCCCTGGCGACCGCCCCCCTCGCCGAGTCCCTCCTCGCCGGAGCCGCCCATCCCCACGTCGGTCTGCCGTCCTCCGCCGCCCAGCAGGCCGCGCCCCCTCGACCGCGTCCTCCGCCGCCTCCCTCTTCCAACCCGCAGCGCCGCCGCCTCTCCGGCCCCTCGGCCGGCCGCCACCCGAGCTTCCCCTACTCTCTCTGTTGCCGGCCTCGGCGTCCGCCGCCAGGGTCCGCAACCGCGCGGCGCGTCGCCCCGGCTGCCACCCCTGAGCCCGGCCCTGCCTCGCCATCCTCGCGCTCGCTCCCCTCTGGCCTTGTGCACGCCGCCGACGCCGCATCTCCAAGCCCCTGCCTCGGCCACGTCGGGCCGCCTCGCCAACCGTCCGCCTCTGTGCGCCCCTTGCAGAACCACTATGGGAGCCGTCACCGCAGTCGCCCTTCCTCGCCAGGGGCGCCTCCTGACGCGAGCACCGTCGGCTCCCGGTCGACCTCAACCTCCTCGCCCAGTACTTCTGCACCGTTCGCCTAGTACCTTTGCACCGTTCGTTCGCGTTCGTCAAGAGGGAAGCAGGTTGTCTCTGTGAACCCTGTAGCCATCGAAGAATTGTTTGAGGCTTGACCCGATATTTTTGCCTCTGTGGTGTCGAAGTTAATATGAGTATGTATGTTATTCGGTGGCAGATGTTGTTGCTGTGGTGGAGTTGGCCCTTCTACAAACTCCCGGCATGATCGACAAATGGAACACGAGGGATCCAAACCGAGTAGGCCCACACCAATGGACGAGAGAGAAGATGTCTATCACGAACTCCAAGTTCCCCCTCACGGAATCCGAAGGCGATGATCCCGGTAGCTGAAGACCTTGTCGAACCTGAACCCTCGGTACCGCCAAGTTCTCCATCCTAGATGTGAAGACCGTTCCCGGAGTCCGAAGACCGATCCCGCCTAGATCGAACCCCATCGAATCCTCGGAACCCCAAGATCTTCGGACCTTGATGTGGGATCACTTTCTCGAAACTCTATTTTATAAATGATATATACTTGTTGCATTAATTGCTCATCGTCGCATGCATATTGGGTGTAAGGGGCTGTTTCGGCAATTCACCTAAATTAAATATGGAGTCCATATGCGGGCGATTCGTGTCTTATTCTGGACTCCATTTAAATTTGTGTAGCGAACTGATGCCATGCCCTGCCTTGTTAAGACAACCTTTAAATTGCGGGGGTTCTAAATAACTTGAACCGTTTAATTAAATGTCGGGACCCCGGTTCCGCTTAATACTGCCTAATTGCGCTGCATTTGCATCATATCGTGATCATGTCAGATCTTCTGTCGTCGTATTAAATATTGCATCCAGTGTTTCTTCTAGTGTTTGCATCTTCACGGATTAGACCGATGAGTGGATGCGAGTATCGACAAGTTCTCCGGATATGATCCTTCGGCAGTGTTTCCCAGGCGAGCATCTCTTCCCCTTCTACCTATTTTGCATTTATAGTCTTTATTTCCTCCTCTTGATCTATTTCTATCCGTGTCACGATGCTTTAGTGTTCCGTGCCAGATACATTCCTTGCAGCCGATATATACTGCCTTGGACACCTCCTATTACCCGTTGCTTGATAGACAGCTAGCCCTGCGAGTCGTAGTTGCTTGCTCAGGTATTGCCTCGCGTCGTTGATGTTCGACAGTTGTTGGGAGGTTGGCAAATGTTTAATGATGGTGTTGATCATGATTCTAATTACGGTTTATTAATTAATGTTGTTAGTAGATTAATGCAGAGGCACCGGTGGGTAATAGTCAATATTTGGTTCTTAACCGCTCACTAGTGTCTCCTAGGACCCGAGTTCTTGACACCTGTTCCGAGATTGAGCGCGCTAACCACAGGTGGGGTGTGTGGGCACCCCCATCGGCTTACTACCTGATTTCAAAGCACTGTACCGGGGGCCACAAGTAGTTTGGGGCTTTATTACTATTCTGTACTTATGCCATGCTTTACTGCTTTGTTTAAGATTGTGCGTGGAGCACCTGTACTGTTTAGGATGTGGAATGTTTTCGCGGTATCGACAAGCCCAGTCACACTTTTCGGGTTCCCAGTCGTTTACAGCCATTGACACAAACCCTGGGTCCGTTCCGGAGCCGGCCGACTTCGTGTGCGGGTAGCTTAGTGGGGTGGCCCCCATGTACTTACTTTGGGTCTGGGAAACGTCATGACTTAGGCTCCGCCGACATACCGATGGGTGTATGTTAATTGATCTGGCAAAAAGGGTCGAAGTGCGTGTGGATACTTTGGTGCACCCCTACAGGGTTAAATCTTTTCGAAAAGCCGTGTCCGCGGTTATGGACGACTTGGAGCACAGTTTCTCGATCATAGACAACTATAACTAAAGTTTACTGCTATAATTTGACCTGTATCTAAGATGGCTAGTAAGTGGGATAACTGCCTTGGAAAGATTAAATAAAATTGTCAATCGTGTGAGTTTCCTCGGCTGGACTTCCTCGTTTGGTCTCGAGGGGGAATACCAGGATGGGTATGTTTGGTGTTAGTATCAGGATGGATCCGGATAGGTCTTTCTCATCCCTCTCTAATAGCCGCCAGTTTTACTGATGTCTCTATAGGTTGTTTAGTGCATGCTGCGCTGCCGCTTCAGTCCACCATACCTATGTAGGCGAGAGCCGCCGAATTCTACCCTCGCCGTGTACTGGCCTCAGTACTAACGCTCTTCTTTTTCCTTTGCCCTTTGTCAGCACCCCTTTTGTTTTAGCAGGTTTGAGATCGCCGTCGTTAGCAGGGTTACCCTTCCGGCTTGGCCTGGGCAGGGTTATGGACGCCATTGGTTATTCTTCAGGGCTCTTAGCCCCATTTGCATCTTGTCCGTAGTCGGACGCTCTATCGTTTCAAGGTGATTTGGGATCTTTGTATATTATATCTGTATTCTTGACTCATGGAGTCGCCGTTGTATATATATCTGTTCTGTGGGTCCCATCGAGGACTGTTGTGTAATGGTATTACTTCGTTTTCCACCCGCACGAAAGTGCCTGGTGGGCGTCCTTGAATCGTTTCTATGCGGGTTTGGCGAGAAGCGCTAAAACTTGCATAGGGCCGATTTGAGGGTGTTACAATCTCCCCTCTCCGGTAAGGAATTCCCCCGGTAGAAATCTGTCTGCCGAAGAGATCTTTCTCTCTCTTTGTTTTCCGCCCCGCAGAGGCAGCGGAATCTTTCTATGGTCCCTCCCCGAGTCTTAGGGGTTCGGGAGGATAATATACGCCAGAGGGAAGAGCCAGAGGTGGGCCTAGGGCGACCACACCACCTGGTGGCGCGGCCTAGGGTGGCCCGCGCCAGGGGGTGGTGTGGGCCCCCTGTGGCCCATCTCTACTCCTCCTTCTGGTATCCTTTGTCTTCTACAAAAATAGGATTTTCCGTATATTTTCCCGGATTTTCTGATCTTCGCGAATTTTGCCTCCAAACAGCACCTTTTCCATCAGAATCCTGACTGCAGCGGTCCATGATCCAAAAGTCATCAACCATGCAAAAATAGATGAAATAACATAAGTATCATCACTTAATATGAAATATATCGATGAATAACAGTAAATTATGACATAGAATAGTGATGCAAAATGGACGTATCAGTCCACCATATCTACCTATTAGCTTATGCTATTCCAGGTATATTCATGTTTTTATCTACCTTCCGAATTAAACTTGTTATGAGAAAACTAGTGATTAAAGCTCTCACGAACTTGATGGCACACTTTACTTTTCTTGCCCTTAATAAATTTGAACCATTGTGCCGTATATGTTGTATATGCTTGCACTTATTTGTTGGGGATTAGCAGAACCATGTTGTCATGGGGAACGCTTTTAACATTGCACTTGTACTTTGTACCTAGTTGATATCATGCTCTTTTGTCTATGGATGTCGTCGGTGTGAAATGAAAGAGGAGCTTGTAAGTCCATGGAGTTATGTATGTGTGTTAGAGAAACACCTGGGCCGCTGGTCTAATCCATGTTGTCATGGTGGAAACCTGCAGCGTAACCATAATTAGTTGTCTATGAAGCATTCTTCTTATAAAAAAAGAGTCAGATATTGAGAAAAAAAAGAGAAAAAAAAGAAAAAATATGAGAAAATAGGAAAGAGAAAAAAAGCACCATATTCCCATGGTAAATAAGAAGATTGCTGAGATGCTCGTTGTCTGCTTGCCTTGTCATTTTGATATGGGGATTCTTTCGTATCATCGGGCAAGGGGTACCCCGTTGGCGGTTCTCTATGATATACATGTACTTACTATGATAAGAACTTACCGGTAACTAAACTTGAGTAGCATTAGGAGCGGCCCTCGTAATCAAGGGACATGAGATTTCCAACTTATACTTCGTCAAGCATATACACTATAGTTTGTTTACTTTAACCTTAATCACTTCAAGATGCTTATGATAGGGGCAATGAGAGCTGAAAGCTAACAAGTACCATAATTTTTGGAAGCTCTTTATGAAACTTGAGTCCCTACTTCCTTCTATGAAGGCCTTTCTTTTACTTTTATGTTGAGTCTCCACCTTCTATCTTTATGCACCTACTTTGAGAGCATACTGGCCATTCTTAGTTCTATGTGCATTGTCCCAAGACTTGTTGATTGATGCATAGCTTTGATATTGCTTGTTTTAAACTATTTGTATCTAGTCACTCTTATGAACTTTGAAGGTGTCCTATGCATTTATGTTTGCTACTCTATGAGAGACAAGCTGAATGCCACTATGCTATGTTTTCTTTATGTGAAACAAACAAACGTCTTGCAAATATTTTTTATTCATGAATCTTTTGTTTATGCTTTTTCATATTGCAACTTAGTTGCTTTTTCTTATTGCTAGAACTTTGTCTTTCATATTTTGATTGAAGTACTATGATCCCAACTATCAATGTTTTACAAATATTTTGATCAAGTTTATGATGGTGCATGTCACCTCAAAAATTATTCTTTCTTTTTATCACTTACCTACTCGAGGACGAGCAGGAGTTAAGCTTGGGGATGTTGATACGTTGCTAACGTATCCATAATTTTTGATGTTCCATACTTGGTTTTATCTACTTTCTTATGTTTTGTTCCAACTTTGGAGTATTTTCTATAAACTTTCTTGGAATAACCTATTAACAAGAGCCATAGTGCCAGCTGCCTATTTTCTGTTGTTTTTGGTTCCAGGAAAGTTAGAAAATGAATATTCTCGGAATTGGACGGGACAAAAGCCAAAGTCAGCTTTTCACCGAGTGACACCAGGAGCCAGAATACGAGACGGAGAGGAGCTGGGGCCCGGCAACACCACCTGGCTGCGCGGCCAGGCCTAGCCCGCGCCAGGGGTGGTCTGGCCGCCCCAGGCACCCCCTCGGCCTCTCCTTCCGCCTATAAGATGCCTCCGATACAGAAACCCTAAGTACCCAATCAAAATTTCACGAAAGAGTCTGTAGCCGTCGTCATCTCCATCCCTAGATCAAGAGGGATCTGAAGCTCTTCCCGGCACCCTGCCGGAGAGGGGAATTCACCCTGGAGGCCTTCTTCATCATCATGCAAGCCTCCGGTGTGATGCGTGAGTAGTTTATCTCTGGACTACGGGTCCATGTAGTAGCTAGATGGCTGGTTCTCCTCCTTTGTGCTATCATGTTTAGATCTTGTGAGCTCCGTTCATGATTAAGATCATCTATTTGTAATTTCTACATGTTGTGTTTGCGGGGATCTGATGGATATTGAGATGCTATTTCAGATTGATTATTGATTCTATCATGTGTTTGTTATTTGTGATCTTGCATGCTTTCCGTTGTTAGTAGCTATCTTGGCCAAGTAGATGCTAGCAACTCGAAGAGTTGGTATTTATGCTCGATAGTGGGTTCATGCCTCTAGTAATCTGGGGAATGACATAAATCTCTAAGGTACTAGATGTGCTGTTGCTACTAGGGAGAAAACAACAACCCTTTATTCATAGAACAATCGTATTGTTTACATTACACGTAATTCGTAATGCAATTATCCGTTGCTTGCAACTTAATACTGGAGGGGGTTCGGATGATAACCTAAAGGTGGATTATTAGTCATAGATGCAGTTGGATGATGGTCTATGTATAATATTGTAATGCCCAATCAAATCTCAAAGGAGTCAAAATGAGTAGTATATGCATGATTGCTTTCTTGATGTTTGTCAATTGCCCCGCTATAATTTGTTCACCCAACATGTCATCTATCTTAAGGAGAGTCACCACTAGCGAACTATGGTACCCGGTTCTTTCTTTTACCATCAATCTACAATCAACTGTTTACTGTTTTGTGTTTACTTTCTGCAAACTATTACTTTCTTCCACTCGATACATTTAATCTTTTGTTTTCAGCCAAACCGGTGAGATTGACAACCTCATCGCAAGTTGGGGGCAGAGTTCTGTGGTTGTGTTGTGTAGGTCTCCATGTTGCTGCTAGCACCGGTAGTGCGCCCTGCCAAAGTCCAGCTAGCAACACCTTTGAGGTGTTTCCTTGCTCCTACTAGATTGATAACATTGGTTTCATAACTGAGGGAAAACTTGCTGCTGTGCTCATCATATCTTCCTATTGGGGTTCTCCAACGAGCTCGATATATTTTGGGCCATCACCCGCCCGTACCACCCTCCGTTGGATCCTTTTCATCCGACGGAATAACATTTGTGAAGACTCGATGGGCATATTCGGCGTGCGAGTGTTGGACGACTGAGACTGTTGGATATTTTTCGATTACGATGGAGGTTAGTACTTTCTGCCATACGTACGTTTTGCTATCATCGTTGCTTTGTCTGCTGTGCTCTTCTTCTAGACGCTTTACCCGTGCCGCGTCGTTAGTCGTATCGTCGCTCCTTTGCACGAGTCGTCAGAGTATGCTGCCCCGCTTATGCTTACATTATTCTACGTTATATGCCATCTCATTTCAGGCGAATTATTACTGTTCTATCATTAGGTGAGCTCAGTTCACGATATTCACATTCTCGATTTACGTGCGATTTATGTACGTTTATCTAAAGACATGCTTCTTCTAACTTTGAGGTTGCTTTAACTTTCAGACAGACACGGTGAACACTAGATCAAAGACTCATACAGTACAAGCTTTGAGGAGTAAAAATGTGGGAATGTTGATTCTACAGGCCAAGGTCACCATCAGAAGGTCTCCGAGGCTAGAGCAAACAAGCTACATACGGAAACGCCTCCCGCCAAAGAAACATACATGGAGTGATGTTTATACAGGTCAAGGTTGCCGTCAGAAGTTCTTCTAGGCTACAGCAGATCAGAAATGAAGCGATGAGACATTGCATGAACAAGGCGGTGACAGTGCCCAATATGTTTTGTTCGGTAAATGCAGAAGCGGTTACAATATTCATTCATAGACTCGGCGAAGGTAAAAGGATTGACGCTTTTCCAAAAGAGCTTCTAATGTGGATTATCTTTTCTGCCTCGCTACATAAGGATGCTAACGCTGCAAACGAACAAGTCACCGTCAAGAGTGGACGGTGATCAAATATTGGACACTATTTTGAATATAATGCCCCTAATACATTTACCAAGGTGCTATGCGATAACAAGATGCGCGACAATGGTCTGACGACCTTGCATATACCGCGGTCTTTCCTTTGATGGCTTTGTCCTCAAAAACTTAGGATCTTAAAGCTCAAAATAGATAGTGGTTGTACCTAGTATATGTGAAGATCACGAGTTATGAAAACAACCAGGTGATGATGGACGTTGATTGAGAAGATTTTGTGACTGCTCATGACATTAGGACTAGATTTTTTTTTGACGTTCAAGGTCCTTAGGCCTTATGTCTTGAAGGTGACTCCTTACGACCATCCGATGACGCAAAAACTGCTCACGTTTCCTCATCCCTCTAGTGTATCGCCGCTCTAGAGTTAGATAGTCTATACTGATTAGTGATAAAAGATCTATATAATATTGTCTCTTGCTGTGTCGTGTCATTAAGAATCTTGTGTTTCACTTATCAGACGTTCCGATTAACAATCTCTACAGAGAGGTATAGAGAGTAATCTATTCAAAAGTATGCTACTATCGTTGTTCTTACTCTCATCGAGTGATCTATAAGTATGTATTAGTAAAATTAAGTTTCTGGATATCACATCCTGTGTTGTATGAAAAGCTTGCGGGTAATTCTCATCTACTCCACTTCTTTTCATCAGACGACATATGTATCCATTCTTGCTATATGAAGATCTGGCTAAGAACATTAGCCACTGTTTTGACTAACGTACGTGACACGTGGGCGCTAGCTGTTGCCAAGTCGGTAGACACGTACGTCTTAAGACGGTTGGTTTGCTTCGTATTTCTCAAAAGCTTCCTACTCCGTATTGACTAAGCGTATGCGACACGTGGCACGTATGTTTTAAAAACGGTTGATTTGCTTCCTCTTTCTCAAAGGCATCCTACTTCCAACCGCGTCCTGAGGGACCCAGAGATGATTCTAGTTTTTATTACTTTTAGACAATTTGTACTGCGGTTGATAATTATTAATAGATTGGGTGATTTGGAAAAAAAATCGAAATGCAAAATATATATACATTATGATGATTTTTCTAATACTATAGATTCTGCATTGAAACATGGAGAGGCCTCGAAGGGCCTAGATGCCATTAATAATCAGCAGTGCACAACAGATTACATCAGTGACCCAAAAGATGAATAATTACAAAGCAGCCACTGGCTTTTATAGACAAGATCCTAAAGCTAAATGAGAAAAAGCAATCGGGCCCATGCACTTTCTAGGCAAATGCGAGCTCCGCCTACAACCATCCTCACCGGAGTCAGGGAAGAAACCACTTGAAGCCGAGAGGAAGGGAAACGTTGTCGTGAGCTCGAAGATGGGCCTCCGCGTGGAGGTTGAAGAAGCATCGACAATCATCGCCGGCTTCAGAAGATACCACCATATGGTCAACTAAGTCGGTTGCCAAAACGAGGTCCACCGACATTGTTCATCAAACATCATCGACATCAGAACTCCATGGCAGTTTGAAACCCAAAGGTGAAGCGCTAGTCTCATCTCCTTACTCCCACCTCCATGGCGTACATAAGAATAGTAGAGAGAAGCAACCGGTCCCTCCTACCCAAAAAGGCCTCCAACCACCGCATAAAGAAATCCAATCCGCCATCGAACTCCAAACTTCCTCCACCAGTTGGAGGAGGCAGATCAAGAGGGGATTTGCAGCAGTAGAAGACCAGCAAACATACCGTATTGAAGGAGATTCCAAGAGTCTTCATCGTCGCTGCAGATAGCTCCCTCCATGGGAGCGCCGCCGTAGAGGGAAGAACCACCAAGCAGAGCAGGGTCTAGCCTAAGGGCCATTGCTTCGATTGAAGGGAATATATCTGAGAGGCAATAATAAAGTTGTTATTATCTTATTCCAAGTATATGACAGATGTTTGTTTTGCATTCTATAATTGTGTTAATTGGAAATGTTAATGCATGTGTGTTTAATAAACAAATATATAGAGTTCCTAGTTATGCCTTGGTGATGTGTGTGCGATAACGGATGCATTGGTGCTTTGCGGTGCTAGACTTCATCACGATCTTGAGATCGGCAAGTGAACGACTATATCATTCACGAGATTAAATCTCGTAACGCTTTGTCGATCTTCGAGGGTAAGTTCTCTATGGATGTATATCCACCTGTTGATTGTATCTAGGTAGATAGATCTTGGTGCTTAGTTGTTCATATCGTAGATTTTTTTTTCTATGTTGCGAACCCAACACCGATCTCCTGGCGCAGACCTTGTTTGTAGGGATGCATGGCTTTCCTGTCCACCCTAGCGCTGCTTCCTGCCATCGACTGGACGCAGCGAGGAAGAGGAAGCCCATGTTGCAGTGGAGCTGGTCGCCGGGATCCACCGTCCTACCCTCAGACATCACCGAGGCATACACCAAACCTAAACTATCTGTTGTGCACGGGAGGGATCCCTCACCCAATCTCAACGCCGGCGAGCGCCGGAGAAGGGGGGGGAGAGGGGCCAACCGGCCCGGATGTGGAGGAAGCAAGAGAAGGGGAGGGGCTAAGGGAGAGAAAGTCGAGTACTACCGATGAGAGAGGGGAGCCCCTCTTGCTTTGGTTATAGATCCTATTATTGAAGATGCTCATAATTTTATTTATAAATGTTTGGCCTCACGGCTATAGTTAGAACAAGAAATAAATAGAGATGGAGAGTATACTATCATGTGCCTACCGACCCGATCCAGATCCTCATGGAGGGCAATAAAAATATGTACTGAAGTTATTGTACATCTATCACACCGACCGAGTCGAGTATTGCATCTGTCCATGTCTACCTTAACTTGTTCTTCGACGGGGCATGGCATTTAGCCAGACCTTCTACGTTGCGGAATGTTTTTTCTTAATTCTGTACTTGTACACAACTTGGGTCATAATTTTGTTCTTAAACGAGATTCCGTCCTAAAAAAAAGCAGCAGTGAGCACATATTTTAAGCCCACTAGCAGAAGGGAATATTTAAGCACGGTTGTGATTAGGGGGTGTAGGCGCCAGTGCAGAGGATTCTAAATGAAGCGTTCGAAAGTCAATCCGGAGCCAGCCGTGAGTGCGTGAACCTGACTGGCGACTAGACTAGGTCACATGGTGCGTGTCATTGTATATACATATTGGAATTCCTTGTGTATTATCCGACCTAACCAACGACTTGAGGAATCCAACAGTTGTACTCTACAACAGAAGCTGAGCCGAACCTCTAGCAGTTGGAGAGTCAAACAATGTTAGCACGAATACGAGTAGTACCACGGCGTTGTCTGGAGAGGACCGGGTCGCTCGGTTCCGGTCCCACCTACCTCCCGCGGACCGGTCCGACGCAGACGAGTCCGGCTCCGGCCGAGCGGTGGAGCGTGCCGAGAGACGTCACGCTGACGCCGCAGGGCCGTCCGATGACCCGATCCCCACACTACAGGAACAGGCTCTCACGGACGAGTGGGTCGGCGATGATGCTGGGGTAGGAGGGAAAGGTGGCCGCTGCTGCTCCGGCAGGCGAGCGGGAAAAGGCGTGCACAGTGGCCGCGGGTTGGTGGATGGATAGATGGGTGGATGGATGGGCATTCCTGTGCCGCGCGGTCAGTGCGCGTAGTGGCGGCGGTGCGCGGTGTCGTCGCTAGTGGCGAACGGGAGCCGAGTCAGCGCGCGCGTGCGTGGCCGTCCGCACGCGCGCGACCACTCCCCGTCCGGCGTCCGGGGTTGTTGGACAGGAGGCCCACTGACTGACATCCGCCCGTAGAGGGTACCGTCAGACTTTTTTCTTCGGACGACGGAAGAGAACGATGCGTACAGCCGCCAGATTTGGCTTACCGCTACGACGTCTTGCAGAACATCGAGCCCCCCGTAATAACCAGTCTCGCCCCGTACGCTGATTACTACGATCATCAATCAGGTAGGAGTACGTAATACTCTATGTCTATGGCAACGGCTCGGTGACATGGTTTGTCAGTTGACAATTAGCGAGACAGGTCGTCCCAGACTTTCGTGGCTGCGCTGTCCAGAGACGGTGAGACGCCGGAAGTGGCACAGCGACTTGGCTAGCCTGGAACGAGGAACATGCATCATGTCTCCCTCCTCAGTTAGGCGTTACCTAACACGTTTATTCTTTGCAAAAAAAAAAAGGCCCCAACATCTTGCTGTTAGCAGTGTCTAATCATGGGGAAAACTGCGTATTACTAGCTAATAAGTGGTAGGCCTAAACTACATACAATTCCTCAAAGCTCACAAGGAATCAACAAACAAAATTCAGGTCGAATTCACCGAATTATTTAGCTACTCTTGTATACGCCTTCTTGGCCGAATGAAACAAGTTTTACATGTAGAACAACGCTCGTTTATATTCCAAGGCCCGATCTGAGCTAAGTAGCCCAACAACAGGTGGCAACAAACAAGCGACCATGTGAAAAGCAAAAAGGTGGAGGCGATGAAGCTGGAGTGATCTCGACAGACCGTTTGAAGATCCACGGTGGGGAAGAGAAGCTTCAGCTCCAAGCGGTAAGTTCAGATAGGTGCGAGCCTGAAAAGTACCCCATTGTGAGATCAGACTTGTCCTCGAGGATGAAAATCTGGAAAAACATGCTGGATGAAGGTGAAATTTTCCCGGGTAGCAGATTCATCTAGTAGGTTTAGCCATTTGATTTTCCATTGCACATCAGACACAACAATATCTCCTTACTTACTTGGAATTAATTTCCTTTCCAGAATTGCTTCAGGTCCTGTTTGAATTCTCCGTTGTTCATAAACTAGTGGTAAAGTTGGGGTTGGTATTGCTACATGCCCCATGTGCTTTTTGAACTGGATGACATGGAATGTATTGTAATTTGCATTCCTCTAACAACATTAATTTCCACTTTCTCTAAAATTTTGAGTGGATCTTGATGCATCTATGTATGCTTAGGAAAGAATGCCTGACATAGGTATGACTATTCGGGTGCTTATAATTTGCTACCCTACATTGGATAGAAAGACCTACGTCCCATGAAGATTCCAGATAACAGCACAAAGAAACAACCGGCAAAGACTTTGATTGTATTAGGAAAGAAACCACAAACCGACATTGTGTTGGTATTGTAATCACGCGTGTATGAAACCTATCCGCATACAGCTTTGAGACCCGGCCTATTATATATAGGACGGGAGAAGCCCAAGCGAGGGTACCGAAATTTAGAGGACAACTTGTAATAGTGTTTTTTTTAATATTCAGGCGACTTTGATTCGATTATTTCCCTGACATCCGATGAAATCCCTAGCGTTTTCTTTTCTGCGAAACCCCAAGTCCATCACCATGGGCATTGCCGAGGTTACCCCTCGTCAATTGGCGCCGTCTGTCGGAAACTTGAACGCTGGAAGCACGGATTCGGCGGAACGCTCTCCACCAAGCATCAACTCGACGAAAGCAAATCCACACCCACCCACCCTTGTATTGGTACCCGCTGATTTCAACGGCAAATCCGATATAATCATCGGAAGCCTCCACTTCCAAACAGACAGCTGATACGTCCATAACGTATCTATAATTTTTGATGGTTTTATGCTAATAATATGCTTTTGACACTCATTTTTGTATAAAGTTTATGATTTATTTGAACTAACCTACTAATAGTTGCAAAAGTACAACTATTCTTGTTTTACACTTTGATGTGTAGGAATTACCAAGAATACAAGTGGAAACCTTGTTAGAGTCAAATTGGGATTTTTCCAGAAATATGTCTCATAACTCTTTTTGAAGATGGTCACGTTTCGGGTCGAAGACGGCGTCAAACGGAAAACGCTTCAACTATAAAGTTGTTGGAAATTTCACGACAAACGTCTTGGACATAAAATTTAGCTGATTCCGAGTCCGAACGGGCCTTTCAGGCCCGATTTACTGCAGCCCAAGATGGGGTGATGGGAATCCGAGAAGCTATATAAAGGGAGGAAACCTAATTCGCCCAGGGCACCTTCACCCACGAATTTGCAGCCACCAAAGCCACGTTTTTGCCTCCCATCTCCATGGGGAGGGCTCCCAAGAAGCCATGAAGGAAGGGGGCTAAGGGGTGGTGCTCTCCCATGATACCGGCGGCAGGGAAGGAGTCCCCCGCGCCACTGCCGGCGTTGCCGCCGTCCTCTTCATCATCTTCATCGCCATATCCATCACCTAATTCTCCTAGTATGCAGTGGTTCATCCTCCCACACACCTCTATACCGTTCTATGTAAACATGGTGTTTGATGCTATAAGTTATAATCATATGATCTATGTCATGTTTGCGTAGTTTCTTTGTTATTAGATTGAATGGTTGAACGTCTTTGGTTTATTACAGTTGTATGTTGATATGGTACAGTCCTTTGGTGTCCATTATATTTGTGCGCGTATAGATTAAACATTATAGGGTTTGTAGTATGTATAAAAGGAAGGGAGAGTTCTGTCGGAGTGATAGAAACCTGAGAACGCGACCCGGAACGTTGCACGTATGAGAGTAATAGGACCATTAAACTTAAGGCTATGGTTGAGGAAACCTTAATGCATTGACTAGTACTTACGGATATTTGCTAACAATCCAATCATATAGTACATGTAATTCCAAGTAGTGAAGCGCATGTATATTTAGTCTCTCCCACATAGAAAACTACATCGAAGACAATGAACCTGATCTATTCGCCTTAGACAAAGTCACCACAATTACAACCACTATTCCACACTCATGGTTCTGTTAGTCTAGTGTATTTTGTTGCTGCAGCAACTAGCTTTACTTTTTTGTTATTTATTATCATGCAAAGCTATCTCTATTACTCGTATTGTTACTCTAGTTTTATTTCCTAGATAATGCAAACGTTTAGTGTGCGTAGAGTTGTATCAGTGGTTAATAGAACTTGAGAGAATATTTATCCTACCTTTAGCTCCTCGCTGGGTTGGACACTCTTACTTATCGAAAAGGCTACACATGATCCCCTATACTTGTGGGTTATCAAGACCTTATCTAGCGCCGTTGCTGGGGAGCAATAGCGTGTGGGTAATATTCTTGTGTGCACTTGTTTGCGTTATCTCTAAGTAGGTTTTACTTTTAGTTTTAAGTTGTTCTCTATCTTAGTATGGATAGGGAATGCGGATTACAAAAAAAAAGTTGTACTTGTTACCTAAAAACGTTTTCAAAAAGGAAAGTGATTGGAAAGATGAGTAATGGTTAAGTGGGGGTCGACCTTGAACACTTGTGTTCATGCCTATGAAACCAAAACAAATCTTTTCATGGAAGCTTTTCAGTCAAAAACTTGTAGGAATGCATGAAGCCTTGAAAAACAAAGATATTTCTGGTATTGATCTTAATGCTTATTTATTCGAAAATACTTGAATCTTGCTCCTATGTCTAACTTAAAGGCGTTAAAGAAAAGTACTTATTGGGAGATAACCCAAAAGTTTTAGTTGAGTCTTGAAAGTTATTGCTTCAGTAATAACCTCTTCTTATCCTTTTTATTTTCTTTTTGTGCCAAGAGTAACCTCTAATGAGAGAGAAGTAATGCTTGGGAAAGTTGTTATCCCGAAACAGATTTTTGTGCTTCGCTGTAAACATTCGTGTAAAATCTCTGTACGTCGGTTTGAGCTGTAATTTTTTGTGCTTCTGCCCAGGTTGTTATCCAACTTTCGCTAGTTCAACACTTTTCGATTTGAGCAACAGAAGGTCTTCGAAAAAATTGGTTTCTATCTGCTGGTCTATTTTGACAGATTTCTACCATTATTATTTGCTTCTTGTTGATTCTTTTTTGGGTTCTCTTTGGGGAATTGAGCTTTTTAAGGGAAGTGCTACAGTAGCTTGTGTTTTAGTGAAAGTTTTATTGGTGTTGAAACTGAACCCAAAGACTTATTATCTTGAGTACACTAATGTTGCTAATGAAGATTATGTGAAGTTTTGTATGAAGGAAAAAATTCAGGTGTTAAGGAAAGAATGATGGAATGAGATGAAGAATGGACTAAAGCTCAAGCTTGGGGATGCCACCCCGTGTCAACCCAAGAAATATCCAAGAAGTACAAGCGTCAAAGCTTGGGGATGCCCAAGCATCCCCTTTTTCATCAATAAAAATCTCAGGTTCTTCCAAACACTTTATTTTTATTATTTCATGCACAGTTGTGTTGTTCTTGGAGCGTCTTTGTTTTAGTTTTTGGTTTTCATTTGCTTGGTTTGCTTAGTTTGCTTGAATAAATTGGTTGGACCCCCTCTTTCATACATTAGTTTTCAAATAAGTGTGGTTTGGATTGGAAAAGAGCAGGAAAAGTTCATGCTTAAGTGGTAAAAGGAGCTCATTTTTGACGGTGGCCTATGCTTTTTCATGTCATGCTTGATATTGTTTTGGCTTTATGCTTAGTGATTTTTGTTGTAGCATGACGTGTTATAAACAATTAAGATTGCTTAATGTGCCTTGAAAGAATTATGCGTTGTTTTAGCATATTAAAGCATAGTATTGTGATATTCTCCTTTGATGCTTTATTTGGGTTGACTTGGCGCACGCTCACACCATGTCATAGTCTTTATGATCCTTTAGTTTTTGACTTGTAATATCACTCTATGCTTTAATTAATGATGTTTTGTCGCTTTGCATGATTATGGCCATTATTGCTCTTTTAGTTGGTCGCTCCCAGTCTTTTGCTAGCCTCTATAACTAAGTATGAGTTCCACTCATGCATCCAACTCCAAATAAAACCAAGTTATCCCAAAGAGTCCACCATACCTACCTATTAGCATTTACTATTCCAAGTATATTCATGCTTTTATCTACCTTCTGAATTAAACTTGTTATGAGAAAACTAGTGATTAAAGCTCTCACAAACTTGATGGCACGCTTTATTTTCTTGCACTTAATAAACTTGAACCATTGTGTCCATCTTTGTTGCGTATATGCTTGTGCTTTATAAGTTAAAGTTAGCAGAACCATGTATTATGGGGAACGCTTTCAACATTGCACTTATATTCCGTTGGTATCATGATTCTTTTGCTTATGGATCCCGGTGATGTGAAATAAAAGAGGAACTTGTAAGATCATGGAGTTTGTATGTGTGTTAGAGAAACGCCTGGGACGCTAGCCTAAACCATGCCTAATCATTATGGAAACTTGCAGCATAACCATAATGAGCACTCTATGAAGCATCCTCAATAAAAACCTATGCAAATAGCAAATAAAAAGATCGCTGAGATGCTCATTGTCTGCTTGCCTTGTCATTTTTATTATGGGATAGCTCCTGTATCATGTGCAAGGGGTACCCGTTGGCGTTTCTCTATGATACATATGTACTTACAATGACAAGAGCTTACTTGTGACTGAAGTTGAGTAGCATGAGGTTCGGTACTCGTAAGTAAGGGGCATGAGATTTCAACTTATAACTTGTCAAACATATCCTCTTAGTTGTGTCACTTTAACCTTAATCACCTAAAGATGCTTATGATAGGGGCCATGAGAGCTGAAAGCTAATAAGTACCATAATTTTTGGAAGCTCTTTATGAGAATTAAATCCCTACTTCCTTCTAAGAAGGACTTTCTTTTACTTTTATGTTGAGTCTCTATCTTTTATCTTTATGCACCTATTAAGAGATCATAGTGGCCATTCTTAGTTTAATGTGCATTGTTCCAAGACTTGTTGATTGATGCATAACTTTGATATTGCTTGTTCTTAAACTATTTGTGTCCAGTCACCCTTATGAACTTTGAAGGTGTCCTATGCATTTATGTTTTTTTACTCTATGAGGGACAAACTGAATACCATTCTCATTATGCTTTCTTTATGTGAAACAAACAAACGTCTTGCAAAGCATTGTTATTTATGAATTTTTTGTTTGTGCCTTTTCATGTTACAACATAGTTGCTATGCCTTATTATTTGAACTCTATCTTTCATGATTCATGTTTAGAGTATCTTAATCTCAGCTATCAATGCTTTCACAATAATGATGATCAAGATTGTGTTTTCTGCATGTCACCTCAAAAATTATATTGTTTTGATCGTTTACCTACTCAAGGACGAGCAGGAACTAAGCTTGGGGATGTTGATACGTCTATAACGTATCTATAATTTTTGATGGGTTTCATGCTAATAATATGCTTTTGACACTCATTTTTTATAAAGTTTATGATTTATTTGAACTAACCTACTAATAGTTGCAAAAGTGCACAATGTTTTTTTTACACTTTGATGTGTAGGAATTACCAAGAATACAAGTGGAAACCTTGTTGGAGTCAAATTGGCATTTTTCCAGAAATCTGTCTCAGAACTCTTTTTAAATATGGTCACGTTTCAGGTCAAAGACAGCGTCAAACGGAAAACTCTGAAACTACAACGTTGTTGAACATTTCGCGGTAAACGTTCTGGACATAAAATTTAGCTGATTCCGAGTCCGAACGGGACTTTTAGGCCTGATTTACTGCAGCCGAAAATGGGGTGACAGGAATCCGAGAAGCTATATAAAGGGAGGAAACCTAATTCGCCCAGGGCACCTTCACCCACGAATTTGCAGCCACCAAAGCCACGTTTTTGCCTCCCCATGGATCCCATCTCCATGGGGGAGGGCTCCCAAGAATCCATGAAGGAAGGGGGCTAAGGGACGGTGCTCTCCCATGATACCGGCGGCGGGGAAGGAGTCCCCCGCGCCATCGCCGGTGTTGCCGCCGCCCTCTTCACCATCTTCATCGCCATCTCCATCACCTAATCCTCCTAGTATGCAGTGGTTCATCTTCCCACACACCTCTGTACCGTTCTATGTAAACATGGTGTTTGATGCTATAAGTTATAATCCTATGATCTATGTCATGTTTGTGTAGTTTCTTTGTTCTTAGATTGAATGGTTGAACGTCTTTGGTTCATTAGAGTTGTATGTTGATATGGTACAGTCTTTTGGTGTCCATTATATTTGTGCGCGTATGGATTAAACATCATAGGGTTTGTAGTATGTGTAAAAGGAAGGGGGAGTTCTGCCGGAGTGACAGAAACCTGAGGACGCGAACCGGAACATTGCACGTATGGGAGTAAGAGAACCATTAAACTTAAGGCTATGGTTGGGGAAACCTTAATGCATTGACTAGTACTTACGGATGTTTGCTAACAATCCAATCATATAGTACATGTAATTCCAAGTAGTGAAGCGTATGTATATTTAGCCTCTCCCACATAGAAAACTACATCGAAGACAATGACCTGATCTATTCACTATTTAAACTTGGATATTATCATGCAAAGCTATCTCTATTACTTGTATTGATACTCTAGTTCTATTTCCTAGATAATGCAAACGTTTAGTGTGCGTAGAGTTGTATCACTGGTTGATAGAACTTGAGAGTATATTTATCCTACCTTTAGCTCCTCGTTAGGTTCGACACTCTTACTTATCGAAAAGGCTACACATGATCTCCTATACTTGTGGGTTATCAACAACATGCAAGAATCACACCCTTCGGCCCTGATCACATGAGAACCGTCAGTGGGAAAGGCTACACCCATAGCAATACACAGCTTCGCCCTTTGGATCCTCCACAGATAGCACAACACAGATCAAAGCAGGAGAAGAAGATCACCAGCCAACCTCACCGCATGAAGCAAACCCGACAAACTCAGAACCCGAAGAAAGCAGTGAAAAGGTCAACTTTGAAGGAAGGATGGCGGAAACTTATCCAGAACTACAATCTTCGAGTACTACCAACACACCCGCAGAAGCAAAAGACGACGCCATCAGGCCACGCATAACACGCCACCAAGTGTACATGATCAACGGAGACACCTCGACACCACGCGATGAAAATGGAAATCCTATAATCAACCCCGATGATATTTTATCACATGACCATGCAGGAAACCACGACAACGGAGGAGAACACAGAAACGGAGGAGAACACGAAAACGGAGGAGAAACAACAGATAATCACATAGTCCAAGGAGGAGGTGGAGAACCTCACGCAGGAGAGAGACAAGGACTTCGGCTAGCAGCGTCGGCATGGCAAAAAGCAAGGGAGGCAATTTTGGGAGTAGTCCTAATGACAGTGGATGCTTCACATGAGGATCTATTGGCATACCAATATCTGCTCCACCACAAGACGAGAGACCTACTCCAGATGCATAGACAGCTCGATGAAAGAAAAAGGTTAGCCGACGAATCTAGTTTACGACGGGCTCAACTAAGATCTACTCGAGGGTCAAGGAGTGTGACAAGAGCAGCACCACCAAGAAGGGTGACATCTCGACTAAAGAATGTCCCTGAAGCAGAAAGAAGTGGTGAAAGGACATTTACTATCATAATCACTTTTGGTGTTCGTTAACAACAAGTAGAGATTTTTTACAGTATGCTATTGTCTACATGTTGATACATTACAAAGTGAAAAGGACCCTTGGCTTGCGGAACGTTCCCTGCATATTTACTTGACTCCTGAGAATTCCAGACCGGAGTCTCCGGTCTGCCTAGACTGGAGTCTCCAGTGTGGTCCAGAGTTTCCCCAGGAGTCTCCGGAGGGGGGTTCCAGTTTCCTGCCTGAGTCAGCCAGAGAGGTGGTCCGAAGCATGGTCCGGAGCAAGGTCCGGAGTCTCCGGTTCTTACCTCAGACCGGAGTCTCTAGTGTGGTTGGACTGGAGTCTCCGGTCCACTTGGCTTACAGAAGGGCTGGGACAATCTGTATGCTGGTCTAGAGGCTGGTATGGAGATGGACCGGAATCTTCGGTGTTGACCGGAGTCTCCGGTGTGCAGACCGGAGTCTCCGGTCTGACTGTTCTCCAACGGTCAGAAAATGGTTCAGTGGAGTGAAGGGCTATAAATAGAGGACCTTATCCCCTTCCTCCAGCTGCTCGTCCACCTCTACCATGCCCATTTGAGCCACCAAATCAACAAGATCTCTTCATCCAACCATCCAAAGTCATTGATCTTTGGAGAATCGAAGGAGGAGGCCTTGATCTACAGCTTCACCAAGAGAGATCTTCATTTCCCCCTCATTCACTTGAGGGACCCCATGCTCTAGTGTTTCTTTGGAAACCCTAGCTTTTGATTTGGTTCTTATAAGCTTGCCTTTGATTGTTTGACAACTTGCTTGTATTTGAGAGACTCCAATTAAGTTGTGGATGTGTGCCCTGAACTCGTTGTAAAGGTGCCGGCTTCCACCTCGAAGGTTGCCGTATAGTGGAAGAGGTGAATCGAACCCTTTGGGGTGAGGTTCATCGGAGAACAAGGGAGGCCTCTCGTGGCGTTGGTGGTTTGAAACCACCCCCTCTCCAAATGTAGACGTACTTCCCCTCAAAAGGAAGGAACTACGGGAAACAAATCATTGTGTCTCCGTGTGCTCCACTTTGGTTACTTCTATCCTTTAGCGCACTTTACTTATCTAGTGCTTGCTTAGTACTTGTGATAGGTTGACATATAGGTAAATTCACCGTAGTTGCATAATCTAGAGAATTTACCTTTTGTGTTAAACCCTATATTGAAAAAGAGTAAAATTTGGAGTAGCACCTATTCACCCCTCTCTAGGTGCCCATACGATCCTTTCAATTGGTATCAGATCCTCGGCTCTTTATTCGGGTTTAACCGCCTAAGAGATTATGGGCAACCTAGATGAGGGAGAAAGTGAGGCTAGCCATTCAATGACCATGGTAGATCTCAAGAATTTGGAAACAAGCTTGAGCTCTACCTTGGGCAACAAAATCCAACAGTTGCACCAACTCGTTGAGCAACTTGTTAGGGATAAGCAAACCTCACCTCCTCCCTCTCAAGAGGAAACACCACCTAACCCAAAGGCAAATGCTCTGGCTAAGCCTTTGGAGGAAGTGACGGGGGATGAACATAATTCCACGGATTGCACCACCAAAAAGGGTGATGGGAAGGAAGAGCACCATGCGGTTCCCGGATGGTACTCTCCCGACCCCCTATCCCTCACCCACATATAAATAATAGAGGTGACCCACCTAAGTTAGCTGCACATACTTTTGCTCAATGGAAAGTTTTAATGAAATCTCATGTGCACACGTCTTGCATTGATTTGTGGAATATTATTGAAGAAGGACTGGAAATTGAGGATCCAACCAACTTGACTAGAAGAGAAGTGGTCAATAGCCAACTCAATGCGACTTCCTTGCACATGATTCAACTTGGGGTGGGGCCAAAGGATTTTCACCACATTGAGCAGTACAATACCGCCAAGGAAGCTTGGGATGCTCTCATTGACTTGTTTGTTGGCAATGAGAGTATGAGAAGAAATAGATATGATGCCCTAAGCAATGAGGCCGAATGTTTCTTCATGAAGGATAGTGAGGATCATGCAAATATGTATCAAAGACTCAAATCCATAGCCACCGCCTTCAGGAATGTTGGTGCCTCTCACATTGATGATGCTTGGATCAAGAGGAAGTATGTGAGTGCTCTCATGCCTTTTGAGCCTACTGACTTGAAGAGTCTCCAAGGAAGACACAACTACCATATCATGACCTCCAATGAAGTTATGCAAGAGATGGCCGCCTTCAAAGTTGCTGCCAAGAATGCCAAAGACGCCCGTGCTCGTGCCATTGGAATGAATAGTGGTGTCAACCTTGCCTTGAAGGCCAAGGTTGTGGAGTATGATGAAGATGAAGGAAGTGATGAGGGACTCTCAATGAGCCACCCCAAAGATGTCAAGGTATCTCATGGTGAATACATGGCCTTCTATGCAAGAAACTTTTGGAAAGATCCCGCCAAGGCCAAGATGGAAATGCAACGTAGAAGCAACCCCAATGGGAGAAGAGATAATGGGTCCAAGTTGAGAACTTGATTAAATTGTGGTGACCGCTATCACTTTGTTGCTACTTGTCCCTATGAGAAAAGAGAAGATCATGGGGGTAAAATTGTGTTGAAGAAGACCTCCAAAGCTTCTTACAAGAAACCCTTCATCAAAAGGAATGCAACCAACAAGAAGCCGAGTGAAATTGTCTTGATCACACATGAAGAATTCTCCTCCGATGATGATGATGAAGAGGAAACATCAAGTGGTGTGGCGGCTCTTGCCACCACTTCTACCCCTACATTCTAACTCTTCGACTCTCCAAATGAGAATATCTCCAACAAGAACGTCACTTGCCTTATGGCAAGAGGAACAAAGGTATTATCATCATCACACTCCACCTCTTTAACCTATGACGAATTTGATGATGAGTTATCTCTTGAGGTTAAAAAGGAATTAGTTGCTTTTGATGTGTTTATGAACAACTTGCACGGGGAACACAAGAAACATGTTGTGGACCTCTTAAATCAACTTGCACACACACAAGAACTTCTAGATGAAAGATGCAAATTAGGAAGAGAGCACATGATTGAGGTAGAAGCTCTAAATAATGCTCTAGAAGAAGAATAAGAAACTAGAATATCTCTTGAAACTAAACTTGAGGGTCTTGATGAAGCAAATGATCTCATTATTAATAAACTCATCAAGGAACGTGACCATGCTATTGCCAAATATAAAAAGGCTAAAAAGGACAAGATTGAGTTTGATGTTGTTCATGAAAAACTTGCCGAGGACTTTAGGATGCTTGACAAGGCTCACAAGGCCTTGGAGAGTGAACTCTTGTTGCTCACAAAGTCTCGTGAAAAGCCTCAAACTCAATTGACTAATAT
This sequence comes from Avena eriantha, assembly GCA_910589775.1. Lineage (NCBI taxonomy): Eukaryota > Viridiplantae > Streptophyta > Magnoliopsida > Poales > Poaceae > Avena > Avena eriantha. Next base: position 35,111,883 of record OU342745.1, on the reverse strand, counting down.
TACTTCACCTAGTACTTTCATCCCCTCTAGTTGTACTAGTATACTTGAATAAAATGCTAGGTTGAAGGGGGATCTAGCTAAGGCCACCTTTCCCAAAGGAAACAAGTCAATTGATGACCTCTTGAGTAAGCAAAGGTCAAGTAGTGAGAAAGGGGGCATTGGCGTTGTCTCTAAAGGCAAGAAGAAGAAGAACAACAAGAAGGAAGACCAAGCCCACACAAGAAGGACAAGGTCATTGTGGATAGTAAGACCACTAATGGCAAAACTATGTCTCATGATGATTTTACGGGGAGTGCTAACCCTCACTATGTTTTAATGCGTGATTATTATGGTGATGTGTATGCACAATATGTTGTCCCATTTGATGGTTATATTGCTTGGTCTATTTGGGTTCCCAAGACCCTTGTTGCTAACAAAAGAGGACCCATTAAAAAATCGGTACCTAAAAACTAGTTTGATCTTTTGTAGACCTATGCTTCCGGAGGGTCAAAATGGGTGCTTGATAGTGTATGCACAAGTCATATGACCAGAAGCGCTTCTAGTGTCAAGGAGTTGAGACCAAATATTGATCAAATATCCGTGACATATGCCGACAAGTCAAAGTCTAAGGTAATGGGTTTCGGCAAAGTTGTGGTTGCACACGATATCACTCTCGTGGACGTCATGCTTGTTGAGACCCTTGGCTATAATTTGATTTCAGTCCGTGCTCTTGGAAAGATGGGCTTTGCCGTCTTTATTTATAATGATATTGTGATCCTCATGTTGAGCAAGTCTCTAAAGGTCGCTTTCGTTGGGTACGTCGAGAATGACTTGTATATGGTGGACTTCTTGGGGAAAATCACTACAAGTCCGATGTGCTTATTCGGAAAGGTTGATGTGGGTTGGCTATGGCATCGCCATCTAGCCCATGTCAACATGAGAACTTTGCAAAGCCTCCATAAGGATGGACATATTGTTGGACTAAAATAAAATGTTTGCTTTGCCAAAGATCGTGTTTGCAGGGCATGTGTTGAAGGAAAGATGCATGATTCTCCCCACAAGCCTAAGAACTACATCAAGTCTAAGAGGATCTTGGAGCTCCTTCATGTGGATCTCTTTGGTCCTCCATCTCATGCAAGCCTTGGTGGGAAGAAATATTGTTTGGTGATTGTTGATGACTACTCAAGATACTCTTGTGTATATTTCTTCAAGCTGAAAAGTGAGACCCAAGAGAACTTCATTGTCTTCATCGACATGGCCCAACATCAACACAATGTCCTAGTATTGACAATAATAAGTGACAATGCTACCGAGTTCAAGAACTACACATTGAATGGATTTCTCAGTGATGAGGGAATAAAACATCAATATTCCGATGCATGAGATGGAGGACCAAAGATGTTGGGAATAAAACATCAATATTCCTCTCCAGTCTTCCTGGATCGGAGTCTTCGGTGTGGTTCGGAGTTTCCCCAGGAGTCTCCGAAGGGGGGTTCCAGTTTCCTGCCTGGGTCAGCTAGAGAGGTGGTCCGTAGTCTTGTTTGCTATCTCGACCTTCGTACCTATCTCGAAGGGGGGTTCCAGTTTCCTGCTTGGGCTATTTGATTCTTATTTGCTATCTCGACCTTCCTACCTATTTGCCTTATGTTCTTGCGATATACTATTTGTTATTTGTGTGTGACTCTGTGGGTGCTCCTACATTACTGTAACTCGTGTGAAAACTATGTGCTTTATCTATGTACTACCTACCGTGCATGCTTTACATGCTTATCTTAGTGCACATAGTCAGGGGGAGCACTATTATTCGCTGTCATAATTCATCGCAAATTATTTTCCATGCAAAATCACTTGTTGTCACCGAACACCAAAAAGGGGGAGATTGAAAGGACATTTACTGTCATAATAACTTTTGGTGTTCGTTAACAACAAGTAGAGCTTTTTTACAGTATGCTATTGTCTACAGGTTGATACATTACAAAGTGAAAAGGACCCTTGGCTTGCGGAACGTTCCCTGCATATTTACTTGACTCCTGGGAATTCCAGACCGGAGTCTCCGAAGGGGGGTTCCAGTTTCCTGCCTGGGTCAGCTAGAGAGGTGGCCCGGAGCAAGGTCTGGAGTCTCCGGTTCTTGCCTCAGACCGGAGTCTCCGGTGTGGTTGGACCGTAGTCTCTCACAAAAGGGCTGGGACAATCTGTATGCTGGTCCGAAGGCTGGTCCGGAGATGGACCAGAGTCTCCGGTGTTGGCCGCAGTCTCCGGTGTGCAGGACGGAGTCTCCGGTCTGACTTTTCTCCAATGGTCAGAAAACGATTCAGTGGAGTGAAGGGCTATAAATAGAGGACCTTATCCCCTTCCTCCAGATGCTCATCCACCTCAAGAACACCATGCCCATTTGAGCCACCAAATCAACAAGATCTCTTCATCCAACCATCCAAAGTCATTGATCTTTGGAGAATCGAAGGAGGAGGCCTTGATCTACTGCTTCACCAAGAGAGATCTTCATTTCCCCTCATTCACTTGAGGGACCCCATGCTCTAGTGCTTCTTTGGAAACCCTAGCTTTTGATTTGGTTGTTATAAGCTTGTCTTTGATTGTTTGACAACTTTCTTGTATTTGGGAGCCTACAATTAAGTTGTGGATGTGTGCCCTGAACTTGTTGTAAAGGTGTCGGCTTCCACCTCGAAGGTTGCTGTATAGTGGAAGAGGTGAATCGAACCCTTTGGGGTGAGGTTCATTGGAGAACAAGGGAGGCCTCTCGTGGCTTTGGTGGTTTGAAACGACCCCCTCTCCAAACGTAGACATACTTCCCCTCAAAAGGAAGGAACTACGGGAAACAAATCCTTGTGTCTCCGCGTGCTCCACTTTGGTTACTTCTATCCTTTACCGCACTTTACTTATCTAGTGCTTGCTTAGTACTTGTGCCAGGTTGGCATATAGGTAAATTCACCATAGTTGCATAATCTAGAGAATTTAACTTTTGTGTCAAACCCTATATTGAAAAAGAGTAAAATTTGGAGTAGCACCTATTCACCCCCCTCTAGGTGACCATACGATCCTTTCAAGTGGAATTATCCGAGATCTCGACCTATCATTCATGTCAATTGGTCAAGCAGGAAACATCAAGACAAAAATAGCTCAGGCAGCCGTTGTGGCCGCACAAACATATCTGATCACCACTCAACCCGCACCCGACGATCCACGCGCGACCCTTCATCACTCTGCCCTGATGAACCTCAGCATGGTAGGAGCCTCACTCGCGGAAGCAGAACAAGGACTCACACAAATATCCCCACGCCGTCACAACAGTCCTCGGCAAGCAGGACACACCCGGCAATCTCGATCACCACACCAGGCACACCTCGTAGGATCCGAGCCGCGAAGCAATATAAGAAATGACAACACCCAGAATAGGAGCAGTGGACCTAGAGACGAAAGCCAGACCCATCGATATCAAGATGGAGATGACGAAGATGACCATGGGCTATGCGGAACTAGCTGCTTCACATAGAGGATTCGCAAAGCCTCAGTACCCTAGGACTTCAAACTCCCACACGACTGACATAAATACGATAGACTCTAGGAACCTGAAGCTTGGTTAGCAGACTATCTAGCCACTGTCAAATTACAGGGTGGGTCCACAACTACCACAATGCAAAGTCTACAACTACATCTCACCGGTGCCGCAAGATCATGGTTGAAGCAGTTACCCGAAGATTCAATTGGTAGCTGGAACGATCTTGAAGATAAATTCATCCAACATTTGCACTCTACGTTCAAATGACCAGCATCCTTGGAGCAGTTGCAAGCGTGCAAACAAAAATCAGGAGAGTCAATAAGATCATTCATATAGTGGTTGAATATTATCAAAAACTCAGCTGAATCCATATCTGACGAAAGGGTCATCGATGCCTTCAACGACGGCGTCCATCGCCGAGAATTCATAGAAGAACTGGATCGGGTTAAACCAAAGATAGTATCACAGTTAATGGAAATAGCAAACCGCTAGGCTGATGGAGAGGACACACTACATAATAAGCACGCGCGGTCGCCCGATAAAGATAGGGATAAACACGGCAATGACAGAAGAAGAAGGAACAATGATGGAAACACGGAACCAAGTTACGTCGCATCCGGTTTTTTGGGTGAAGGTAACAACAGAAGCAACGACCACAACAACGGATACTGCCAGAACAGGGACGACGTCGGAGGAAGCCAGTCCGCACAGCGGTATCAGCCAAGAGCACAAGACCCACCAATGTTAGCAGGATAAATGCTGGAAGGGCCTTGTAATATGCATTTTTACATCGACTCAGTAGGCAGACGACAATCCAATCACCTGATGAAAGATTGCCAAACATTCCTGAAGATACAGGAGTTGTGCAACGCAAAAGCAGCCGAAACAGCAAATCAAGGATACACATCCACGCCTGGTGCACTAGCCATCGGTGCACCACCACCAGTTGCACCACCACAAAACTCAAATGATCAAAACAACAAGTAGCCCAGATCAAAAGGAGCAATGTCTATAATTCAGAAAGGGCGTCCACCCAACAGAATTCAGAAGTTCATCACAAGACAAATCAATATGGTGGAAACATTAACATCAAATGCACCCGAATATCTCCACTGGTCAGAGCAAGAAATCACATTCAGTAGAGCCAATCACCCACTCCGGGTCCCACGACCAGGTCATCCAGCCCTGATAGTCGAAGCACAAATTGGCGGGTTTGATATGAGCAAGGTCTTCATGGACGTAGGAAGTAGCATAAATCTGATCTACGCAAAAAGTTGAGAACAATAGGCTACCCCCTGGACAATCTCGCTCCAACAGAAACCTCTTTCCACGGAATAGTACCAAGTAAAGCCGAAATCCCTTTAGGCAAAGTTTTTCTTGACATTGTTTTTGGTTCCAAGATAAATTTTAGGCGAGAAAGACTCGAATTTGAAGTCATGGATTGGCCATCACAATATCATGCAATCCTGGGACGACCAGACTTTGCACGATTCATGGTGGTGCCGCATTACGCATACTTAGTAATGAAAATGCCGGTACCAAAGGGAATTATCACAGTACAAGGAAGCTTCACATGTGCGGACAACTACGACCGAGAGTTCAACAAAATTTCTGAATTCTTCGGGATGGTAATGGAGTTGGAGCAACTCAAAAGTTCAGCAAATATACAACCTCTGGAAGTAACACATGTCAATCCTGATCAGGCTTTTCACATGGCAAAAGACACAAAAGAAGTACAGATCCACCCCGCCGACCCAACGGAAACAACATTTGTGGCTTCTAACCTTGATCCCGCATAGGAAAGCACGCTCGTCGAGTTCCTCCGTGAGCACTGGGATATTTTTGCATGGCTACCTTCTGACATGCCGGGAATCCCCAGGGAACTCGCTGAGCATGCATTAAATTTAGATCCAAAGGCGAAACCAGTAAAGCAACCACTTCGACGCTTCACAAAACCAAAACACAAGGCCATTGGAAAGGAGCTCCATTGCCTGACCGATGCCAATTTTATTAAAGAATTAACAAAATCAGAGTGGCTCACAAACCAAGTATGTGTTCCAAAGAAAAACACTACATAACTTTGGATGTGCATCGACTTCACTGCTCTGAACAAACATTGTCCAAAAGATCACTTCCCATTGCTGTGAATCGACCAAATCATCGATGCAACCGCGGGATGCAAACGTCTTTCTTTCTTGGACGTTTACTCAGGATACCACCAGATCAGGATGAAGGAAGAAGATCAGGAGAAAACGGCATTTATCATGCCTTATGACGTATTCTGCTACACAACAATGCTGTTTGGCCTCAAGAACGCTGGAGCAACATATCAGCGGATGATGAAAAAGTCCTAGGAAGCCAAATCGGCACAAACGTGAAAGTGTATATTGATGATGTCATAGTTACCACAGGTCAAGGATCTGCGCCGATCGAGGACCTAGAAGAAACATTCAGAAATCTTGACAGGTTTAGCATCAAACTAAATCTGAAGAAATGTTACTTTGGAGTCCCGACAGGGCAACTCCTCGGATATTTGGTATTAGCTAGAGGAATCGAGGCTAATCTTGAAAAAATACAAGCAATCATCACAATGAAGAAGCCAACGAATCTGCATGGTGTACAACAACTGGCGGGACGAGTGGTGGCACTAAGTCGTTTTATTGCAAGATTAGGAGAAAAAAATCACTGCCATTCTACGCCCTCATGAGGAAATCAGAAAAATTTGAATGGATAGAATAATCTCAGCATGCCTTCGAAGATCTCAAAATAACACTTTCGACATCTCCTGTTGTCGTGTCACCAAAAGAGAAGGAACCTCTGCTCCTTTATATTGCTGCCACACATCAGGTGGTCAGCATGGTCCTGGTCATAGAGCGACCCGAAGAAGGAAAGACCCACGGCGTGCAGAGACCAGTTTACTTCCTGAGCGAGGTTTTATCGCCATCTAAACAAAGGTACCCACACTACCAGAAACTAACATACGGGGTATTTATGACAATGCGAAACTACGCCACTATTTTTCGGAGCACCTGATCGTAGTGGTCAACAAGGCACCTTTGTCAAGCATCCTCAACAATCCAGAAGTAACTGGGCATGTTTCTCTATGGGGCATCGAATTATCCCCTCGGGATATCACTTATGAGAAGCACAAAGCAATTAAGTCACAAGTTCTACCAGATTTCATCACATAGTGGATGGTCCACCAGACCTTTCTAGCGCCTGGACAATGTACTTTGATTGATCAAAAAGAACGGAGGGAGCAGGAGTCGTACTAATATCACCTCAAGGCGACAAAATGCGCTATATTCTTCGGATGAGCTTTACAAATGCATCCAATAACGAAGTAGAATACAAGGCCTTGTTGCATGGCATGCGGATGGCCAAAGTCCGTGGTGCAACTCGCCTCAAAATCTTTGGAGATTCAAATCTTGTGGCACAACAGGCAATGAACAAATGTGATGCTGTCAGTGAAAATATGGTTGCTTATCACGACTTATATAGCATCATGGAGGCTCAATTTGATGAGTGTGAAGTATCACATATAGGAAGAGCAAGCAATGAGGAAGCCGACAATCTAGCAAACATCGGATCATTGTGTTTACCAATACCACCAGGAGTTTTTTGGGAAGAGATAGTGGAGCGATCGATCAAAGCGAAAAGAGTCTCTGAGGTCATAGCACCAAAAACAGGGAAAAAGAAGCATCCGCAAAAAGAGTCGGGGGCTCCTTCATAAACCAAGAACATAGAAGAGGCCATTGTAGAAGAATAATAAGAAATCAAAGAGGTTATGCTAATTGAACCAAACTAGATGCAGCCGTATATAGCATACATGACTAAGGGAGAGCTACCAGAGGATGTGATAGAAGCTTGGTGAATCACCTGACGATAGAAGGCTTTCAGGATAGTCAAAGGAGAACTATAGAAAAGAAGTATTTCGGGTGTGTTGCAGTGTTGCGTAACACCCAAAGAAGGAAAAATTATACTGAAAGATATACATGAAGGAGTCTGTGGCCACCATGCTAGCAGCCGAGAAATTGCTGCAAAAGCATTCAGGGCAGGATTTTATTGGCCCACTGCGGTACAAGATGCAAAAGACATTGTCAGAACATGTGAAGCATGTCAACGATTCACAATAAAACCTGAAGCACCTGCCGCTGAGCTGAATCCCATACCCTTGGCTTGGCCTTTCGCTCAGTGGGGACTCGACATGGTGGGAAAACTTCACAAATCATCACCAGGAGGACACGTCTTTCTGCTAGTAGCAGTCGACAAATTTACTAAATGGGTTGAAGCAATGCCTGTTACTACCCAAGATGGAACTTCGGCTGTGAATTTTATCAAATCCATAGTATTTCGGTTTGGCGTACCGAACAGCATCTTCACGGATAATGGGACCAACTTCACTTCCGATGAGTCCAAGGAGTACTGCCAGGAGATGGGCATCAAAGTAAGCTACGCTTTGGTAGCTCACCCGCAAACAAATGGACAGGTCGAAAAAGCCAATGGACTAGTTACCGCTGGACTGAAAAAGAGACTACTAGCACCACTTGATAGAGAAAAAGGAGCATGGGTTGATGAATTTCCATTCGTGTTATGGAGTTTACATACAACTCCAAATAATTCAACACAAGAGACGCCTTTCTTTTTGGTCTACGGTGCGGAAGCCGTGCTTCTAGTCAAGGTATCACATGAATCGCCAAGAGTAGCTGCATATAATGAAGAAGAATCAAGATAAGCACTTGAAGATGATGTGGATATGCTTGATGAAGCTCGAGACGAAGCCCTCCAAAGAGCAAGTATGTACCAGCAAAACCTGCACAATTACCATAGCAGAAGATTGCGGCCTAGGTCCTTCGCAGTAGGGGACCTAGTTCTTCGCATCAAGCAAGATGGCCACAAGAAACTAGAATCACCATGGGAAGGACCATACATCATCATAGAAGTTATTCCCGGAGGATCATATCGACTACAAGACAAGAAGACAAGAGTAAATTACTCAAATCCTTGGAACGTAGCACATCTACGACACTTTTACGCATAAGATTAAATGCAATATGATAAGAGTCACAGTTCGGCTTATTAAGCTAGGATGTCCAGGGAAAAAGGCTAAAACAGCCATCCGCTCAAAGAAATAATGTACCGTTGATTTTCGCCTTATATATAAAGAGATAAGTTATTTGTATCTTAATCTTTTTTCTCAAAGATCAATGTTTTCCATCAAGCTAACAAAACTATGAGCCCATGTACAGATACATGCATCTGAACATGGCCTCGGGGGCTACTCCCATCGGGAGCGCTAGCACGCACCCGATAGAAATTCCGATGTGTGTGAAGAGTATTGACAAATTGCAAAAACCTTTTGAGTTTTACACCAGTGTATCCTGAAAAAGGTGTTACTCCCATCGGGAGATAGTATAAAATAACAAAACTGTCTGATATAATCAGAAAGATTGGCGGCCCAGCAGGCCAACCGCCAATAAAGCCAAAAACCTCGGATCACGTTCAGACGCGAGAAAAAAATCTGAATGCCATGTTCAGAAACCTGAAGGTAAGACCCCAGGATTCGTCCTGTGTGGCCTGGTAATCACACAAGAATGCACTCTGCTAGTAAAAAAATCCTTATCAACGATATGAGGAAAAATCCTTACGGACGCGTTGGGTACCCGATAAAAATAGAAAACTAGAATTCAGTATTCAGTAAGACCTCAGCGGCTCGAGCTGAATTACGCCAGTTATAAATTCCGGATTTGAGCCTGGGGACTTGAATTTGATGTAGGTCAACCTAGTTTTTTACTAGGACCAATTAATTGATTCCCGATCCGTCGGAAGCATCAGACTCGTTGTACCAAGTCCCTACAAAATGTAAAAAGCGATAAAAATAAAGGAAAAGGAAACTTTGAGACTCAACCTAAAACTGCGGTTCAGGCAGAGTCTCGGGGGCTACTAACATAGGTATGACTATTCGGGTGCTTACGATTCGCTACCCTACATTGGGTAGAAAGGCCTACGACCCATGAAGATTCCAGAAACGGTCCAAAGAAGCAACCGACAAAGACTTTGATTGTATTAGGAAAGAAAACACGAACCGATATTGTGTTGGTATTGTAATCACATGTGTATGAAACCTATCCGCATACAGCTTTGAGACCCGAATTATTATATATAAGACGGGAGAAGCCCAAGCGAGGGTACCAAAATCTAGAGGACAACTTGTAATAGTGTGCTTTCTTAATATTCAGGCAACTTTGGTTCTATTGTTTCCCTGACATCTGGTGAAATCCCCAGCGTTCTCTTTTCTGTGAAACCCGAAGTCCATCACCATGGGCATCGCCGAGGTTACCCCTCGTCAATGCCTATATGGTTGGACCTTGAGGTAAACCATGTCTCCAATCAAGAGTTCTCTTTCACTTTTGTTTTTATTTACAAAGTGCGCCGACATGATACCAGGTTCATGGCGCCTCCATGCCGCCGGCAATACATGTCATAAACACTTACTTAGACCATACATATCACATGTCCTGCAAAATAAAGTTAGACACCTCTACTTTATCTTTGCATGTTTTACGTGGTTGTTTGGGATTTCACACAAGAATCATTTCTTACCTTCGTACTTTCAACCACAACATGGATTGACTAGTTGTCGCTTTAAATCCCATTTCAAGACCGTCCTTTGCAAATGCCATATCAACTAATGTAAGAGAGACTGACATACTCCAGCCACATATATGGTACAAGCCATATGTTAGGTGTGAAACTAGTCTCTTGTAGGATTACGCGTAAGGTCGGTCTGAGATGCTTCATCGAACATTGTCACGATATAAACAAGTACACGTAGGAGGGTAGAAACTAGAAAATCAATACCTACATATTTCTATGTGTTTACTCGTACCAACACATCTACACATAGATCAGCTCTGATACCACTAAAGAGTTTTGTAGGAGAAGAAGAAGATCCAGACTAAGTTTCCCGTGTCACAATGGTGTGCGTATGGTGGACAAATCTCTATCTTCTTGTGCATGTTACAAACATTGGGACACACACGTGACTACGTGAGGGGGGAGAGAGGGAAAGAGAGAAGGAAAAGACAATGGGATGAATGAGAGGGGAGGTCCTCCTCACTATATATAGGGGGAAGGGGAGCACTACAACCAAGGATGTCTCGCGATGGGACTAAAGGGAGGAGCAGGAGGCGGCTGGCAGTGAGGTGGCCCCCACCTGCACGCTCCTTGGCCCTCCTAGGCCGGCCGACGGCCAAGCCCCCTTGTGGGCGCCTTGCCCCCTCATGGGCCCTTCCCTTCGGGAGGGCCCGTGTAGGTGGGATGCCCTTTTAATTTAATTAAAATATATATTTAACAACTAATTCACTTAATTAATATTAAATACATATTATTTAATAATTCTTACTTTGAAACACCTTTCGAACCCCTCCGAACAACTTTGGATTCTCCTAGAAAGATTCCAGTACTCTCTATTCTCTTATGATGTCGGATCAACCCTCAACATCATCTACACTTAAGTGTGCTGATCTATGGTTTGGGAATGCATAGACATGATCGAGACATCTCTCTGATCAATGACCAACATCAGGATCTAGAAAACCATGATAGATGATGGCTTGCAAGAGCACAGGTTCATCAGAGCATATTTTCATGAAAGTATTGATTCCAACTTTTATATCTATCCTAATGAAGAGCTTATGGAAGTATTCATCTGAGGCATTTTGTCACACCCAAGGTGTCACGTTGTCTTGAGTGAATTGACTTCAAGTGTTGAGAGTGTAAATGGTGAGTGAAGTAGAGAGTACTTTGAAGTAACAAAAGATACTTAAAGTAATTAACATGAAAGTAAAAGTATCGGAGTTGTTTGAGATTCCTGCACACGAATAGTTAGGCGCGAGGAGAAATAGTTCATGGTGATAGTGAATCTACCAAATGGATAAAAATGAGATAAATGATTGTGATACTTCTTATTCATATATGAATAGGCAAGCAACCCATATGCTGATCAGGAGTCCTCTTGGTAGATTCTTCCCAATTCTAATGATCTGTATGTCTTTTACCATAGTAATGGTCATCACATCAATTAAGGTCTCACGACCAGATCAAGGCTTTCAACTTGATGGTTCCTATCGGGGGGATGACCCTCAGGTAGGCCAAGACGGGGCCAACCGGCCGGCTCCAAGGAGCTCATGCCGTCTGGACCCAGATCAAGGAACCACAGCCGGGTGGAATCCCCCACCCAGTCCGCATTCAAGTTTCCCCGGCTGGCCCATCTAGCCGGGTAGCCAGAAGAACTGGCTCGGGGGCCGCTCCAAGCCGACCGCCTCAGATCCGCTGGACATGGTACGGTGGGGGTGACGCTCCTTGCTGAGCGCACCTTTGACCGGATAGGCTGGTTGGCCTGGCCGGCGCTACTGGACAACTGCACCAAAGCTGGAGGCTGAGGAGCAAAGCAAGGGCTGACGAGGAAAGCTCCGGCTTACGCATAAAGAACCGGCTGATGAATAAAGAGCCGGCTGACAAGTAAAGCAGGGGCGTTGGACACTGTAGCATGGTCCTCCCCTATACTGGAGGCTTGACTGGACCCAGGCCCACCGTTTGGCCCTGTCCAGCCGGCCCACTTTGTAAGGCCCAAATCTAAACAGTAAATCCTAGAACCCACCTTGTAAACTACCTCCTCAACCAGTATATAAGGGGGGTAGTGCTAGGGTTCTAGGTAGACACAAGGGGAAGGACTTAGACAATTTCAAGCAAGAAGTAGCTAAGGAAACAGCTCGAGGAGCATCTGTATTGGGAATTTGCCCCCTTTGATAGTAGATCCTTGCAGGAGTAGGAGTTTTACCTCGCCAAGAGGGCTCTGAACCTGGGTACATCGCTGTGTTTGCAGCATCTATGCCCAACCCGTTGCAAGTAGCCACCGATAGCATGTTGATTGTCCCCTTCAAGCCATCCTCGATGGTACTGCCGTGTTCCACACCATGACAGTTGGCGCCCACCATGGAGCACAACGCTTCGGCTGGGATCATCTTTCGCACGGGACTTCCACTCGTCGCCGGTGAACGTGTCACCTCTGGCCTCATACTCACCCTCGGCTCCTTCGACTGTGTCCTCGACAATGTGTCCTGCTTCGCTGGGGGGATTTTCCCAAGCGGGGGCTCCATCATGCACTTCAGAGAGCACCACGTCTATGTCGCCACCGTCACTGAGGCCTTCCCTCGTGAGATCGTCATCATCTCTGACGCGCCCCCTGGTTTCTCCGCCTCACGCGTCGCTAGCGGCACCGTCGAGGTCATGATGACAGGCTCGGTGGAAAACCGTCGCCCACCTCTAGAACGCAACATGGATGGCCGCGCCACTAACTCATGCCTCCCAAACCAGGACCTGCTAAACGCGTCCATCGAGCACCTCTGCAACCCCATCACACCCATCGAGGCGGATCCAGCTGCCGCTGCGGTAGCCCTAGAGACTACCCGTCAGAATCTTCTGGAGGAAGCTGGCAAGGTGGCGGCCGCCCAACGACGGATGAACGCCACCATGCAGGAGTACAACATCGTGCATGGCTTCCCACGCTTGCCTAGCACCAACTTCTTGGCCCAGCCACAAGGCCAGAACCTCGGTTTGAGATGGATCGTGCCGCTGATCCGCGTACGCCCGTGGTGCAGCCGGTCTACAGCACCCCTGCCAAGAACATGAGGGCCGCGGAGGCGGCAGTTGCGGAGCTAAGCCACCTAGAGGGCGAGGAACTGATCCATCAGCAGGCACGTGTCCAGCTCCTTGTGGTCACGACGAACAAGCAGTAGGCTGAGGCAAAACTCAGCATGGCTGGCAACATCAGAACCCAACCGGCTCGCCGGATGGTGGATCCGGCTGCAGGTGGCAGCAAGACATCTTCCCCAAACGGAGCAAGGCAGAGCAACCGCCCACACGGTGGATCTGTAGGCCGTGGGCACAACACCCGCGACGTGGCAGCTATTACCAGAAAAAAACGTGAGCCGGCCGACGAAGCCGGAAAAGCCCAAGCGCTCCCCAAGTCCCGCCTATCCGGCCGACTAGGACTGCTCGAGCCGGAGGAATAGCAAGACGCGCGTGCGCAAATCGACCTGCTGGTCCAATCACGCACGCTGGAGGAAGAAAGCCCAGCTGGTCCAAGATGCTTCGGACCATGCATCCAGAATGAACCGTTTCCAAAGGGATTTTCGCTCCCAAGGATACGCCAAAGTACAACGGCTCGGTCAAGCTAGAGGACTAGCTGGTGGACTACACCACCGCCATGGGCATCGCAAATGGCAACCGCCGGGTAGCAGTACGCTACGCCCCTCTCATGCTCCTCGACTCAGCCAGGACCTGGCTCAACAGCCTCCCCGATGACAGCATCAACGCTTGGATCGATTTCGAACAAGCGTTCATTCGCAACTTCACCGGCACCTACAAGCTCCTGGGCCGACCCGGTGTACTCGCTCTTTGCGTGCAGGCCCAGATGAATTCGATCGCTCCTACATCACCCGATGGACGAGCATGCACAACTGTTGTGAGGGGGTACGCAAACACCAGGCAGTTGACTTCATCATCAATGGCTGCAGAGACGGCACTATGCTCATGCATAAGCTCGGGTGGAGCCCACAACCATGGCACAGACCATGGCCGTCGCGGACAAGTACGCCACGACCGACGCGGCAATGAAAAGATCCGTCCGGGTGGACGACCAAGGGCAAATAATCGTCGATGTCGCCATAGATCGGTGCCAGCCTGAGGGAAATGGCCACAATTCCAGGAGGCATGACAACCGCCACGGCAAAAGAAAGGACGACTAGCCTGACAACCAATACGGTTCCAGGCAGGTAGCGGCGGTACAGGAGGATCCGACTGCATGCGAAAGCCGGAGACAGAAGCCTGATGACCAGCCTCCAAGGACCAAGTACACCATCGAGTCGATGCTTGATGGGCCATGCAAGTTCCATAGTGGAGGCAACAAGCCGGCTACGCATACCACACGCCCGTGCACCTGGACGAAGAAGATGGCAGAGATTGCTGGCTCACCGGCTGGACAGGCGCCACCTCCAGCCGGTGGGCCGCCAGGCGATCGCAATAACCAGCGTCGAAGGAAAGATGATGAAAACAACTACCCTCGCTAGGTGGGAAACTACCACATCTTCACCACGGAGCCGGAGACCAAGCACAACAAGAGGCGCCGCAAGGCGGAAGTGAACGCAATCGTTCCTCCCGTCCCCCAGTACCTCAACTGGTCAGAGCAAGAAGTTGCATGGAGCTAGAAGGACCAGCCAGCTGAGATGCCTCACCCAGGCACCTATGTGATGGTATTTGATCCTATCATTGTCTCCTAGAAGTATTCCTGTAGGTTCTCCCACATCCTCATAGACAGAGGGAGCAACATCAACCTCCTGTACCGCAGGTTGCTCGACCAGCTCGGTATCAGCGAATCATAGCAGGAGCCTTCAAGCACCTCCTTCCACGGAGCCGTCCCAGGCCCGTCGCACTCCCCCATCAGAAAGATCCGGCTGGACGTCATCTTCGGCATAGAAGACAACTTCCGCCGCGAGCCCATCTGGTTCGAGGTGTAAACCTCTGCAGCGCATACCATGTAATCCTAGGACGCCCATCACTCACCAAGTTCATGGCGGTACCACATTACGCATACCTCAAGATGAAGCTACCAGGGCCCAAGGGCGTCATCATCGTGGCTGGTTGCTATAGACGGTCTATGGAGTGCGCCATAGACGGATCCAAGATAGCGGAAGCCATGATCATCGCGGAGGAGAAGCACATAATCATGCAGAACGTGGCGGCCCTACAGAAGGACATGCCGGTTACCGAGCCCAAGCCAGCCGGAGAAGCACAATTCAAGCCGTCCAAGGGCACGAGAAAGATCCTGTTGAACGAGGCCAAGTAGGACAAGTTCGTCCTGGTCGGAGACGACCTCGACAGCAAATAGGAAAGCGCGCTCGTCGACTTCCTCCATGAGAATCGGGATATCTTCGCATGGTCCCCCTAGGATATGCCAGGTGTTTCGAGGGAGCTCGCCGATCACTCTTTACATGTTAGGCCGGATGCAAAGCCAGTCAAATAGTCACTACGCTGCTTCATGGAAGAAAAAAGAAGAACCATTGGTGAGGAGATCACCCGGCTGCTCGCAGCCGGATTCAGCATGGAGGTTTTCCACCTGGAATGCCTGGAAAACCCTGTACTCGTGTTGAAGAAGAACAAGACTTGGCGCATGTGTGTTGACTACACCAGTCTGAACAAAGCATGCCCCAAAGATCCATTCGCCCTGCCAAGGATAGACCAAGTGATAGATTCCACGGCCAGCTGTGAGCTGTTGTCGTTACGGAGCCTACTGTTACACCATAATGCCGTTCGGACTTAAGAACGCTAGAGCAACATACCAGCTTTGCATGCAGAAGTGCTTGCAGACTCAGATTGGCAGAAACATACACGCCTACGTCGATGATGTGGTGGTCAAGACCAAGGAGCGCCAAATACTCCTTGAGGATTTGAAGGAAACATTCACCAACCTCCGCTGGTTCCAGATGAAGCTAAACCCGAAGAAGTGCATGTTCGGCATCCCAGCCGGCCAACTCCTCGGCTTTCTCGTATCTGAGCGAGGAATCGAGGCGAACCTGGAGAAGATTGGCGCAATCGAGCGCATGCAACCGCCCAAGAACTTGAGAGATGTCCAGAAGTTCAATGGATGCCTGGCCTCCCTCAGCGGGTTCATCAGCCGGCTGGGCGAGAAAGCGCTACTACTGTACCAACTCATGAAGACGGACGAATTCGTTTGGACATCACAGGCGGATGAAGCCTTCCGCGACCTCATGCGCATGCTCACCTCACCACCTATTCTGGTAGCACCAGCAGCAAAATAGCCCATGTTGATGTACATTGCAGCAACCAATAGGGTTGTCGGTGTGGTGCTGGTAGTGGAGAGGCCGGAAGAAGAAAAGGCATAGCCGGTGCAATGGCCGGTGTATTACCTGAGTGAGGTACTCTTGGTCTCAAAGCTGAATTACCCGTGTGTACATGGCCGCCAAGAGATTGAAGCACTACTTCCAACAGCATTCCATCTGGGTTGTGGCGCTAGCGCCGCTCTCGAAGATCATCGTCAACAGAGACGCCACAGGTCGGGTGGCGAAATGGGCCATAGAGCTCGCCGCCCACAACATACAGTACGATCCAAGAACGGTGATCAAGTCTCAGGCCTTGGCAGATTTCCTCGTTGATTGGGCAGAAACGCAGTACCTGCCGCCTTGCTCTGATTCCACGTACTGGAAGCTGCATTTTGATGGCTCCAAGATGTATGGAGGGCTCGGAGCCGGAGTGGTCATCACCTCTCCAAAAGGAGACTGGCTAGAATACGTGCTGCAGATCCACTTTCGCGTGTCCAACAACGTCGCTGAGTACGAGGCGCTCGTCCATGTCCTCAAGATGGCAAAGGAAATAGGCATCCGACGCATCCTATGCTTTGGCGACTCTGACCTGGTGGTGCATCAAGTGTCGGGTGATTGGGACGCTAGAGATACAAACATGGCTCTATATCGTTTCTTTGTACAACAGCTATGTGCCTGTTTTGAAGGATGCAAGTTTCACCATGTTCCCAGGGCAAATAACAAGTCCGCGGACACGCTCGCCCGCATCGGGTCAATAAGACAAGCAAATCCACCTGGGGTCTCCCTTGAGCACCTGCGCAAGGTATCAATCACGTCGTCTCCCGAATCCGACTTCATAATGTTGGACGCGGACCCAGGGACTGCCGGCTCCAAGACCTCTGTGACGGCTTCACCGCACCCGGGGACTGCTTCGCGGCACCCAGGGATTGCCTGCTCCAAGACCTCTGCGACGGCTTCACCGCACCCGGGGACTGCCGGCTCCAAGACCTCCGCAACGACTTCACTGCACCCGGGGACTGCTTCGCTGCACGTGGGGACTGCCGGCTCAAGGACCCTCGCAACGGCTTCACCGCACCTAGGGACTGCTTCGCCGTACCCAGGGACTGCCGGCTCCAAGATCCCCGTGACAGCTGCACCACACCCAGGAAGTGCCGCCTCCAGCCTGGAGGCTACCGGCTCCGCTGCTCCACCCGGTCGGCCTTCGGACGAG
This sequence comes from Avena eriantha, assembly GCA_910589775.1. Classification (NCBI taxonomy): domain Eukaryota; kingdom Viridiplantae; phylum Streptophyta; class Magnoliopsida; order Poales; family Poaceae; genus Avena; species Avena eriantha. The sequence goes on along the minus strand of OU342745.1, from coordinate 35,094,278 downwards.
CCCGACCCGGTCATCCAGGCAGAAGTGACTCTGCTGATGCAGGCGGTGTGCGCCATCCGGGAAACCCCAACATGGGCTAAGCCATTCATGGATTTCCTGGCCAGAGGAGAGCTGCCCGAAGAAGAGGTAGAGGCAAGGTAGGTGAAGCGTAGAGCCAGCGCATACACCATCATCAACAACGAGCTCTACAAGCGCAGTGTTGGCGGCATTTATCAGTGATGCGTGAGCCAAGAGGACGGAATCCGGGTGCTGGTTGACATTCACCAGGGCGAATGCGGACACAACGCGTCGTCACGAGCCATAGTGGCGAAGGCATTCTGCCATGGGTTCTACTAGCTCACGGCACTGGAGGACGCTGAGCAGATCGTCAAAGCATGCAACGGTTGTCAGCAATTTAGCCAGCAGAAGCACACTCCGTCTGCAGCACTCAAGACAATTCCCATCACCTAGCCGTTTGCCGTCTGGGGGCTGGACATGGTTGGCTCTTTCAAAACATCCCGATCCAGCATGACACACTTGCTAGTGGTAGTGGACAAGTTCACCAAATGGATAGAGGCAAAGCCAATAAAGAAGCTGGATGGACCAACGATGGTCAAGTTCTTCACAAACATAATCACACGCTTTGGCTACCCCAACAGCATCATAACCGACAACGGCACAAATTTTGCCAAGGGAGCTTTCGCGCGATTATGCGGAGATAAGGGCATCCGCCTGGACCTTGCATATGTGGCACACCCCCAGTCCAATAGGCAGTGTTAACGAGAAAACGGCCTAGTCCTAGCCGGAATCAAGCCCTGACTGATCGAACCACAGATGCGATCCCCCAGCTGCAGAATTGAGGAGCTGCCGGCTGTGCTTTGGAGCCTTCGCACCACGCCAAACCGGTCCACCGGCTACACTCCTTTCTTCCTCGTCTACGGGGCGGAGGCGGTTTTGTCCACTGATATTGAGTTCAACGCACCCCGCAAACTGCTCTACACAGAACATCAAGCCAAAGAAGCACGGGAAGACAACGTCGATCTCCTTGAAGAACCATGCGAGCTAGCCTTGTCCAGATCCACCATCTACCAGCAAAACTTGCATTGCTACCACGCCAGCCGGATCTGCAACATCTCGTTCCGCGAGGGCGACCTAGTGCTAAGGCTAGTTCAAGACACCAACGGGATGCACAAGCTATCTCCGCCTTGGGAGGGCCCATTCATCATCAGCCGGGCATTGGAGAACAACTCATACTACCTCATCCATGCCCGCAAGACGAAAAAGAATAAGATGGATCGCTCAGGCGAGGAAACTGAACGCCCATGGAACGCGAGCCTGCTTCGCCCATTCTACACTTGAGCAAGAAGTGTATGTATCTTACCTTCATGTAATGAACAAGCATGGGAGCCTCCACATAGTCTCGGGGACTCCGGAATAAATAAGCAAGTCATGCTGCACAAATTGGTTTTCCGGCTGCATTACCCTAACCCCGGAGCTGGCGATCTGTCTCGGGGACTCGCCGGTTGGCCCAAATGGCTGCGCGACCCACGCGGCAAAGTACTGTACGCGGTTCCTAGGGCATCCTCTTCGGTTCTGGCTGCAGACAGCAAGCTGTCAGGGGGATGATCCCCAGGTACCCCAACCGAACAAGAACCAAGCAGTCGGATCGCGTCCGGCTGACCAAGCACAGCCGAACAGGGCAGGACATGTCGGCTACCGCGCGGTAGCCGGAGCAGCAAGAAGTAGCCGGCTACAACGACGTAGCCGGACCCAATCAGTGAGATAGGACGACGTGCGTCTCAGTGCACGGTACGCCCTGTATGATGACAAGACTGGCAACCACCCGACCATACCGAAGACTTTGCGAGGATGACGCAGGAACAGTGGCCTATGCTGACGACGGGCTCGCACGGCGTCCACTGTGCCTACGATAGCCATACCGCTCATACTCCGATAAGACATACCATACCGGACACTGTGGATGACCAGCCGGCTGGGGCCCGCTTGTGGGACTCGCCAGTCCGATTGGCCAGGGAGACCGTTGCCTCTCTGCCTATATAAGGAGAGGCAAGGCCTCAGTAGAAAGGGTTGGTCTCTCAGCATTTAAGGCAGTAGCTAGCACATACAGCTCGAGGAGCACTTGTAGTTGGTGCTTCCCACATAGTCAGATCCGGCAGGAGTAGGGGCTTTACCTCACCACGAGGGCCCCGAACCTGGGTACTTCTTGCGTCCCGTTACGCTCGCTTGTATCCAATCTCGCCTGCGGACGCCGTCGATAGCTTCCCTGCTAGTCCCCACACCTCTATCTAACCTTATTAGGTATTGCCGTTCCCAATACAACGACAGTTGGCGCCCACCGTGGGGCAAGATGGCTTCGACCGGAGTCACGTTCCGCACGGGACCCCGCACTTCAGCCGGTGAGCGCGTGGCCTCCGGGCTGGTGCTCACGCTTGGCAAGTTCGACTGCGTCATCGACAACGCCTCCTGCTTCGCCGAAACCTCCTTCTCGGTGAACGGCACCATCCTGCTATTCGGCGATCTCCCCGTCTACGTCGCCACCGTCCCGGAGCGTTTCCCTAGGGAAATCGTCTCTGTCACGGAGCTGCCGCGCTCAGGTGGCAGTGCCTCCGCCGCATCCCGCGGCGTGGAGGTCATGATGGCCGGTTCCAGCTCCCATCCCTGCCAGCCGCGGGAGCGAGGCGCGGACGAGGTCGGAACTTCCGCTCCCCTGCAGCCTCGGAATTCGGTGGAGGATGCCATTGATCGGCTCCTGACGCCGGTTAACCTCGGGGGTAACCCGGAGAAAGCGGAGTCCAACTTCATCATGGAGAGACAGATCCTCCTCCATGAGGCCATGGAGCTGGCGGCAGCCCGCAAGCAACTCAAGATCACCCGGCACGAGTACGACCACGCGCACGGCCTTACTCCGGCTACCACGGAGCCAAGCCGGTGCGGCCAGGTACGGCGTCAGGGCGGCGAGCTGGGCGGTAGAATGGAAAAGGACGGGGAACCGGATACCATGCCTGCCCTCACACGGCCCACCTACAGCACGCCCATCAAGAACCTGCGCGTGGCGCGAGCCTAGAGGGCGAGGAGCGGCCCCGCCAACACGCTCGTGTGCAGGAGCTCCTCCGTATCGTGGACGAGCAGGCCGGTGCCAACCGGCCAACAACAGGGGCGCGCCACGCGACACCTAGCAGGCATCCTCCCCTCAGCCGCCCAGGGCCCGCAGCAGGCGTCGCAGCTCCGGCAACGGGGGCCAGCCGCGCCAGGAGCAGACGGTGAACAGCAACCCGCCACCTCCCCCTCCGCTAGCCGGAGCGCCCAGACCAGCCAGTTCCCGTCTATCGGGCCGGGTGGGAGCGCCCAACCCGGATTGTCCAGATGCCCGTGACCGCATCGAGCTCCTCGCTCAAGCGCGCGTCACGGAGGAGGAAGATTCGACCGATCCGGTTTGTTTCGGACCCCACATCCGGAACGAGCCGTTTCCGGATAAATTCTCCCTGCCTAGGGACACCCCCAAGTACGACAACAACATGAAGCCGGAAGACTGGTTGACCGACTACGCTACGGCAGTCGGAATCGCCCACGGGAACAAGCGCACAGCCGTGCGCTACGTCCCCCTCATGCTAACCGGGTCGGCAAGGACATGGCTCAATAGCCTTGCGCCCAACAGCATCAACACCTGGCCTGACTTCGAGAAGGTGTTCGTCCGCAACTTCAACGGCACGTACAAACGTTCAGGGCGCCCGCGCGACCTGGCCTTGTGCGTCCCGGGCGACCATGAGACCGACCGCGAGTACCTCGCCAAGTGGTAGGAGCTGCGCAATACTTGCAAGGGCATCTTGGAGAGCCAAGCCATCAGTTTCTTCATCGAAGGTTGTCGAGAGGGCACCATGCTTCACCACCGGCTACTGTGTGACGAGCCGAAAACCATGGCGGAGCTCATGACGATTGCGGACCAGTACGCCACGGCGGATGCCGCCATGAGGAAGCCCCTCCGAGTAAACGCGGACAGGCGTCCGACTCCCACGGAGCCAGCTCGCGACCGACCAAGCAACCCGGCAGGAGAAGCCGGATCCTCCAGACACCACGAGAACGACAACCGGTTCCATGGGGACCACCAGGCTGGACAACAGAAGCCTCGCTACCACGCGCGGCAGGTCAATGTTGTGGAGGGTGCGCCCGACGCAGCGGCTAATGAGGCAAGAAGGCAGAAGCCACAGCTCACCTTCGACCAGATGTTTGACGGCCAGTGCAAGTGGCATAGCGGTCCCTTCAAACCGGCTACGCACACCACCCGAAATTGCAGCTGGACCCGCCAGCTAAAGGACTAGGGCAACCAGCCTCGTCTCCTGCCTCCCCCACCGGGTGGACCTCCACCACCGGCTAGGGGAGCCAGTAATGATGGTAACTGCGGCAACAACGTCAACAACAACAACGGCTACCCCCAGCCGCACGCCGCCTACCACATCTTCGAGACGGAGCAGGACGACAAGCACAACCGCATGCGACGCTCGAAGGAGGTCAATGCCATCGTCTCTCTGGTCCCCCAGTACCTGAACTGGTTGGAAACCCCCATCACCTGGAGCCAGGCGGATCAGCCTGAGCATCTGCCGACTCCCGGGGGCTACGCCATGGTGCTCGACCCTCTCATCGTCTCCAACGCGCACACCTGCCGATTCTCGCGCGTCCTCATCGACGGAGGTAGCAACCTCAACCTCCTCTACCAGTCCTCGCTGGAGAAGCTGGGCATTCGCGAAAGCGACCTACGCCCGACTACCACGACGTTCCACGGCGTACTGCCGGGGCCAGCCTGCGCCCCGCTGGGGAAAATCCAGCTGGACGTCATCTTTGGGACCGAGGAGAACTTCCGCCGCGAACCAATCTGGTTTGAGGTGGTAAATCTGACAAGGTGCTACCATGCTCTCCTCGGGCGCCCCGCCCTCGCCAAGTTCATGGCAATCCCCCACTACACATACCTCAAGACGAAGATGTCGGGACCCCATGTCGTGATCACCGTCGCCGGCTGCTTCAGGCGGTCGATGGAGTGCACCTCAGCTGGTTCCAAACTAACGGAGGCCCTCATCATAGCCAAATAAAAACGCGTGATCATGCACAATGTGGCCATGGCCCAGCAGGACATTCCGGCTAGCAGCAAACCGGCTGGAGAAGGAGCTTTCCAGCCGGCAAAGGAGACAAAGAGAATCCTGCTCGACCCCTCCGATCCGACTAAGTTCGTCACCATTGGTGCCGGCTTGGACAGCAAATAGGAAGGCGCGCTCGTCGACTTTCTCCGTGAGAATCGAGACATCTTCGCATGGTCCCCCAAGGACATGCCGGGTGTGCCAAGGGAGTTCGCCTAGCACTCACTTTATGTGCGTCCGGATGCCAAGACGGTCAAGCAACCCCTGCGCCGGTTCGCAGAGGAGAAGAGAAAGATAATCGGTGACGAGATCACCTAGCTCCTTGCAGCCGGGTTCATCATGGAAGTGTACCAGCCGGACTGGTTGGCAAACCCAGTCTTGGTGCTGAAGAAGAACAAGACCTGGCGCATGTGTATCGACTACACCAGCCTGAACAAGGCGTGCCCGAAAGACCCCTTCGCCTTGCCCCGTATCGATCAAGTAATCGATTCCACGGCCGGCTGTGATTTGTTGTCTTTTCTAGATTGCTATTCCGGGTACAACCAGATCCGGCTAGACCCGGCTGATCAGATTAAGACATCATTTATCACCCCCTACGGGGCTTTCTGCTATGTAACCATGCCTTTCGGCCTAAAGAACGCATGTGCCACCTATCAACGATGTATGCAGAAATTCTTGCACTCGCAGATATGCCGAAACATGCACGCTTACGTGGATGACGTGGTCATCAAGACCAAGGAGAAACGCACCCTCCTCGAGGATCTGGGATAGACATTTGGCAACCTCCGCTAGTACCAAATGAAGCCGAACCCAGAGAAGTGAGTCTTCGGGGTACCGTCCGGCCAGCTACTCGGTTTCCTCGTATAACAACGAGGTATCGAGGCGAATCCGGAGAAGATCGTGGCCATCGAGAGGATGCAGCCGCCCAGGAACCTGCTTGGGGTCCAGAAGTTCACCGGATGCCTGGCTTCCCTCAGTCACTTCGTCAGCCGGCTGGGGGAGAAGGCACTCCCGTTGTACAATCTAATGAAGAAGACAGACGAGTTCTCCTGGACTTCGCAAGCCGGCACCGTGTTTCATGACCTCAAGCGCATGCTATCCACAGCACCGGTCCTAGCCATGCCGGCTAGCAAGGAGCCGATGTTGCTCTATATAGCAGCCATCAGCCGGGTCGTCAGCGTCGTCCTGGTGGTGGAGCACCCCGAGGAAGGCAAGGCTCAGCCGGTTCAGAGACCCGTCTACTACCTCAGCGAGGTTCTCTCCATCTCCAAGCAGAACTACCCCCACTACCAAAAGATGTGCTACGGTGTGTACCTGGCATGCAAGAAGCTCAAGCACTACTTCCAGGAGCACCCGATTAAGGTCGTGTGCACTACACCCCTTTCGGAAATCATCAGCAACAAGGACGCCACCGGCCGAGTCGCCAAGTGGGCCATCGAGCTCGCCACCTACTCCATCCAGTACGAGCCTTGGCTCACGGTCAAGTCGCAGGCATTGGCGGACTTCCTCGTCGACTGGGCCGAGACCCAGTATCTCCCACCGGTTCCGGATTCGGACCACTGGCGGATGCACTTCGACGGGTCGAAGATGTTCGGGGGCTTGGGATCCGGCATCGTGCTCACCTCGCCCAAAGGAGACCGGCTGGAGTACGTGCTGCAGATCCACTTCAAGGCCTCCAACAACGTAGCCGAATACGAGGCACTGGCGCACGGGCTCCGGCTGGCCAAGGAGATCGGTGTCAACCGGATCCTGTGCTTCGGTGATTCGGACTTGGTGGTGCAGCCGGTGTCCGGGGAATGGGATGCCAGAGATGCAAACATGGCTCTCTACCGATTCCACATCCAGAAGCTCATCGCCTCCTTCGATGGGTGCGAATTTCACCACGTCCCTCGCATCAACAACGAGGTGGCCGATGCGCTCTCCAAGATCGGATCCACCAGGAAGGCCATCCCACCAGGGGTCTCCTTGGAGCACCTGCGCAAGCCATCCATCAACCTGTCACCAGAATCAGACTCCATCGTCTGGGCAGGAAGCGTTCCGGTTGACGGAACGATAGAAGCGGAGCCGGCAGAACCACCGAAGAAGAAGACCCGCACCAATTCCGGCCCGGCAGTGCCTTCCGGCTCGCAAGACCCGGGGGGTGCCGGCTCGCCTAGTGGCTCAGGGGCTGCCGTCCCGGGTACGCCACCCGGTCGACCCCCCCAACATCTGTCAGCCGGAGGACAGGAGCGTCCTCGTCATTTGGGAAGTGCCATCCTGGGCACATCCCTTCATGAGCTACATCGCCAATGGAGAACTCCCGGACGACGAGGTGGAGGCCAGGCAAATCTGGTGCCGCGCGCACACGTACACCATCATAAACAGCGAGCTATACAAGCGCAACGTATCCGGTATCTTCCAAAGATGTGTTGATGTGGACACGGGCTACCGGCTACTCAAGGATATCCACTAGGGCGAGTGCGGGCACCACGCTTTGTCAAGGGCGATAGTCGCCAAGGCATTCTGCCATGGTTTCTATTGGCCCACCGCCCTCGAGGATGCTGAGCAACTGGTTCGCGCATGCAATGGGTGCCAACGCTTCGGGCAGCTCAGGCACATGCCAACTTCGGTACTCAAGACCATACCGATCACCTGGCCCTTCGCAGTTTGGGGCCTCGACATGGTCGGTCCTTTCAAGCGAGCACGCGTGGGCATGACCCACCTACTGGTAGCAGTGGACAAGTTCACAAAGTGGATCGAGGCCAAGCCTATCCAGAAGCTGGATGGAGAGACGGTTGTTACCTTCTTCACCGACATCATCAACCGCTTCGGCTACCCCAGCAGCATCATGACCGACAACGGCACGAACTTTGCCAAGGGGGCCTTCGCCCTGTTTTGTAGCAACAAGGGCATCCGACTGGACCTTGCCTCCACCGCGCGCCCGCAATCCAACGGGCAAGTCGAAAGAGCAAACGGCTTGGTGCTAGCCAGCATCAAGCCACGCCTCATCGAGCCATTAGAGCGGCCACCCGGATGTTGGATCGAAGAACTTTCGGCTGTGCTGTGGAGCCTCCGCACCACGCCGAATAGGTCAACCGGCTACATGCCATTCTTCCTGGTCTATGGATCGGAAGCCATCCTCTTCGCCGACATCGAGTTCGACTCCCCTCGCAAGCTCCTGTACGACAAAAAAGCCAACAAGGAGGCGCGGGAGGACGGAGTGGACCTCCTAGAGGAGGCCCGCGAGCTGGCCCTGTCCAGATCAGCCCTGTACCAGCAGTGACTACGTCGCTACCATTCAAGCTGGATCCGCCCAGTCGCATTCCGCGAGGGCGACCTGGTTCTCCGGCTGGTGCAAGACACGAAGGGCATGAACAAGCTATCACCACCCTGGGAGGGCCCCTTCATCATCAGCCGGGCGCTGCCCAACGACTCCTACTACCTCATCGACGCGCAGCAGCCACGCAAGAAGAAGATGGACAAATCAGATGAGGAGACCGAGCGTCCCTGGAACGCGGCCCTGCTGCGCCCGTTTTACACCTAGTCGCCAGGCAGTGTATGTATCCCGAAAACCCCATGAATGAAAATGCGGACCCCCACAAGAATCTCGGGGGCTCCTTACTAGAAATGTGTGTGCACCTGTTTTCCGGTTCAAATTTTCCGGCTCCGGCAACCCCTACCCGGGGGCTCGCCGGCTGGCCCGGCCTGCTAAGTCAACAAACCGGCTGAGTAGTGTGTGACGATGTCAGAGGCCCACTCTTCGTCTCAGCTACAGACCGCAACCCGGCTGTCCGGCTAGCAAGAGCAAAAGCCCGAGGCATCCCACACAAAAAACGGGGAGGAGACGCAGCAGACCGGGCGTCCCGGCCCTGCGACTGATTCGAACCAATCCAGCTGCTAAGCCATTAGTACCATGTGCAATGTACTATCAGCTCCCTTTGATTCCGGCTGCAGACCGCAACCCGGCTGCCCGTCAAGGACGCAACAAAAACAACAGAGCACACGGGAAAGCGACTAAGTGTCTAGAAAGGGACACGCTAGTTTTCGAAAAAACAAGCCGTTTTTCGGCTACAATTTGACTGACTAACCTACTAACCTATGTGGACATGTGTGTATGCGTATGTACATTCTTGTTCGACTACCCGAGTCGGAATTCAGGAGAAGGAAAGAAGATTCGAAGTCCTTGCCTTCATCAAGCACTCCGAATATCGGGGGCTACACCCACTGGGGGCGCTCGCGCGCCCCCAGCGGAGCCTGGTAGCCCCTGACCGGCTAAGGGCGTTTAGCCGGCCGATTCGGAGCCCAGGTGAGGGCAAGGGAAGGAGCAAGGAAAAATAAGGAAGATTCGAAGCACCTGGCTACGCCAGCTACTCCGAATCTCGGGGGCTACACCTAGTGGGTGCGCTCGCGCGCCCCCACTAGAATGTTAGTTCCCCCGGTTAAAGGCGTTCAGCCGACGAAAGCAGCCGACTGGGACGAGGCCAGTCAGATAAAGTTAGAAGACTTGGGAAAAATAAGGAAGATTCGAAGCACCTGGCTACGCCAGCTACTCCGAATCTCGGGGCTACACCCAGTGGGTGCGCTAGCGCGCGCCCACTGGAGGTGTAGTTCGTCCGGCTAAGAGTGTGTAGCCGGACGAGTTTAGCCAGGCGGAGCAAGCCGGCAAAATATCAAAAGGAAACTCAACGCACAAGTTAAGGGAGACTCAAGGATTTCAACGTTAACAAACAAAAGGGAGACGAAGCTCCCATAAGTTACCCGACATCAAAGACAGCCGGTACAAATAGACAAGGTTCGTGAACATGCAAGACAAGACAAATACACCCGGCATCCCAGGGCAATAACTCGATGGTGGGACCCTTGCCGTGAGGGGGATCTTGGCCGGCAGAAGCTTCGGGCGGCGGAGGAGGCGCAGAGCTTGATCCGGTTCCGGCGCCTGCGGGCGGTGGCATCGGGCCCTCCACGTCGGGAGTACCGACAGACTCCGAGTCGGTGAGCGCCTCGTCGGGATCCACGTAGTCGGCAATCTTGATGGCGGATCCGCGGAGCTCCGGATGGGCTTGGCGGATGGCGGCAAGATCGGCTCCGGCACGGAAGCCACCGTCGATCTTCTCGACACGGGCATCCTTGTACGAGGAGAGCATAAGGGCCAGAGCCATCTCCGCTCCGGCCCGTGCCGCCAACTCCAGCAGCCGGCCCATCGCAGCCGGCACTTCTCCCACCTTCGCGGCCAACTGCGCCATCGTCTCCGGAACCGGAGCCTCCGGCCACATGAAGGAGAAGACGTCCCACGCCGCTTGACGAAGCTTGGAAGCTTCTTCACCAAGAAGGACGACGAGCTCCTGGGCCGTGGCTGCGCTGCCGGCCAGTTCTCCTGCAGCCGGTTGTAGGCCAGCAGGTCTATGCCGGGGTAAAAGGCTGTCAGAAAAGAGGGGTCAGATCCGGCTACCGGATCCGAAAAGAAAGGAAGATGGAAAAAGGAACTCACCCTTGGCAGTGTGGCCGACCTGCATTAGCTCCTCCACCAGGGCCTTCTCCTTGATCGCCAGCCGTTTGATCTCCTTCTCTTGGTCCTTGTTCTGGGCCTCGAGAAGGGCGAAGGCTTCGGCCCGGCTAGTGATCGAGGCATCACGCTCTTTGATGGTGGCCTCCAGACCATCTACCCTCGCGTGCCAATCCTTGTTCTGTAGCCGCAGAGTGGAGTTAGACTTGCTCAGCTGGTCGTTCGCTTTCTTCAAGCGATCGATCTCGCGCTGAGCGCACACGAGGATGGCTGCGGAAATTTCGGCTATCAGCAAAAAAAAAGAAGGGCCAAGAGAGGCGAACTTACGAACTTACTCTGGGAAGTCCCGTTGGCGGCAGCAAGCTTCTGCTCCAATGTACGGTTCCCGCCGGCTGCGGCCTCCAGCAGCCGGATCTCCTTCACCGCCAGCTCGAGCGTGGCGGCAAGGTCCGGCAGCGAGGCGGTGGAGGAAGCGTCGTCATCCACGACGTTGACGGCCAAGGACTCCTTCGCTGCGACCATCGCCGTTCGCCATTCATCCTCAGGCTCCTCGTCGGAGTTGTCATCACCAAGAACGGCGAGCTCCTTGCAGGCAGCCTCCCGCGCGCCCGCGGAGGAGCCTTCTGGCTGGGAGGGCTCCGCTTCCGGCTAAGGACCTTCCGGCTGGGCGGGGGCGGTAGGCTCAGCTCGAGGGGGAGGCGAGGGTTGCGCCTCAGAAGAAGGAGGGGCGTCGGTTGGCGCAGCCAGGCCACGGGGCAGCGACCCGGCCGACGCTCGTGCTGGGCTCGCGGCTCCGAAAGAGACCAGCGTGCTAAAGAGAAGGAGGAGAAGGCAAAGGCAAAATAAACCAAAGTCAGAAAAAGAAGGAAAAAGGGCAAGCAGACGGAAGGCGACAAAAGAAAAAGGGGGGAGAAAGAACGTACCCCGGCACAACTGGGGGCGGCCCCTTCTTCCGGCCAAGACGGCTTGGCGGCAGGGCGCCGGACCGACTCCTCTTGGGAGCCGGCTCCTCCGTCGCAGGCCGACGGGAGCCGGAATGACTGGAGCCGCTCCCGCCTGCCTCGCCGTCCATCGCGGAGCGCGTCGCCGGGTCCACGATCGGCGCGGCCTCTTCCTCCTCGTGCACCTCCGCGTGCGGGTCGGCAGCCGGCTCGTCATTCCGGCTGGGGAAGGCATCGCCGTCCCCGTCCGATTCCTCGCCGGACCGCTGAGCGCGCGGCTCGAGCAAGTCAGGCGTGAATACCTCGAGGGGAGCCTCGCCCTCCTCGCGAAGGATGCAAGTGAATATCTGCCGAATACAAGAAGTCAGTCAGACAGAATAGGGAAAAAACACAGAAAGAGCAAATAAAGTTTTCGGCTACAGCAATTTACCCGAGGCGCGTGGTTCTCCCGGCTGTAGGGCGCCAGACTGAACTTCCAGTTCTCCGGCAGCTGCTCCTTGGTGATCATCCACACCCACTCCTTCAAGTTGTGGTAGCGGGGATCGCGACGCGACAGCCGGGTCGGGTCCAGCCGACCGGAGTAATAACATATCTTGTGCGCCCGCTGCTGGATCGGCATCATCAGTCGGGACATCCAACTAAGAGTGATGTCCAGGCCGGTTAGCCGGCAGGTGACGAGGGAGCGCATGCGCTGCAGCATCGCGTCCGTCTCCGCCTTGTCGCCGTGGAACTTCAAGTCCTAGTTCTGCCGGCTGGACTCGACATCCTGGAAGGCTGGAAGATTTATCCGGTCGACGTTGGTGACGTTCTTGACGTAGAAGTACGACTGCTGCCACAGCCATACCGTGTCCTGAAGCAAGAACTTGGGGTAGCCGGATTGGGAACGGGAGTAGATGGAGGTGCCGCCGCAGACGACTAGCGGCCCCTTCATGTACTGCACCTGCGGCTGGACTCGGAAGAGCCGGCAGAAGAGCCCGAGATCCGGCTGGATCCCGAGATAGCTCTCACAGAACGCCATGAAATGCGCCAGCGTCCCGATGGCGTTGGCGCCGAGGTGGTGAAGACAGAGGTCGAAGAAGGCGAGAAACGTCAAGAGGACGGGATGCACCGGAAGGGCGAACCCGCGCACCAGATGGGAGAGGAAGATGACACGCTCCCCCTCCACCGGGTGCGACGACACCTCCCCCGCCGGAGCCAACCGCACCGCCACCTCCGATGACAACGGAGAACGCGGGTGGCGCGATACTTTTCGATGTGGTCCTCGGTGATGGAGGAGCCGCAGCAAGCCCCGCGGTCGGCGGCCATCTCCGACTGACAGGGGGAACGGCGACAGAAGACTGGCGGTGGCCCATAGCGACGGAGACAACGAGCGGGCGACGCAGCGGGCTACGACGCAGAAGGCAAGGGCGCAGGCGCAGAAGGCAAGGGAAGAAGAGACTGCAGCGGGGGAGCGAAGGAAAGGAACTGCCTCCCCCGCGGTGTCCCTTTAAAGGGCCGGAAGGGCAACCATCAGCGGGGCCACATGGTGTGCATCCGGACGACCCTCACCCAACCGCCGCCCTAGATCCCGTGTGTCGAAGCAAGATGCGCAGAAGATCCCGGAGCAGGAACCGAAGCGCCGGACAACGGTTTCCCGAGGCGACGTGCGACGGGATGTTACGCTGCCCGCCGCAGAGCAATGATGGCGCATGCACGCGTGGCCGGCGTCTGCACTGATGTCACGGGTAGCGCAACTGCCAAGCGCAGCCGGACACAAATTCAAAAACAAGAAGGAGCACCCGCACATTTCGCCTAAGGGCGGAATCCACACGCGCTCGGGGGCTAGTGTCAGGGGGGTGATCCCCAGGTACCCCAACCGAACAAGAACGAAGCAGTCGGATCGTGTCCGGCTGACCAAGCATAGCTAGACAGGGCAGGACATGCCGGCTACCGCGCGGTAGCCGGAGTAGCAAGAAGTAGCCGGCTACGACGACGTAGCCGGACCCAATCAGTGAGACAGGACGACGTGTGTCTCAGTGCACGGTACGCCCTGTACGATGACAAGACTGGCAACCACCCGGCCATACCGAAGACTTTGCGAGGATGACGCAGGAATAGTGGCCTGTGTTGACGACGGGCTCGCACGGCGTCCACTGTGCCTACGATAGCCATACCGCTTGTACTCCGATAAGACATACCATACCGGACACTGTGGATGACCAGCCGGCTGGGGCCCGCGTGTGGGACTCGCCAGTCGGATTGGCCAGGGAGACCGTTGCCTCTCTGTCTATATAAGGAGAGGCAAGGCCTCAGTAGAAAGGGTTGGTCTCTCAGCATTTAAGGCAGTAGTTAACACATACAGTTCGAGGAGCACTTGTAGTTGGTGTATCCCACATAGTTAGATCCGGCAGGAGTAGGGGCTTTACCTCACCACGAGGGCCCCGAACCTGGGTACTTCTTGCGTCCCGTTACGCTCGCTTGTATCCAATCTCGCCTGCGGACGCCGTCGATAGCTTCCCTGCTAGTCCCCACACCTCTATCTAAACTTCTTAGGTACTGCCGTTCCCAATACAACGACACAAGCCGACTGACAGACCCGGCAAGAGCAGAACGCTCAAAGGCCCTTACACGAAAAGGCCACGAGGAAAACAAAGACGTCTAGACGATTCCGGCTGTGCTTGCTCGCTCAAGGCCAATGACCCAAACCCAAAGTATCGTGCAGTACGCATACTAAGCTACCCCCTCGACTCCGGCTAAAAGCCAACAAGGGAACAACATCAAAACTGGCCAATGCTCATTGTGAAAAGGGTAAAGACATTGGATTTGCGCGAACTAGCAAAATTTGAAAACTAGCAAGTCTAAGATTATAGTTTAACCTGCATATGCTTAACCAGGCAAACAACTTATTTGTTTCTATGTTTGCATGAGCCAAAGCTCCACGACAAAAGCCCAAGCTGGAGGCCAGTAGCCTCCAAACGGCAGCAGAGCAGGTCAAGCAGCTTCGGCCCAGCTGTATCCTCCAGCCGACCCGAACCTTGGGGACTACACCCTGTGGGTGCGCTCGCGCGCCCCCACATAGAAACCTGCAAACAAACAACACAGAGGAGCTTCGACCCGGTTGTATTCTCCAGTCGGCCCGAACCTCGGGGACTACACCCTGTGGGTGCGCTCGCGTGCCCCCACACAGAAACAAGCATGCAGAAAATGTAGAACAGAAATTGCAAACACAAGAGCATGAGCAAATATACAGAAGGAGGCGATGCTCCCACACGAGTTCAATAACAAGAACACAAATAGCTGTTCAACAACAAAAGAAAAAACAAGTTATTTAGTCACAAATACTCCTGGCATACCGGGTATCAAGTTCACTGGCGGGTAGAAGGGCCGGAGGCATCGGCTGGGGCTCGGTTGCTGGAGGCGACGTCTCCCGAGCTGGTCCGCGGTGCAGCCGGGCATCTGTGCGCGACGCATCAGGGCTGTGATAGTACCACTCCGAGCCGGTCGGGTCACTGAAGTACGTGTCCAGCGCGACAAAGCTCCCGATCTTCACGCTACATTTGCGGATGTCAGGAACCTCGGCGCAAAGCTGGTCATAACTGGTCCCTTGGCGAAATCCGCGGGAAAGGCTCCGCAGATCTACATCCGGGTACCACGACTTCAGCAATGCCAACACCATCTCCGTGCTGCCTCGAGCCGCGCACTCCCGGGCCATGTTCATGAGATCCGGAGCTCCCCAGAGACGCTCGGCCAAGGCATCCATGGTGGCAGGTGGGGTAGCTTTGGGCCAGACATAGTCATAGACCTCGAGAGCGGCCTCGCAAAGCCGGTTCGCCTCCTCAATGACGACCGCCACCAGCTCCCCCAGGTGGAGATCCCTCTCCGGATCCGTCTCGGGAAATCCGGACCAACGCCTGATCAGTCGCCTCAGGATGCTGAGCTACAGCCGAAAAAAGGAGTACATTCAATGTCGACAGCAAAGAGCAGAAAGTCAAAACATTCAAGATGTTGGGATCACTTACTGACGATGATCTCAGCGATCTGGCAGAGCTCCCCCAGCGCTACCACCTCCTTGGCCTTGGAAGCCTTGAGGGCATCCTCCTGGATGGCGTAGAGCCCCTCCAGGTTCTTCAGCGCCTCGGCCCGGGTGTCCGCCACTTTCTTGGCCTTGCTACCCTTGAACTCCATCTGCTGCTGATGCGCAATCAGTTGGGTGATCTGGTCCTGGCGGGTCTTGTTGGACTCCTCCAGCCGGGCAACCTCCCCCTTCAGCCGGGCTACCTCATGGTCCTGGTCCGCCAGTAGAGCTGCAGGAGGATAACCAATACTCAACAAGAAGCGCGAGAAATCGCGCAATTGAGAAGATACAGCAGAGCGAACAATCTTACGGCCCAGGTCCCGTGAGGTCATGGCGGCATCGGCAAGAGCCCTTTGTGCAAGAAAAAGGAGATAAGAACCAAAAGAACCAGCTGCGGCGCAAGATGGAAAAATAGCATCAAGATTAATGACAGAGCACATACCTCGACGGAGGCCCCCAGTGCCTTGGCTTGGCCGAGCCTCTGCTCCAGCGCCCCCACCAGCTGGCGGGCCTGGCCAATGGCCAGGGGTGCCGCCTCCAAAAATTGCGCCAAGAGGGTGTCCAGCGGCGACACAGCCCGAGCCGGCGTCCAGCCGTTGACCTGGAGGTTATCGTTGCTCATCGGAGCTGCGGAGGGCCCACTCTCCGGCTGGACAGGGGGCTCCGGCTGCGGCACCTCCACCGGCTCCTCCATCCGGTAGGCGCTAGAGTTAGCGCTCACCGTCGAGCCAGGGGAGGCGTGGCTGTGCCGGTGCACCCAAGAAGACCCTCGGCAAGCCGAGTGATGGGGATATGCCAAAGGGGGTATGCTCAGCAGTATGTTCCAAGTGGGCCAAAAGGCCTGCGAGTGTGCCTGGAGGACAGCGACTGGACTCTGAAGAAAGGAAAGGCCCATTGACTGGCGACTGGAAGCCCAGAAGCGTAGCAGAAGCCCAGTTGGATTAGGTCAAAAGCCCCCGGATCCTTATCTTGTTCGGGGACAGCTTGTAAACCCTAGCGAGGTGCTTCATATATAAACCTCCCGAGGGTATCCTAGAGACTTACGTTCCATCATACACCCCCTCAAGCGACTCGCTGCCTAGCCGTCGAGCTCGCCACCCTTGTAACTCGCTCTCTCATAATCTAATCTAGCAGGAGTAGGTCTTTACCCTCCGGGGGGCCGAACCTGGGTAAACCCATGTGCATCCGCCCCCATCTCGCACCGCAGATGGCCGCCAACTCTTCCTCACGAAACACTCAATCGCTGCCTATGGCAGTGACTGCCGTGGCCATTTCTACGATAGTGGCGCCCACCGTGGGGCATAGTGGGACTGGCCTGAGTTCTGCGGCGAGACCCTACTCGCCAATCGATCGGTCGATCGCCACCGGTCGCATGATTGCCATCGGCGGGATCTTACAGATCCTGCCCAGCAGTTATATCCTGGCATCACACCCGGTCACCCACGCCGCGGTGATGCTGGTCGGCTCCATCAACCACTTCGTCGGCTTCACTGGCGCAATCCACCCAGCCGCGATGGTGATCGTTGGCGGATCGCCACCACACCGCGACCTGCTTCCGGAGGAGCAGGTCCGCTCCATCAGGAGCCTCGTCACCAAGTACGACTCGGCCGCCAGCGACGTGGTCGAGACTAACGTCGCCACCAACGATGACGCCGACTCCGTGACCCCTGCATCGGTCGGCGGATCTATCACCGCCGTGTCACGGGAGGACTCCATCACGCGAGTCTCCAACCCCGAGTGTTTCGAGGACCCCTCCATCCTGGGGATCTTTGAGTCCGACTTCGGCTCGGAATCCCCCGAGGATTTTCGTGCCAGATCCAATCGCTTTAACGTGATCTACATGGCGGGAAGCACAACCGCCCCGCCAGATCCGTTCTCCACAGCGATCCCACCGACCACGACGGCCACGGAGGTGGAGGAAGCCCGCCTGCGGCTCACGGAGGCGCAACGCAACGAACTCGCCGAGCGCGAGAAATACCGCCTCGAGCGAGAAACGGCACGGGAGCTATCACTCTACCACCAGCGCCGCATCAGGACCCGCTTGAACCCCGACGTTCAGGGTCGCGTCCTGAACTTCAATGACGAGGGCAACCCCACGCGCGCCGCCGAGCGCGAATATTGCAAGAACGCACCGCCAGGCGGGAGCAACCCCGCAAGACCACCACCGGGAGCGCCAGCGACTGGGGCTCCTCCACCACCCATGGGCCGCGCGCCTCCACCGGACCAACCACGGATCATCATCTCGCCTCAAGCCCGTGACGCCAACAGGCTACCGCTGTACTCCACCCCGATGGACAACGTTGTCGCGGCTGATGCCGCGATCGCCAACCTCGATGTCCAAGGCGACGTCGCGCTACAGATCCAGTACGCCAAGGCCCTACTTGCCAGGGCCGTCGAGCGACAAGCCGCGGGAGTTGACCCGCGGGGGCGAATGTACTCCCGCTCTTTGGCAAGCAGGGCGGCATCAAGCGGCCACCCCACCGTAGCCAACGCATTAGTCTGCCCACCACCCCAGCCCCTGGCAAATCAACCACGGGCCGCCAATCCTGCGCTCTCAACCAACGAGCCGCGACCGGCAAACAACACGGTCGCCGCCAACGGGCAACCCATCGATGCCCGAATGAACATCATCAACAACCAGACGTGGTGGTCGCGCCAGCCCTACGACCTGTGGCACACCCTCACCAACCGCGGCGAACCGGAGCCAAGAGGCTCGCTCAGCCAAATCTGGCCGCAATGCTTTGGACCAATGATTCGCGGGGAAAAATACCCCGCCACCTTCAAGGCCCCTAAGGAGATCGAGAAGTACGACCCAACGTACGACCCCGCCATCTGGTTGGATACATACCTCATGGCAATGGGGATCGCAGGCCACAACGACCTGCTCGCCGCTCGCTACCTCCCCCTGATGATGGAGGGTGCGACCCGGCAGTGGATCAACACCCTCCCTCCCGACAGCATTGATTCCTGGGAAGAAAAGCGGGACGCCTTTGTCAGGCACTTAGAGGGCTCCTACAACCGCGCCACCACCATAGAAGACATGGAGCGATGCATCCAGGGACCACGCGAGTCGACCCGCTGCTGGATAAATGCCTCCGGCATCCACCCAGACACGGCGATACACTGCTTCAAGAACGCGTGCCGGTATGAACCTCTGGTCGCCAAGATCAAGAGGGTCTACCGGACGCTCGATAATATCCCCGACCTCCTCGAGATCGCCAAGCGCTACGCGGAGGGGGACCCCAACCAAGACTCCGACGATGAGTCGGGAGGAAGACGGCGCACTAGCATCCACGACAGTGGGCGCCTACACGACATGCGTTACAGCAACACCCGCATCACCGACAAGCACCGGACAAACGGGCGAGTCGACTTCGTCGCCAACGCCGGTTGCGGCCAACGCGACTCTAAGAACTACCGCCGCGACGGAGGAAACTACCGCGACAGCGGGAACTACCGCGCCAACAACACGACGAGGCCGAAATTCGACCCCGCCGCCCTGCATCTACCACAGTAGGGAGGGAAAACCCGCCACCCACACCACCGCCGACTGCCACTCTCTCAAAGAGATCGAGAAGGCGAGACGTGCAAGGGAGGACCCCAACAACAACCAACCGCGGGACAACGGGAACGGCGACAGCTTCAGAACTGCCGTCGGGTCGCTACATACCTTCACTGGGCTCGGCACCAAGCGCGAGAAGAAGGTACTCGCCCGCGCGGTCGCTGTCAATGCGGTGACGCAAGTCGACATCCCCGCTTCCTAAACTGGTCCGAGCAGAGCATCACCTGGAGTCGCCAAGACCACGCGCCAAGAATCGAATATCCAGGGCGAGTCGCCCTGGTGGTCACGCCAAAGGTGGCCGACTACTGGCTGCCCAAGACGCTGATGGACGGTGGGAGCTCCATCAACATCCTATACCTCGACACCTTCAAATGGCTCCAGCTCCCAGAAACAGCCATCGAGCCAACACTGACGACCTTCCACGGCATCGTCCTCGGTCGGAAGGCATACCCGATCAGGAAGGTGATGCTGCCAGTCACCTTCGACACCCCGGCAAACTACCGCACGGAGAGAATCGTCTTCGAGCTGGTGAACTTCCGCAGTCCCTACCACTGCGTCCTGGGCCGCCAGGCATTCGCAAAGTTCATGGTGACCCCACACTACGCCTACAACATGATGAAGCTCCCCGGGCCGAGCGGCATCATCACCGTCCACGGCGACCCCGATATGGCCGTGGAATGTGAGGAAACAGGCGCCGAACTCGCCGACGCCTTCATTGCCGCGGAGACTGACCACGTGGAGGAGCTCGCGAAATACGCGGGCAACATCAACAAGGATGATCCCACCATCTTGAAGAAACCGATCGCCACGAACTCCGCGTTCCAGGCGACCACGCACACCCGCACCATCGAGCTCGTCCCAGGCGACTCCAGCCAGACGGTCACCATCGGGGTGCACATGAGCCCTGCATAGGAAAGCGTGCTCATCAGGTTCCTCCGTGAGAACCGTGACATCTTCGCATGGAAGCCATCTGACATGCCAGGTGTGCCGAGGGAACTCGCTGAGCACAAACTTAATGCCGACCCCAAAGTGCGACCAGTAAAGCAGTCGCTACGGCCCTTCAATGAAGAGCGCCGTCGAACAATCGCCAAGGATGTCCAGCGCCTGCTAGCCGCACGCTTCATCCGGCCAATCAAGTACTCCAAGTGGCTGGCAAACCCAGTCCTGGTTCTCAAAAAGAACAACACCTGGAGAATGTGTATCGACTACACCAATCTCAACAGCGCCAGCCCGAAGGAGGAGTTCGTCCTACCGTGCATCGATCAGATCATCGACTCGACCATGGGATCAGAGTCACTGTGTTTTCTCGACGCTTACTCTGGTTACAACCAGATCAAGATGGCGATCAAAGACGAGGAGAAGACGGCGTTCATCATGCCATTCGGCGCATTCTGCTACACGGCCATGACGTTTGGCCTCAAGAACGCAGGCGCCACATACCAGAGGTGCATGCAGGAGTGTCTAGCGAGCCAAATTGGCCACAACATTCATGTCTACATCGACGACGTGGTGGTAAAATCCACCCGCCAGGACAATCTGCTCGCCGACCTAGCAGAAACCTTCGCAAATCTGCGGAGGTACAACATCAAGCTGAACCCTGGAAAATGCACCTTTGGCGTACCCACCGGACAACTTCTGGGGTACGTAGTCTCCAAGCAAGGCATTGAAGCCAATCCCACCAAGATCGACACCATCGCTCGACTCGGGAAACCCAAGTTCCTGCGTGACGTCCAAAAGTTGGCAGGGCGAGTCGCGGCTCTCAGTCGCTTCATCCCCCGACTAGGCGAGAAGGCAATGCCCCTCTACCGCCTGATGCGCAAGAACCCAACGTCCCAATGGGACGCGAGGCCGACGACGCACTCAAAGCACTCAAAGAAGTGCTACTCGCGGCACCACTACTCACCGCGCCACTCGACAAAGAGCCAATGCTCATCTACGTCGTGGCCTCCAATCGAGTCGTCAGCGCCATGATGGTCGTCGAACGACCAGAAGAGGGCAAGGAGCGCGCCGTATACTACATCAGCGAAGTCCTAGCGGACTCACGACAGCGCTACCCGCAATACCAAAAACTGGTGTACGCGGTATTCCGAGCACAGCGGCGGCTCCCACACTACTTCCAGGAGCACCCAATCACGATAGTCTCCTCCGCGCCCCTCCAGGAAATCATACGCAATCGCGAGGCAATAGGGCGAGTCGCCAAGTGGGCTGTCGAGATCGGCGTCCACAACATAAAGTACGAGCCCCGAAAAGCGATCAAGTCACAAGCCCTGGCTGATTTCCTTGCAGACTGGGAAGAAGCAGAGCAGCCAGAGAAGCTCCCATACCTCCACTACTGGTCGCTCCACTTCGACGGCTCCAAAAACGCCGACGGCGCGGGGGCTGGGGTCATCCTGACCTCCCCGAAAGGAGACAAGCTCCGCTACGTGCTCCACCTCAACTTCAAACCCTGCACCAACAGAATACGAGGCCCTCCTCCATGGCATGAGAGCCGCCGAGGAGATGAACATCAACCGCCTACGATGCTACGGTGACTCCGACCTAGTCCCCGGCCAAGTGGCCGGGACATGCGACGCTATTTCCCCAACAATGATAGCATACCGCGAAGCCGTCGACCAGTTGGGAGGACACTTCAACGGCTATTCCATCGAGTGGATCGACAGGCATAAAAACGAGGAGGCAGACGCCCTTTCCCGCATCGGATCGACTCGACGGGCGCCACCAGTAGGCGTATTCCTCCACATCATCCACAAACCCTCCGTCAGCCCACCGAAGGAGATCGACGTCGGGATCACACTACAACCAGAACCGGTCTTAGTCGCCATGGTTGTGGAACCTAGCGACTGGACAGCGCCATACGTCGCCTTCCTAGAACACAAACTCCTACCGAGCAACGAGACAGAGGCGTGAATGATCGTGCGCCGCTGCAAATCCTTCGTCATCATCAACGGCGAGTTCCACAAGTGCAGCGTGACTGGCGTGTTCCTGCGCTGCGTACAGCCAGAGGAATGCCGCAAGATCCTCCAGGACATTCACGCCGGTGACTATGGCCATCACGCCAGCGCCAAGTCGCTAGTCGCCAAGGCCATGAGGCACGGTTTCAACTGGCTCACCACACATGCCGATGCCACCAACGTCGTCCAAAGATGCGTCGGATGCCAGAAGTACGCCAACCAGACGCACCTTCCTGGTTCGGCACTAAAGACAATCCCCATCACGTGGCCATTCGCCGTATGGGGCATGGACATGGTAGGCCCGTTCAAGAAGGCCCCATCTGGCTTCACTCACCTCCTGGTCGCAGTCGACAAGAATGGGTGGAGGCCAAGCCGATCAAGAAGTGCGACGGAAAGACGGCTACCAAGTTCCTCCGTGAACTCATCTACCGGTAGGGCTACCCGCACAACATCATAACAGAAAACGACACCAACTTTGCCAAGGGGGCCATGGCGGAATTCTGTGAGGAGCACGACATACGACTCGACCTCGCATCAGTCGCCCACCCGGAGTCAAATGGCCAAGCTGAGCGCGCCAACCGGAGCGTCCTCCACGGGCTCAAGCCACGACTGCAGGTGCCCCTCGAGCGCACCCCAGGATGCTGGCTCGACGAGCTCCCCTCTGTGATATGGGGGATCTGCACCTCCGTCAACCGATCAAACGGGTTCACGCCTTTCTTCATGGTGTATGGCACCGAGGCCATAATGCCAAAAGACCTGGAGCACGACTCCCCTCGAGTCGCCAACTACGTCGAGGCGGCCAACGAGACCACCCGCCAAGACAGTGTCGATCAACTTGACGAAGCACGCGACCTGGCTCGCTCCCGCACCGCCATATACCAGCAAGGACTTCGCCGCTATCACAGCCGCCGAGTGCGAACTCGCACCTTCCAGGAAGGCGACCTGGTCCTACGACTGGCCCAAGACAAGAAGGGCATGCACAAGCTCTCCCCCCATGGGAGGGGCCATTCGCCATAGGCCGAGTCCTTGGCAATGACGCCTACTACCTCATCGACATACGGGGTGATGGCCAGTTGGAGGTCGGGAGGCCATGGAATGTAAACCTCCTCAGAAAGTTCTACACTTAGAACCACACACTATACTCTGTCGGAATATATAAATGAAATTCATCCGGATCACACAAATTGTGCCCACTCGCCATATTCTTGTGCCACTCGCACTCGTACATGTAAGTAATACGCTATTCACGGAAGGCAACCTCTGGTTGAGCGACCGGCACGGCAAAGTAGTGCGGCACAAGGGCACCGGAAGTATTCGGGCCTTGTGTCGTCCATGAAAAACGCCAACCCGGAGCTGCCATTGGAGTCGCCTAGCCCGACTGGCCCACCGGGCCAAGACGTCTGATACACGCTTCCCACAGTGCTCTGTCCCTCGCACCCTCGAGCAAAGCGACTCGAACGGTTAAGTACCACACACGGGGACTCCGCAAAACGGGAACCCCACGCGGCTCGAGAACACACCAAGTAAGAGAGCTGCCTAGGGCTCGCCAAGCGACTGGCTCTCTGGGCCAGGGGAGGAGACGCGTTACAAACAACACATTCACAACCCGCCACAGGATCACGACCAATACGGTCGGGCACAACGCTCGGGGACTCGCTCAGAAGTGAACCCTACTCTCGCTCAGGGACTCGTTCACAAATCAGCCCTACTCGCGCTCGGGGACTCGCCACTCAGAAGACGCGAGGGATAAAAACAAACGCGTAAACAAATCAAACACACAGAAATACACAATCGAGTTATACCCCATTAAAGGGCAGACGCACTCGGGAACTCGCTCAAATTGTTAAACAAAACATTTCCTTAATCATAACACGAGTCGACCAAGTCCCCGTGACATACATTACAAAATATCATACAGCGTTCGCCACTGGGCTGCCACGGGTTCGTCGGGTACGTGGTCAGCGACTTTGCCAATGATGACCGGAAGGGCTGCTCCGACTTCATGTCGCGGTGCTCCGGCTCGGGGTCGCCAGGCGCCAATACCGTCTCGTGGTACGGCAGCAGATCCCCCATCGCCAAGACACGATCGACATAAGGAGTGGCCTTCGCGGTCAGCTTCAGCACCTCCGACATCTCCACCGTGCCGGTTGCCGAGGGATAGCCACTTGTGACATCATCAAGATCGAAGTCATCGGGGAAATGCGCGAGACCCAAGCTCAACGCCGTGGTGGCCCCACATCTGAACGCCGAGCGTGTCATCCACTCCACAACCGCAGGCACCTCCTCCAGATAGCGCCACACCTCCGTGAGCCCCCCAGGGATGACTTCGGTGGGAGACATGCCTGAAGAGCCGCCTGGACACACAACGCCGAGGCTGTGGCTGCATTCACCACAGCAGTTACGCACTGCGAGGTGGTGTAAGTCTGCACCACCGGGTCGCTTTGGTCTACCATAACTGCAAAGTCAGATGTCAGTGAAACAATGAAACCCCCAAAGCGGGGACCCGACAAAAGACTAAAGCAAAGACAAAGGCTCACCAAGAAGCTTGCGGCAATTCTCCTTGACGTGTTCCTCCAAGGCGGTCTGCTCGTTATGCAGCCCCACGATGATGGAGTCCGTGGCCTTGCGTTCCTCCTCAGCCGCGGCGACGATAGCCTTCGCCCGTTCCTCCAAAGAAATTGAGGCCGCCTTAGCCTCCTCCAACTCCTTGACCAGGGAGGCCACTCGCCCATTCGCCGCGTCCAGTTCGGCGAGTGGGACATACCCCTCACGGGCCTTGGAGACCTCAGCCGGGAAACCATCTGCAAGTGGAGATATCAGAGTATTGCACACAACCAGCTCATACCAAGAAAAGAAGAACAAAGCCAAACAGACACTCACCGATTGTCTCCTGAAGCCACTGGTTCACCTCCTGTGCCTCGCGCAAGTCATGCTCCAAGCGCTCTCGTGCAGCCTGCCGATCAGTCGACTCCCGTTGTAACCCCTGAAAAACAAAGAACCCAGCTAAGCATTGGAAGGAAAAGAAAAACCAAGTTCCCAGCCGCTGAAATTCAGCGACTAGGAACTCGGGGACTAGAGAAGGAAGAAAAACAAACCCAGTTCCCAGCCGTTGAAATTCAATGACTAGGAACTCGGGGACTGGAGAAGGTAGGAAAAGAAAAGCAATTCCTAACCGTTGAAATTCAACGACTAGGAATTCGGGGACTGGACATACCTGAATAGCAGCGCCGAGCATCTTGTGAAGTTCAGCGGCGTCAGTCGACGGGACCATGAAAGAGGTGTTCCCGCGGTGGGCCCCAATCTCCGTGTCCATGATTTCCAGACTCTGTGGAGACTGCGAGTCCGTAACACCTGGAAACCCCTTCGCCATAAAGCGAGGGAACGTTGCCGACGCCCTGGCAGGGGCGCTGGCCGCCGGGACCGGCGCCTCCGGCACGGACGCAGCCGGTGCTGGCTCTGATCGCGTCGCCGCCACCTCTTTGACGAGCGGCGCAGCAGCTGGCTCCGCGGCGCTTCCCCCGGTCGCAGCGTCATCAGCGCCCCCCTTCTGCTTCTTCGCGACTTCAGCGGCTACGAGATCTTCAGAGGCTTTCCTCTTCTTGGGAAGATCGCCCTCTCCCGCGCCAGTGGCCGGTGGAATCTTGGCAACCGAAGGGCGACTAATCTTCTTAGCCACCGACCTGCACGAACCCCTCCAATCAGCACGACCATAACACGAAAGAAGCAAGGCAAATTGGGACGAGGAAGCACAACTTACTTGGTGACTGGAAGGACACAAAGCCCGGTACTGATATGGGCAGGCTTGTCCAACTCAGGACCCAGGTTGCGGCTGAGCCCCCTCTCGAAGACGTCCGAAGCCCACGAAACTGAGGGCTTCCTTGACGATGAAGCCGCAGTCGCCGGGATCTCTGGCTCCGACCCCGCCGCCTTCGACGACTGTGGAGACTTGGGCGCTGTCGCCTCAGCTGCTTCTTGGCTAGGAACCCCCGAGATCATTGGCGCGATCGCCGCCAAGGGAACCTCTACCACCACCTCCGTATCCTCGCCCTCCAACCCCTTTGTCGGGACTGTGTCCCTAGGGGCCTTGTGCGATACTTCGGGAGACCCTTTGTCGTGGGAGTTGTCATCCGACTCGAACACCACTGACAACCTGGCCGGCGATGGAGGCCTCTTTGCCGGCGACTTGGGCTAGCGTGGGGGCTTCGATGACGTAGCAGTGCGCCGGGACGTTTGCTCCTGGGCGACCTCATCGCCTTCTTCGAACTCGTCCAGGCTACGGCTCGCCTCGACCTCTCGTTGCTTCTGCATTCGGGTCTTGCGAGCCATAGGCGCTGGCGGAGGGACCTCTTCTTCTTCCCCGTCACTGTCAGAAGGATCCCCCTCCAAATCTTCCTCCAGTTCTTGGGGAACTTCTTCGTCAAGCGGAGCAAGCCAACCCTCCAACACCTGAAAAAGCTGAGAACCTCCGCGAGTCAAGACACGCCAAGCGAAAAGACTGAAATTGAGGTACGAACGCAGCGATTGGAAAGAGAACTCACTGTGGGGGCTTCGTTCTTCACGTGAGTATATAGGGCAACCCCGACCGCCGCGCCCGTGAACTCCGCGTCGGTAATCTTCTTCAGGGCGGCCTTGTAGTCCTCGATCTCCCATGACTCCTTGCTGGTTCGGGACGGATCATGCTTCCCGCTATACTCGTACATCCAGTGGGGACGAGCCGCCAGTGGAACCAGGCGCCGCCCGAGCCAGCAATTGTAGAGGTTGATTGGAATCAACCCCTGGTCTTTCAGCTTCTGGATCTGATCCATCATTTCCGCGACGGCCATCCGCTGATCTTCAGGGAGCTTCTTCGGCGCTAGTCGACGGGGCTCGCTCCTCTCGGCGACGAATTCAGGAAGAGAGACCTCGCCGGAGGGAGTGGCTTCCTTGACGTAGAACCAGCTTTTCTTCCACTCGCTGGCGGCCTTCTGCGGCAGGAGGAGCTTGACGAAGTTGGCCTTCAGCTTCAACTGGAAGGTGACCCCGCCTGCGGCCAGCATCAAGCCGCTGGACGCCTTGCGCCCGATGCGGCCGTGGAAGAGCTCTAGCCACAACGGGAAATATGGCCTGCAGCCAAGGTAGCATTCGCAGAAGGCGACGAAGATCGCCAGCTGCTCGATGCTGTGTGGACCAAGATCTGAGGGCTTGATCGCGTAGTACGCGTAGAAGCGGCGGAAGAAGAGCGAAGTGGGGAACCCTAAGCCCCTCTCAAGATGACTGGTGAAGCAAATGAACTCACCGGGTCGCAGTTTCGGCTCGGTGTCAGAGGAGGGGGGAACCCGCCAATTCCCCTTGCGGAGCACCCCGACGACCTCAAAGGATCTCAGCTAGGCCGCGGTGCACTTGGATTTCCCCATGAGCCTTTTGGAGGCGCCATCGAGTGAGAAGTGGGATCGCGCGACGCGGGGAGAGTAAGGCGGGAGGAAGCAGAAAGGAAGAGCAAATGAGGAAGGATGAAGATTGCGGAGCAGGATCGCGAAGCTGATCCATCACTCCCCTTATATGGGAAACATCACCCGCGAAAATCGGGATAGCCGTTACTCACGGTAATTGCGCCAAAGTAACCGTTGGAAATTCCAACGGATAGTTTGACCAGGTCTGACGGTCCAACTCCTATTGGTCTACTCGCCACCCGCCAGTCTCTCTTCTCGTCAAAACGTCGACTGGACGGCAGTGATGCTTATTGAAGTGACGGATGGAGTTATGGGGAAATTCTCCTTGGTTCCAGTAAAGTCCATCGTTGACTCGACTGGGCGCCAAAATTGGGCTCGCCTACTTCGAACACCAAAAGGACGCCCGCGCCTGCGTCAACGATGGCCTCGGGGACTACTGATGGGGATATGCCAAAGGGGGTATGCTCAGCAGTACGTTCCGAGTTGGCCGAAAGGCCTGCGAGTGCGCCTAGAGGACAGTGACTAGACTCTGAAGAAAGGAAAGGCCCATCGACTGGCGACTAGAAGCCCAGAAGCGTAGCCGAAGCCCAGTAGGATTAGGTCAAAAGCCCCTGGATCCTTATCTTGTTGGGGGCAGCTTGTAAACCCTAGCGAGGTGCTTCATATATAAACCTCCCTAGGGTATCCTAGAGACTTACGTTCCATCATACACCCCCTCAAGCAACTCGCTGCCTAGCTGCCGAGCTCGCCACCCTTGTAACTCGCTCTCTCATAATCTAATCTAGCTTGAGTAGGTCTTTACCCTCCAGGGGGCCGAACCTGGGTAAACCCATGTGCATCCGCCCCCATCTCGCACCGCATATGGCCGCCAACTCTTCCTCACGAAACACTCAATCGCTGCCTATGGCAGCGACTGCGTGGCCATTTCCACAAAACCGAGAGACGGCCCCGACCCAGTGAAGCGTCGCAGGCAGAGCCGGCAGCACCACCTCCGTCGCGTCCGCTCCGGCGCCAGCTGGCAGAGCAGATGCCGCCTCGGGGGCCGGAGCCGGTGCGGCCTCACGAGCCGGAGCCGGCGCACTTTCCTCCGCAGCAGGCGGAGGGGCGGACGCGGTGGCGATGGCCGCAGAGCCGGGAAAGGCCATCGCCTCGCTACAGAAAAGACAAGGATGAACAACGCAAGTGCGGGAAAATCAACACAAGTACCAGGAGGACAGAAGCACCTACCCGGCAACGCTCGGCATAGTGGCTGCAGGTCTGGGGCAGCGGGTCTTCTTGGCGCCACCTCCGGCTGGCGCAGCTCTGGACAGGGCGGCACACTTCCCTCTGCCCCAGGGTGCGGTGGCCTCGGACAGGTCCACATCCTCGCCATGAGTAGCTATTCCAATGCAAGCAAAACATCAGTTCGCGGCTAGAAGCGCAGCAAAAGCAAGGCAGACAAGGACAAGGGAAAAAACTCTCACCAGGTGGGAACTCGCAGCCCTCGTCGGCCCACATGGGGAACTGCTCCGGCTCTACCGGCGGAGCCTTCGCCGGCTTGAAGTCCGCGGCAAAATTGGGGAGCTTGTTGTCCCCCATACCGTCCTCCGCTAGTGTCGAGGGGATGACCCCGGGGTAGGCCAAGACAGGGCCAACCGACCGGCTCCAAGGAGCTCAGACCATCTAGACCCAGATCAAGGAACCACAGCCAGGTGGAATCCCCCACCCGGTCTGCATTCAAGTTTCCCCGGCTGGCCCATCTAGCCGGGTAGCTAGAAGAACCGGCTGGGGGGTGCTCCTAGGCGGCCGCCTCGGATCCACTGGCCACGGTACGGTGGGGGTGACGCTCCTTACTGAGCGTACCTTTGACTGGACAGGCTGGTTGGCCTGGCTGGCGCTACTGGACAACTGCACCAAAGCTGGAGGCTGACGAGCAAAGCAAGGGCTGACGAGGAAAGCTCCGGCTTACGCATAAAGAATCGACTGATGAATAAAGAACCGGCTGACGAGTAAAGAAGGGGCGCTGGACACTGTAGCGTGGCCCTCCCCTGTACTGGAGGCTTGACTAGACCCGGGCCCACCGTTTGGCCCTGTCCAGCCGGCCCACTTTGTAAGGCCCAAATCCAAACAGTAAACCCTAGAACCCACCTTGTAAACTACCTCCTCAACCTATATATAAGGGGGGGTAGTGCTAGGGTTCTAGGTAGACACAAGGGGAAGGACTTAGACAATTTCAAGCAAGAAGTAGCAAAGGAAACAGCTCGAGGAGCATCTGTATTGGGCATTCACCCCCTTGGATAGTAGATCCTTGCAGGAGTAGGAGTTTTACCTCGCCAAGAGGGCTCTGAACCTAGGTACATCACTGTGTTTGCAGCATCTGTGCCCAACCCGTTGCGAGTAGCCACCGATAGCATCCTGATTGTCCCCTTCAAGCCATCCCCGATGGTACTGCCATGTTCCACACCATGATAGTTGGCGCCCACCATGGAGCACAACGCTTCGGCTGGGATCATCTTTCGCACGAGACTTCCACTTTTCACCAGTGAACGAGTCGCCTCTGGCTTCGTCCTCACCCTTGGCTCCTTCGACTGTGTCCTTGACAATGCGTCCTGCTTCGCTGGGGGGATTTTCCCAATCGGCAGCTCCATCATGCACTTCGGTGAGCACTGCGCCTATGTTGCCACCGTTGCTGAGGCCTTCCCTCGTGAGGTCATCACCATCGGCGCGCCCCGTGGTTTCTCCACCTCACGCATCGCCAGCGGCAGCGTCGAGGTCATGATGGCATGCTCGGTGGAAAACCATCGCCCACCTCTGGAGCGCAACGTGGACGACCACGCCACTAACTCACGCCTGCCGAACCAGGACCTGCTAAATGCGTCCATCGAGCACCTCTGCAACCCCATCACCCCTGTCAAGGCGGATCTAGCTGCAGCTACGGCAGCCCTGGAGACTACCCGTTAGAATCCTCTAGAGGAAGCTGGCAAGGTGGCAGCTGCCCAACGACAGATGAACGCCACCATGCAGGAGTACAACATCGTGCATGGCTTCGCACACTTGCCTGGCACCAGCCGCCTGGCCCAGCCACAAGGCCGGAACCTTGGTTTGGAGATGGATCGTGCCGCTAATTCGCGTACGCCCGCGGTGCAGCCAGTCTATAACATCCCTGCCAAGAACATGAGGGCCGCGGAGGCGGCAGTTGCGGAGCTAAACCACCTAGAGGGCGAGGAACTGCTCCATCCGCATGCACATGTCCAGCTATTTGTGGTCATGGCGAACAAGCAGCAGGCTGAGGCAGAACTTAGCATGGCTAGCAATAGCAGAACCCAACCGGCTCGCTGGATGGCGGATCCGGCTGCAGGTGGTAGCAAGGCATCTTCCCCAAACGGAGCAAGGCAGAGCAACCACCCACGCGGTGGATCTGCAGGCCTTGGGCACAACGCTCATGATGTGGCTGTTGTTACCAGCAAAAACCGCGAGCCGGCCAACGAAGTCGGGAAAGCCCAAGCACTCCCCAAGTCCCGTCTATCCGGCCGGCTAGGACCGCTCGAGCCAGAGGAACAGCAAGACGCGCACACGCGAATCGACCTGCTGGTCCAATCACGCACATTGGAGGAAGAAAGCCCATCCGGTCCAAGATGCTTCAGACCGCACATCCGGAATGAACCGTTTCCAAAGGGATTTTCGCTCCAAAGGGATACGCCAAAGTACAATGGCTCGGTCAAGCCAGAGGACTGGCTGGTGGACTACACCACCACCATGGGCATCGCAAACGGCAACCGCTGGGTAGCAGTACGCTACGCCCCTCTCATGCTCCTCGACTCAACCAAGACGTGGCTCAACAGCCTCCCCGACAACAACATCAACGCTTGGATCGATTTCGAACATGCGTTCGTTCGCAACTTCGCCAGCACCTACAAGCGCCCGGGCCGACCCGGCGAACTCACACTTTGCGTGCAGGGCCCGGATGAATCCGATCGCTCCTACATCACCTGATGGGCGAGCATGCACAACTCCTGTGAGGGGGTACACGAACACCTGACAGTTGACTTATTCATCAACGGCTACAGAGACGACACTATGCTCAAGCATAAGCTTCACTAGGTGGAGCCCACAACCATGGCACAGACCATGGCCATCGCAGACAAGTACTCCACGGCCGACACGGCAATGTAAAGATCCGTCCGGGTGGACAACCAAGGGCAAATAATCGTCGACATCGCCATAGATCGGCACCAGCCAGAGGGAAATGGCCACAATTCCAAGCTCCTAAAGAAATCCATTTGATGGCTGTTAAGAGAATCTTTCGATATTTGGTTCATACCCTAAACTATGCTATTTAGTATCCTAGGGGCTCAACATTCTCTCTTTGTGGATACACGGATTCAGATTGGGCTGGTGATAAGGATGATAGGAAATCGACCTCCGGGGCTTGCCAATTCCTTGGGAGGTCCTTGGTGTGTTGGTCTTCTAAGAAGCAAAATTGTATATCTCTATCCACCGCCGAAGCTGAGTATGTGGCAGCTCCTAGTGCTTGTACTTAATTGCTATGGATGAGGCAAACTTTAAAGGAATATGGTGTCCATTGTGACAAAGTGCCTCTTCTATGTGATAATGAAAGTGCTATCAAGATTGCCTATAACCCAGTGGATCATACAAGGACAAAGCATATTGAGATTCATCATCACTTCATTAGTGATCATGTTACTCGAGGTGATATTGAGCTATCCCATGTATCAACCAAAGACCAACTTGCAGACATTTTCACGAAGCCACTTGATGAAGCAAGGTTTTGTTATTTGAGGAATGAACTAAATATCGTAGATTCTAGGAGCTTGACTTGATTACCTTGCATACTCACCTATGTCTTGACTCATATTTGGTGTAGGTGTAGGCATGGAGATAGGGGAGTGCGGTACTAATACATTGCGCTATACCCCCGTAATGCCAACATTAAGAAATTCAATCCTCTTAATATCATTTAGTGATATGTGAGCTTCATTGATGAGTAGTGGCTATGAACCCAAGTATAATTCTTCACGGTGTCATGCCACAGACTCTTACATGGTGGCCTCGGCCACCACCCTCTTCTCATTGAAGAGTTGGTTCTTAGTTCGGTTTTATTTGGCGCGTTAATGAACATTTGAATGGATTTCTGTGGTTTCTTTGATTCTTCACAGTAGGTCATCTTAACCCAAGCCTCTTCCCGGTCCTGTAAACTCTCTCTTTCTCATATATGTCCCCATACACAAAACTTGGAGTTTTTGGTCGAGGAGGACCGGAGTCTCCGGTCCGGATGGTTTCGGGCCACATAGTGGGAGGACGGGGTGAACTGAAACAAACAGTTTCATCCATCTAGCCCCGTCCTCCCCTCACTACCCCATCGCCTCCTCCCCCAAATCTCCTCCCGGGAGGTCAAGAAGCCCCCGGGATCCACTGTGCCACCGACCAACCTTCTCCCTCCACCATTGGGTGATTCCCAATGGTGGAATCAATCCCATGGATAGATCTGGTACCTCTCCTCCTCCTCCTTTCTCTCCTAGGGTTCATCCCTTGCTTTGTTTTTGAGGATTGGTACTGTTTTTGGCCACGGGAATCTCTTGTTTGCGTGCACACGAGTACTTTACCCTTGTTGCCTTGCCGGATCTGTTGGATTCAACCCTACTGGAGCCTCCCTGTTCTTCCCCCGAGTCTCCCAACCGGAGACTCCGGTCCCCAGGACCGGAGACTCCGTTCCGAGCCAGAGACTCCATTGTGGACCACGGAGACTCTGGTGTGGGATGGATCAAATAGATCTTGCAATGCCTCAAGGGTCCTGTGCTGCC
Organism: Avena eriantha; assembly: GCA_910589775.1. Lineage (NCBI taxonomy): Eukaryota > Viridiplantae > Streptophyta > Magnoliopsida > Poales > Poaceae > Avena > Avena eriantha. The sequence continues at coordinate 35,060,932 of OU342745.1, read as the reverse complement.
TCCTTGGGACATATATACTTACCTCCATGCTATCTCCCTCACTTCTGTTCACAGGTTCTGGCTCTCGTCGTCCTCCTCACACGAAGGCCAAGTTAAAGAGAGCGGATCCTCTCTATGATGAGTCCAAGGGTCAGTATATTGTGCCCCTGTCCAACCAAAGACAGCATGCCCGTGATGCATCCTATATGAGGAGGGAGCAGGAAAGGGCTGAGGAAGAGAACCGTGCCAAGAGGGCAAAGTACGACAACCTTTAGTCTTTGGCTGACATGTCAAAGAAGGAGTACCGTGAGCTGCAGAAGATTAATTTCTATGCCTTGCCTCGCACCAGCGAAGACCCATGCTACTGGAGGAAGGAGCAGGCTATTTTCATGAAAGACATTTACAGCATGCTCAAGAGGTCTCCTATGTGCCCCCATAGTACATGAGTGTTGAGAAGATGAGGAATATCTCCTACTTCTTGGATGCATTGTGGATTAGTGAGAAGTTAGGGTTGTTCAACTTGATGCAGCTCCATGAGGACTACAACATCACCCTTGTACAACAGTTGTACGCCACTGTGGTGTTTGGGACTGACCAAGCCCGGACTATGACCTGGATGATAGGAAATCACCACTGCTCTACAACTTTCTATGACTTTGTTGAGGCCATATTTGAGACCTTCCAGGGGGTGTCCACTCATGTTGGGGTACGCATGCACTCTGCGGCACTTGGGGTGAACAAGGACAAGCTTGCCCTGTTGTATGGCAGCGATGGTGTTGTGGGGGGGGGGGGGGTCCAAGGGACTCAAACCTCTCTACAATCTGATGTTGAGGATATTCTGCGAAACCATCTCCCCTAGTGCTGGCAATGATGATGCCATCAGATGTGGTTTGGTCAACTTACTATATCATACCCACAGGATTTACATGGCTGGCCCCGAGGCGGATGCAGATCCCATTGATGTGATGGATCACATATTTGAGGAGATGTACCATGCCATTCTGTACAAGAAGGATCCCCCATATGCACCACTTGTCATGAGACTCATCAACACTCAGGACCATGGGTCTCCACTTGGCATGGCTCCCAACCTTACCGAGCACACTCTTGTCTCTCTACAGCAGAAGGGTCAGATGTGGCCTCCTCCTAGACGCTCACATGCCAATGTGGAGGAGGAGATATATGAGACTGAGAGAGCCCCCTCTCCCACTAGGGCTTGGAGGAAGAGTGCCTCCAATGCACCCATGCTGCCCATGACACGTGACTATGTACATGAGAGGTTCAAGAAGGCCTCTTTTTGGGAGAGGACCCTTTGTTGCATGAATGTGGACATCCGCAAGCAACAACATGCCTCCTACAAGAGGAACCGTCGCATAGAGAAACTCCTCAAGGAGATTGATACATTGCAAATGTATCTATAATTTTTGATGTTCCATGCTTGGTTTTATCTACTTTCTTGTGTTTTGTCCACACTTTGGAGTACTTTTTATATGATTTCTTGGACTAACCTATTAACAAGAGCCACAGTGCCAGTTAACTGTTTTCTGCTGTTTTTGGTTCCAGGAAAGTCAGAAAATGAATATTCTCGGAATTGGACGGGACAAAATCCAAAAATCCTATTTCACCCGAAGACTCCCGGAGCCAGAATATGAGACGGAGTGGGGCTGGGGCCCAGCCACACCACCTGGCCGCGCGGGCTGGGCCTGGCCACGCCAGGGGGTGGTCTGGCCGCCCCAAGCACCCCCTCAGTCTCCCTCTTTGCCTATAAGATGCCTCTTAACCTAAAAACTCCAGGGGATTCGACGTTTTTCCAAAAGGAGTTCCGCTCTGCCGCCACCACCAGATTCCACGAAACAGCACCAGAAACTCCGTTCTAGCACCCTGCCGGGACGGGGAATTGGAGGAGATCATCGCCATCATCATCACCATCGCTTCTCCATCGACCATCCATGTTTCCCCCATCTATGAGTGAGTAATCCCCCGCTGTAGGCTATGGGGATGGTAGGGATTGGATGAGATCATTCATGTAATGGCATCAGATTGTTAGGGCATGGTGCCTAGTACCTTCTATTAGTGCTTTATGACTTTTTTGCAAATTGTTATGCTTAATGCTTATCACTAGGGCCCCCGAGTGCCATGATTTCAGATCTGAACATGTTATTGATTCATTATGATAGTATTGTTTATGGTCTTATCTGCAAGTTGTATACACACGTTGTTGTCCGGAACCAATGGCCCCGAAGTGACAGAAATCGGGATAACCGGAGGGAATGGCCTTGATGTGAGGATCACATGTGTTCATGGAGTGTTAATGCTTTGCTCCGGTGCTCTATTAAAAGGAGCACCTTAATTGCCAGTAGTTCCCTTGAGGCCCCGCTGCAAACGTGCTGGCAGGACAAAAGATGTTGTGCGAGTTCTCATTGCGAGCACGTATGACTATATATGGAACACATGCCCAGGATTATCTAGTACTTGGATGCTTTATCTTATTTATCTACAATTGCCCTATGTTCTGATTTCTATGTGAATTGTCTTGTCCATGCAACGCTCATCCATCCATCCCTATGCCTACCGCACTTGAATCCTACTGTTTACTACTATTGTTACTGATGTCTTTACTTTACTACTGCTGTTACTTTACTATTCCTACTACAAAAGTGTTGCTACTGATAATCTACTGTGAGAAAGATTGTTTCCATGTGCAACTGAATTGACAACTCAGTTGTTAAGGCTTATAAATATTCTTTGGCTCCCCTTGTGTCGAATCAATAAATTTGGTTTCACTTCCCTCGAAAATACTGCGATACACCCCCTATACTTGTGGGTCATCAAGACTATTTTCTGGCGCCGTTGCCGGGGAGCATAGCTTTATTTATCAAGTCCACTTGGAATCCCCATTGTTCAAGCTTATTTTATTTCTGCCTTGTTTGCTTCTTTCTTTATCAAAAATACAAAAAAATAGTTCCTACTCTAGTTGTTATTTTTGTTGGTCTGTTATTGTCTTGCTTTATCATGCTTGTTGTCAATGGTTGGTTTCTTTGAAACTGAATCTTATTGGCAAGGTGGGTTCATAGAAGATCAAAAATATTATTATAAGGAACACCACTTGTCACAAAAAGGGAAACACTTATGGGAACAAATTGATAAATTGTATACCATTGCTAGAAACGTGTGCTCTACTTATAATGTTACTTATTTCTTTGATAAATCTTGAAAAGCATAATGTGAGTATAATGATAATGTTACCATATCTTCTTATGTTAAGGGAAATTATGACTTTTATGATGTGGAACAAATTGAGGAATTTATTGCTTGGAAGGGTGCATTTGAACTTGCTAGTTAGCTTGAAAATATTGATGATTCAAATTATAAATATGAGGTTTATGGTATACCTAAATTTTTCTTTGATAATTACAAGGAAGAAAATGGCTATATTCTTGAATATATTAATAGATTCTTTCCACAAATTGAAGAGACTAATGCCTTGCAGGATCCTATGGAAGAAGAAATTGATGAACCTGAAAGATCATTAGATGAAAAAGAGGAGGAGAGTGATGAACAAAAGGAGGAAGAATGGATTAGCTACCCATGCCTACCTTCTAATGAGAGTAACTCTTTATCCCTTACATATTTGATTATCCCCCATGCTTATCAAAGGAGGATGAATGTTATGCTCATGTTATCTATAATAATCCTTTATTTGTGCCTAACTTCGAGATGCATGGTACTAAAGAGTTTTCCTTAGAAATTGTTTATGATAAGCTCTACACGATGGTTCTATATTGAATGATCAGTCATCTTGTTATAGAATTGTTAAAAGTGGGTTTGAAGGTTTTAATCCCACTATTTTTGAGCTTGATAAAAATTATGTGTTTGTAGATCATGAAAAGCATGCTTTATGTGATAGTTATATTGTTGAGTTTATTCATGAGGCTACTAAAAATTATCATGAGAGAGGAAAATATGGTTGTAGAAGTTTTCATGGTATTGAAACATCTCTCTATGTGCTGAAAGTTTTGAAGTTACTCTTGTTTTATCTTCCTATGCCTGTCACTTTGTTCTTTGCGAATTTATTTGCATATAAGATTCCTATGCATAGGAAGTGGGTTAGACTTAAATGTGTTTTGAATTTGTTTCTTGACGCTCTCTTTTACTTCAACTCATATTTCTTATGTGAGCATCCTCTCAAACTATCATGCCTGAAGATTACAATATGTCTATTATTTTTGGGAGACCTTTTCTTAAATACTGTAGGAGCTGTTATTAATTGTAATCAAGGGAAGGTGACCTTCAATGTTAATGACAAGGAACATATTGTCTATTTCCCCAAGAAGATTGATAGGTCTTATGGTTTTGAATTCAATTGAACATGTTGAGGGCATTCAAGTTGGAGAAATATATTGTCCCATACCAAGAGAAAAATTTGAAGCTATGATGATTGGGACCATTGCTATCAAGGCTGAGGTAACATAATCATTAGTGGAATACAAAGTTTTGTCTCATATGAAATTGTTTTCGTAACAAGACCTGATCAACCTTGTTAACAAAAGGATTTCACTGAACAAAACAATATTTTCACCATCATTATCTCCGCTTACTTCTATTCTATCCATTTAAGTTTTTGCTTATGCCTAACTTAAAGGCGTTAAAGGAAATTACTTATTGGGAGATAACCCAAAAGTTTTAGATAAGTCTTGGAAGTTATTACCTCTATAATAACCGCTCCTTATCCTTTTTATTTGCTTTTTGTGCCAAGAGTAACCTCTAATGAGAGAGAAGTAATGATTGGGAAAGTTGCTGTCCCAAAACAGATTTCTGTGCTTCACCGTAAAAATTCGTGTAAAATCTCCGAACGTCTTTTTGAGGCATGAAATTTTGTGCTTCTGCCCCAGGTTGTTATATAACTTTTGTTAGTTCAACACTTTTTGATTTGAGCAACAGAAGGTCTTCGAAAAAATCCGTATTTACCTGCTGGTCTGTTTTGACAGATTTCTGCCTTTATTTGCATTTGCTTCTTGTTGGTTCCTTTTTAGTTCTTTTGGGGAATTGAGTTTTTTGAGGGAAGTGCTACAGTAGCTTGTGTTTTAATGGAAGTTTTATTGGTGTTGGAACTAAACCTAAAGACTTATTATCTTGAGTGCACTAATGTTGCTAATAAAGATTGTGTGAAGTTTTGTATGAAGGAAAATTTTCAGGTGTATGGAAGAAATAAGTAATGAGATGAAGCATGGACTAAATCTCAAGCGTGGGGATGCCACGCGTGTCACCCCAAGAAATATCCAAGAAGTACAAGCGTCAAAGATTGGGGATGCCCAAGGCATCCCCTTCTTCATCAATAAAAATCCCAGGTTTGTTCCAAACGCTTCATTTTTATTGTTTCATGCACGGTTGTATTGTTCTTGGAGCGTCTTTTTTTCGTATTCGTTTTAGTTTTTCGTTTGCTTAGTTTTCTTAATAAATTGTTTGGAACTCCTCTTTCATGCATTGGTTTTCAAATAGTTTGGTTTGGTTTGGAAAAGAGTAGGAAAGCTCATGCTTAAGTGGCAAAAAGAGTTTGTTTTTGACTGTGGCCTATGCTTTGTCATGCCATCCTTGATATTGGTTTGGCTCTATGCTTAGTATTCTTTGCTGTAGCATGACTTGTTATAAACAATTGATATTTCTTAATGTGCCTTGGAAGAATCATGCGTTGTTTTAGCATATTAAAGCATAGTATTGTGGTATTCTCCTTTGATGCTTTATTTGGGTTGACTTGGCGCATGCTCACACCATGTTATGACTATCACCAGGTCACCTAAGCCTTTATGATCCTTTAGTTTTCAACTTGTAGTATCACTTTATGCTTTGGTCAATGATGTTTTGTCGCTCTGCATGATTATGGCCATTATTGCTCTCTTAGTTTGTCGCTCCTAGTCTTTTAATAGCCTCCACAACCAAGTATGAGTTCCACTCATGCATCCAACTCCAAAAACGAAGTTATTCCAAAGAGTCCACCATACCTACCTATTAGCACATGCTATTCCAAGTATATTCAGGTTTTTGTCTACCTTCCAAATTAAACTTGTTATGAGAAAACTAGTGATTAAAGCTCTCACGAACTTGATGGCACACTTTACTTTTTTGCATTTAATAAACTTGAACCATTGGGTCCTTCTTTTTTGCGTATATGCTTCCGCTTTATAAGTTGAAATTAGCAGAACCATGTATCATGGGGAACGCTTTCAACATTGCACCTGTACTTTGTACCCCGTTGATATCATGTTCTTTTGCTTATGGATCCCGGCGGTGTGAAATAAAAGTGGAACTTGTAAGATCATGGAGTTTGTATGTGTGTTAGAGAAACGCCTGGGCCGCTAGCCTAAGCCATGCCTAATCATGGTGGAAACTTGCAGCATCACCATAATGATCACTCTATGAAGCATCCTCAATAAAAACCTATTCAAATAACAAATAAAAAGATCGCTGAGATGCTCATTGTCTGCTTGCCTTGTCGTTTTGATTATTGGATAGCTCATGTATCATGTGCAAGGGGTACCCCGATGGCGGTTCTTTATGATACATATGTACTTACAATGAAAAGAGCTTACTTGTGACTAAAGTTGAGTAGCATGAGGATCGGTCTTCGTAAGTAAGGGGCATGAGATTTCGGTTTATAACTTGTCAAGCATATCCTCTTAGTTGTGTCACTTTAACCTTAATCACCTTCAAGATGCTTATGATAGAGGCAATGAGACCTGAAAGCTATAAGTACCATAATTTTTGGAAGCTCTTTATGAGACTTGAATCCCTACTTCCTTCTATGAAGGCCTTTCTTCCACTATATATGTTGAGTCTCCACTTTCTACCTTTATGCACTTACTTTGAGAGCATAGTGGCCATTCTTAGTTCTATGTGCATTATCCCAAGACTTGTTGATTGATGCATACCTTGATATTGCTTGTTTTAAACTATTTGTATCTAGTCACTCTTGTAAATTTTGAAGGTGTCCTATGCATTTATTTGCTACTCTATGAGAGACAAGCTGAATGCCACTATGCTATGTTTTCTTTATGTGAAACAAACAAACGTCTTGCAAAGTATTGTTATTCATGAATCTTTTGTTTGTGCCTTTTCATGTTGCATCATAGTTTCTTTGTCTTATTGCTAGAACTTTGTCTTTCATGTTATGATTGAAGTATTATGATCCCAGCTTTGAATGTTTTACAAATACTTTGATCAAGTTTATGATGGTGCATGTCACCTCAAAAATTATTCTTTCTTTTTATCACTTACCTACTCGAGGACGAGCAGGAGTTAAGCTTGGGGATATTGATACATTGCAAATGTATCTATAATTTTTGATGTTCCATGCTTGGTTTTATCTACTTTATTGTGTTTTGTCCACACTTTGGAGTACTTTTCATATGATTTCTTGGACTAACCTATTAACAAGAGCCATAGTGCCAGCTGCCTGTTTTCTGCTGTTTTTGGTTCCAGGAAAGTCAGAAAATGAATATTCTTGGAATTGGACGGGGCAAAAGACAAAAATCCTATTTCACCAGAAGACTCCTGGAGCCAGAATATGAGACGGAGTGGTGCTGGGGCCTAGCCACACCACCTGGCCGTGCCAGGGGGTGGTCTGGCCGCCCCAGGCACCCCTCGGTCTCCCTCTTCGCCTCTAAGATTCCTTCTGACCTAAAAATTCTGGGGGGGTCGACGTTTTTCTAGAAAGAGTTCCGCTCCGCCACCACCACCAGATTCCACGAAACAGCACCAGAAACTCCGTTCTGGTACCCTGCCGGGACGGGGAATTAGAGGAGATCATCGCCATCATCATCACCATCGCTTCTCCATCGACCATCCATGTTTTCCCCCATCTATGAGTGAGTAATCCCCACTATAGGCTATGGGGATGGTAGGGATTGGATGAGATCGTTCATGTAATGGCATCAGATTGTTAGGGCATGGTGCCTAGTATCTTCTATTAGTTATGCTTAATGCTTGTCACTAGGGCCCGAGTGCCATGATTTCAGATCTGAACATGTTTTTGATTCATTATGATAGTATTGTTTATGGTCTTATCTGCAAGTTGTATACACACGTTGTTGTCCGGAACCAATGGCCCCGAAGTGAGAGAAATCGGGATAACCGGAGGGAATGGCTTTGATGTGAGGATCACATGTGTTCATGGAGTGTTAATGCTTTTCTCCGGTGCTCTATTAAAAGGAGCACCTTAATTGCCAGTAGTTCCCTTGAGGCCCCGCTGCAAACGGGCTGACAGGACAAAAGATATTGTGCAAGTTCTCATTGCGAGCACGTATGACTATATATGGAACACATGCCTAGGATTATCTAGTACTTGGATGCTTTATCTTATTTATCTGCAATTGCCCTATGTTCTGATTGCTATGTGAATTGTCTTGTCCATGCAACGCCTGTCCATCCATCTCTATGCCTACCGCACTCGAATCCTACTGTTTACTACTATTGTTACTGCTGTCTTTACTTTACTACTTCTGTTACTTTACTATTCCCACTACAAAACTGTTGCTACTGATAAACTGCTGTAAGCAAGATTGTTTCCAGGTGCAGCTGAATTGACAACTCAGTTGTCAAGGCTTATAAATATTCTTTGGCTCCCCTTGTGTCGAATCAATAAATTGGGTTTCACTTCCCTCGAAAATACTGCGATACACCCCCTATACTTGTGGGTCATCAGAGATCAAGGCTCAGGGTGTAGCAGATGATGAGGAAGGAGAGGATGAGTACACTGATGAGCATGGGGCTCAACCATCCACTAAGTCAGATTACACTCTTTCTTTTGGGGCATGGAATGCCCAACAGGACAGCTTGGTGGATTGGGAGACCTTTTCTGATGTCACTTCTGGATATGGGTACCAAGGTACCTCCTCTTCTCGCCCTCACGGCAAAGGACCTGCAGCTCCAGATGGTGATGAGGACTATGATAATGATGATGAGGATCAGGATATGGATGAGGAGGACGAGGAGGATGATGACGAGGACTACTAATCCGTTGGGGCACTAGCTTAGTTCTTTTCCCTTTTTGGTGTTTCGATGCCAAAGGGGAGAAGACATTGTCATCGGGATTTGCATGGGCTTGGGCTATTTGATTCTTATTTGCTATCTCGACCTTCGTACCTATTTGCCTTATGTTCTTGGGAGATACTATTTGTTATTTGTGTGTGACTCTATGGGTGCTCCTACATTACTGTAACTAGTGTGAAAACTATGTGCTTTATCTATGTACTGCCTACCGTGCATGCTTTACGTGCTTATCTTAGTGCACAGAGTCAGGGGGAGCACTATTATTCGCTATCATAATTCATTGCAAATTATTTTCCTTGCAAAATCACTTGTTGTCATCGAACACCAAAAAGGGGGAGATTAAAAGGACATTTACTGTCATAATCACTTTTGGTGTTTGTTATAAACAAGTAGAGATTTTTTACAATATGCTATTGTCTACAGGTTGATACATTACAAAGTGAAAAGGACCCTTGGCTTGTGGAATATTCCCTGCATATTTACTTGACTCCTGGGAATTCAGACCAGAGTCTCCGGTCTGCCTGGACTGGAGTCTCTGGTGTGGTCTGGAGTTTCCCCAGGAGTCTCCGGAGGGGGGTTCCAGTTTCCTGCCTGGGTCAGCCAGAGAGGTGATACGGAGCAAGGTCCGGAGTCTCCGGTTCTTGCCTCAGACCGGAGTCTCCGGTCCACTTGGCTCACAGAAGGGCTGGGACAATCTGTATGCTAGTCTAGACGCTGGTCTGGAGATGGACCGGAATCTCCGGTGTTGACCGGAGTCTCCGGTGTGTAGGCCAGAGTCTCCAGTCTGACTTTTCTCCAACGGTTAGAGAACGGTTCAGTGGAGTGAAGGGCTATAAATAGAGGACCTTATCCCCTTCCTCCAGCTGCTCGTCCACCTCAAGAACACCATGCCCATTTGAGCCACCAAATCAACAAGATCTCTTCATCCAACCATCCAAAGTCATTGATCTTTGGAGAATCGAAGGAGGAGGCCTTGATCTACAACTTCACCAAGAGAGATCTTCATTTCCCCCTCATTCACTTGAGGGCCCCATGCTCTAGTGTTTCTTTGGAAACCCTAGCTTTTGATTTGGTTCTTATAAGCTTGTCTCTGATTGTTTGATAGCTTGCTTGTATTTGGGAGCCTCCAATTAAGTTATGGATGTGTGCCCCGAACTCATTGTAAAGGTGCCAGCATCCACCTCGAAGGTTTCCATATAGTGGAAGAGGTGAATCGAACCCTTTGGGGTGAGGTTCATCGGAGAACAAGGGAGGCCTCTCGTGGCGTTGGTGGTTTGAAACCATCCCCTCTACAAACATAGACGTACTTCCCCTCAAAAGGAAGGAACTACGGGAAACAAATCCTTGTGTCTCCGCGTGCTCCACTTTGGTTACTCCTATCCTTTACCACACTTTACTTATCTAGTGCTTGCTTAGTACTTGTGCTAGGTTGACATATAGGTAAATTCACCATAGTTGCATAATCTAGAGAATTTACCTTTTGTGTCAAACTCTATACTGAAAAGGAGTTAAATTTGGAGTAGCACCTATTCACCCCCCCTCTAGGTGCCCATACGATCCTTTCAAGTGGAATTATCCGAGATCTCGACCTATCATTCATGTAAATTGATCAAGCAAGAAACATCAAGGCAAAAATAGCTCAGGCAGCCACATATCTGATCACCACTCAACCCCGCACCAGACGATCCGCGCACGACCCTTCACCGCTCCGCCCTAATGAACCTGGGCATGGAAGGAGCCTCACTCGCGGAAGCAGAACAAGGACTCACACAAAGATCCCCACGCAGTCACAACAATCCTCGGCAAGCAGGACACGCCCGACGATCTCGATCACCACACCAGGCGCACCTCATAGGATCAGAGCCGCGAAGCAATATAAGAAATGCCAACACCCAGAATAGGAGCAGTGGACCCAGAGAGGAAAGCCGCACCCGACGGTATCAAGATGGAGATGACGAAGATGACCATGTGCTATGCTGGGCCAGCTGCTTCACACGGAGGATTCACAAAGCCTCAGTACCCAAGGACTTCAAACTCCCACACGACCGACATAAATACGACGGACTCCAGGAACCCGAAGCTTAGTTAGCAGACTATCTAGCCACTGTCAAATTACAGGGTGGGTCCACAACTACAGCAATGCAAAGGCTACAACTACATCTCACCGGCGCCGCAAGATCTTGGTTGAAGCAGTTACCCAAAGATTCAATTGGTAGTTGGAATGATCTGGAAGATAAATTCATCCGACATTTCCACTCTACGTTCAAACCAGCATCCTTGGAGCAGTTGCAAGCGTGCAAACAAAAATCTGGAGAGTCAATAAGATCGTTCATACAGCGGTGGAATATTATCAAAAACTTAGCTGAATCCATATCCGACGAAAGGGCCATCGATGCCTTCAACGACGGCCTCCGTCACCGAGAATTCATAGAAGAACTGGATCGGCTTAAACCAAAGATAGTATCATAGTTAATGGAAATATCAAACCGCTGGGATGATGGAGAGGACGCACTACATAATAAGCGCGCGGTCACCCGAGAAAGATAGGGATAAACGCAGCAATGACAGAATAAGAAGGAACAATGATGGAAACTCGGAACCAAGTTACTTCATAGCCGGTTTTTTGGGTGAAGGTAAGAACAGAAGCAACGACCACAATGGCGGATACCGCCAGAACAGGGACGATGTCGGAGGAAGCCAGTCCGCATAGCGGTATCATCGAAGAGCACGAGACCCACCAATGTTAGCAGGACAAATGCTGGAAGGGCCCTATAATATGCATTTTTACATCGACTCAGTAGGCAAACGACAATCCAATCACCTGATGAAAGATTGCCAAACATTCCTGAAGATGCAGGAGTTATGCAATGCAAAAGCAGCCGAAGCAGCAAATCGAGGATACACATCCACGCCTGGTGCACTAGCCATTGCTGCACCACCACAAAACTCAAACGATCAAAACAACGAGTATCCCAGATCAAAAGGAGCAATGTCTATGATTCAGAAAGGGCGTCCACCCAACAGAATTCAGAAGCTCATCACAAGACAAATCAATATGGTGGAAACATTAACATCAAATGCACCCGAATATCTCCATTGGTCAGAGCAAGAAATCACATTCAGCAGAGCCGATCACCCACTCCAGGTCCCACGATCAGGTCATTCAGCCCTGATAGTTGAAGCACAAATTGGCAGGTTTGATATGAGCAAGGTCTTCATGGACGCATGAAGTAGCATAAATCTGATCTACGCAAAAAGTTGAGAACAATAGGCTACCCCTTGGATAATCTTGCTCCAACAGAAACCTCTTTCCACGGAATAGTACTAGGTAAAGCCGAAATCCCTTTAGGCATATGTTTTTTCTTGACGTTGTTTTTGGTTGCAAGACTCAAATTTGAAGTCATGGTTTGGCCATCACAATATCATGCAATCCTGGGACGACCAGCCTTTGCATGATTCATGGCGGTGCCGCATTACGCATACTTAGTAATGAAAATGCCGGCACCAAAGGGAATTATCATGGTACAAGGAAGCTTCACACGTGCAGATAGCTGCTATCGAGAGTTCAACAAAATTTCTGAATCCTTCGGGATGGCAACGGAGTTCGAGCAACTCAAAAGTTCAGCAAAGGTACAACCTTTGGAAGTAACACGTGTCAATCCTGATCAGGCTTTTCACACGGCAAAAGACACAAAAGAAGTACAGATCCACCCCGCTGACCCGACGAAAACAACATTTGTGGCTTCTAACCTTGATCCCGCATAGGAAAGCGCGCTCATCGAGTTTCTCCATGAGCACTAGTAGATTTTTGCATGGCTACCTTCTGACATGCCGGGAATCCCCAGGGAACTCGCTGAGCACGCATTAAATCTAGATCCAAAGGAGAAACTAGTAAAGCAACCACTTCGACGCGTCGCAAAACCAAAACGCAAGGCCATTGGAAATGAGCTCCATCGCCAGACTGATGTCAATTTTACCAAAGAATTAACGAAATCAGAGTGGCTCACAAACCCAATATGTGTTCCAAAGAAAAACACTACATAACTTCGGATGTGCATCGACTTCACTGCTCTGAACAAACATTGTCCAAAAGATCACTTCCCATTGCCGTGAATCGACCAAATCATCGATGCAACCACGGGATGCGAACGCCTTTCTTTCTTGGACGCTTACTCAAGATACCACCAGATCAGGATGAAGGAAGAAGATCAGGAGAAAATGGCATTTATCACGCCTTATGGCGTATTCTGCTACACAACAATGCCGTCTGGCCTCAAGAACGCTGGAGCAACATATCAGCGGATGATGCAAAAGTTTCTAGGAAGCCAAATTGGCACAAACGTGAAAGTGTATATTGACGACGTCATAGTTACCACATGTCAAGGATCTGTGCTGATCAAGGACCTAGAAGAAACATTCAGAAATCTCGTTAGGTTTAGCATCAAACTGAATCTGAAGAAATGTTCCTTTGGAGTCCCGGCTGGGCAACTCCTCGGATATTTGGTATCAGCTAGAGGAATCGAGGCTAATCCTGAAAAAATACAAGAAATCCTCACAATGAAGAAGCCAAAAAATTTGCGTGGTGTACAACAACTGGCGGGACAAGTGGTGGCACTAAGTCGTTTTATTGCAAGATTAGGAGGAAAAAACACTGCCATTGTACGCCCTCATGAGGAAATCAGAAAAATTTGAATGGATGGAAGAAGCTCATCGTGCCTTCGAAGATCTTAAAAGAACATTTTCGACATCTCCTTTTGTCGTTTCAACAAAAGAGAAGGAACCTATGCTCCTTTATATTGCTGCCACACATCAGGTGGTCAGCATGGTCCTAGTCGTAGAGCGACCCAAAGAAGGAAAGACCCACGGCGTGCAGAGACCAGTTTACTTCCTGAGCGAGGTTTTATCTCCATCTAAACAAAGGTACCTATACTACCAAAAACTAGCATACGGGGTATTTATGACAGCGCGAAAACTACGCCACTATTTTTCGGAGCACCTGATCGTAGTGGTCAACGAGGCACCTTTGTCAAGCATCCTCAACAATCCAGAAGCAACTGGGTGTGTTTCTATATGGGGCATCGAATTATCCCCTCGGGATATCACTTATGAGAAGCACAAAGCAATTAAGTCACAAGTTCTACCAGATTTCATCACAGAGTGGACGGAATTGCAATATGCGGATCCACCAGACCTTTCTTGCGTCTGGACAATGTACTTTGATGGATCAAAAAGAACGGAGGGAGAACGAGCAGGAATCATACTAATATCACCTCAAGGCGACAATATGCGCTATATTTTTCGGATGAGCTTTACAAATGCATCTAATAACGAAGCAGAATACGAGGCCTTGTTGCGTGGCATGCGGATGGCCAAAGCCTGCGGTGCAACTCGCCTCAAAATATTTGGAGATTCAAATCTTGTGGCAGAGCAGGCAATGAGCAAATGTGATGCTGTCAGTGAAAATATGGTTGCTTATCGCGACTTATATAGCATCATGGAGGCTCAATTTGATGAGTGTGAAGTATCACATATAGGAAGAGCAAGCAATGAGGAAGCCGACAATCTAGCAAACATCGGATCATTGTGTTTACCAATACCACCAGGAGTTTTTTGGGAAGAGATAGTGGAGCGATCGATCAAAGCGAAAAGAGTCCCCGAGGTCGTAGCACCAAAAATAGGGAAAAAGAAGCATCCGCAAAAAGAGTTGGGGGCTCCTTCAGAAACCAAGAACATAGAAGAGGCCATCGAAGAAGAATAACAAGAAATCAAAGAGGTTATGCTAATTGAACCAACCTGGATGCAACCGTATATAGCATATATGACTAAGGGAGAGCTACCAGAGGATGTGATAGAAGCTCGGTGAATCACTCGACGATCGAAGGCTTTCAGGATAGTCAAAGGAGAACTATAGAAAAGAAGTATTTCGGGTGTGTTGCAGCATTGCGTAACACCCAAAGAAGGAAAAATTATACTGAAAGATATACATGAAGGAGTCTGTGGCCACCATGCCAGTAGACGAGCAATTGCTACTAAAGCATTCAGGGTAGGATTTTATTTGCTCACTGTAGTACAAGATGCAAAAGACATTGTAAGAACATGTGAAGCATGTCCACGATTCGCAACAAAGCCTGGAGCACCCGTCGCTGAACTGAATCCCATACCCTTGGCTTGGCCTTTCGCTCAGTGGGGACTCGACATTGTGGGAAAACTTCACAAATCATCGCCAGGAGGACACGTTTTTCTGCTAGTAGTAGTCGACAAATTTACTAAATGGATTGAAGCAATGTCTGTTACTACCCAAGATGGAACTTCGGCTGTGAATTTTATCAAATCCATAGTATTTCGATTTGGTGTACCAAATAGCATCACCACGGATAATTGGACCAACTTCACTTCCAATGAGTTCAAGGAGTAGTGCCAGGAGATGGACATCAAAATAAGATACACTTCGGTAGCTCACCCGCAAACAAATGGACAGATCGAAAAAGCCAATGGACTAGTTACCGCTAGACTCAAAAAGAGACTACTGGCACCACTTGATAGAGCAAAAGCAGCATGGGTGGATGAATTGCCATCCGTGTTATGGAGTTTACGTACAACTCCAAATAATTCAACACAAGAGACGCCTTTCTTTTTGGTCCACGGTGCGGAAGCCATGTTTCAAGTCGAGGTATCACATGAATCGCCAAGAGTAGCTGCATATAATGAAGAAGAATCAAGACAAGAACTTGAAGATGATGTGGATACGCTTGATGAAGCTCGAGACGAAGCCCTCCAAAGAGCAAGTATGTACCAGAAAAACCTGCGCAATTACCATAGCAGAAGATTGTGGCCTAGATTCTAGATAAGGGCCCAAAGAAGCAACCGACAAAGACTTTTTTTGTATTAGGAAAGAAACCATGAACCGACATTATGTTGGTATTGTAATCATGCGTGTATGAAACCTATCCGCATACAGCTTTGAGACCCGGCCTATTATATATAGGACGGGAGAAGGCCAAGCGAGGGTACCGAAATCTAGAGCACAACTTGTAATAGTGTGTTTTCTTAATATTCAGACGACTTGGATTCCATTGTTTCCCTGACATCCGGCGAAATCCCGAGCGTTCTCTTTTCGGCGAAACCCCAAATCCATCACCATGGGCATTGCCGAGGTTACCCCTCGTCAATACCTATATGGTTGGACCTTGAGGTAAACCATGTCTCCAACCAAGAGTTCTCTTTCACTTTTGTTTTTATTTACAAAGTGCGCCGACATGATGCCAGGTTCTTGGCGCCTCCATGCCGCCGGCAATACATGGCATAAACACTTACCTAGACCATACATATCACATGTCCTGCAAAATTAAGTTAGACACCTTCTACTTTATCTTTGCATGTTTTACGTGGTTGTTTGGGCTTTCACACAAGAATCATTTCTTACCTCCATACTTTCAACCACAACATGGATTAACTAGTTGTCGCTTTAAATCCCTTTTCAAGACCGTCCTTTGCAAATGCCATATCAACTAATGTAAGAGAGACTGACATACTCCAGCCACATATATGGTACAAGCCATATGTTAGGTGTGAAACTAGTCTCTTGTAGGATTACTCGTAAGGTCGGTCTGAGCCGCTTCATCAAACATTGTCACGATATCAACAAGTACACGTAGGAGGGTAGCAACTAGAAAATCAATACCTACATATTTTTATGTGTTTACTCGTACCAACACATCTACACATAGATTAGCTCTGGTACCACTAAAGGGTTTTGTAGCAAAAAAACAAAAATTCTAACGATGAGAATGACATAGCTAAGATATATCTATTAAGATGTAAAGTAACGAGAGGGATTTGGTGTTCATACCCATGAAGAGCGAAAGAAGGATTATGTTTCCGTTCAAACATTGCTGATGTAGTCGTACGGCATAGCCGACCTCAAGGTCGTGTAGGCGACCAAGCGATGAGCACCACAAATGACGGTTCCTCTATAGTTCTACACATGTCTAGTGTAGATACGTCTCCCAGGCTCCTGTCTAGCAAAGTAGGGGAAGAAGAAGATCCAGACTGAGATTCTAGTGGCACAATGGTGTGCGTATGGTGGACAAATCTCTATCTTCTTGTGCATGTTACAAACATTGGGACACACACGTGACTACGTGAGGGGGGAGCGAGGGAAAGAGAGAAGGAAAAGACAATGGGATGAATGAGAGGGGAGGTCCTCCTCACTATATATAGGGGGAAGGGGAGCACTACAACCAAGGAAGTCCCGCGGTGGGACTAAAGGGAGGAGGAGGATGCTGCTGGCGATGAGGTGGACCCCACCCGCGCGCTCCTAGGCCCTCCTAGGCCGGCCGACGGCCAAGCCCCCTTGGGGACGCCTTTCCCCCTCACGTGCCCTTCCCTTCAGGAAGGCCCATGTAGGTGGGCTTCCCTTTTAATTTAATTAAAATATATATTTAATAATTAATTCACTTAATTAATATTAAATACATATTATTTAATAATTCTCACTTCGAAACACCTTTCGAACCCCTCCGAACAACTTTGGATTCTCCCAGAAAGATTCCAGTACTCTCTTCTCTATTCTCTTATGATCTCGGATCAACCCTAAGCGTCATCTACACTTAAGTGTGCCGATCTACGGTTTGGGAATGCGTAGACATGCTCGAGACATCTCTCTGATCAATGACCAACATCGGGATCTAGAAAACCATGATGGATGATGGCCTGCAAGAGCACAGGTTCGTCAGAGCGTATTTTCACGAAAGTATTAGTTCCAACATTTATATTGATCCCAACAAAGAGCTTATGGAAGTATTTACCTGAGGAGTTTTTGTCACACCCAAGGTGTCACGTTGTCTTGAGTGAATTGACTTCAACTGTCGAGAGTGTAAATGGTGAGTGAAGTAGAGAGTACTTTGAAGTAACAAAAATTACTAAAAGTAATTAGTGTAAAAGTAAAAGTATCGGAGTTATTTGAGATTCCTGCACACGAAAAGTTAGGCACGAGGAGAAATAGTTCATGGTGATGGTGAATGTGCCAAATGGATAAAAATGAGATAAATGATTGTGATACTTCTTATTCATATATGAATAGGCAAGCAACCCATATGCTTATCAAGATTCCTCTTGGTAGATTCTTCCCAATTCCAATGATCTGTATGTTTGTTATCACAGTAATGGTCATCACATCAATTAAGGTCTTATGACTAGATCAAGGATTTCAACTTGATGGTTCCTGTTGGGGAGATGAGCCTCGGGTAGGCCAAGAAGGGGCCAACCAGCCGGCTCAAAGGAGCTCAGGCCGTCTGGACCCAGATCAAGGAACCACAGCCGGGTGGAATTCCCCACCCGGTCCGCATTCAAGTTTCCTCGGCTAGCCCGTCTAGCCGGGTAGCCAGAAGAACCGGCTGGGGGGGCCGCTCCTAGCCGGCCGCCTTGGATCCGCTGGCCACGGTACGATGGGGGTGAAGCTCCTTGCTGAGCGCACCTTTGACCAGACAGGCTGGTTGGCCTGGCCGGCGCTACTGGACAACTGCACCAAAGATGGAGGTTGACGAGCAAAGCAAGGGCTGACGAGGAAAGCTCCGGCTTATATATAAAGAACCGGCTGATGAATAAAGAGCCGTCTGACGAGTAAAGTAGGGGCGCTAGACACTGTAGCGTGGTCATCCCATGTACTAGAGGCTTGACTGGACCCGGTCCCACCGTTTGGCCCTGTCCAGCCGGCCCAATTTGTAAGGCCCATATCCAAATTGTAAACCTAATAACCCACCTTGTAAACTACATCCTCAATCTGTATATAAGGGGGGATAGTGCTAGGGTTCTAGGTAGACACAAGGGGAAGGACTTAGACAATTTCAAGCAAGAAGTAGCTAAGGAAATAGCTCGAGGAGCATCTGTATTGGGCATTTGCCCCCTTTGATAGTAGATCCTTGCAGGAGTAGGAGTTTTACCTCGCCAAGAGGGCTCCGAACCTGGGTACAACGTTGTGTTTGCAGCATCTATGCCCAACCCGTTGCGAGTAGCCACCAATAGCATCCTGATTGTCCCCTTCAAGCCATCCCCGATGGTACTGCCGTGTTCCACACCACGGTAGTTCCTTGTTATCCTCAAGTTATACTAGCTCCTCTTTTATATCGGTCGTGTCACTCGGGGGTCGCCAATTCACTAGTAAACAAGTTCATATCGATGAGATCTCTGAATCATTTTATCTGGGCCCTTAAATTGGACAACAAGCATTAGGCAAACATAGATAGTCATTGTCACAATATAATAATCATGAAAACAATCACAATAGATGGAAATATAGGAGGCACAATACATCTCAGCAATCCCCTACATCTCCCACCCTATGGGGATTTACTCAGACATGAGAGAAAGAGAGATCAAATGCATAATCGTAATGCAAATAGAAATTATCTCAACTTTACCGTAGCAAGCCACAATACCGTTGGAGATCAAATCAAATACAGACCAAAGTGGAATAGAGGTTTCAAACCCTAATCTTACAAGTACGAATCTCTCTCTCTCTCTCTCAGTACAAGTAGTAATGGTGGTGGAGTTGATGATGGAGAGGTTGGGGATCATCGAAGGATGAGATGGTGTTCTTCTCCTTCTTCAAATCTGATCTCCTCTCTTTTGGGACTATTTATGGCGGCTGTGTGTGTAATTCGTCTCACTGTCCTTTACGAAAGTTGCTTGTACTGATATAACGAAGGCGACGCCGAGTCGTACGGGCGGTCTCCGACCGTACTAGTGGTCGTTATGGTCTCAGGACACCTTTCAAGAAAGGGTCTTCAATTGGGGATTTGCTCTAATTGGTGTGATTAACCCATAAATGCTCTCAAATGTCCATTAGTGCTCAATGCCTGAAAAACAATATAAGAAAACAAGGTTTCGCTAATTTGCGATATTAACATTAGTTGAAAGGTTGAAATCAACGAAATCCGGTGAGAACCAATAGAAAATCCTTCATAAAAGTATCAATATTTGGAGCTATCAACTTCCCCAAGCTTAGCTGTTACTCGCCCTCGAGTGACAAAGCTATGAAGAATAATAGCGAGAAATGAATTCACACAAGGAAACTCACAATTCAAGATTGTATCATATTCCATCGTCTCAAATCCGACAACCTTAAACATGAGCATAATATATCTGAACAATTGCACTTAAGTTCGCTTCCTAACCGCATATAACTCACCAGATAATAATTCTTAAACTCGAAAGAGACTGTCAAAAATTTGGCTAGGCTTGCGAATCAATTCTTTCAGCGCCTCTCTTTATGAGAGTAAAATCATTTTTAGCACGAATGCTTTTGTCAAATTAGAGGTGAACTAGTAGATGTCAAAAGAAGTATAAACTTAGGGCTTTTCATTAACACCCACTTCAAAATTCGTGGCTTTCGAATACCCCATATTTTCCTTGTATTTCAAAAACTTTAATCTTTTAAGTGGTGAGGTGACGCCGAAACTTTACAAGGCTAAAAAAATTTCAGCTCATATCTTGATGGTATTTTATTTTTTCTCAAGTACTTGGGCTCATGGAATTAAATTTTTGCACATCACAGCAATGCTACAAATGTCTCCCCAACTCGTAACCGACATCTGAGATGAACTCAAGATCATTTGTAAGCCATAGGAGTTGTTATTTCCATGAAGTTTGGGTACTCTCATAAGTCTCTTTGAATAAATGTATATCTTTTCAACTAAGGAAGGCGAGTTTGGCATCTCCCTCAACCCATCACAAAATATTCATTCCTTCAAACAATTCTTTTTGAAAAGGTGTTTTCAAGTTAAACCGTTAAGATGCAGGTTGAGTGCTACTAAGATTAAACCCTTAAGACAAAAAAATGGCACCAAAGTACTCAATAAGACACTTTTTCTTGTTCTCAAAAGTTTGGAATTTATTCCGAATTGGTTGTTTTTCTAACTAATCGTAATTGTCATAAGTTAAAACCAAAGTAGCAACATTAGCCTTGAGAGTAAGTCTTAAAATATAACGAGCTAAAAGTGGAGCGGAACTCAAGTGCAACCTAACAAACATAGGATGATCATGAATAACTTACAGGAAGAGGGAAAATAGGAATATGGTACCTCCTCGCTTGCTAATCTCTCACTTGAGTTGACTACTCGAGGTCTTCTCCATGGATAAGTCACTGAAGTGAATAACCTGCAAGAAACAAAAAGAAAAAAGAGAGGTCTTCAAACGAAACAAGATAAAGGCTAATTCTATTTTTTGTGTTTTCTTTCACCAATGCAAAACTGAAAGAAAACATGCAATTGAAGAAAAATGAATAAATCAAATCAAAAAACAAAAATATGAATGTAAAGGTGGGAAGGAATTAAACCTCCCCAAGCTTAGACTCTTGGTTTATCTCAAATCAATTGTTGCCACCACCATTGGGTGGAGGCTGCTAGTGTGGCTGGTATGGATAGTAGTTCAGGAATTCGGAAATGAAATAGGTAAAATTCTAAGTTAGATTGACAAAGTTGGCATTCACATCGTGAAACGTGTTCTCCACATTGCTGATGCGATGCACCACCTGGTCAAAGTCACCCCTGGGACTTAGTCGAATCCCGGCTGAGGTGGGGGCATGTTATGTTGCTGGTGGTATTGGGAAATGGTTGTTCTTGATGATGTTCTTGACCATAGTCATCCCAACCCATGGTGCTCCAGTCTTCCTCCTCCTCATGTTGCTGATGGCTACATCCCACGCCTTTCCAACCAGGGTTCCCTCCTGGGGGTACAATCCTCCCCGAGGAAATCATTGCTTGAGAAAATTCCTCTTCACTGAGGACCCGGTTCTGTTTTCCTAGAAAACCAAAAGCTTCTAAAAATGGAAGAAAAGTTTGGTGGGCATCACGGTTAGGTTCAAAACAAAATTGATAAGCATGAAGCTTGCATTGGAGCTTATAGACCCCCATGAATTTGGTGCTTTCTAGTGAGCATCATACAAAAACTTACTCCTAGCCACAACCCTCTCACAAGGCATGAAACTCTCACTCACGTAGGCGATCTGAGTGATCAAACCACCACATAAAATACCACCCTAGTGAGCCGACCTTTGGCAGCGAAAGTGTTGGATGATCAAAGCACCCAAGTTTAACTTGTGCTACATTTTTGGATGAAGAGCCATGTAAATAACACTTGTCTC
The DNA here is from genome assembly GCA_910589775.1 of Avena eriantha. Classification (NCBI taxonomy): domain Eukaryota; kingdom Viridiplantae; phylum Streptophyta; class Magnoliopsida; order Poales; family Poaceae; genus Avena; species Avena eriantha. The sequence goes on along the minus strand of OU342745.1, from coordinate 35,038,767 downwards.
GAGGCTTGCCATTGCCTCGGTGTGTCCCTTTCGAAAGAGTGAATTCGCCAAAAGTGTGGCGAAGTAGCGGATAGTAGGATTCTGAATAGTAGCGCTCTTCTTCCGTAAATAATCAGTGTTCCTAAAAACAGAAATCTCCTCCTAGGCATGCATTGCCTCAAAGAGGAGTTCCTCAGAGGTATCGAGCTCTCATCATGGGAGAACCTGAAGCAATCACAAAATTTATAAAAAGTGAGGCTATGAGGTTGCCCATTGAGCACGAAATTTATAGTGCAATAATGTTGTTGGAGCTCAAGGTCATCGTGGAAGGATGACATGAATTCATGTGTGGCGCGCTCGTAGGTGTCGATGGAGATAAGGGAGAAGGCTACCATGCTAGTGCTCTCGGTCATCAAGTCAAAGTCACCCTTCAACCCATGACGAGAGAGGAACTCATGGCATGCCCATTTAGTGGGAAGCACCTTGCATTCGCTCACCCTCTTGTAGTCCTTGTCTAGCGCGACCTTCAAACTATCCCCCTCTGAACACATCTTATTTGATCCTAGCACCTTGGAGGTGCCTAAAGTTCCTGTAGTTCCCGAGTCCCTCTCGGTGCAGAAAATCTTTCCAATGTTCATTATACTGCAAAATTTCAAAGCAAAACTATAGGCATCAATCCCTGGTATATAAAAAAACGATTACAGGTAGAAATTACAAATCCTAACGTGAGGAATCAAAAATAAACTCAAAATATGAAGAACTCATCTAGGTAGCCAATGTGAGGGATTCAACCATGAATTTTAGAAAATGAAGCATGGATCGGGTGAGGAACTTACCGATGTGAATATTCCTCCACTCAAACAAACAAAATCATAGAAGAATCAAGAGTTCTAGGAGGTTAGGGTTTGTGACGAGGGTTTAACTCATCAATGCCCATTCTTATGGACTTGGGTTTTGGAGAAGGAGGGAGTGCTGGAGGCATCAATGGGCTAGCAAACAAGCACACAGGGACGCAAGTTTTACCCAAGTTCCGGCCTCGTAGAGGTCCCTACTCCTGCTTGTCTGTTCTTGGAATTATCGAGGGAGTCGAAAGTTACAGGGGCACGCAGATGCAATCTGGCGAGGTTGTGGAAACTAGGGTTGTGATTATCCTCCTCGCCGCCCCCTCCTAGCCTTTATATAGATAGGCTAGGTCTCAGGTAGCAGGTCGAGTCGGTTACAGATTAGGGTTTATCCCTTTAAACTATCTATCTTAAGCTTCGTCTTGCGCTGCAAGCAATCAGAGACTCCGTGAGCCACCCGAATCCTGCATTGAACCCTGGCAACGCCATGGGCTTCCATCGTATCTGGACCGTATACGCTAAGCCCGAGTACCTATAGGGTATGCCCATGTCAGTAGCCCCCGAGTGTCTAGTGGAATCATAGATTCGAGTGGAGACTTTATGAAGAATTTCGAGTGCATAGTTGAGCATATTTTTGAATGCTTTGTTTGTGTCATAGGGTTGTTGATATACATGCCTTATTTATCCAATATATCGGTATTAGTTAACTGCCTTAGGGCAAAACAACGCAATCTACTCAAACTCGAGTCCCCAGACTCGAATTCAGAAAAATGCTGGTGTAACTCGACTCATGCTGCAGAGGTCTTACAGGAGTCGAAATCCAGTGTATAAATGTGAGCACTCGACGCATCCGTCAAGGCATATTCATCGCACCTGTAGTTATGGATAATTTCTGGTAGAGCACAGGAGATGCGTTTCCAGGCCTTATTTAGGTCTTATATTCACGCTGTAAGCGTGGCATCTGAATTTTGTCATCGCGGAGATGACTCAGGTGACCCAGGAGACGTAGTCTCTTTGTAGGGGAAGATATGAGGCGGGGTCGCCGTAGCATTCGAGCGTGGATGTTATCGACACAGAGTACGATGTATAGGAAGAATAATCATAGGGTGCGCGGCTAGAGCTCCCTATGGGAGTAGCCACCGAGTGCCTATTAGAGTCGTAGACTCGAGTGGGGACTATAAGTAATTTGCAACTGCTATCATCTTTTGTTGCTTGTTTCAGTTGAGTGTGCTTTCAGCGTTCCCTATGGGAGTAACAAATAGTCCACAATTGAATCGTTGATTCAAGTGAAGGGTTTTGATGATGCTTGGATATCTGCGGAAAAAATTCTTCGGGTGCGCGGCCAGCGCTCCTGTTAGGAGTAGCCCCCGAGTGCTTGGTTGAGTCAAAGACTCGATTAAGGACTAAAGTAGTCAAAATGTTCTCCTTCTGGAGTTGATGATGTTAGTGTTGACGATGAGGTGACCTCAGTTACCTGCGTGAGCGGATTTGATGGGACGTGACGAGTAGTGGGTCCCACTTTTTGACTTTGATTTGACCGGGCATGCGTAATCTTCTATTTTAACTGTGTCTCCTCGATTTCCACGCGTAATGGGAGTAGTGGGGGACGGTTCGTGGTTTACCCTCGCCATGCGTCAATGTCGATGTGCGCCACGCGTCTGGTAGATTTCTTTCTGGCTGTTGGATGTCATCTGCTAGGGGGTTAAGTAGGGACACACCATGCGGTAATTCTCCACATCTCTCTTCTTGCTCGTGCTTCCTCCGCCATTGTTGTTCCTACTGCTTCCTTGCGCACATCCTCCTCGTGGCACTAGACCAGCTTCGCGTATTCCCCGGTTATTTCTTGCGCTCTCATTGCCATCGTAAGATGGGCAAGAAGAAGGGGCGCCACCACTGGATCTGCGGCCACCATTGTCGCCACCAAGAAGAAAGGAGGCACCGCTATCATGGGCACTAGCACCGCCGGCGCTGGGAAAAAGAAGGGCGCGGGGACTCGCGTCACCAATGGGTCCTGGCGCCCATCCACCATCAAGTCTTCGGAGTTGTTCAATCTGCGCCAAGATGGAGCACTTCCTCCCGCAGAAGATGACTCTCGCGTGCCTGGCGAGGAGGTAATTCCCAGTCCTCCCGTGGGTTTTCGAGTGATGTTCCTCACCTTCATCATCCGCGGTCTTTCTCTTCCCCTGCATCCTTTTGTTAGGGGTCTTCTCTATTTCTATGGCCTCCAGCTGCACCAGCTGTCCCCAAATTCGATTATCCACATCACTTGTTTCATCACCCTTTGCGAGTGCTGGCTCAGAATCGAGCCACACTTTGGTCTTTTCAAGAAGCTTTTTAAGCTCAAACATCAATCGGCGGCTGGTTCGGTAGTCTACGAAGTAGGAGGCTGCGGGATCCACGTTGACTCCTCCATCACTTACTCTTATATTAAAATCACCGCATCTGTCCAAGGGTGGAGAGATAAGTGGTTCTACATCCGCGACCAGAAGGCTGACGGAGAGAACTACGGACTCGCGGCCTTCGATTCTATAGCAGCCTGCAAGAGGAGGCGTTCCTGGAAGAACATCGTGATGGCCAGTGAGTCCGAGGAGACGGAGACACTGTATCAGTGTGTCTGCAACCTCGAAAGCGGTATAGGAAAATAGGAAGGTGGCTCTGCACTCATTTGCACATGGTTGTGCCGCCACGTTCAGCCTCTGCAGGCCAGAGCCCATCCGATGTACCGCTGGATTGGTGCTGGCGATGTCACTCGTATATCTACAGAGGGCATTTCTACGGGTGAGGTAGATAGGGGGTTGCGGCTGGTCACCAAGTACACTGCCAAGGAGGATCTCCCTGGCGAATCAGTCGTGCCTCCTTTCGAAGCAATCCTCCACCTAAGCTGAATTTCTCTTCGTAGTTTGTTGTCTTTTCGATTGCTTGTAGATGCCTTTGTGTACTGATGCTTTTTCTTGTGTTAGGACTGGGCCATGGCTGCAAATTTTCCTCCTCGTCCTGAGGGAGTTATCCCTCGTGAGGTAGATGAAGAGGACAAGTCGGGCTCTACCGTCCATGTGGAAGAAGAAGAAGCCCCTGAGTCCGGTCACCACGGGACTCGCAAATGTTCCCGTAGCAAGGACTCTGATGCTTCCTCGCCGACGATGCCGGAGGGTTCTCCTGCTGCTGCAGAGGAGCCCTTTCCCGCTGTGCATGTACGTGCCATGGCTCCTCCTGCACGGAAGAAGCTGCGGGTGCCCAAGGAATCGTCGGATTAGTCTTTTGACCTTGAAAAATTTAACTGGTAAGTTTTTATATCCGTGAGTTCATCTTGTTTTCTTCGAAGTTTCTTTTCTGAAATGGAGTCGGGCCTGCTTTGCAGTCAAATGGTGCCGTCGTCTTCCGACGATGTTCAGTTTGTGAAAGAATCCGGAGTAGAAGACTCCAAGAAGGAGGTGGCTATACAGTCACCTTCTCCTCTGGTGGTGGCCCACTCCAGCGCCAATTCTTCGAGTTTCCCCCCACGCCGGGGGCACCAGATGGTTGCATAGATGCCTACTCGACAGGCATCTTCAGAGTCCCTAGAAGAACACGTAAGTGTCTTTTTTCTCGTTGGTAATCGATTGTGGAGTTTGTGCTTTTTGTTGACGCTGAATTTTGTTTTCTTTGGATGTAGACTATTGTGAAGGATTCCACTCGCCTCGAAGAGTAGGTCCTTGCTTTGGGTCGACAGAACGCCTTGCTGGACAACTGCCATCGTGCAGTTGAAGGTTTGCTCTAATCTTTGTCTATTTAATCTCCTTTATATTGAAATTTGTATACTCATGTATTTTCTGTGCTCTGCCCTTTGCAGGTGAGCATAACGAACTTCTTCGTCGCTTTACTTCCCTCGAGAAGGGGCTTGTTGCGGCGGAGAAGAAGCGCGACGAGGCAATCGCAGCCCTGGAGGAGTCGCAGAAGCGTGAGGAAGACCTACGCGCTTCTGCTACTGAGAGGGAGAAGTTGTTCGTGGAACAACTTTTCTCGACTGTAAAGGCGCTCTCAGGTAGTTGCACTACTTCAATTGGTTTTCTTGTTCTTATGTTGACACCTTGTATTCTTCAGATGTTGCTGGTCTAAGCTTTGATGCCCAGGCCTAGCGTTGCGAGGATGCTCTTGCTGGCGTCGTGGCCGTAGTCAAGGATCGCGATAACTCCCTCAAAGAGACGCTGGGGAAGGGCAAAGGTGTGTTGAGCCGCCAACGATCTGTTGGTGCTACTATGGCACTCGCGATGGCGCAAGCCCATGGCGTGGAGTTGGATCCCAGCACGATCTCTAGGTGATGCCTATCGACCCGGATGCCCAACAGGTAGTGTTTGCTCCTTTCACTTCTAGCTGTGGTAAGTATGGGCCTCAACTTATCGATACAGTCGCGAGATATTCTATGGAGCTACAGCGAGCGAAGGAGGCGAAGACTGCGGCATCTAGGGCTACCACCGGGAAGTCTGTGGCGTCGGAGGTTGCCACATACTCGATGAGGCTGTCGAAGTCGAAGTCCAAGTCAAAGAAGCAAATAGCTCCTTAGTTGCCATCTGTAATAGTTGTAGCTTCCTTTTGACTAGGCTATAGTTTTGTGTGTGTGTCCTTGTGAATACTTTGCTCCGTTTGAATGCATTCACACTTTTATCAGTGTATTCTTGTTCCCTTACTTGCTTATTGCTTGATTGTAATAGGGTCCTTCGTGGTATCCTTGTGACTCTCCTCCTACCGATGAGAACGCATCGCAACCGCGTTCAAAGGTGGTGGATCTATCTCTTCTCTGATGACTGTGTGGTCATATTAAGCAGTTGGAGCGGGAGTTGCCCATTGTCCGTGGTAACGCGGATGTGTGAAAGTCGAAGGCGGAGAAGGCCGCCACCCACGAGAAGTATCTTCTATATGAAGTTGCTCAGTTGAATGAGCAGTTTAAATGTTAGCTCTCTATCTTCTTATCTTTTCCTTAGCCATTCGCGGCGATGCCTTGGCTTATGCTGTTGGTCTTGCTTTCGTAGTTGTTAGCACGCGCCATCCGCAGGATGAGAAGGACCAGGTGGCCATTCGGTTGAATAACTTAACCCAGGAGCAGCTACAAGCTAGTGGGTACTTCTAGGTGGATCATGATCGCGCAGTTGCGTTGGCAACTTTGCAGGATAGTGCTTCGTGGGTGCTTCAATGCTTGAAGAAGGCGCAATCTTGCCTGAAGTATATTTTCCAGACTATGTTTCCGCTGGATGCTGTACCTTCAAGCCTGTTGACTTTTTTGGCGAAATTTCAAGATATAAGCGCGATCCGCGAGTGCGTGTGGCAGCCGCTGGTCGCAGGTGCAAAGGCCGCCCTGTTGCTGGTGAGACTGCATCGGCCAGATGTGTACATAGCGTCTGTTGCTGCTGGACCGCCGCCACCACCAGAAGGGACAACTTGGAACATGGTACCACATTATCAGGCGGTTGACTGTCTAGCAGAGGATATCGTTGACTTCTTTGAAGAGCAGACAATGTTCTTCTTTTGCAGTTGTAGTGTAATTTGTATCCTGCACATAGATGTATAAGTGTTGTAAAATTCATATGATTTGTGGTGGGTGATACATTGCAAATGTATCTATAATTTTTGATGTTCCATCCTTGGTTTTATCCACTTTCTTGTGTTTTGTCCACACTTTGGAGTACTTTTCATATGATTTCTTGGACTAACCTATTAACAAGTGCCACAGTGCCAATTGCCTGTTTTCTGCTGTTTTTGGTTCCAGGTAAGTCAGAAAATCAATATTCTTGGAATTGGACCGGACAATAGCCAAAGTTGATATTTTCCCGGAAGACTCACGGAGCCAGAAGGAGAGTCGGAGAGGGGCCACAGGGTGGCCACACCACCCCATGGTGTGGGCCCCCTAGCTTCCCACCGACCTTGCCCTCTGGCCTATAAGAAGCCTCCCGAGGCATAAACCCTAAATAGCCAAGCCTCCAGCCACGAAAAGTTCCGCAGCGCCGTAGCCACCGCAGGGGAGATTCTGGGGACAGAAAGTCTCTGTTCCGGTACCCTGCCGGGACGGGGAAGTGCTCCCAGAGCCATCTCCATCGATCTCCACCGCCATCTCCATCACCGTTGCTGATTCCCATGATGAGGAGGGAGTAGTTCTCTCTCGAGGCTAAGGGTTCTACCGGTAGCTATTTGTTCATCTCTCTCTCTATGCATGATCATATTGTGATCATGAGCTTTGTAATATAGTAGATCCACCTTGCTACTCACATGCTTAATAGATCTCTGCTCTCCCCAAGTGTGTGAAAGTGACAGCGTGCTCACCATGGTGGCACTTAGGCTAGAGATTACAAATACTTGTTATGAGTTATATTTGGAGTTGGATGTCTTTATGAAATTGTGGTGTTTGTTGGACTCATCTAGTACTCAAGGTGACAGTGTGGGGTTTTCTAGATGGGAAAGGCTTACTTTGAGGTGTGCTGTTATAGCCCTACCATCGATTAGAGTGTCCAACCGGAGAGTAGTTAAGAGTAGTATCATAAAGAGAACATATTTATATGAGAGTGTTCACTAGCGAAAGTATGATCCCTATGCCTTCTTTCTAAGCATTGAAACACCGTTTGCTACTAGATATGTTACATATTTGCTTGCTTCCATCTTTATTTCAGTTTGCCTTTAGTCTCTTCCACGCCATCAAGCTATTCTCTATCACCGTTACCACTTATAATTATCCATACCACTTGTATTTCACTATCTCTTCGCCGAACTAGTGCACATATACACCTGACAAGTGTATTGGGTGTGTTGGGGACACAAGAGACTTCTTGTATCTTGATTAAAGGGTTGCTTGAGAGGGAATACCTTTAACCACTTCCTCCCTGAGTTCAATAAACCTTGGGTGATCCACTTAAGGGAAAACTTGCTGTTGTTCTACAAACCTTTGCACTTGGAGGCCCAACAACTGTATACAAGAATAGAAGTGCGTAGACATCAAGCTATTTTCTAGCGCCGTTGCCAGGGAGGAAAGGTAAAAGGTATTCACACCGGAGGATTAAAGAAGAAGAAACTCCCACGGCAAACGCCTATTTTCCGGTGTGAGTGCTCGAAGTTATTTCCTTTAGATTCTGCAATTTTGTCTTTTTGTTTCTTTGTTTTCACTAGTTAGGCTTAATGGAAAACAACAACAAAATTAGAAAGCTTTATAGTATTTATCTTGAGTTAGGACTTGAATTCTTTGAAAAGAAAATTAAAAAACCCTCGGAACCTTCTTTGCATGTAGTATGAATCTTTTGAACACCTTTATTGCTAATGCTATGGAAAAGTCTAAGCTTGGGGAAGCTGGTTTTGATGAGAATGATCTTTTTAGTCCCCCAAGCATGGAGGAGAAAATTTACTTTGATGATACTATGCCTCCAATATATGATGATTACAATGATGAATATGATATTTTCAGTCCACCTACTATTGAGGAGGAAGTTAATTATGATTACAATATGCCTCCTATGTTTGATGATTATGGTGATGAAAATAATAATGATAGCTATTTTGTTGAATTTGCTCCCACTACAATCAATAATAATGACTATGTTTATGTGGGGAGTATTAATTCTTTTATGCATGTGGCTCATGATAAGAATGTTTCTTGTGATAGTTATATTGTTACTTTTATTCATGATGCTATTGAAAGTTATTACGAGAAAGGGAAACATGGTTTTATGCATCTCAATAATATTAAGTTTCCCCTCTTTATGTTGAAAGTCTTGAAGTTGCACTTGTTTTGCTTTCCTACGCTTGTTGCTTTGTGCTTTCATGACTTGTTTCTTTACAAGATTCCTATGCATAAGAAGTGGGTTAGACTTAAATGTGCTTTGAATTTGCTTCTTGATGCTCTCTTTTACTTCAATTCATATGTCTTATGTGAGCATCTTCTCAAACTATCATGCCTAACATAAAGGCGTTAAAGAAAAGTACTTATTGGGAGATAACCCAAAAGTTTTAAATGAGTCTTGGAAGTTATTACCTCTGTAATAACCGCTCCTTATCCTTTTTATTTGCTTTTTGTGCCAAGAGTAACCTCTAATGAGAGAAAAGTAATGATTGGGAAAGTTGCTGTCCTGAAACATATATATGTACTTCACCGTAAATATTCGTGTAAAATCGCTGAACGTCTTTTTGAGGCGTGAATTTTTGTGCTTCTGCCCAGGTTGTTATCTAACTTTCGTTAGTTCAACACTTTTTGATTTGAGCAACAGAAGGTCTTCAAAAAAATTCGTCTTTACCTGCTGGTCTGTTTTGACAGATTTCTGCCATTTTCTGCATTTGCTTCTTGTTGGTTCCTTTTTGAGTTCTTTTGGGGAATTGAGATTTTTGAGGGAAGTGCTACAGTAGCTAGTGTTTTAATGGAAGTTTTATTGGTGTTGGAACTAAACCTTAAGACTTATTTATCTTGAGTACACTAATGTTGCTAATAAAGATTGTGTGAAGTTTGGTATGAAGGAAAAAATTTCAGGTGTATGGAAGGAATGAGTAATGAGATGAAGGATGGACTAAAGCTCAAGCTTGGGGATGCCACACGTGTCACCCCAAGAAATATCCAAGAGGTACAAGCGTCAAAGCTTGGGGATGCCCAAGGCACCCCCCTTCTTCATCAATAAAAATCCCAGGTTTCTTCCATACGCTTCATTTTTATTGTTTCATGCACAGTTGTGTTGTTCTTGGAGCATCTTCTTCTTCGTTTTTGTTTTGGTTTTTTGTTTTCTTGGTTTGCTTAGTTTGCTGAATAAATTGGTTGGACCCCCTCTTTCATACATTGGTTTTCAAATAGTTTGGTTTGGATTGGAAAAGAGTAGGAAAGCTCATGCTTAAGTGGTAAAGAGAGCTTGTTTTTGGTTGTGTCCTATGCTTTGTCATGCCATGCTTGATATTGATTTGGCTTTATGCTTAGTATTCTTTGCTATAGCATGACTTGTTATAAACAATTGAGATTGCTTAATGTGCCTTGGATGAATCATGCGTTGTTTTAGCATAAAGCATAGTATAGTGGTATTCTCCTTGGATGCTTTATTTGGGTTGACTTGGGACATGATCACACCATGTTATGACTATCTCAAGTCACCATAGCCTTTATGATCCTTCAATTTTCAACTTGTAGTATCACTTTATGCTTTTATCAATGATGTTTTGTCTCTATGCATGATTATGGCCATTATTGCTCTCTTAGTTTGTCGCTCCCAGTCTTTTGCTAGCCTCCACAACCAAGTATGAGTTCCACTCATGCATCCAACTCCCTAAACCAAGTTATTCCAAAGAGTCCACCATACCTACCTACTAGCTTATGCTATTCTAAGTATATTCATGCTTTTGTCCCAAGACTTGTTGATTGATGCATACCTTGATATTGCTTGTTTTAAACTATTGGTATCTAGTCACTCTTATAAACTTTGAAGGTGCCATATGCATTTATGTTTGCTACTCTATGAGGGACAAGCTGAATGCCATTATGCTATGTTTTCTTTATGTGGAACAAACAAACGTCTTGCAAAGCATTGTTATTCATGAATCTTGTGTTTGTGCCTTTTCATGTTGCAACATAGTTTCTTTGTCTTATTGCTAGAACTTTGTCTTTCATGTTATGATTGAAGTACAATGATCCCAGCTTTGATTGTTTTTCAAATACTTTGATCAAGTTTATGATGGTGCATGTCACCTCAAAACTTATTCTTTCTTTTTATCACTTACCTACTCGAGGACGAGCAGGAGTTAAGCTTGGGGATATTGATACATTGCAAATGTATCTATAATTTTTGATGTTCCATGCTTGGTTTTATCCACTTTCTTGTGTTTTGTCCACACTTTGGAGTACTTTTCATATGATTTATTGGACTAACCTATTAAAAAGTGTGACAGTGCTAGTTGCCTGTTTTCTGCTGTTTTTGGTTCCAGGAAAGTCAAAAAATCAATATTCTCAGAATTGGACTGGAGAAAAGCCAAAGTTGATATTTTCTGAGAAGACTCGCGGAGCCAGAAGGAGAGTCGGAGAGGGGCCACAGGGTGGCCACACCACCCCATGGCATGGGTCCCCCAGGCCGCGCCAGGGCATGGTGTGGGCCCCCTGGCCACCCACCGACCTTGCCTCTGGCCTATAAGAATCCTCCCGAGGCATAAACCCTAAATAGTCAAGCCTCCAGCCACGAAAAGTTCTGCAGCACCGCCGCCACCACAGGGGAGATTCGGGGGACAGAAAGTCTCTGTTCCGGTACCCTACCGGGACGGGGAAGTGCCCCCGGAGCCATCTCCATCGATCTCCACCACCATCTCCATCACCATTGCTGATTCCCATGATGAGGAGGGAGTAGTTCTCTCTCGAGGCTAAGGGTTCTACCGGTAGCTATGTGTTCATCTCTCTCTCTATGCATGATCATATTGTGATCATGAGCTTTGTAATCTAGTAGATCTACCTTGCTACTCAAGTGCTTAATAGATCTCTGCTCTCCCCATGTGTGTGAAAGTGACAGCGTGATCACCATGGTGGCACTTAGGCTAGAGATTACAAATACTTGTTATTAGTTATATTTGGAGTTGGATGTCTTTATGAAATTGTGGTGTTTGTTGGACTCATCTAGTACTCAAGGTGAAAGTGTGGGGTTTTCTAGATGGGAAAGGCATACTTTGAGGTGTGTTGTTATAGCCCTACCATCGATTAGAGTGTCCAACCGGAGAGTAGTTAAGAGTAGTATCATAAAGAGAAGATATTTATATGAGAGTGTTCACTAGCGAAAGTATGATCCCTAGGCCTTGCTTCTAAGCATTGAAACACCATTTTCTACTAGATCTGTTATATGTTTGCTTGCTTCCATATTTAGTTCAGTTTTCCTTTAGTCTCTTCCACGCCATCAAGCTATTCTCTATCACCGTTACCACTTATAATTATCCATACCACTTGTATTTCACTATGTCTTCGCCGAACTAGTGCACCTATACACCTGACAAGTGTATTGGGTGTGTTGGGGACACAAGAGACTTATTGTATCTTGATTGCAGGGTTGCTTGAGAGGGAATACCTTTGACCACTTCCTCCCTGAGTTCGATAAACCTTGGGTGATCCACTTAAGGGAAAACTTGCTGCAGTTCTACAAACCTTTGCACTTGGAGGCCTAGCAATTGTCTACAAGAATAGAAGTGTGTAGACATCAGTGGGTTTATATGATACCCATTAATATGTATAAAGCTTGCTAGCTTGTATGTTTTTGAGTGTTTTGTATTCTGTAGTTCTTTTTCGTTAGCCTGACATGCTTTTATCTCAGCACCTTGCCAACCTGTCAGGTGCGTTGCAGCTGGGTTGGTGTTTATGAAGGGTTCGATTGATAGCGTGTCAGCTACTCAGGATACTGCGATTTGTTCGTAGAACGAAGGTATAAAGGGTGTCATAGCCCCCGAGTGATGAAATTGCAAGAAAATAGAAAAGACACAAAGTTTTGGGGCACTTAGCTTTATTTCTTCGCATAATAGTATGAGGTACAATGTGTGGCTAAGTAGCCTAGCTTAATAGCCTTATTTGTAAAGTAAAGAACACCCAAGGGTAGAAACGACGCAGCTACGTGACATTCCAGGGGTTGGATTATGCGACTCCATGTTCCAGGTCTTTAAGGCGATAGGCGCCACCTGGGATTACTTCAGTTATCACATAAGGTCCTTCCCAAGGGGACTCAAATTTTAGGTTCCCTTGCTGCTTCTGTCGCAGGACCAGGTCTCCTTCGGTGAAGGATCTGGGGCGTAGCCTTCTGCTATGTTAGTTGCGGAGGTTCTGCTAGTAGATCGTTGATCTTTCCACTGCAATCTCGTGTGCCTCGTCGAGGAGGTCGACGGAATCCTCGAGTGCGAGGTTTGACTCATGTCTACAATATGCGACCACCCACGGGGCTTTGTAGTGCACTTCTGCGGGTAGCACCGCTTTAGTGCCGTGCACCATGAAGAATGGAGTGTAGCCTATGGCGCTGTTTGGAGTTGTGCGCAGGCTCCAAAGCATTGATTGCAGCTCGTTTGGCCAGCAACCGACGGCTTATTCGAGTGGCCGGAGAAGTCGTTTCTTGATTCTGCCGCAGACGAGGTCATTGGCCTTTTCGACTTGACCGTTGGTCTGAGGATGGGCCAGCAAGGCGTAGCTAATGTTTATTCCCAGGTTTTCGCAGAATTCCTGGAACTCCTTGGAGGTGAAGTTTGTCCTATTGTCTGTTATGATGCTATGTGGCACTCCAAAACGGTAGACGATGGACTCGAAGAACTTGACCGTGCTGGCTCCTGATTGATTCGTCACTGGGATGGCCTCGATCCATTTGGTGAATTTGTCGACTGTGACGAGGAGGTAAACATAACCTCCTCGCGACGACCTTGGGAGCTTGCCGACCATGTCGAGTCCCCACTGTGCAAAGGCCCAAGCCAATGGTATTTGCCTGAGTTCCGCGCCAGGTGTGTGTGGTTTGTCCGCAAATTGCTGGCAAGCGTTGCATCGCTGGACGATGTCCTTGGCGTCGTGCATGGCCATTGGCCAGTAGAATCCGTCTCGTAGAGCCTTGGCGACAAGGGAACGACTGCCTGCGTGGTGCCCGCAAGTGCCTTCATGTATGTCGAGGAGGATGGCCCTTCCGTCCCTGTTGGAGATGCACCGTTGAAGGACTCCTGTGATGCTGCGCTTGTATAGTTCGCCACTGATGAGGGTGAACGCCTTGGATCGTCGCGCTATGTGACGCACGTTAGTTGGGTCATCTGGCAGCCTCTTGCTGAGCAGATATGTGATGTATGGCTATGTTCAGGATACGTCGATCATCATGATCTCCATGGGGCCTTCGAGTCCTGTGTCAGACTCCATGTTGTCGATTTCCATAGGCTCCCTCGGTGGAGTAGCCCCTGAGTCCTTTGTCGCACTAGTTTTAGGCTCCGTAGTCTTCTGCTTGATGGAACGCTCGCAGATGCGCTCCAGAAATACGTCAGGTGGCACTTTGGTGCGGGTGGATCCAATGTTGGCGAGTGTGTCCGCCTCCTCGTTGCTTTCACAGCCGACGTGGCGTAGTTCGCAGCCATTGAAATCCCCTTCGAGTGTGTCGTAGAGGTCGCGGTAAGCGATCATGTTGTCGCTCAGGGCATCACACTCGTTCATTGTTTGGTTGACCACCCGTTTGGAGTCACCGTAGATGACTAGTTGCTTGGCGCCGCAGGCTTTCGCCATCCGCATCCCATGGATCAAGGCTTCGTATTCAGCTTCATTGTTGGAGGACATGAACTGCATTCGCAGAACGTACCTCCTCTTGTCGTCTTGGGGTGATGTCTGTATGACACCTACGCTAGCTCGTTCCTTGCGCTTGGATCTGTCGAAGTGCATTGTCCATAGGTAGGACATATCTGGCTTGTCGGGGAGCTGGTTCTCCATCCAGTGTACGAGGAAGTCCGGGAGAACTTGCGACTTGATCGCGTCATGCTTCTCGTATGTGATGTCGCGTGGCGACAGCTCGATGCCCTAGAGCGCGACTCGTCCAGTGGCATCAGGATTATTGAGTATATGCCCGAGTGGGGCACCGTTCACCACCACGATTGGGTGCTCCTGGAAGTAGTGGCGCAGTCGTCTGGCTGTCATGACGACGTCGTAGGCCAGCTTCTGGTAGTGCGGGTACCGCTACTTTGTTGGCGTGAGCACCTCGCTGAGGTAGTAGACTGGGCGTTGTACCCCGTGGACTTTATTTTCTTCGGCTCGTTCCACTACGAGCACGGTGCTAACCACCTAGTTGGTGGCGGAAATATAAAGCAACAGCGGATCCTTTTCGTGAGGTGTCACCAATACTAGCGAGGTAGACCGTAGATGCTTGAGGTCCTCGAATGCTTCATGGGCTTCGTTTGTCCACTCGAACTTGTCAGCTTTGTGGAGAAGTTGATAGAAAGGCAGTGCCTTTTTGCCCATTCGACTGATGAATCGACTGAGCGCCATGATTCGCCCAGCCAGTTGTTGGACGACTTTTACGTTCTTTGGATTCTCGATGGCTAGTATGGCTTTTATTTTCTTTGGGTTTGCTTCAATTCCTCTCGCAGAGATGAGATACCCGAGTAGTTGCCCCGATGGTACGCCGAAGGCACATTTGTCCGGATTGAGCTTGACCCGGTAGCGGTCGAGGTTAGCGAAGGTTTCGTGGAGATCATCGATTAACGTGTCTTCCTCTTTGGTTTTGATGATGATGTCGTCGACATAGACTTAGATATTGCGACCAAGTTGGTTCTTGAGGCAAGACTGCATGCACCGTTGATAGGTGGCTCTCGCGTTTTTTAGCTCGAAGGGCATCGTGTTGTAGAAGAACACACCAAAGGGTGTCGTGAATGCCGTCTTCTCTTGGTCTTCCTCCTTCATTCGAATCTGATTGTAGTCTGAGTAGGCATCAAGGAAGCAAAGGCACTCACATCCCGCAGTGGAATCGATTATTTGGTCGATCCGTGGCAATGGAAAATGATCTTTTGGGCAATGCTTGTTTAAGGAGGTGAAGTCTACGCACATCCGTAGGATATCCATGTCTTTTTTAGGCACAAGCACTGTATTTTTTTTGGGCAAGCACAAGCACTATATTGGCGAGCCAGGTGCTTTCCTTGATCTCGCGTATGAAGTTTGCGTCTAGGAGTCTGTTGATCTCCATACCGCCCGCTTTTTCTCTTGGTTCAAACAGTCGTCGTATTGTCTGCTTGACTGGCCTTGCGTCTGGATTCACGTTGAGTGAGTGCTCGGTGAATTCCCTAGGAACTCCTGGCATGTTCACTGGACACCAGGCGAAGATTTCCCAGTGCTCACGGAGGAATTTGACGAGCGCGAGTTCCTATGTGGAACTCAAGTTGTTGGCGATGAGGGCCGTCTTGGTTAGGTCTGTTGGGTTAACCTGAACTTTGTTGGTGTGCACCGATGAGTCGAAGGACAGATCGGGCAAGCTTGGCATGCTCACAGGAGGCAGACTGTTGTATGTTGACTCCTTTAATCTTGCGAGTTCCTCTTGCATGCCGAAGGACTGGGAGATTTTGTTGAATTCCTTGTCGTAGCTGTCGAACCTTTAGAAGCTTCCATTGATTGTGATGACGCCGTTTGGTCCTGGCATTTTCATCTGTAGGTAGGCGTAGTGTGGTACTGCCATGAACCTCGCGAACGCGACACGTCCGAGGATGCAGTGGTACTGTGAGGGCAAGTTGACGACTTCAAATTGATGTTCTCTCGCCGGAAGTTTTGCGGCGTGCCAAAGATGATGCCAAGGTTGATTTTGCCCAAGGGGTATGTGCCCTTTCCTGGGACAATGTCATGGAACGTCGTGTCTGACACTTCCAGACATGTCAGCAGGATCTGCATTGCTCGCAAGGTACTCGCGAACATGAGGTTAATGCTGCTTCCGCCATCCATAAAGACGCGACTCATCTCGAACCCGTCGATCTATGCCTCGAGTACCAGGGGACAGTAGCCTGGGCGACGTACTTGGCACGGGTGGTCACTTTTGTGGAAGGTTATGCAGGACTCGCTGCCACTGAGGTACTCAGTGGTGGGTGGCAGAGAGTTCATCGCCAAATTGACTTGGTGAGTGATTGCCTTCTGTGTTCGATTTGAGGGGCGACCCTTTTGGATCATCCCCATATTTCCTAGTGGTCGGGGGTACGCCTCGCCTCCATGGTTGTGGGCTAGTGCAGCCGCGGGTGGTGGTGGTCCGGGCGGTGGTGGAGGAGCTCCATGTGCCATAGTGCCCGGGGCAACTCCATAGCCCTGGTTGATCACGTCGCGATTCATCTGGGCCAGGCCTTCGTGGAGTTTGAGGAACTCACGGCAATCCTTTAGGAGGTGGCTAGACTTTTTCTTGCCGTCGAGCTTGTCGATATAGAAGTGCACGGTGCATGGTCCGGACAGTTTGTCCTGGATGGATGTTGTGGGTACCTCTTTGTGAATGCGGCATTGCCACACCTGCGTGGTTTTCCCGCTGTCACGGTATCCGCAGCTGTGATACCTGTTGTTGAGGTTTTCGTCACGTTTGTCGGCGTAACCGTCTGCGACCATGTCGACCTCTTCATGGTCCTCATATCTGTGCATTCAACGTTTCCCCCGGCGGTCGCGTCTCCGCCCGAGGTCGTCGTCGTCATCAGAGTAGGTACGGGTTTTCACCGAGTCCTCTCCATCGGCCCACCGATTCGCGATTTCCATTAGGTTGTCGGTTGTTTTGGGCTTTGAGCGGCCCATCTCCTCCCTGAGCTCTCTGCAGCGTACGCCGCCGTTGAACGCATCGATTGCGCGATCTTCTGAGATGTCTTCTGCGGAGTTCTTAATGATAGACCATCTCTGGATATACCAGCGCAGAGACTCGCCAGATCTCTGATGGAAGCTTCTTAGTTCTTCGATTGATGCGGGCCTTTTGTAAGTGCCCTTGAAGTTGCACACGAAGCTGTAGACTAGCTCTTCCCAGCTGCAAATTGATCCGCGTGGGAGATTGTTGAGCCATGCACGAGCAGCGGCTTGCAGCTTTAGTTGTAGGCATTGCATGGCCGTGCTTCGGCTCCCGCCATGTAGCATGACGGAGGAGATGTGATCTTCTAGGCAAATCTTCGGGTCCTGTAGGCCATCAAATTTCGGGTTCTCCGAGGGGAGTTTGAACCCTTTAGGCATTCGCTTTTGCCTGGTGGCTCTGCTGAAGCATCTAGTGCCGCAGAGTTCCACCTCGTCGTCTTCTGAGTCAGTCGAACGAGCGCGCCTTGCGCACATTTTGTCGACCTTCCGTTGTGTGATGTCATCACACACGTCGTATTCCTGATTGTGTCGCCATGAGCGACGACGTCGAGACAAGTCGTGGCTATCATCGCTGGACGAAGGAGAGGAATAGCATTTGGCTAGAGCCTTGCTTTTCTTCGGCTCCAGTGTTGGCTCTTTGACGTGGGCAGCTTCGATTAGCCCTAGGCCGGCAATCGTAGATCGGTGCATGGCGGCTCGTGGATGCCCAGCAGGAGGCTGGTTGTTGAGGAGGTACATGGTGGCTACAGTCACCACTGCTTGCGCGTCTTCAGGAGCATGTTGCCCCGCATGTCCACCATCATGGATACGAAGTCGAGAACTCATGCGGCCTCTTCTCGCTCCTTGTCGGTGAGGTGGGCTAGCCGAGAGCGTCTCTTGGCCGCCACGTTGTCGTTGCCTTTGGAGGAGGATCCACCATGGGAGGAGAGCTGAGCCCACCGAAGGCTCGACTCATCTGCCGCCTTTCTGCGTGCCTCAAGTTGTGCGATTACTTGCTGTTGGCGCATGTACTCCTCCTTGAGCAGCCAATGGTAACCCATTAGCATGTCTTGCGATGAGTTCAGGGGCAGAGAGTTACCCCGAAGATCTTCTCAATAGCGAGCCCACTCATTGTTTGTTGGGGGGATACCCTCGGGTAGGGTCACGCCGGGGTATAAAAGGCTGAGTTAGCCGAGGTTCGGCAAGGCCAAAGCGGACGCTGGCCGGGTCACCTCAAGGCAGGCCGAGTCTCGGAGTAACCCAGACCAGGGGATGTCCACCTAACGGAGCCTCGACCGACTTAAGCAGTAAGTCGGATAGGAGAAGTTAACTTGTATGCAGGAACGGGTGTGGCCGGGTCAACTATGATCCGGGTCATATTTAGCTTCTAGGAGAAGGAAGGAATCTCGCTGGTCAAAAGCAACCCCGGTACGCACTGCATGAGCGAAGCGAACAGGGGCAGGACCACCGAGGCGTGGCCGACAAGAGGTGACGACGCTCGTGTCGGCTGACGCAGGCGCCGCAGAGGCTCACGTAGCCTCTACAGGGGTGACGCGGGGGAAAAGCAACCCGGTCGGCTTACTATTTTGGGAGGAGGTATATTCCCTAGAATATGCCTCCACGTATGCCCTAAGTAGAGACCTACCCCCCTATATAAGGAGGACTAGGGCCTCTATAGAAGGGGTTCCGCTATTCTGATTGGTTTAGGTTCTAAGGGTTGATCTCTGGTAGGTCTTGTACGGGTCTACTGTGGGTGAGAGTAAGAGAGTTCCTTCTTCCTCCTCTCGCCAATACAGCTCTAGGAGCACTTGTAACCTTGGAAGTGAATCATATATAAATCTTCTGTGTGAGGAATCACCTCATTATCCCTCCCTGGATTCCCCTAGTGCATTTAGTCCCCACCTTTAGCCTATCCATGGCATCTTCCGTGACACCACCACGACAGTTGGCGCCCACCGTGGGGCTAGCGGCGCTAGCAGGGGTGAAGATCCGGACGGGAAACATCATCGGCACCGGCAAACGCATCGTCTCCGGGCTCGTCCAGCGCTTTGGAGCGCTGGATTTTGTCAGCGACAATGCTGGCTGCTTCGGCACACGTCCTCTTCCGCGCAACGGCCTCTTCGTCAAGCTCGGCGCGCACAAGATCTACGTCGCTGTGGATGTATCATGCGTTCATCCGCGGCACGTCGTCGAGGCGGGCGAGCCTCCCCTTAGCGTGGCTCACGGGGCACGTATCAGTCGCTCCCCGGACTCTGCTAAGGCAATGATGACTGCGCCTGGCGCTGGCACAAGCAAGGATCCGGCACCAGATCCGGAGGTAACACCCAAGGCACCAAGGAAAGGTAGAGGTCCTCCGCTAGAGAGGCCGGAGATGGATAGCTTGGCAAACCCTGTAGCAGCAGTAGTAGATCCGGCTCAGGCACAGGCCGAGCTAGAGGAGACTAGGCAAAAAATTGTAGAAGGTGCGAAAAAGATAGCTACGGCTCAGCAGTCGTGGAACATGACGCTGCATGAGTACACGAAGGCAAACAAAGTTGATGCTGTAAAAGTAAAGGGGAGAAATCTCATGAGTGAAATGAACAAAGAGGGTGATACCAGGATTGAGGAGTTCGAAAACTGTTTGTCCGTGGGGCTGCCGAGGTACAGTACCCCGGCTAAAAACCTCAGAGCAGCAGATGCAACTGCATCCGAGCTAGAGGGCCTTACGGGTGAAGCTCGTCAGAGGCAGCAACAGAGGGTCAATGAGTTGGTTCGAATCACGAACAGACAAAATGAGGAACTGCTCAGGGCAAACCCGGAGAGAGCTGGGGCCTCCAAGATCGTTCATTCGGCAGTGGGTAACCCGGAGAAATCCACTGGAGCCGCATCGTCTCCTCATGGCGGCCCTAGGAGAGAAGAGGTAGTAACCTTGGCCAGAAGAAACAAACAGATCGTCCTGTATGACCCGACGAGGGCAGCGAAAGGAAAAGAAGTACAGAGAAATGATGATCGACGAAGTGTGAGCCGAGGTGAAGCTGGCCGAGGTAATCGCGACCAAGGCAATGCCAGTCAAGGAAACGCTGTAAATGGCAGTGTAACTTGGCAGGACAACCGCAACAGTGGAATATACCAAGGCAAGAGCAAAGTGCCGGTCGGGGTATGCAACAGAGAGGCACTCCAAGAGAGCAGGACCGGTATAATGATGGAGATTCGGAAATGGTGAATGCGGGATACCCAAGGCCGGACTATCATGTGATAGGGTCGAGATTGGGAAGCAGAGATTTGATGCCGGATGATGCCAAGCTAAAACTGGATCGACTGTATAGGATGGAACAGATTGAGTGTCAAGGTCCTCCGGGTCCTGCGTGTTTTGGGCCCTGGATCATGAAGGAGCCTCCGGTGCCTAACTTCCAGTTACCCAGAGGTACTAAGACGTATGACGGTAGTACAAAGCCGGAGGATTGGTTGATAAACTATGCTACAGCAATGAAAATTGCTACAGGCAACTTGAGATGGGCTGTGAGATATGTACCCCAGATGTTGGAGGGGCCAGCGAGGGTGTGGTTGAACAATTTGCCACCCGGAAGTATTAACTGCTAGATAGATTTTGAGGAGATGTTCATCAGCAATTTCTCAAGTACATATCAGAGGCCAAATAGGCCACAAACCCTATGTAAGCAAAGACCGAATGAGACGGACCGAGATTTTTTAACCCGATGGTGCACCGTGAGAAACTCATGTGAGGGCGTGATAGAATCACAGTCCATAGCGTGGTTTGCGCAAGGATGCAGATATGCAAGAGAGCTGTGGCAAAAGTTGCAAAGGAAAATGCCAACTACACTGGCAGAGATGATCCGGATCGCTGATTCGTATGCTCTGGGTGATCCGACTCAACCTAGGCTCGTGTCAAACGAGTCAAATGATGAATACTACCAGAGAGATGGAGCAGGATCATCCCGGAGGAATGATTACAGAGGTAAAAGAAGAGATGACAGACCGATCACCGGTACAGTTCGCAACAAGTGGCAGCTGTGAATCAAGATCAGCCTGGAGCAGGGAGCAATCAACGTCAGAAGACTGGAGGGCAATGGACTCCGAGAAACGATGGCAAGAAAACTCGGACGCCAGAGCAAAAGAAACAGTGGCAGGAAAAGAAGGACCGTCTGAGGTATACTTATGAGTCAATGTTGGATCAGCCATGTAAATTTCACACGCCAAATCCGAATAACCCAGCAGGTCATACAACAAGGCAATGTGAGTGGATGCGCAAAATAGAGCAAAGTGGTTCGGGGAATGCTCAGGCACCCCGGAATAACCCAGCAGGTCATACAACAAAGCAAAATGCGCAAAATAGAGCAAAGTGATCTCTCCGCGGGGATTTCCCTTGCCTCGTCAAGGAGGTCTACGGAGTCTTCGAGTGCGAGAGTTGATTCCTGCTCGCTGTAAGCGACCACACGCGGTGCTTTGTATCGTACTTCGGCAGGTAGCACCGCTTCAACCCCGTGTACCATGAAGAACGGGGTGTACCCTGTAGCACTGTTTGGAGTTGTGCGTAGGCTCCACAGTACTAATTGTAGTTCGTCTGGCCAGCAACCCGCGGCTTGTTCCAGTGCCCAAAGGAGTCGCTTCTTGATGCCGCCACAGACGAGCCCATTAGCTTTTTTCGACCTGACTGTGGATGTGCTACCGAGGCATAGCTGACATTGATTCCCAGATTCTCGCAGAATTCTTGGAACTCCTTGGATATGAAGTTTGTCCCATTGTCTGTGATGTTGTTGTGCAGCACTCCGACGCGGTAGACGATGGACTCGAAGAACTTGACTGCGTTGTGCCCTGATTGATTGGTCACTGGCATGGCCTCTATCCACTTGGTGAATTTGTCGACTGCGAACAGGAGGTAGACGTAGCCTCCTCGTGAGGACTTTGGGAGCTTGCCGACCATGTCAAGTCCCCATTGCGCGAAGGGCCAGGCCAATGGAATTGGCCAGAGTTCTGCGCCAGGTGCGTGTGGCTTGTTCGCGAATCGCTGGCAAGCGTTGCATTTCTGGACGATGTCCTTGGCGTCGCGCATGGACGTAGGCCAGTAGAATCCAGCTCGTAGAGCTTTGGCAACTAGGGCGCGACTGCCGGCGTGGTGCCCGCAGGTCCCCTCATGGATGTCGAGGAGAACAACTCTTCCATCGGCCGTGGAGACGCATCGTTGGAGCACTCCTGTGATGCTGCACTTGTACAGTTTGCCATTGATAACAACGAATGCCTTGGATCGCCGCGCGATGTGCCGTGCATTAGTCGGATCATCCGGTAGCCTCTTGCTGAGAAGGTACGTGATGTACGGTTGAGTCCAGGATAGCTCGATCATCATGACACTCATTGGTCCTTCGAGTCCTGTATCCAGCTCCAAGTCGTTGAGTGCCATTGGCTCATTGGGTGGCGTAGCCCCCGAGTCCGTTACTGCGCTTGTTTTCTTCTTCGCGGCCTTTGGCTTGATGGAGCATTCGCAGATGCGCTCGAGAAATACCCCGGGTGGTATGGGGGCGCAGGTAGAGCCTATGTTGGCGAGTGCGTCCGCCTCTTCATTGCTTTCGCGACCTATGTGCCGCAGCTCGCAGCCATCGAAATCCCCTTCGAGTGTGTCGTAGAGGTCGTGGTAGGCGATCATGTTGTCGTTCAGTGCGTCACACTCGTGCATTGTATGATTAACCACCAGTTTGGAGTCGCCATATATTATTAGCCTTTTGGCGCCGCAGGCTTTTGCCATCCTCATCCCGTGGAGCAGGGCCTCGTATTCAGCTTCGTTGTTTGAGGCGGCGAACTGCATTCGCAGGATATATTTCAGCTTGTCTCCCTGGGGCGATGTCAGTATGACACCTGCACTAGCTCCGTCCTTCCGCTTGGATCCGTCGAAGTGCATTGTCCAGAGGTAGGACATATCTGGTTTCTCGGGGAGCTGGTTCTCCATCTAGTGCACGAGGAAGTCAGGGAGAACTTGTGACTTGATTGCGTCGTGTTTTTCATATGCGATGTCTCGTGGAGACAGTTCGATTCCCCAAAGTGCGACTCATCCGGTGGCGTCGGGGTTGTTGAGGATGTGCCCAAGCGGGGCGTCGTTGACTACCACGATTGGGTGTTCCTCGAAGTAGTGGCGCAGTCACCGAGCCGTCATGAAGACGCCATACGCCAGTTTCTGGTAGTGCGGGTACTACTGTTTTGTTGGCATAAGTACCTCGCTGAGGTAGTAGCCTGGGCGCTGTACCCCGTGGACCTTGTTTTCTTCAGCTCGTTCGACTACGAGCACTGTGCTGACCACCTAGTTGGTGGAGGAGATGTATAGCAACAATGGTTCCCTTTCGCGTGGGGTCACTAGTACCGGCAAGGTGGATAGCAGGCGCTTGAGGTCTTCAAATGCTTCCTGCGCCTCATTGGTCCACTCAAACTTGTCAGCTTTGCGGAGGAGTTGGTAGAAGGGTAGTGCATTTTCACCCATCCGACTGATAAATCGACTGAGAGCCGCGATTCGCCCAGCCAGTTGTTGGACGCCTCTTATGTTTTTCGGCTTCTCCATGGCCAGTATAGCTTTTATTTTCTTCGGATTTGCCTCGACCCCTCGTGGAGATAAGGTACCCGAGTAGTTGCCCAGATGGTACACCGAAGGCGCACTTGTCCAGATCGAGCTTGATCCGGTAGCGATCGAGGTTGGCGAAGGTTTCGCGCAAATCGAATATTAGTGAGGCTTCCTCTTTGGTCTTGATTACTATGTCGTCGACATAGACTTGAATGTTGCGACCGAGTTGGTTCTTGAGGCAAGCCTGCATGCACCGCTGGTAGGTGGCTCCTGCGTTCTTTAGCCCGAAGGGCATTGTGTTGTAGCAGAACACACCAAAAGGCGTTGTAAACGCTGTTTTTTCCTTGTCTTCCTCCTTCATTCGAATTTGGTTGTAGCCTGAGTAGGCGTCGAGGAAGCAGAGGCGCTCGCATCCCGCGGTGGAGTCGATGATCTGGTCGATTCGCGGTAGCGAGAAGTGATCCTTTGGACAGTGCTTATTCAAAGAGGTGAAGTCCACGCACATCCGCAGGATGTCCATGTCCTTTTTTGGTACTAGCACCGTGTTGGCGAGCCAAGTGCTTTCCTTGATCTCGCGTATAAATTTGGTGTCAAGGAGTCTATTGATCTCCATTCCAACTGCCTTTGCCCTTGGTTCAGACATCGCCGAATTGTTTGTTTGACCGGCCTTGCGTCTGGATTGACATTGAGTGCGTGCTCGGCGAATTCCCTAGGAACTCCTGGCATGTCTGCTGGACACCAGGCGAAAAATTCCTAGTGCTCACGGAGGAATTCGACGAGCGCGAGTTCCTATGCGGGACTCAAGTTGTTGGCGATGAGGGCCGTCTTGGCAGGATCCGATGGGTGGACCTGGACTTTCTTCGTGTGCACTGATGAGTCGAAGGACAAGTCGGGTGAGCTTGGCCGGCTTAGGGGAGGCAGATTGTTGTCTATCGACTCCTTTAGTCTCGCGAGTTCTTCTTGCATGCCGAAGGACTGGGAGATTCTGTTGAATTCCCTGTCGCAACTGTCAGATCTCTCGAAGCTCCCGTTGACTATGATGACACCGTTAGGGCCTGGCATCTTCATCTGCAGATAGGCGTAGTGTGGTATTGCTATGAACCTAGTGAACGCGACACGTCCGAGGATGCAGTGGTACTGCGAGGGCTAGTCGACGACCTCGAAGTCGATGCGCTCACGCTGAAAGTTTTTTGGCGTGCTGAAGATGATGTCGAGGTTGATTTTGCCAAAGGGATACACGCCCTTGCCTGGGACGATGCCATGGAATGTTGTGTCTGAGGCTTCTAAGAAAGTCAGAGGGATCCTCATTGCTCACAAGGTACTCGTGAATATAAGGTTGATGCCGCTTCCGCCGTCCATGAAGACGCGGCTCATGTCGAAGCCTCCGATTTGCGCCTCGAGTATGAGGGGATAATGTCCTGAGCAAGGTACTTGGGGCGGATGGTCGCGCTTGTTGAAGGTGATGCAGGACTCGCTTCCGCTGAGGTACTCAGTGGTAGATGGTGGCGAGTTTGTGGCCAAGTTGACTTGGCGAGTGATGGCCTTGTGCACCCGATTCGAGGGGCGCCCCTTTTGGATCATCATGGTACCCATGGCCCATGGGTATGGTTCGCCTCTGTGGTGCTGGTCCGGCGCAGCTCCATTCGGGGGTGGCCCGGGTGGTGGTAGCGAAGCTCCATGTGCGACGGCGCCTGAGGCGGCTCCGTAACCCCTTTCGACTATGCTACGGTTCATCCGAGCCAGTCCCTCATGTAATTTGAGGAACTCGCGGCAGTCCTTGAGGAGGTGACTTGACTTCTTCTTTCTGTCATGCTTGTCGATGTAGAAGTGCACAGTGCATGGCCCGGACAGCTTGTCTTCAATGGATGTTGCGGGTGCCTCATCGCAATTGTGGCGCTGTCATACTTGCGTGGTTTTTCCGAAGTCGCGGTATCCACCGCTACGATAGCTGATGTTGCGGTTGTCGTCGCGTCTGTCGGCGTAACCGGTCGCGACCATGTTGACGTTGTCGCGGTCATCGTAGATGCTCATGCGGCGTTTGCCTTGGCGATCGCGTGTGCGCTCGAGTTCTGCCTCGTCATCGGAATGAACGCGGTTTTTCACCGAATCTTCTCCATCTGCCCAGCGATTCGCGATTTCCATCAGGTGGTCGATGGTTTTGGGCTTTGAGCGGCCCAACTCTTCCCTGAGCTCCATGCGGTGTACAAATTATGTTGTAGATGGCACCACCTGCTTTTAATTTCAATGTGTTCATGGAGAAAGAGAAACTTGCGGCAAATGGTAGCAACTTTACCAACTGGGCCATGAATTTTAGGCTTCTCCTCACTGCTGCACAAAAGCAATATGTGCTAGAAGCGCCACTAGGCCCCCCACCAGCTCATGATGCCCCTGACGAGGAAAAGAACATCTATTTGACTCGTCAGGAGGACCACAATTTAGTTCATTGCGGCATATTGTATGGGCTTGAGCCAGAACTTTGAAAGCATTTCGAAAATGGCAATGCCTTTGATACCATGGGTGAATTGAAAATGATTTTCGATACCCATGATGTCATAGAGAGTTATAATGCTTCTGAAAAGTTCTTTAGCTGCATGATGGAAGAGAATAGCTCTGTTAGTGAGCACGTACTCAAAATGTCTGGGTACGCCGATAAATTTGTGTCCTTGTGAATAACGATTCCCATTGACTTAAGCATACATCATGTTCTCCAATCTCTACCACCTGGCTACAGGAGCTTTGTGATGAACTGTAATATGCAGTGCATGAAGAAGCCTCTCCCAAGCTTCTGTCTATACTTAAAACTACAGAAGTGGAGATCAGGAAAGAACATCAAGTGTTGATGATCAATAAGACCACCGGTTTCAAGAAAGACAAAAAGGACACGCAGAAAGGAAAGAAGGGTGGCAAATATGTTGCCGCACCTGAAAAGAAATCTCGAGCTGGTCCTAAGTCTGATACCGAGTGCCACTATTGCAAGGGGACTGGCCACTAGAAGCGCAACTGCCCCAAGTATTTGGCGGACAAGAAGGCCGACAAGGAAAATAAAGGTATATGTGATATACATGTTATTGATGTGTACTTAACTAGTACTCGCAGTAGCACCTGGGTATTTGATACGGGATCGGTTGCTAATATATGTAACTCGATTCAGAGGCTACGGAACGAGCGACGGCTATCAAGGGATGGGATCACAATGCGTGTCGGCAATGGATCAAGAGTTGATGTGATCGTCGGAACGCTGCCTCTCCATATGCTGTCGGGATTAGTGACAAATCTTAATAATTGTTATTTGGTGCCTGAGCTGAGCATGAACATTATACCCGGATTGTGTTTATCATGAAGCGGTTATTCATTCAAATCTGAAAACAATTTTTGTTCGATTTATATGGATAGTATCTTTTATGATCATGCACCTGTGTTGAATGGTTTATTTCGGTTGGATCTCGATAATAGTATTACGCATATTCATAATGTTGATGCTAAAAGGATTAAACTTGACAATGATATATTTGCATGTGGCACTGCCATCTAGGTCATATTGGCGTTAAACGCATGAAGAAACTCCATTCTGATGGACTTTTGGAATCACTTGATTTTGAATCATTTGATACATGTGAGCCATGCCTTACGGGCAAGATGACTCGAATGTTGTTTTTCGGTTCAATGGAACGGGCGACAGATTTATTGGAAATCATACATATTGATGTATGTGGTCCAATGAGTGTGTCGGCGCGAGGTGGATATCGTTATTTTGTTACTTTCACGGATGATTTGAGTAAATATGGGTATATCTATTTGATGAAACACAAGTCTAAAACCTATGAAAAGTTCAAGGAATTTCAGAATGAAGTGGAAAATCATCGTAACAAAAAGATCAAATTTCTGCGGTCCGACCGTGGAGAGTATCTTAGTTACGAGTTTAGCGCACATATGAAAGACTGTGGAATTGTTTCACAACTCACGCCTGCCGGAACAGCACAACGTAATAGTGTGTCGGAACGTCATAATCGTACTTTATTGGATATGGTTCGATCTATGATGTCTCTAACTAACTTGCCGCTGTCATTTTGGGGTTATGCACTGGAAACCGCTGCATTCATTTTAAATAGGGCACCATCTAAATCCGTTGAAAAGACACCATCTGAATTATGGTTTGGATGTTGCAATGTTTATGTGAAGAAACTTCAGCCTGATAAACTTGAACGCAAAGCAGAAAAATACGTCTTGATAGGATACCCAAAAGAAACAATCGGGTATTCCTTCTATCACGGATCCGAGGGCAAGGTTTTCATTACCAAGAATGGATCCTTTGTAGAGAAAGAGTTTCTCGCAAAAGGTGTGTGTAGTCGGAAGGTAGAACTCGAAGAGGTTATTGAACCTTCTCTTCATGAAACGGCAAGTACGCAGCGTCAAAAATTGTTCCAGAGTTGACTTCACCAAATGAAGAGGGAACTAATGATAATGATCATGATACTCCGAAAGAGGACACTACCGAACCTCGCAGGTCAAGCAGGACAGGTGTAGCTCCTGAACTGTATTGAAATCCTGTTATGAATTTCATGGTTGATGAAATAGATGACCCTGCGACATATGAAGAAGCAATGATGAGCCAGGATTCCAACAAATGGCTAGAAGCCATGAAATCCGAGATGGAATCCATGTACGAAAACCAAGTTTGGACCTTGGTGGACTTACCTCGCGACCGGAAGGCCGTTGAGAATAAATGGAATTTCAAAAGAAAAACGGATGTTGATGGTAATGTGACCATCTATAAAGATTGACTTGTCGCAAAGGGGTTTCAACAAATTCAAGGAGTTAACTATGATGAGACATTCTCATCCGTAGCGATGCTAAAGTCAGTTAGGATTATGTTAGCAATTGCTGCATATTTTGATTATGAAATATGGCAGATGGATGTAAAAACTGCATTCCTCAATGTAATATTTAATAAGAGTTGTATATGATACAACCTAAGGGTTTTGTCGATCCTAAGGATGCTAATAAGGTATGCAAGCTTCAGCGATCCATCTATGGACTGAATCAAGCATCCCGGAGTTGGAATCTCCGCTTTGATGAGGTGATCAAAGAGTTTGGATTTGTCCAAACTTATGGAGAGGTTTGTATTTACAAGAAAGTGAGTGTGAGCGATGTGGCATTTCTAATATTATATGTGGATGACATATTATTGATTGGAAATGATATAGATCTTTTAAACAGTGTTAAAAGTTATCTAAACAGCAAATTTTTGATGAAGGACCTTGGTAAAGCATCACATATATTAGGCATTAAGATCTATAGAGATAGATCAAGGCACCTAATTGGGCTATCGCAAAGTACATACCTTGATAAGATACTAAAGAAGTTTAGTATGGATGGAAGTAAGAAGGGGTTCTTACCTATGTTGCAAGGCAAGACATTGAGTAAGACTTAAAGTCCGGCTACGGCGGAAGAAAGAGAGATAATGGATAAGACCCCCTATGCTTCAGCCATAGGCTCTATAATGTATGCCATGCTATGTACAAGACCGGATGTGGCACATGCTATTAGTTTGACTAGTAGGTACCAATCTGATCCAGGTTTGGAACACTAGATAGCGGTCAAGAGTATCCTTAAGTACTTAAGAAGAACTAAGGATATGTTTCTTGTATACGGACGTGAAGAAGAGCTGGTCGCTAAGTGTTATATCGACGCTAGCTTTGACACCGATCTGTATGACTCTAAGTCTCAATTCGGACACACATTTCTCTTGAACGGAGCAACAGTTAGTTGGAGGAGTTCCAAACAACCTGTGGTGGCTGGATCAACATCAGAGGCGGAATATGTTGCTGCTTCAGAAGCGGCGCAGGAAGCGGTTTTGATGAAGGAGTTCATAACAGAACTAGGTGTGGTTCCTACTGCGTTGGACCCAATGGTGATCTATTGTGACAACAATGGAGCCATAGCCAACGCCAAGGAACCAAGGTCTCGCAAGAATTCCAAGCATATTAAGCGCTGGTTTCACTCCATCCGCGAGCATGTCAAGGATAGAGATATAAAGATTTGTAAAGTACACATGGACCTAAATGTAGCAGATCCGTTGACTAAAGTTCTCCCTAGGGAAAAACATGATCAACACCAGAATTCCATGGGTGTTAGATTATCACTATGTAAACTAGATTATTGTCTCTAGTGCAATTGGGAGACTGAAGGAAATATGCCCTGAGAGGCAATAATAAAGTTGTTATTATATGTATTCCAAGTATATGATAGATGTTTATTTTGCATGCTAAAATTGTACTAATACAGAAACCTAAATACATGTGTGTTTAATAAATAAATAGAAAGTTCCTAGTTATGCCTCTCTATAAACTAGCTCGTTGATTAATAGGATGATCAAGGTTTCCTGATCATAGATATTGGATGTTGTTAATAACGAGGTCACAACATTAATGAATGATGTGATGAACATTCATCTGAAGTATAGCATTACGATCAAAGTCATTATGTTTATATTGTTATAACATCATACGAAGTAATCTTTATCCTTACCATGAGATCATGTTAATTGCTAACATGGGAAGAATACTTTGATACCATCAAACGTCACACCGTAACAAGGTGACTATAAAGATGGGTTTGGGTATTCCAAAGGTGTTATGTTGAGGCTCATGGATCAAGAGTAGAATTTTCCAATCCCGATGATGGATAGATATACTCTAGGACATCTCGGTGATATCACATTAAGATAGCTTGCAAGCAAGTGATGTGATCACTAGAATGTTATATCACGGGAACGAGAAAAGAGTGCATGTCGGTAACGAGATCAAACTAGGTATTGAGATACTGATGATCGAATCTCGAACATGTAATATATTGCGAGACAAAGGGATTTAGTTACTATCTTTAAAGGTTCTCACGATCATAGAAGTCATCGTTGAATGTGTGGGAGTCGGTATGGATCTCCAGGTCCCGCTTCTGATTATTGATCTGAGAGGGGTCTCGATCATGTCCGCATTATTCGCGAACCATAGGATGACAAACTTAAGGGTTGCCAACACCATTTGGAGCAAATATGTTCTAGACGAAAGAGTTTCAAAGTGCTGGAATTATTTCAATAGACACCGGAATTGTTTCGGGTGAAATTGCTGAAATTGGTTCTGCATGTGATATTAAAATGTTGCAGGGGGTTTTATGTGAATGTTTGTTAATTAAAGTAATTAACAAAATTCTGAATAAAATAAATAAAAGAGTTTTATTGAATGAGAGTTGCATTAAATTTGGTGGAAATTTAATGCATGTGAGTGGAGCTTTGAGTGGAGGCATGTTTATGTGAGTGGAGCTCCCACCCACATGAATGAGAGGAGGTGGAGGGGCTCCTCCATGGCTTTCGGCCATGGGAGGGGTCCCCTTCCCCTATAAAAGGCCTCCTTCTCCTCCCTCACAAATCACACCTCCTCATGAAGGATGTTGGGGGATACCCCCGGGTAGGGTCACGTCAGGGTATAAAAGGCCGAGTTAGCCGAGGTTCGGCAAGGCCAAAGCGGACGCTGGCCGGGTCACCTCAAGGCAGGCCGAGTCTCGGAGTAACCCGGACCAAGGGATGTCCACCTAACGGAGCCTCGACCGACTTAAGCAGTAAGTCGGATAGGAGAATTTAACTTGTATGTAGGAACGGGTGTGGCCGGGTCAACTATGATCCGAGTCATATTTAGCTTCTAGGAGAAGGAAGGAATCTCGCTGGTCAAAAGCAACCCCAGTACGCACTACATGAGCGAAGCGAACAGGGGCAGGACCACCGAGGCATGGCCGACAAGAGGTGACGACGCTCGTGTCGGCTGACGCAGGCGCCGCAGAGGCTCACGTAGCCTCTACATGGGTGACGCGGGGGGAAAGCAACACGGTCGGCTTACTATTTTGGGAGGAGGCATATTCCCTGGAATATGCCTCCACGTATGCCCTAAGTAGAGACCTAGCCCCCCTATATAAGGAGGGCTAGGGCCTCTATAGAAGGGGTTCCGCTATTCTGATTGGTTTAGGTTCTAAGGGTTGATCTCTAGTAGGTCTTGTACGAGTCTACTGTGGGTGAGAGTAAGAGAGTTCCTTCTTCCTCCTCTCGCCAATACAGCTCTAGGAGCACTTGTAACCTTGGAAGTAAATCATATATAAATCTTCTGTGTGAGGAATCACCTCATTATCCCTCCTTGGATTCGCCTAGTGCATTTAGTCCCCACCTTTAGCCTATCCATGGCATCTGCCGTGACACCACCATGACAGTTGGCGCCCACCGTGGGGCTAGCGGCACTAGCAGGGGTGAAGATCCGGATGGGAAACCTCATCGGCACCGGCGAATGCATCGTCTCCGGGCTCGTCCAGCGCTTTGGAGCGCTGGATTTCGTCAGCGACAACGTTGGCTGCTTCGGCACACGTCCTCTTCCGCGCAACAGCCTCTTCGTCAAGCTCGGCGCACACAAGGTCTACGTCGCTGTGGATGTATCCTGCGTTCATCCGCGACACGTCGTTGAGGCGGGCGAGCCTCCCCTTAGCGTGGCTCATGGGGCGCGTATCACTCGCTCCCCGGACTGTGCTGAGGTGATGATGACTGCGCCTAGCGCTGGCACAAGCAAGGATCCGGCACCAGATCCGGAGGTAACACCCAAGGTGCCAAGGAAAGGTAGAGGTCCTCTGCTAGAGAGGCCAGAGAATGTGTTGCGGGAAGCGATGGATAGCTTGGCAAACCCTATAGCAGCAGTAGTAGATCCGGCTCAGGCACAGGCCAAGCTAGAGGAGACTAGGCAAAAAATTCTAGAAGGTGCGAAAAAGATAGCTGCGGCTCAGCAGTCGTTGAACATGACGCTGCGTGAGTACGCAAAGGCAAACAAAGTTGATGCTGTAAAAGTAAAGGGGAGAAATCTCATGAGTGAAATGAACAAAGAGGGTGATACCAGGATTGAGGAGTCAGAAAACTGTTTGTCCGTGGGGCTGCCGAGGTACAGTACCCCGGCTAAAAACCTCAGAGCAGTAGATGCAGCTGCATCCGAGCTAGAGGGCCTTACGGGTGAAGCTCGTCAGAGGCAGCAAGAAAGGGTCAATGAGTTTGTTCGGATCGCGAACAGACAAAATGAGGAACTGCTCAGGGCAAACCCGGAGAGAACTGGGGCCTCCAAGATCATTCATTTGGCGGTGGGTAACCCGGAGAAATCTGCTGGAGCCGCATCGTCTCCACATGGCGGCCCTAGGAGAGAAGAGGTAGTAACCTCGACCAGAAGAAACAAACAGATCGTCCCGTATGACCCGACAAGGGCAGGGAAAGGAAAAGAAGTACAGAGAAATGATGATCGACGAAGTGTGAGCCGAGGTGAAGCTAGCCGAGGTAATTGCGACCAAGGCAATGCCAGTCAAGGAAACGCTGTAAATGGCAATGGCGGATAGTGTAACTCGGCAGGACAACCGTAACAGCGGAATATACCAAGGCAAGAGCAAAGTGTCGGCCGGGGTATGCAACAGAGAGGCGCTCCAAGAGAGCAGGACCGATATAATGATGGAGATTCGGAAATGGTGAACGCGGGATACCCAAGGCTAGACTATCATGTGATAGGGTCGAGATTGGGAAGCAGAGATTTGATGTCGGATGATGCCAGGCTAAAACTGGATCGACTGTATAGGTCGGAACAGATTGAGTGTCAAGGTCCTCCGGGTCCTGCGTGTTTTGGGCCCCGGATCATGAAGGAGCCTCCGATGCCTAACTTCCAGTTACCCAGAGGTACTAAGACGTATGACGGTAGTACAAACCCGGAGGATTAGTTGATAAACTATTCTACAGCAGTGAAAATCGCCACAGGCAACTTGAGATGGGCTGTCAGATACGTACCCCAGATGTTGGAGGGGCAGGCAAGGGTATGGCTAAACAATTTTCCACCCGGAAGCATTAACTACTGGATCAATTTTGAGGAAATGTTTATCAGCAATTTCTCAAGTACGTATCAGAGGCCAAATAGGCCACAGACCCTAGCCATGTGTAAGCAGAGACCAAACAAGACGGACAGAGAGTTCTTAACCCGGTGGTGCACCGTGAGAAACTCATGTGAGGGCGTGATAGAATCACAGGCCATAGCATGGTTTGCGCAAGGGTGCAGATATGCAAGCGAGTTGTGGCAAAAGTTGCGAAGGAAAATGCCAACTACGTTGGCAGAGATGATCCGGATCGCTGATTCGTATGCTCTGGCTGATCTGACTCAACCTAGGCTCGTATCAAACGAGTCAAATGATGAGTACTACTAGAGAGATGGAGTCGGATCATCCCGTAGAAATGACTACAGAGGTAAAAGAAGAGATGACAGACCGGATCACCGGTACAGTTCGCAACAAGTGGCAGCTGTGAATCAAGCTCAGCCCGTAGCAGGGAGCAATCAACGTCAGAAGACTAGAGGGCAATGGACTCCGAGAAACGATGGCAAGAAAACTTAGACGCTAGAGCAAAAGAAACAGTGGCAGGAAAAGAAGGACCGTCCGAGGTATACTTATGAGCCAATGTTGGATCAGCCATGTAATTTCACACACCAAATCCGAATAACCCAGCGGGTCATACAACAAGGCAATGTGAGTGGATGCGCAAAATAGAGCAAGGTGGTTCGGGGAATGCTCAGGCACCCCGGAATGATCAACCTCGGCAGGAGTTACCCCGGCAGCAGTTGCTCTCCGGAGCAAACACGCAACATCTAATGTTGCCTTCCCCTCCGCCGAGGTATGATAACCATGAGAGAAGGGATGCAGTGCATCAAGTGGAAAACCAGCATCAACCGGATCAGAGGTACCCCGGAAATGAAGGGAGGAATGAGTACAGAGAGCATCATCAAAGTTACTGTGTGTTCACCACTGAGGAAACAGATAGAAAAATCTTGCAACATCGACATATGGAGGTGAATGCGGTAATGCCCGCAGTGACGAGGTATATGCCTTGGTCAGATCAGGAAATTACCTGGAATATCAAAGATCATCCCAAGCTTATGCCAAGTCCTGGTTCGTATGCGTTGGTTCTGGATCCGACATTCATTGGGCCGAACATCAATGTAAGGTTCTCCAAGGTACTGATTGACAACGGGAGTAGCATTAACATCATGTATGCGGATACAATGCGCAAGTTGGGTATCTCGGAGAACATGCTCCAAGCTACAAGGACAACTTTCCATGGTATTGTGCCTGGCATTTCTTGTGAGCCCATAGGCAAGGTCCGGGTTGACGTATTGTTCGGCACGAGAGAGAACTGCCGAACTGAAAATTTGGAATTCGAAGTGGTGAACATGGAAAGTGCGTATCACGCGTTACTCGGAAGGCCAGCACTGAACAAGTTCACGGCAAGTTGTCACATCAGTTACTTGAAGATGAAGTTGCCCGGGCCAAACGGAGTGATTACCATTGCTGGGGATTTCCGACGTTCCATTGAGTGTGCGTCGGCCGGGTCTAACCTGGCCGAGTCACTCGTGATTGTGCAAGAGAAAAGGAAAATCCAAGAGGTGGCGGCATTGGCTCAGTCCGTGCAGCAGTATATGCCGGCGCTGAGTAACCCGCATGGAAGTGTCTCATTCCAAGCCACAAAATATACCAAGAAAGTTAATGTTGATGATATGTTCCCAGAGCGCACCGTAACAATTGGTGCTGGGTTAGGTGACAAATAGGAAAGCGCGCTCGTCAACTTCCTCCATGAGAATCGGGATATTTTTGCTTGGTCCTCACAGGACTTGCAAAGTGTTCCGAGGGAGTTGGCCGAGCACTCTTTACCCGGATTGGCTGTCTAATCCGGTGCTGGTGTAGAAGAAGAAGGACGATCTGAATGTGGCGGTGGTTTGGCATATGTGTATCGATTACATGAACCTGAACAAGGCGTGTCCAAAAGATCCATTTCCATTGCCAAGGATAGATCAGGTCATAGACTCAACTGCTGGATGTGAGTTGTTGTCGTTCATTGATGCATTTTCTGGTTTCCACTAGATACCTCTGAATCCGGATGATCAAATAAAGACTGCATTTATCACCCCGTATGGGGCTTATTGCTATCGCACCATGCCGTTTGGCTTACGTAATGCAGGGGCAACGTACCAAAGATGTATGCAAAAATGTTTGCATGACCAAATTGGTCAAAATGTACAAGTGTATGTGGATGATGTGGTTATCAAGACCAAGGAAAGCAAATCGCTCCTTGACGATATCAGGCAGACATTCGCAAACCTAAGAAGGTTCCGGATGAAGCTTAACCCAGAAAAATGTACCTTCGGTGTCCCGGCTGGAAAGTTACTACTCGGATTTCTTGTCTCTAGCCGAGGTATCGAAGTTAATCCAACTAAAATCCGAGCCATTGAACGAATGGAACTGCCGAAGTGTCTTAACGATGTCCAGAAGTTCACGGGCTGCTTGGCATCGTTAAGTCGGTTTGTATGTCGGTTGGGAGAAAAGGCATTGCCTCTTTACCAACTCATGAAAATGTCGGATAAATTTGTTTGGACGCCACAGGCCAATCAAGCCTTTGCCCACTTAAAGAAGATGTTAGCCACTACACCAGTGTTAGCCTCTCCACTATCAAAGGAGCCAATGTTGCTCTATATAGCTACAACCAACCGAGTTGTAAGTGCAGTAATAGTGGTAGAGCGCGACGAGGAAGGTAAGTCGGTGCAAAGGCCACTGTATTACCTGAGTGAGGTATTATCTGCCTCAAAGAAGAACTACCCACACTATCAGAAGGTGGCATATGGCAACTAAGAAGCTGAAGCATTACTTTGAGGAGCATCCCATCAGGGTAATATGTGAGGCTCCTATATCCGAGATAATGAGTAACAAGGATGCGAGTGGCAGAATTGCAAAATGGGCAATTGAACTAGCTCCTTATGCGCCACAATGTGACAGAAGAGAGGCAATCAAGTCTCAAGCTGTGGCGGACTTTTTTGTGGACTGGGCCGAGGTGCAATACGAACCGCCGCTACCAGATCTGAACTATTGGTGAATGCACTTTGACGGGTCAAAAACAAAAACCGGGCTAGGCGCCGGAGTCATACTTACCTCGCCAAAGAAGGACCAGCTGAAATACGTGCTGCAGATCCATTTCGCGGCATCAAACAATATCGCTGAATATGAAGCACTTGTGCATGGGCTCAAAGTGGCAAAAGAGATTGGGATACGTCGGATCCTGTTCTTTGGCGACTCGGATTTGGTAGTACAGCAAGTGTCGGGACTGTGGGACGCCCTTGATCCAAACATGGCTCTGTACAGATTTCATGTGCAGAAGATATCTGGTTACTTTGAGGGATGCGAATTTCATCATGTACCCCGGGTGGAAAATGAGGCTGCCGACATGTTGTCGAAGCTCGGGTCAACCCGACAAGCAATTCCACCGGGTGTAGCATTAGAGCACCTCAGAAAACCATCTATTAGGCCGTCCCCAGAAACCGACTCAATTTACGTCCTGGGAGATACAGAATCCGGAGTTGTGCCCATGGACATTGACATGGGAGGTGGTGCGCGAAACCCGGGGACTGCCTCGGCAAACCCGGGGACTGCCTCAGCGAACCCGGGGACTGCGTCGCAAGACCCGAGGACTTCTCAGCGTGATCCGGTTGAAGTTATTCCGGTGGATCAGATAGGAAATTGATGAGGATGTGTTCCCCGTGCGAGCAATACCGGCTTGGGAACTACCTATATTTCAATTCATGAAAGATGGAACTTTGCCCACTGAGGAGGTGCTATCTAGGCAAACACAGAGGAGAGCTAAGGCATACACGATCATCAATTCCGAGTTATACAAAAGGAGTGTGACCAATGTCCTCCAGCGATGCGGTGACCCGAGAGAAGGGCTTGACATCCTCCGAGATATACATCAACGGGAGTGCGGGCAACATGCCTCGTCCTGAACCTTGGTGGCAAAAGCTTTCCAACATGGATTCTACTGGCCAAGTGCCTTAGAAAAAGCAGAAGATCTGGTGAGGAAATGCAATGGTTGTCAGAGGTATGCTACCAAGACACATATGCCAATGTCGGAGCTCAAGACCATACCAATTACATGGCCATTTGCCGTATGGTGCTTGGATATGGCTGGCCCGTTTAAAGCAGCAAGGGGGAATATGACTCACATTTTGGTCATGGTGGACAAATTTACAAAATGGATTGAAGTGAAGCCTATAAGAAAATGTGATGGAGCTACGGCCGTAACATTTCTCAAAGACATCATCTTGAGATATGGTTACCCTCACAGTATCATAACTGATAATGGCACAAATTTTGCTGAGGGAGCGTTTGCGCATTTCTGCCGGGATAAGAAGATCCGGCTGGACGTAGCCTCGGTAGCCCACCTCGCATCGAACGGACAAGTGGAAAGATCCAACGGATTAGTATTATCCGGGATAAAACCCCGGCTCATTGAGCCACTACAAAGATTAGCGGGGTGCTGGATAGAAGAACTACCAGTGGTACTGTGGAGTTTAAGAACAACTCCGAATCGATCAACAGGTTATACGCCGTTTTTTCTGGTATATGGGGCAGAAGCTGTATTACCAGCCGACATAGTGCATGATTCGCCTAGGGTCACCCAATACACAGAAGCCAAAGTGCAAGAAGCCCGGCAAAATGATGTAGATCTGCTGGAAGAAGCGAGAGAACTGGCATTGTCCAGATCCGCCATATATCAGCAAAATCTCCGAAGCTATCATAGCCGGAAAGTAAGCCCCCGAGTCTTTCGGGAAGGCGATCTGGTGCTCTGGTTGGTACAACGTACTGCTGGCATGCATAAATTATTCCCCCCATGGTAAGGGCCATTCATTGTGAGCAAAGCATTGCACGATGATTCTTATTATCTTATAGATGCAAAGCCACAGGAAAAGAACAAGGCAGACAAGTCCGGCGAGGAATCTAAGCGTCCATGGAATGTAGCTCTACTTCGTCCTTTGTACACTTAACTAAGAAGTGTATGTATCCGAGTCTTCTCAGATGTCGGTATGTATGCCGGCAATGAGCCTATCAATGAAATGTTGGCACCTCGAGCAGTAACTCGGGGACTGCCTTAATAATATTTGTTATCTTTTATTATTTATACGTCAGCTGGAGTAAGTTGTTCTACTTAACTCGGTTTAGTAGTGTGTGGGCAGCAAAAACCCAACTCTTCGACTTGCTGTTGTCCAACAAGAATTGGCTTCATGGAAAGCAAGAGAACAAGTTTGGAACTGCCTGGCACATGAAAAACGACTAAGGAAAAGAACTTAATCGAGCCGACGTTTGTTTTCCGGACTAACCTTGTATTTATATTCAAATTACTATGTTGAATTATTTTGAGCTAAGCCTAAAGTTTCCAAGTACTGTTAAAACAATTTTTGAAGCTCGGATTCGTAAGTTGTAAAACCGAATCAAGGTAGACACGAACCGAGCCAAAAGATTGGACGAACAAGAAAATGAAACTCGGGGACTACGCCCAAGCTAATATGGCATAAGAAAATTAGTAGAAAAATATCACATGCATACTGGATACAATTCCACCCGGCATACCAAGGATCTGATAAGTTTTCAAGTGTTTTCACTCAAGGAGCAGTAGGAGGAGGAAGTTCGGCATCATCTTCACCGTCTTCGATATCCGAGGCATTGTCCTCTCCATGCTTGTCCGAGCCATCTTCAACTTTCTCAACCTCTTCGTCACCAGCGGCTTCCAGGAAGCTCGGTCCCTCAGTCCATTCATGAATGGGAGCATATTCGATGAGACTGTGGGCGCACGCCTGGCGCCGAGCTACCTACTCCGGGTCATTGGTCTAGGGGGGTCCAGTGCGCCTGCGCGCTAGGAGGTTGAGATCGATCTTCTCGTACCAAGTGAGTACGTAGTGAAGAATGGTATCAGCTGCAACGCGTCCAGCGGACTCCCTCCAAAGGTCGAGCTGGGTCTCGATCTCCATCAATTCTTCAACAAGACTTATGGTAGTCTCCGGAGTGTCTTCTCCAAGCCAGAACGTGTTGAAGATTCGGACTGCAACATCGAGGATATCCTTGCCATAGTTCTTGATGAGTTCCACGGGAGATGACAGGCTGACCAACTGGTCCTCCATGTCATAGGGAATCTCCTCACCGCCAGGAGGAGCGGTAGTACTCCCTCTCTCGGCGGAAATCAGCAACAACGGCGCTCGCAATGGCAGTGCCCTCAGGAAATTTGCCTGAAAACGAGACAAGAGAAACAAGTAAGAGAAAAGACATGTGAAGTAACCCGGAGAAATATGTCGGATAAGGGAAAGGAGCTTACGTGATATATGGCTGAGGATCCGAGTCAACTCCGTGGTGCAGTCATCGCGTCTTTTGCAAAGCTACACAAGCTTAGCATTCGCCGACTTAAGCTCAGTGTCGGCCTCCTTGAGTAGATCCTGGTTCTTGGTGATCTGGAGATTGAGGTGCTCCCGCTCTTCAGTGTAATCCTGGCCAACCCTTTGGAGCTCGGACTGGTGCTGTGCTTTCATTTTCTCCATATCAGCCTTGAGCCTGGCGATCTCATCATCCTTGGTCCGGAGGAGGGCGAGCTCATCGTCTTTCTTTTTGAGCTCGGCTTGATGCTGTCCTGCTTGTTCGAGAAAATGCAGCATAATATCAGGCATGGGCACACTATCTTCAAGAGATGCTGAAATAGTGTATTGACCCGGCAGAGCCGAGGTATGAATGTTCGCCGAGCCAAGAAGAAAAGGAGATGGAAAGCACAGGAAGGTCAGACAAAAGTAACTTACCCTTGATCTGATCCAGGTTCTTCCTCATAAGCTTGTTCTCAGCCTCCACCCCAGCTGCGGAAACCGAATGATAGGTTAGTTCGGCAGAGGAAAATGAAGAAAAACGGAGAAGTGCCAAGGAAGAAGCTTACCCCTTTTCTCGTGTTCAGCGAGAAGTGCATTATGCTTGGCACGCAGCATCTTATGGGTATCAAGGAGACGCTGAAACTGAGCGCTACGACGGTTGGTGGTCACCTGCAAAGAATACAAAGATATAACTTAGCCTTGTGTATATTCAAAGTGTACTAAATCCGGGCCAAGTGGAACTTAACCCGGCTCTAGGTATGTGCATATTCGAAGTGTACAAAATCCGGGCCAAGTGGAACTTAACCCGGCTCTAGGTGTGTGCATATTTGAAGTGTACTAAATCCGAGCCAAGTGG
This sequence comes from Avena eriantha, assembly GCA_910589775.1. NCBI lineage: Eukaryota > Viridiplantae > Streptophyta > Magnoliopsida > Poales > Poaceae > Avena > Avena eriantha. The sequence continues at coordinate 34,998,047 of OU342745.1, read as the reverse complement.
AACTTAACTCAGCTCTAGGTGTGAGCATATTCGAAGTATACAAAATCTGGGCCAAGTGGAACTTAACCCGGCTCTAGGTGTGTGCATATTCGAAGTATACAAAATCCGGGCCAAGTGGAACTTAACCCGGCTCTAGGTATGTGCATATTCAAAGTGTACAAAATCCGGGCCAAGTGGAACTTAACCCGGCTCTAGGTATGTGCATATTCGAAGTGTACAAAATCCGGGCCAAGTGGAACTTAACCTGGCTCTAGGTATGTGCATATTTGAAGTGTACAAAATCTGGGCCAAGTGGAACTTAACCCGGCTCTAGGTGTGTGCATATTCGAAGTGTACTAAATCCGGGCCAAGTGGAACTTAACCCGGATCTAGGTGTGTGCATATTTGAAGTTATGAAGGAGCTACGTTAGCTTTCTAAGGAGCATCCAGCCGAGTAACAAGTTACTCCCCCGGAGGCTCGGAGACTAATGGTTATATTACTAAATACCTACAACTGGCTAAGGAAAAGAGTAACGTACCTCCATCATCCGACCCACGATGTTGAGCACCTTAAAGGCGGTGTTCATTTGAGCGAAGAATTCGGCGGGACCGAACTTCTCCGAGAGATCAGCGTCTTGGACTACCTCTGCCTTGTTCCAATTCATGACGAATTCAATCAGGCTCGGAGGGTATCGCTCGCCGGTGGGCATATGGGGTGCCACCAAGCCCTTCGCATGCGCCTCTTTCCTCTCAACCAGGGCAAGGGCCGGGCTGGTGTGCAGAACAAGTTGATGCGCATCAGCTGGCTCGACAGGGACGTCCTTGGGGGCTGGAGGTTTCTTGGGAAGCATGGATGCGAGGGTACGCTGTCCAGCCTCGACAGATGCTGTCCTAGTGGCGTCAGGGGCCTTTTTGCCCTTGGGCTGTTGGGAGGAAGAAGTGGTCGTAGCAGATTTCCCCTTAGGACCTGCCTGGGTACTTCCTCGCCGAGACTGAGAAGACTCGGACGAGACGGAGGAGCTTGGCGTTCGTGCTCTTGTTGCCGGACTTGGTGCCGGAGTTGGTGCTGGTGCTGGAGTTGGTGCTGGTGTTGGTGCTGAGGTAGTCTCGGTGGTTGCGGGTTGCGGCGTAGCCGAAGTCGTGGATGCCGCTGCCTCGGCTGGGCCAGTATCCCCCGCTCCAAGGTTACCCCTCTCTTGACGAGGTGGAGCAGAACCTGGAGCAGCCGCAGAACCCTCTGGAATAGGGCTCAGCGGGCGTGACTCGTCGCCACGAGGGGGAGAAGGGCTGAGCCGGAGCGAAGCGATGCTAGGCCCACTCTGGGGGACCTCCACCGCGGCCCTGCAGGATCAAACAATGTCGGATGAGAAACTATAACAATAAAAGGAAGAGTAAGTTGCAGAGGGAAAAGAGGCTTACGCGTCCGAGGTCAGGTGCTCCTTGGGTTTCCGAGCCCTTCGTGTTGGGGCCTTGGCTGCTGGCATGGAGGCAGTTTTGTCTCCGGATTTCTTTCGCCTTTTGGCGGGCTGAGAAGGTCCAGAGGAGGAACTTGATGCAGCTCCACGCTTCTTCTTCGGCGCTACCAGAACAGGGTCACCCGTGGCAAGGGGAGGGTCCTCGTGGATCTGCCCACCAGGGTTAGCTGATGCCGGAAAAGCATAAGAAAGAGGGACAGCGTCAACAGCTTCCATCACCTCGACATCCGAGTCATCTTCATCATCAGGCCAATCTCTAATAGAAGAGAGTTTACCGGTGGGTCGCTTCGTAGCGTCGGGCATCGGGAGGAACATCTCCTGATCCGGCTCTTCCTCGTCCGAGGTCTCCCGGTCAGGCGCCCACTTAAGGGTCGGATCGGTGCCATCCTCGAGGGTTTGCTGAAGGAATACATGAGGAAAAGAACAGACAACAGAGTTAAAAATACAACAACGACCAACATATGATTTAATCCGGAGAAAGTTTGCGCCATGAGGCTTACCACGGGAGGAAGCCTATCACGGCAAAAGTGCTCAATTCCCCACATCCATTCAGAGGAGAAGTCTTTGTGGGTGGTGAAGAGGGCCTTCACCCGGCGATAGATCTCCGTGTCGCTCAACTCGAAGGACGAGGTCCGGTTGGGGTTGCGGCCCCAGCTCATGTGGCACACGTTGTGAGTGCGCTTTTGGAGGGGGGAGATCCGGTTGCGGACGAACGTGATCATGGCATCCTCGTTGCGCAACCCGAGCTCCTTTAGCTCCGCGAACCTTTTGTTGACCAAGTTAGCCAAGGCCGTGGGCTTCTTGGGGATAACGTCCCACAACTCCGGGTTAGGTCCCGGAGCATAGGGGAGCAGCCGGATCAAGTCTTCAGTGCCCTCGTTCCAGACATAAAAGCAAGTCCGGGCCCATCCTTTGCAGGAGTCTAGCTCGGTGACTCGGGGGAAGACGGATAGCCTCCGGGTGAGATGGACGCAACTCCGAACTGAGTGAGCTGCTTGTCCTCCGGATCAAGTTGAATGTTCGGAATAACATTCCGACGAAGGCAGAAAAAACGGTTCCATAGCTCCTTCATGGGCCATAGTCCGGCATAGCCTTCGATCGTGGAGGCGAAAGCGAAAAGAGAAGTAATTGTGTTGGCAGGAAGGTGGTGCGGCTGGAGTTCGTAGGTGCTTAACCAGTCATGGAAGAAGTCGCTGACCGGCAAACCGAACACCCGCTGGAAGTGGGACAAGAACACGACGAACTCACCTGGATTGGGTGAGGGGGCGAGTTCGGCAGAGGCGAGGCGCGCGGTGATGCCGGCGGGGATGCGTCTGGTGCGGTAGAGCCAGTCCAGGTCGTCTTGGTAGACCCAGGACCCGGCCCACGCACCACGGTCGGCCGCGGCGGTGTCTTCCTCCATCTCTTGCTCGGCGACGGTGAGCTCATCCTCTGTCATCATGTGTTCGATGCCCTCACTAGCGCTAGCAGCGGTGGGGGGCAACGGCCTAGATTGACAACGACCCGTGGCGGAGGAGGCGCGTAGCGGTGGCGGCGATGCAGAGGCATGGGAAAGCAGTGCGGCGGCGGTGCTGCTACTTAGAAGCAGTCGCGGCGGCGCTGTTGCGGGGAAGACGAAGGAGAAGAAGAGCTAGAGGCAGAGGGGCGCGGAAGGAGGAAAAGACCTAAGGGGTGCGCCCCTCCCCTATTTAACCACTCCCTCGAGGGGGAAATGGGATCATGTCATGCGTGTACGCCACACGGTGTGGCCGTGTATGTCCCGCGTCAACCAATCGGCAACGAGCCACACGGAAGGCCACAGGGTGTAGCTAATCCCATGACGTGACGCATTGATGCGGTAAACGAGGAGGCAGGCATGACGTGACCCGCGCGCAGTGATAACTGACAATTACTACGGCGGTTACTGTGGCTGGCCCTTAAAATGAGGCAACCTAATGATTAGCCTCCACGTGGGTTAGCGTACGAGAGAAAGAAAGAAGACCCGGATGGGACCGTGGTAACCCGGCTAGCAAGTGAAAACTTTGAATGTGCCAAGGGAAAGTAAAACCATGAGGTCCGAAATAAGGTGGTAACCCAGCCAGCAAGTGAAAACTTGGAATGAGCCAAGGGAACATAAATCCATACGATCCGAGATAAGGAGGTAACTCGGAGATAACGTCCAAAGCTCAGTGAAATTGAACCTGATGTGGCCTTAGCGGCCAAGGCAGCTAAGACCACACCAGCTTCGGGGACTAATGTTGGGGGGATACCCCCGGGGGTAGGGTCACGCCGAGGTATAAAAGGCTGAGTTAGCCGAGGTTCAGCAAGGCCAAAGCAGACGCTGGCCGGGTCACCTCAAGGCAGGCCAAGTCTCGGAGTAACCTGGACCAGGGGATGTCCACCTAACGGAGCCTCGACCGACTTAAGCAGTAAGTCAGATAGGAGAATTTAACTTGTATGCAGGAACGGGTGTGGCCAGGTCAACTATGATCTGGGTCATATTTAGCTTCTAGGAGAAGGAAGGAATCTCGCTGGTCAAAAGCAACCCCGGTATGCACTGTATGAGCGAAGCGAACAGGGGCAGGACCACCGAGGCATGGCCAACAAGAGGTGACGACGCTCGTGTCGGCTGACGCAGGCGCCGCAGAGGCTCACGTAGCCTCTGCATGGGTGACACGGGGGAAAAGCAACCCGGTCGGCTTACTATTTTGGGAGGAGGCATATTACCTGGAATATGCCTCCACGTATGCCCTAAGTAGAGACCTAGCCCCCCTATATAAGGAGGGCTAGGGCCTCTATAGAAGGGGTTCCGCTATTCTGATTGGTTTAGGTTCTAAGGGTTGATCTCTGGTAGGTCTTGTACGGGTCTACTGTGGGTGAGTGTAAGAGAGTTCTTTCTTCCTCCTCTCGCCAATACAGCTCTAGGAGCACTTGCAACCTTGGAAGTAAATCATATATAAATCTTCTGTGTGAGGAATCACCTCATTATACCTCCCTGGATTCCCCTAGTGCATTTAGTCCCCACCTTTAGCCTATCCATGGCATCTGTCGTGACACCACCACGACATTGTTGTTGAGACGGATCAGCACACGCTCTCCGGTATTTTCATTCATCGTGAGGTGCGGTTCTCCTCCTGTCCCGTCGTTGTTGGGGCCTCCGTTTGCAACTGTGATACCGCCATTAGTAGGACTAGTGCCAGTCCCGGCGTTTTCACGATTGACGTCGGTGTCGCCTGCGTTGATGACGACACACATGAAGTGATTGGGGAAGCTATTGCTTCTACAACTTTCAGATCCGGAGCCGTAGGCTCCATCTTCTGTGGCTAGGCTACCTAGATCGGATCTGCGACTACTGTCACTATCCGTGCTCCCAGCTATTGCCGAGGCGTTGAGTTCACTGAGGGTGCCGATTGGTGGAGGGAACCACGATGCTGGAGAAATCGTGGGTGTCATCGGTTGGTCGGGCAGGCAAAGCGTGCCCAACCGACCAACCTGGAAGCAGAAGTTCCCGATCGTCAGGCTGATCCCATCGCCCACGGACTCGAAAGCCGGGAGAGTGGTCAGCGTGTGGACGGTGAAGTCGAAAGTGCCAAAGAGCTGGCGAATCTCCGGTATTGCAGAGTTGTAGATCGCGCTTGACTTGGCCAAAGAAGCCACGACATCAGCACTCCCGATTCCCACAGATGGCGCCAATTGACGAGGGTTTAACTCATCAATGCCCATTGTTATGGACTTGGGTTTTGGAGAAGGAGGGAGCGCTAGAGGCATCAATCAGCCAGCAAACAAGCACACAGGGACACAAGTTTTACCTAGGTTTAGGCCTCGTAGAGGTTCCTACTCCTGCTTGTCTTCTCTTGGAATTATCGAGGGAGTCGAAAGTTACAAGGGCGCGCAGATGCAATTTGGCGAGGTTGTGGAAACTAGGGTTGTGATTATCCTCCTTGCAGCCCCCTCCTAGCCTTTATATAGATAGGCTAGGTCTCATGTAGCAGGTCGAGTTGATTACAGATTAGGGTTCGTCCCATTAAACTTTCTATCTTAAGCTTCGTCTTGCGTTGCAAGCAATCAGAGACTCCGTGAACCCCCCGAATCCTGCATTGTGCTCTGGCAACACCATGGGCGTCCACTATATCTATACCGTATACGCCAAGCCCGAGTACATGTAGGGTATGCCCATGTCAGTTTGAGTTTGAGAGAGAAAGAGAGGGAGAAAATGATAGATGAAGAAGAAAGAGGCTGGCTGGACCAGCCGTCATCGTCTTTACTGGGCAACATAGTCGGTACGGGCGCATCCTGCACGTACCAACGGTCCTCACCGTTGGATGTGGTTCTAGGGTTTTGAGATCAACCCTGGGTAGTTGGTACAGGCGGACGGTACGGGCATCTCCGGACGTACCACTGATCGTTAACTCTCTAGAACCTTCGAAGAGAAATTGATCAATTCATGTGTCATTCAGTACTGGCGGGCGGTACGGGCTGCTCCGATAGTACCAATTCTCGTTAAGAGCTCTGTGTCAAAAAAGTGATTTGCTAATTTCTTCACCCCTTCGGTACGGGCGCGTGGTACGAGCAGCTCCGCGGTGTACTATTGCTCGTTATGGTCTCTGCCCTCTTCTTCTTTAAACTTTCACCTCTTTCTTTCAAACTTTAAACCTTGCTTTATAGCATTCTATTTTCTCTGCACATTATGGCTACCATCTTTTATTAGAAAAACTAAAACTTAAAAGAAGATAATAACTAAACTGAATTATTTCAACAATGGGTTGAATCCCATTAAGCATTTTATTCAAAAAGGTTAGTTTTGGCTAACCGACCTCTGAGTTTTTAGCACATACCTTGGGTTTCCCTTCATCGAGGGTACTTACCACTTGAACATGCTTAGGAGGTGGTATATATTTTAGACATTGTTCTTGTTTTTACGAAAATAACGAACAATTTAATCATCATAAATGTTGAAAACAATTTTCCTGCTAGAACAATCCACATTATCTCCCGTAGTGCTAAGAAAAGATCTTCCAAGGATGATTGAAAGTTTGTCATCTTTGGGAACATCAAGTATAATGAAGTCAGTGGGTATAACATGTTGATCAATTCTAAGTAAAACATCTTCGATCATCCCAACGGGTTGTTTAGTGGCCTTATCAGCCATTTGCAAAGTAACTGAAGTAGGAGAGTAATATCCTAGATTTAGTTTCTTAAAAAGGGAATAAGGCATGATACTAACACTTGCACCTAAATCACAAAGAGCATTAAGAATGATAGTGTTTCGAATAGCACAAGAGATAGTTGGTATACCGAGATCCCCAAGCTTAGCAGGCAGCTTGTCACCAAAGCTAGTCATCACTGCTACAGTCTTAGTTACCTTTTTCTTTCTATAAAGAATGTCTCATATGTATTTTTTGTAAGTAGGAATTTGAATTGCATCAGCCAAAGGAAGTTCTAAACAAAGATTACTCAAAGCCTCAGCAAATGAGTCGCAAACAGTATTATCTAGTTCATACTGAACATGATTAGGATAAGGAATTTTCTTTTGTTGGTGTTACCTTTTATTTTACCTTGACTATTGGTTCAACATTTTTTTAGTCTTCTTCTTTGTTGCAGGCTTTTGCTTCTCAACTTGCTTTTCACCAGAGGTGATAGCTTTATCTTCCTGTTCATGTCGAAGTTTAGATTCTTCTCTTGGATAAATAGTTTTGGCGTTTGAATCATATTGTCTCTCTTTGTCTTCTACCTCTTCCTCTTCTTTCTCATTATCTGAAGCTTCATTTTATTTACTTTGAGCTTCATAATCAATATTATCTTGTGAATTTACAAGGTCCTCTTCTTGGTGACTCATTTCTTGAGTTTCCTTTGCTTTCCCGACCTGCTCTTCTTGATACCACGATGGCCCCTGAGGTTCTTGTATCTCTGTATCACATCTAGTAACAATATTAGTGGCAACAGTATTTGGATTATAGTTACTTTGACTTAATATAAAAGCTTGGTTTTTAGCTATCTGATCACATTGAGTTTTAACCATACTTAAATATTTATCAATTGCCTAGTGGCATGTCCTAGATCATCAAAAAATTCGGTTAATTCTTTCCTATTTTTCTCTTGAATCAAAACATTTATAGTATTTTTCACAGAACTAGTTCTGCTGATGTTTAAACTTAATTTCATCTTCTACAACAAAAGTTTGGAAAACATCCACTTTAATTTATTAAATAAGCTCTATTGCAATTCCTTTTTCTTCCATGGAATTTTTAACTTCGGGCATAAGTTCCTGGGGTATATGAAACATACCTTTTCCTGGTTCAATGTCCTCAGCAGCGTTGTATTGTTCATCATTGAAGGATCTTACCTTGAAAAGCTTAATGCACTCGGGTAGCGTCAGGTTACTAATAGCTCCCCTGTAGTTAAATCAATCATTTAGTTTGATTCAACACAAAGCCCATTATAAAATTATTGAATAATTAGGTGTTCTTAAGCCATGATTTGGGACTTTCATGATCATCCCATAAAATCATTTCCATGCTTGATAAAAGTTTTCTCCAACTCTTTGGAATAAATTTGCAATGTCCCGCATGATCTGCATGATTTTAGTAAATGAGCAATATCTTTGCATAAATTCTCGGATGCAGTCGTCCTAGCTTTTTATAGTATGATTGGGCAAGGATTGTAACCAAGCAAAAAAAAATTAAAGACCAACGGAAAAGATTTAGAAGTACAAACTCTTTTGGTAGTCCCGCTGGTTTAAGAGTGTTACAAAGTTCATGGACCTTTGTCAAATGATCACTTGGATCTTCATTTTCACTTTCTGCAAAAGCAATTTCTTTCATCATATAAATTATCTCAGGATATATTTCAAATTTCAGGCTCTCTAGATCAGGATAGAGAATAGACATTTTTCTCAGATGCCTAGATGGATTCCTGTTGGAAATATTCCCTAGAGACAAATAGTAATAAGCACTATTATCATATTTCATAAAGTTTATGATTAATTTTTATATCATGCTATAACTATATTGAGTGGAAACATCAATACACGTGTGAGATATAAACAACCAGGGGTTCCCAGTGAAACTCTAGTCACTAGTTCATTGGTCAACAAATGATCAAGTTTCCTGATCATGTCGCATTTATGCCAGTTGGAAATGGAGTCAACTCATTCTAAGAATGAGATGATGACCCAATACCCAACCTAAACATCGTGACCCGATCATGTCACGAAGTTCAAGTTACGATGATTAGAAATGGATCCTCGTAGACTATTCCTTAGATCATGAGGCTATATCAATCACTGTCTCCCGAGAGTGCTTAGATAGCATCAAGCGCCACTTGGTAATACAGTGGTTATAAAGGTGTGTTCAGGTACTCGGAGGAAACCGTAGAGGCAATATATGTCAAGAGCAGGATTTGTCCATCCACATGACGGAAAGATACTGAAGGGCCCACTCGGAGAAGTTATATCCAATAGCTGCGCAGCGTGTGATTTGATCACATGGATATCACTTGTCGGAACGACTCAAGTAGCACTGTTCAGTAACGAGATTGAACACGACATGGTGATGTCATTGATCAGATCTCAGGCAATGCAAGTATCGAGAGACAAAGGGAATAAGACACGGCCGTCTCGGTTCAAACGACGAAAGATCTTTGTGGAACACACACGGGTCACATGGCCATCCAGGTACCTCTGTCGATCATTGGTCCGGGAGTGTGCCAACCATGTCTGGAGTGTTCCCGAACCGTAGGGTATCACGCTTAAGGGTTTGATGATGCTTAGAGCGTGTTTATAGGATCGGTAGAATCGCCGAAGAATAGTAGAGAGAAAACCAGAAGGGTTTCGGTAAGTCTGGAGGAAGTCAGAAGTGGAGGTGGAAGGTGTTCCATAGCCACGGAGGTTGAATAATATTTGAATGAATGTTAAATATTGATTTAATCATTTATTCATAATTATTTAATAAAGAGATAATCAATTTAAAAGTTCAAAAGGCTTAATAGGCCGATTACAGAGGGAAGAGGGCCTATTAGGGAAAGGAAAGAGGGAGAAGGGCCAGAGGGGGTGGCCGGCGCCCTAGTAGGCCAGCCCCCCCTGCGCGTGGGGCCCATGGGGGTGGCCGGCGGCGCCACCCTCCCCCTCTCCTCTCCTTTAGTCCCAACCCACGACTTTGAGGGAGGTAGTACCTCCCCTCCCCTATATATAGTGGGGGTATTTGGCCAGATAAATACACACATTATTCAATAAAGATGTTCTCACTTTTGGGAAGACCTCCAATTGATATTTTCTCTCTCTCTCTCTCTCGTGACCGTGGTCCCAAGTTCAGACTGCGCGAACAAGGGACATCTTCACCCGGGAGCACCGTCACGCTGTACGATTCGGATCCAGGAGCTCTACTTCCGCAACTCTTGCTGGATCGGGGAAGCGGGAGTAATTGTCAGGCACCTGACGTGTGTAACTCCCCGCGAGGTGTCACACTTTAGGCACTCAAGTCGTTGGAGCTGCAGGAGCACAAGGACTTCATCACGACCTTGAGGTCGGCTTCGGCTTGTCGACATCAACCACGCTCTCCTGAGCATTGACAATGCTTTTCTGTCTTCAAGGGTAAGTTCACAAAAAGCCTCTCCCATTACTGTAATACAAATAGGTAGGTCCTGGCAACATTAGGGGTTCAGGGGCGTAGGGTAAAAATTATTGTTTTCATACGCGGAACCCCTACAGTGGTATTAGAGCTAGATCTATGCGTAGTAATGCTAGTACGGGTAGAACACACGAGATGTAGCGTGTGGGCATTGATCTTTTAGTTGTTACCCTCCCACGTGTACTTGTGTATACCACAGTAATGCTTGATGAAGCGGCCCCCAACCAACTTTACGCATGCATTCGCGAGACAGGTCCACACTTGACATACGGCTTGTACCATATAAAGTGGCTTAGGGGGGTGTCTGTCTCTCTCACATTAGTTGGTATGCCATTTATAACGGAGGGCCCCGAAAGGGGTGTAGTAGAGACAACTACTTGATCAACGTTGTGCTGAAAGTTCATAGGTAAGATCGATTCTTGTGTGAAAGCCCATTCAGCCACGTAAAACATGCAAAGATAAAGTAGAGGCGTCTAACTTTGTTTTGCAAGGGGCGTTGCTTTGTGATATGGTTGTGGCAATGGTAAAGTGATTACCTTATGTTACGTAGTAGTAGATAGTCACGGAGGTGACGGACTACCACGCCGAAAAGACACCGGTACCCTGGTGTCTACGGCGTTGGAACCCTGGCGCCGGAATCCGGTGACGACGGATGGAGATCACAACATGAAGGACCATATCACATCGCATTTACATTCAATGTTATTGTTTGTATATCTTATTGTGTGCTAGTATTAGATACTCGACGGTAGCCTAATAAGATGATCCCTGTTAAAATTACCAATGATTGTGTTCCCCCTTAGTGTGCACAACCAAGAAAGTTCTTTGGTATGAGGCGACCCAGGGTGACTGGGTGTCATACATATCTGCGTTCGCATATAGTGGGTGTAAGACATGTTGCACATCGAATACACTAAGGTCGAGTTGGCAAGCCTAGCACGTTACAGAGATGTGGCCTCGGAACGCGGATGGTCGAAAGATCGAGCACGAGTCGCATGAATGATGTGACCGACATTTAACGTCCACCCTTGAATCCACATTGATGGTCGTGATGATCGGGGGAGATGTGGCTGAAAGGGATCGTGTTATCACTAGGAACCCTTCATGGGATAGGTGTTTCTGAGTGGAGTTACTATTAACTCATTTATATAAACATAGTCTAAATTCCTTTTGCAATTATAAATGTAGAAAATGGTTCTCCCTGATGCTACCTTTCTTGTTGACGATTGGTTAGAAGGAGAGAAGCTCAGGCTAGACGGATCAAACTTCTCTATATGGGTTGCGCGTCTCCACGTTCTCCTTAGCGAGAATGACGTGGTCGACTACATACTTGATGAGATGGATTTGGAGGATCCCTGTTTCTATGAGACCCCAAAACAGCCGGAGGACCGTTGTTATCATCGTGAGATGTCCACCTTCATATCAGCTACAATGTGCTATGGGATTGTGGATGAGCTGTGGCCAATCATGGGAAATCTTGACCCTCGTGCGACTTTGGTACAGCTTAGGACACATTTCGTGAAACAAGCACGCATATGGGAACATGAGCTGATGGGAGACTTCCTCTCCATTAAGATGGAGGAGAACTCATCGCTTGATGACCACTTGGAGCGCATGCATGATGCGTACATGAGGCCTGCATGAAGGAAATATGCCCTAGAGGCAATCATAGAGATGATTGTATTTCATGTGTATCCATGAGTTATTATAATGTTCTTTGAATATCCATATACCAGGCAACTTGTATTGATTGGCAATTATGTGAATTGTTTGTGAAACTCTTTACTTGTATGGTTATCTAATAATTGTCCCTAGTCGGAGTTCATGCGAGGACACACGTGAATATTAGACTAGCACATCGATTGGTTGATGACTATGTTTCGCAAGTCATAGACATGGAGATGTCAAACCAATGATGTGGACACATGTTATGAACATGGGGTTGGACTGACCCAACATGAGACTGGAAATAATACTTGCAGCTCTCTCTACACATCGTGTACGTTTTTTCCTTAGACCTGAGATTGTCGCATGTACTTGGGATGTGGATCGACCTACTTTGGGGCTATCAAACACTACTCTGTAACTGGATAGTTATAAAGGTAGCTTTCGGGTTTGTCCTGATACATGTTGCAAGGCATCGGTCAATCAAGATGGGATTTGCCCCTCTCTACTTGAGAGAGATATCTCTGGGCCCCTCGAGTGATCGGATCTAGAAATGCATGGCCGTGCTACATATGGTTAAGAGTTAACCTGTTAACCTAGTAAAGGGATTCCGAATCACAGTATCGAGAAAGAGAGGTCAGCTTGGAGCTAGACCAAATATCGTGAGGCAAAGGGAAAGACATGTACTCAACCTTGTGATGGTTCGTCCGAATGATCTTTATATGTGTTTAGGAGTTGGCACGTCTTGCTAGAGGCCGCTACCAACTATTGACGGAGTAAGTGTACTCGCGTCATGTCTATACGTGTGTGAACCTATAGGGTCACACACTTTAGGGGCAGGAAGCCTAATGAGGATTGGATCTGAATTAGATCAGGCTTAGGATGCTAATGGGCTGCTAATGTAGAAGCCCACCAGGGATGCCTATATAAGAGAGGGTGAGGCGAGCTGAATAGGGTTGAGCATTCCACCCAGCCACCACTCCTCTACCGCCTGTGTTGCACGTGCAGACCTAGCAGTCTGGCGTGTGACGGCTTCCACTCCGGGCGTGTGGATACCTCGGAGGTGCTGCATCTATAGGACTTGGACGAGCCGCGCAAAGGGGTGTTGCTCGTGGGACGAGGACGAGGAGGAGACGTAGAACATCTACACTGCCGCAACGTGCTTCATCGAGTTCCGCACCTGCGCGTCTAGCGGTAATCCCGTGATCTATGACAATAGTATTCCTGGTTGATGCGGTAGAAAATTTTGATTTTACGCTAGTGTAGCCTACCCGTTACCCTTCACTGCATACTTCCTGGATAACTGGATGATGGGATCTTTTGCAAATGGCGTTGTGCTGCGGTCACTACCACCAAGCTACCAAGCACAAGTCAGGACTTGCATTATGAGAGGCGACGTAGAATCAATGGAATTCCACAGGTTCGCATCACATCTCAGGAATGTGGTGGTTGAACCTGTTGTCGCTGAGGTCATCAATAACAAAGGTATATATTTGATATACAATTTTATAAATGTTTTAATCTTGCAAACACATTTGCAGTGTTAAGTGTATTTGATACTTGTTCTGTTTTACTAAAAACATGTCCTTCTGCATGAGAGGTGCTTGCTGGAGAGGAGGTGACATTGCGTGTTGATGGTGAGCATGATGATGATGGACAACGACACTCTCCCTCGACATTTATCACTTAGTTTAGGTTTTGGATGATTATTGTAATCAAAAGATTGTGAACTTCTTTAGTGTGTCTCACACTTTGTGAGACGGTTATTCATATGAGCTTGTAACAAACAATTGTTCCACTTTTATGAATAATTTCTATTTGTGTTCATATCTTGTTTGATTATATGTGAATTATCCTTGTTGTATGAAACTAATTGATAATACATGAACATTTGTAAAATATTGAAATGCCTTAAAATACCCATCTTAAATGATATTCATTACTGAATGAAACCATTGTTTAAATTCAAAGTTATGTTGATAATATATGAAAGACATTCGATTTCTTGACACATATAAATCATTCCCAAATTCGGCAAAATAACTTGAACACCGTGTATTACTTGAATACAAAGTGTTTAATGAATTGTTAAAAGTAAATACATATTCGATGTATTATGTTTTAATAGAATGGTAATTATCATTATATGATTGTTTAAATGTGTAAAGAAGTTTACCAAAGGAAACATGAGGATGAAACTATTTGATATGATCTAAGTATCAAACAAAGGGTATTAAAGATAAAAGAGAATCTAATTACTACGAGTTGATCAATAGTAATGAAATTCAACTTTATAAGATTGGCATAAAACAAATTGTGAAATGCAAAGCGTTTTGAAACGTCAAAATGCAAAGCATCACAATGTGATATTAGATATCAAAATGGGTGAATAGATGGCACCAAATAAATCGTTGTAGTGTAGATGTAGAGACCATTAGTTAGAAATAGTTAGCACTCAATTAGAATATATAGTGAACCATATGAATTCGTGAAAGCGGCTCCATATCTTGTAAGGATTGTCGTGAAAGTTTTGGGGTTATTCGATATAATGAAAAAAATAGCGAATAAGTCCTTTTAGAGTATTCATTGGAAACTTTGAATACAAAATCCATAGTTGAAACCAAAAGAAAAAGCAAAATTCGTATTGCTTTGATTTTGGTAAATTTTTGAGGAAGTTCACTTTTAGTGATATTTCTCAATTTTGAAGCAAATGGAAGGTAGTGAAAAACACGATGAGGATTCAAATCCCTACAACAGTGTTGAGAAGTGCAATGGACAAAGTTCTTGAACGACTCTCTTCACGAAGGAAATAATCAATGATAATGATCATTGTGTTTTCCCCACTTGTGTTTTCACTACATGAAGTAGGATTAAAAATGTAACCCATATCTTGTATGGAGACATTGTGAATCATTTGTCATGATTCTTGGAATATGACATACCTACGAATTACTAAGAAATAACGGTAAGCTAAAGCTATGAGAAATCCCATAGCAAAATTCCCTTGAGATTAGAAAGCAATTCGTTGCTGAATCTCACAAGTAAAAGGGGTTACTTGAATTTTACCAAATGATTGCAAAGCCATAATGGAAAAAGGGGGTGAATGACAAAAGCACAATTTGTCAAGTATTGGACGAATCAAATGAATTTGATTCAAATGTGCTAAATTTCTAGTGGATTTAAAACTGGTAAAGTACTAATATCTCATAGTAAATATCCAAGTTTGATATTTGATCAAAGGATTTTGAAATCGTTCAAAATAGTGAGTGGGTATGCAATTTGCATGAAATTGAGTGGGAGCTATAAAAGTCTTCCTAAAACAATATGTGAATGACATATTTTTTAGTGGGAGCAATATAAGTCTCAAATTCAAATATTTAGGAACATAGTTTGAGTAAGAGTAGTGACTCATACCCAAATATGTTAGGAACATATTTTGAGTGGGAGCTTATAGGAGTGATTCTTAAGTGTGTATTCGACACATTAAGAATAAAAGCGCAAGTACCGATAAATAATGATTTATAAGGGTTGGAAGTAGATAATAAGTGTATTATGATATTATGTAGTATTCCTTAAGGGATTCTGAAAAGGGTTTCGGAATAGAAGTTAATTAAGGAACTAGTCCTTAATAAATTAAGATAGGAATAGTGTTAAGCTTAAAATCAATGGTTGAAAGAAAGAAAAGGATGATAATCATCCACTATGTTTAGACAAAGGTTCTATCTTAGAAAACCATGATGATAACTTAACATAATATATGATCCAATAAGGAACGTTTGAAAAGTGATTAAGTTTGAATCATGGAACGTTGAGCTAAGTTTGTCCGCAGTGTCTAATAGAGAACTGCAGACATATTTTCCAAATCCATAAAGGATGATATATCTTAAAACATAAAGAGTTATGTTATAAGGGAATATGTTCGAAACTCCCGTAATACCGATTAGAGTAAAGTAGGAAGCGAGGTGAACAAAATATCGAAAGTAGCATAGAGTGCACTTGTGTTTCGATGAATATATTTATAATAATAGATAAGGGTACCATCTGAAGTGTTGTATAATGTTATGGCGGGGCTAGTTTACTTTTGACGTAGAATGATGTGTCCCAGGGCACAACGCCCATGAGAAAGCCCTCAAGGTTGATCTAAAGTCACTGTAGGCTCCTGGAATCAGGCCTGGTTCTGCTGCCATAGCAACGATGCATACACACAGATGTTATCATGTGATGATAAAGTATTAATGTCAATTAAGGTGACATTAGTAAGTTGCAAAGGATTTGGGACTGTAAAGTATAGACCCAAGACTCAACCTCTTCCATGAGCAAGCATGTTTAGGGTACCGGATATATGGTGCCAACGATTAAGAACAAATGCAGCTAGTTTATTTGTACTCTAGTGCAAGTGGGAGACTGTTGGAAATATGCCCTAGAGACAAATAGTAATAAGGACTATTATCATATTTCATAAAGTTTATGATTAAGTTTTATATCTTGCTATAACTGTATTGAGTGGAAACATCAATACTGCGTGTGATATATAAACAACCAGGGGTTCCCAGTGAAACTCTAGTCACTGGATCATTGGACAACAGATGATCAAGTTTCCTGATCATGTGGCATTTATGCCAGTTGGAAATGGAGTCAACTCATTCTGAGAATGAGATGATGAACCAATACCCAACCTAAACACCGTGACCGGATCATGTCACGAAGTTCAAGTTACGATGATTAGAAATGGATCCTCGTAGACTATTCCTTAGACCGTGAGGCTATATCAATCACTGTCTCCCGAGAGTGCTTAGATAGCATCAAGAACCACTTGGTAATACAGTGGTTATAAAGGTGTGTTCAGGTACTTGGAGGAAACTGTAGAGGCAATATATGTAAAGAGCAGGATTTTTCCGTCCACGTGACGGAAAGATACTTAAGGGCCCACTCGGAGAAGTTATATCCAATAGCTGCGCAGCGTCTGATTTGATCACATGGATATCACTTGTCGGAACAAGTCAAGTAGCATTGTTCAGTAACGAGATTGAACACGACATGGTGATGTCATTGATCAGATCTCGGGCAATGCAAGCATCGAGAGACAAAGGGAATAAAACACGATCGTCTCGGTTCAAATGATGAAAGATCTTCATGGAACGCACAGGGGTCACATGGCCATCCAGGTCCCTCTGTCGATCATTGGTCCGGGAGTGTCCCGACCATTTCTGGAGTGTTCCCGGACCGTAGGGTATCATGCTTAAGGGTTTGATGATGCTTAGAGAGTGTTTATAGGATCGGTAGAATCACCGAAGAATAGTAGAGAGAAAACCGGAAGGGTTTCGGTAAGTCCGGAGGAAGTCCGGAGTGGAGGTGGAAGGTGTTCCATAGCCACGGAGGTTGAATAATATGTGCATGAATGTTAAATATTGATTTAATCATTTATTCATAATTATTCAATAAAGAGAAAATCTTAAAAGGTCAAAAGGCTTAATGGGCCAATTCCGGAGGGAAGAGGGCCCATTAGGGAAAGGCAAGATGGAGAAGAGCCAGAGGGGCTGGCTGGCGCCCTAGTGGGCCAGCCCCCCCCCCCCCCCCCCCCGCCCCCCCGCGTGGGGACCATGGGGGTGGCCGGCGGCGCCACTCCTCCCCCTCTCCTCTCCTTTAGTCCCACACCGGGACTTTGAGGGAGGTAGTACCTCCCCTCCCCCTATATATAGTGGAGGTATTTGGCCAGATAAATACACACAATATTCAATAAAGGTCCTCTCACTTTTGGGAAGACCTCCAATTGATATTCTCTCTCTCTCATGACCGTGGTCCCAAGTTCGGACTGCGCGAACGAGAGACATCTTCACCGCGGAGCGCCTTCGCGCTGCGGGATTCGGATCCAGGAGCTCTACTTCCGCAACTACTGCTAGATCGGGGAAGCGGGAGTCATCGTCGGGCACCGGACATGTGTAACTCCCCACGAGGTGTCACACTTGAGGCACTCAAGTCGTTGGAGCTGCAGGAGTGCAAGGACTTCATCACGACCTTGAGGTCGGCTTTGGCTCGTCTACATCAACCACGCTCTCCTGAGCGTTGACAACGCTTTTGGTCTTCAAGGGTAAGTTCGCGAAAAGCCCCTCCCGTTACTGTATTACTAATAGATAGGTCGTAGCAACATTTGGGGTTTAGGTGCGAAGGGTAAAAATTATTGTTTTCATACGCGGAACCCCTACAATTCCCATATTCTCCCAATGGTTGTTCTAGCTCTTCGGCTTCTTGGGTGATGGACAAATCTGCCATCATAGGAATCAAACTGTTCACGTCTACAGAGTGTGAGTTAGAAAATCTTTCAATAAATTCTAGGCATCTTTCTCTTGGAATATGGTCAATATAAGGAGGTAAATAAGTTCTATCAGAATGCGTAGTACCTTCAACAGAGATCATGAGAATGGTAACACTTACGAATGTCAAGAAACAAAACACTTAGCACTTAGCTCCCCTGCAACGGTGTTAGAAAGTAGCTTGATGGCCTGCAAGAGCACAAGTTCTTGAGAGCACGTTTTCGCGGAAGTATTAATTCTAGTTTTTATATCGATCCCAACGAAGAGCATAGGAAAGTGTTTATCTGAGGCATTTCTGTCACACCAAAGGTGTCATGTTGTCTTGAGTGAATTGACCGCAAGTATCGAGAGTGGAAATGGTGAGTAAAGTAGAGAGTAGTTTGAAGTAATAAAAAATACTAAAAGTAATTAACATAAAAGTAAAAGTATCAGAGTTGTTTGAGATTCCTACAGATGAAAAGTTAGGCGCGGGGAGAAACAGTTCATGGTGATAGTGAATGTGCCAAATGGATAAAAATGAGGTAAGTGATTGTGATACTTATTATTCATAAATGAGTAGGCAAGCAACCCATATGCTGATCAAGAGTCCTCTTGGTAGATTCTTCCCAATCCTAGTGATTCGCTTGTCTGTTACCACATTAATGGTCAGCACATCAATTAAGGACTTACGACCAAATCAAGGCTTTAAACTTGATGGTTCATTGTTATATCCTCGAGTTATACTAGCTACTCTTTGATATCGACCGTGTCACTCGGGGGTCGCCGATTCACTAGTAAACAAGTTCATACCTATGAGATCTCAGGATCATGTTATCCAGGCCCTTAAGTTGGACAACAAGCATTAGCCAAACATAGATAGTCATTCTCATAATATAATAATCACGACAACGATCACAAATAGATGGAAATATAGGAGGCACAACACATCTCACCAATCCGTACATCTCCTACGCCTATGGGGATTTACTCAGACATGAGAAAAAGACATATCAAATGCATAATCATATTGCAAATAGAAATCCTCTCAACTTCACCGTAGCAAGCCACACCGTTGGAGATCAAATCAAATACAAGCCAAAGTGGAATAAAGGTTTCAAACCCTAATCTTACAAGTATGAATCTCTCTCTCAGTACAAGTAGGAATGGTGGTGGAGTTGATGATGGAGAGATTAGGGATCATCGAAGGATGAGATGGTGTTCTTCTCCTTCTTCAGATCTGATCTCCTCTCTTCTAGGGGTATTTGTGGCGGATGTGTGTGTAATTCGTCTCACCTTACTTTACAAAAGTTGCTTCTACTGATATAAGAAAGGCGACGGCGGGTCGTACGGGCGGACGGTATGGGTGGGCTCCAACCGTACTAGTGGTCATTATGGTCTTTGGACGCCTTTGAAAAAAGGGTCTTCAATTGGGTATTTGCTCTAATTGGTGTGATTAGCACACAAATGCTCTCAGATATTCCATTAGTGCTCAATGCCTGAAAAACAATATAAGAAAACAAGCTTTCTCTAATTTGCGATATTAACATTAGTTGAAAGGTTGAAATCAACGAAACCCGGTGAGAACCAATAGAAAATAATCGATAAGAAGTATCAATATTTGGACCTATTAATGGCCCCCATGAATTCCACGAATTACTTGATCGTTTGAATCTTAAACGTCGAGTCTCATTCTCTTTGTTATTCGATACTTGTTTTGTCCAAGATCTGATATTTGGTATCTCTATACCTAGTTCGATCTTGTTACTGACAAACACATTTACTCGTTCTCGTGATTTTATATCCCCGTGAATTAGTCACATGCTTGCAAGCTTCATTGATGTAATCTCACTGACTGGGCCCATATTATCTATCCATCACCCGGATGGGAAAATTCCGACCTCGATGCATACACCTCAACCCACCCCTTTGGAATACTTAATAGACACCCTCATGATCACCATGTTACGGTGTGACAGTTGATGTAGTCAAAACAATCTTGGGTGGTAGTGATTAAATATGATATCACGGTCAAAGTAATGAGTCACTGTGTTTTACTAGATATCGCAATGTTGAACTTAGTGATCTCATTGCACGGTTGGGTGTGTGTCCATCACATCATTCATCCAATGAAATGATCTCATTGTCAGTTGATATAGATATCCATTATCAAGAAACCTTGATCATTGATTGACCAATGAGCTAGTTTACTAGAGGCTACTAGCGACTTGATTCCACACATGTAATAATGTTTTCTCTTAACACACTTATAGCATGGTATAAAACTATTATGAACATATGTGATATAACAATAAAAATATTTTTATTATTGGCCTCTATGGC
This sequence comes from Avena eriantha, assembly GCA_910589775.1. Taxonomy (NCBI): domain Eukaryota; kingdom Viridiplantae; phylum Streptophyta; class Magnoliopsida; order Poales; family Poaceae; genus Avena; species Avena eriantha. Next base: position 34,977,695 of record OU342745.1, on the reverse strand, counting down.
ATATCTCTAACATCTAGTATTTCAAAAGAGGGGAAGATGAACAAGGTAGGTGAGGCGGAATTTTACACTAGGCAGCTGGCAACTAGAGTCGGCCCTTTTTGCTCATGTTGCTGCCATACACTGTCGCCTGCTTCGCCCTCCACCAAGCTACATGGACCAGGGTGGATTTTGGGATTTTACAGTAAAGGTTTTCTTCTAAAAAAACCAGTCCCTTTTACATTGATCCTTAGCCGAACTATGTCGTCGCCGCTGCCGTCAACCACGTCTAGATGGATGTCATTGCCCGCCAACATCGATGTCTACCAATTCACCGCCACCGTGAAAAGGGAGAGGAGGGTGGGATTTTACAGGAGATCCAAACCAACCTCGTCTCGCCAATTCATCTCGCCTCCGAGGACCGTGTGTCTCTGATACCAGTTGATATGCCTAAACTACAAATACTCAAAGCTCACAAGGAATCAACAGAGAAAATTCAGTCATAATGCATCGAATTATTTAGCTACTCTCAGATACACCTTCTTGGCCGAATGAAACAAGTTTTACAGGTAGCAAATCGCCAGCGGGAAGGGTTTAGACCCAACAGGAAAAGATGCTCGTTTACATGGCTCGATCTGAGCTAAGTAGGCCAACAACAGGTGGCGACAAACAAGCGAGCAGGTGAAAAGCAAAAGGTGGAGATGATGACGCTCGAGTGATCTCGGTTGTTCATTCGAAGATCCACGGTGGGGAAGAATAGCGTCAGCTCCCAGTGCTAAGTTCAAACGGGTTTGAGCGTGACAATAAGAGAGATAAATGGGATGGCCTTTTCGAATGGTTATCAATAATGGAGGTGTGGAGCGCGTGGGCATACTCTGACGTGTATCTTTTTTTACGTGTCACTGAATGTCCACAATGTTATCTCTGCTTGCTTGCTCGAGCAAGCTGTCCCGGATAGCGTCTGAAGTGTGTTAAATATGGGCCATGGATGGAGGCCGACGAGTGAGATTTGTACGCACAACGGATGTGACCCTTGCTTTGTTACTGCGTAGTATCATTTTCCGTGGATTTATTAATTATCAAGGCTGTAGTTGCTTTCAAAGTCGCTGTAATTAACAAGTCAACCAGGCTTTGGGGTGGCTTAGGTTTAGTATCCGGCTTTCCATACCGGTTAAACTAAACTTGTTGGATGATGGCTGGAACTTCTGCAGCCTTCGGTTTCCTTGATTTTTCTTTTTCCAAAAGGGCTACCCTTTCCATTCTCGAAACAGGCATACGCCCAGTTATATAAATATAGCAACCACGATTGAGACTGCTGCTGGACCAGACAACACAACGCCCAAACAAAACAACAAAGAAAAGGAAAAAGAAAAGGAAGAGAAAATAAAGCCGACAACAGTGGCTCGACGAAAACGACGATGACCCGCAACCGCTGCGCCCTCCGAAGAATTCCCACCACGCTCCTAGCGCCCCGAAGTGTCGCGTACCAAGCAGCACCCCCCAAGAAGGAAGCGACGACAACGACGCTACTGCTCGGACTGGTCCTAGGGTTTCCCCCGATACGCTACGGAAGGTGGGAAAGAGATACACCCGGCGCCCTTCAGGAAGGATGGCAACACCCACAAGCGTCGTCACGTCGGTGTCAAGATGACAAGGATTTCTTCCGACCCCTCAAAAAAACCACGCTCCCGGATACTTCGCATTGCTCCACCAAGCTCGCCGCCACCAACACACGCCACCACGGTCTTGGAGTCACCACCGTCGTCTCACCATGACCATCGATGCGAGGTTGGACCGACCAAAAAGCAGAAACTACAGCTGTCTCGGCGGTAGAGTAACACGCGGGAGAGAACTACCTCCACCGCCCGAGGGCGATAGCCGACCGGATGTCGCAGCAGGGGCAAACCGGGCCCTCCCTGGCCCGGCCGAGCCCAAATGGACTCGTGAAGCCCCACGACAGCACTGCAGCAGGGGTGTCACTGTCGCCGCCAACCCAAGCCCTAGCCCCTACTCCTCCGTCCACCAGTGGATCCGCCGCCACTGCAGATCCCCGCTGCCAAACAGCATCACCATCGCCACCACGGTCACCCGGGCCAACCGGACCGCCGCCGGTCTGAGGAGAGGCCAGAGCCCCGCGGAGCAGATTGGGAAATGTCCATCTCGAGCTCACGTGAGCGGAAACAGGTCTCCAGCGCCGAATCCAAGCCCACTTGGCTCGGATCCAGGCCACATGGACAATGCAGAGGGCCGAGCCTTCTCCGCCAACAGACCTACCAGGCCTGCAGGGCACGGTACCGACCTAGGCCCACCTGACCTAGGTCAGAGAGCAGCAGCCCAACCGGCCATGGTCTGGCCGCGCAGGCCTAGATCAGGCCATCGTCCCTCCTCCTCCGTGCCGTCCTGGGTCGCTGCACCGACCCTGCAGACCACCGTCACCCATGTTGCGAGCCACAGCTCTCCATGGCTACCTCCCGCCAGTGGGCTACGCCGCCAGCCTGCCCAACCTAGATCGGGCCCGAACGGGCCTAGATCTAGGCCGCACCGTCGGCCACTCCAAGGCGCCCTGCCGCCCTCCAGGCACCGCCCTGCCGCAAGCCTCCGATGTCAGGACCTCGCCGCTGCGCCGTCGCACCGCCGCCTAGCCGGGTTCTGTCCGAATCGCAGCAGCACACCGCCGCCAGTCGCATCCACCCCGCGCGAACCGTCAGACGCCGGGAAAAGGCAAACCCGCCGCTGCCAGCACTGCCCAAGCTTTGCTCGGCGGCTCCCGCCGACAGCGGCGGGGAGGGAGAGGAGGAGAGCGGGGGAGGCTAGAAGGGCGGCGGCGGCGCCCCTGCATCTCTCGCGGGGGACGCGTAGGAGCGGGTCACCCGAAGCGTTTTTCCCTCCTTTGATCGGTCGCTCCGGCTACCCTTTTCCATTAATTGCTCAACAGAAACATCGATTCTTATACAACGAAGTCCTGAGCCTTGTTTTTTTTGAACGGATATAGGTGCAAAGCACCCGACAAGCTGCATTAATATCGACGGTGGTGGTACAATTACAGGAATAACCCCAAAGAAATAGGAAATATAAAGAAGCCCTGCAATATTACATAAGAGACCCCAAGAAGACCGCATAAAAAGTGATCAAGTCCTTCACGAGCACCAGCACGACACCGACGACGCCCACGACCACGGCAAGTCGGAGCAAAGCCGGAGACCAGCCGAAACGGATCAAGCAGCAGGGAGCGACTGCCCTTCAGCCTGGTCTGGCGGGACCATGGATCTTGCCGCTGAAAACCGCCGGAGAGATGCTCCCAGCAAGCTTCTCTGCCAGGAAAATCCACCGCACACGCCGCTTGTGGGCGAACCACCATGGCTTGACGGGGCCGGCGAGCGACGCCGAAGTTTCCAAGACGAAGAAGCAGACGACCCACCTCCACACCGCCGAAGAAGAGACGGGGGCGCCGTCGCACCTCCTTGCCACCATGGCCGGCCAGGCGAGACGACGACCATCGCACGCCACCCAGAACACCGCTCCTCCTTGCCACCATGGCCGTCCAGGAGCGGAACAAACTGGACTGCAGATCCATAGCAGATAGAGGCCAACAGCAGCCTTATTGAAGCAGAGACGATAGCCCTCTCCGGCGCTAGCTCCTCCGACCGAAGGAGAACCCGACGACCTCAAGGACTCTCAGATCCAGATCTGGCCAAGCTCTGGAACTTGCTCCAGACTACGGGCAAACAGCCCAAAACCTACCCTAAACTACTCCGGCGCCTCCCCTCCGCCATCTCCGGCCGGCAAAGCCGCCGGAGAGGCTCGGGATCGGCCCAGTCCGACGACTAGAGCTCTGGCTACTGTAGCTAAGAGAGAGAGTGGAAGGGGAAAATGAGGTAGTGAGGCGCTCCCCTGAGCCTTCTTGAGTAGTTGATCAGCTCCCACGTGCCCTGGTAGCACCCTTCTCTTTTCTCCCGTGTACATCGCTGCCCAGTACCGATGAAAGCACAAAAAACGAATATAATAGACACATGAGACTTCAGATAATAATGCTCCGTTTCTGGTTATCTATAAGGACCAGCAAACAATAGCCAAAAGAAGAGTATAGAATTTTCTCGAAGCTTTTTTTGTGCCATATTACTATCTTTTAGGTTTCTAAGATTAATATAAATAATAAAACAAGTAACTATTTTTTTAGATTTTCAATTGATAACAGAAAGTAAACTAATATCAATAAATAAACTAAAACAAAATTAAAGCTAACTAATAAGGTCTCTAGTAACCTTACTAGGATAGCGATTTTTTTCCTCGGCAACGGCGCTAGCAAAAGGGCGATACCTTCGATCCGGATTACGGATGCAGTATAGTGTTTTTTTTAAGAGTTAGGTTTAATCGAACCTTGGGAAACAATTGTGGTAGGTTAATGAGTGTCTGTAAGACTTGCTAGTTTGCTTCAATCTTCGTTTACCTGACCATTCCAGATTGCTTTTGTTATCTGGGTTGTATCAATGGATGGAGATAGGACAGGGTTGAGGTTTCACATGCAGCTATGCATACATATGGGATAAAGGTAATAATAAACACATTCATATATAAATGTTCTAATATAGATAGGATTTGTGGGCAGCACATCTATAAATACTAAATCCCTTGCGAGCCACATGCATAGGATAAAGTCTCTTAGTCCAATAGTTATACAGCGAAGCACCAGGCTATGAACGACTATTAAGTAAAATACAGACCAAAACTTTAAGATTAGTGATGTTGCTGTTGTTCCTAAGAGGATCACTAAACGACTACTGTACTACCCTATTGTCATTAGGTTTCACGCGTAGGCGCCGTTTGCCACACATATCACCTTGTACCTTGATAAATCCTCGGGGTCTTGGGTACTTGACAAGTCCTTGGATTGAGGTAAGAGACAATGATACAAATACAAATCTGCTATGCAATCACCACACAATATTCCCATATAACTAGATGCACATAAATGCGGCGAGGCTATTCCCCAACCTACAACCCGTGAGGACTACTCACTCATAATAAGATCAAGAATATAAAACATTTGAAAATTACTTAGATTAATAACAAATATCCTTACAATAGCCACCAACTTAGGGGAGATCTTGAATACAAGTTATGACTATGGCTATGGATGGAGGTGGATATGGAGATGATGAACTATGGTGGTGGTGAAGCGGTGGATCTTTCTTGGTGTGTTTTAAGATGAAATCTACGAATGGCGGCTCTCTCTCTCTCTCTCTCTCTCTCTCTCTCTGCGGCAGCAGATAGGAGGCTCAAAATATATAGGGACATTCACGGAAGTTGCTTGGTTTGACCTGGCAAAGCCGCCATCGGGTGGTACAGGCGGATGGTATGGGTAAGCCCTACCCGTACAGATGCTTGTTAATACATCTAAACGCTAGCATTCGACCCTAGTTTACTTGGTGGTGTTGGCAATGTGTGATTCTCCCTTAATTGTTCCAGATTTCACCATAAATGAGTGATTTTCTAAACATCACAATTCAAAACAAGGATTTGCACATCTTTGCAATAATTAGTCGTTAGTGGCAAAGCTAGAGAGATATTTTATCAACTGCTTGACTTCCAAGTTTTGATATTCTTCAAGACTAGGACTAGGTTTTCTAGCCAGTCCAGATGGTACACTTCCATGATGACCCCAGCAGCTAGGAGCTGGGTGATATCCTCACCAATGGTCTTTCATTTATCCTTAGCGAAGCGACGTAGTGGATGCTTGACCAGCTTCGCATCCTGCCGGACATGAGGCGAGTGTTAGGTGAACACCCTCGGAACATCCTACATGTCTATGGGAGACCATGGAAAGATGTCCCGATTCTCACGGAGGAAGTCGATGAGCGTGCTTTCCTATTTTCTATCGAGGCCGACTCCCACTAGGAAGTACTTGTCTGGCTGCGACTCATCTAGCAAGATCTTATTGGTCCCCTTGGTCACCTAGAATTGTGGCTCACTAGCTGGCTTGGGACCACCATCTGGCATCTAAGCTTGCACCAACACCACATTATGCTTGATCATTTGCAGCTCTTTTGTGATGACGATCGACTTTGCCAGCTTGGAGCCGACTGTTGCGCATTCCATCAACCGCTTGTAGCAGCCGACGGGGAGATCACCATCTTAGGGCCGAAGAGTTGAACTGGAGGTACGCATAGTGTGGTACTGCCATGAACTTGGCTAGCGCTAGGCGCCCAATGAGCGCATATGGTAGACGCTGGTGAGTTTCACCACCTCGAACCATATGGGATTGCGACCAAAGTTTTCCTTCATGCCGAAGATGACATCCATCCAATTTTTCCTGATCGGGGAACAAAAGGTACCTAAAACGATGTCGTGGAAGACAATGTGGGTGGGCTGTACATGGGATTTGCTGATTCCAAACTTCTCCATGGCGTCATGGTAGAGGATGTTGATGTTGCTATCGCCGTCAATCAGGGCAAGCGAAAACCGACAGGAGTGCTTCTGGGAGACAAGGATGGGATCCAACACCATCACATAGATTCCCAGCTTTAGCAAGACAGCCGACTAATCATCATGTCCCCACATGATAGCCTTCCCGGACCAGTTGAGGTACTAGGGGATGGGGCGATGGAGTTCACCTTTGCCTCGCATTTCCGCTGGCTATGCTAGTCATCTGGCTTGGTGACGAAGATGTGGTAGTTGGCATGGTGGTGAGGGTAGTCACCGTGGCCTGCATCATGCGAGCTGGCTGCTTGTCGCAGTTGTCAGGGGGCCACCAGCTGGGGAGGTTGTGGGCGAGGGAGACCTCTTTGCTCAGCTATCTTACAAGCCTAGCTGCACTACCAGGTGGTGTGCATAGCCATCTTGTTGTCGCCACTATTGTACTTGCACATCCCATCAATCATGGAATTGAACGTGTACTTGGGTTTCCATGCTTGGTCATCTGGCTTCTGCCACCGACTGCCTCTCATAGTCAGATCTTCCTCAACCGCTGCCACTTGCTTGGAACCGTAGCGGTTATCCGGTTGCTCATCCTTCCTCTTTCCATGACATTGTCATGGTTGTGCCACCTAGAATTGCTACCCCATTGGCATTTGCCGGCTGTCACTTGCCAGCTAGTTCATCATTAATAATCTCCCCTTGCGCGTCCAACACAATGGGATTCTTCATGCAGTCTACCATGGTGGTCGAATCTGCACAGATCAGCTTGCGCTTGAGCATTTTGCCGTCTTGGCCCCTGTTGGTGAAGAAATCGATGGTCGAATGCTGATGGACTCCTTCGCAGGAGTTGTGAAAGCTCGACCACTGGGTGAGGTAGTTGCGATGGGACTCATCCTTGACCTAGATGTAGAGGGATAGCTTGCGAGGCCGGCCAGTATGCTTTTATGTGTCAGTGAAGTTCGGGACAAACGCATCCTCGAAATCCAGCCATGGATTGATGTTGCCAACTAGAAGGTTATTCAGCCACGTCCAGGCTGAACCTTGTGGCATGAGGAGAGCATCGAGGACGACTACATGCTTTTTTGTGCTAGCAATGCCCACCGTGATGGTATAATCCATCAACCAGTCCTCTGGCTTGGTGGTGCCATTGTACTTGGGGTGTCCCTTGGGAGCGGGAAGCCCTTGGGGTACGGCTCATTCTAGATGAGCAACTAGAAGCAATTTGAACTGACCAAGTCTCATCCTCTGTGTCACGTGATTGCACCAGCAAGTCAATAGCTCACGGGCATCCAGACCGGCTAAAACAGTTGTTGGCTCGTGGGGACCGAGTCGGCGGGATAGATGATACTTGGGGGAGCTTGGCCTTGACCGGCTGCACCAGCCGGATTGTGGTGCTTGCTGGTGACCGCAGCCGGATCGTTATGATCCCGACCCTTTCTATCAGATCCCTAGATATGGTTGTTTTGTTGGGGACCATGCGGCAAAGACACCTACTTAGCCGGCTTGCCCCTAACGATATCTTGCTGGTCCACCAACCGACAGGGATCAGAATTCCTGCTCGGGCTAGGTGGCTATAGCGGCCCTCCGTCTGCTATTGGTTAGCAATAGCAATGAGCTGCTGGACGTGTTGCTGCTGGCGGTGCAGGTCCTCGCCCTCCAGGTGATCCAACTCCACAACCGCGGCCTCGGCCGCCCTCATGTTTCTGGCAGGGGTGTTGTACACCGCATGCGCCATGGGCGTCCGTGGTTCAACGACACGCTTCATCTTTACGCCCAGATCGCCCCTCGGTCCTCGCCCTCCAGATGTGTGGAGTTATACTACCGCACGGTGGCCTGCAAGTGGCATGAGCACAAGCAACTTTGCGGGCCTCGTCTAGGAGGTTCTGGCGGGCTAACTCTAGAGCGGCGCCTATAGCAACCGGATCTGTGCCAAGGTCGACCTGGCTGAGGAGGCACTGGATGGAAGTTTCCAACGGGTTAGGCTCTGGCACCCTAGAAGAAGAACCGGCTCTGTCAACCCGACGCTCGATGGCTAGGCAATGGCCAATTCTGGTCGAGCCTACCATCATAGACCTCGACACATCAGCCAGTTGCAGCATCGCTTGGGACGCCGTAGTTGAGCAGCAGGTTGGAGAAGCTGAGGATTTAGCTGGGGAACTCCCCGATGATGGTGGTGATGTAGACGCGGTTTTCTTCAAAGTGGAGGATGGATCCAACCTCAGGGAATGTATCTTCGGTGAAGCAGGATGCACTATCGATGACACAGTCGAAGGAGCTGAGCGTGAGCACGAGACTAGAGGCGACGCACTCGCCGACGACGAGAGGAAGTCCCATAAGGAAGTTAACTCCAGTCGTTGTAGCACAGTCTATGGTGGGCCCCAACTGTCATGGTGTGGAACACGGCAGTACCATTAGGGATGGCTTAAGGGGGAGGAATCTGGGGGAAGCGATGACTTCCGTAGGCAGGATTGGGAACATGCACTAACAGAACCAACAATGTACCTGTCAACACCCGAATTATGAATCCTAGATGCCTGTTATGCCATACATCGCAATCTCGGGATTGCCATTTTTGCGAGACATAACAGATTGGATATCACAGTACATCATCCATTACAAACCATCATAAGGTTTTACAACAAATAAAGGATCTCATGTTCTAGTCTTAATACAAACAAGCAGCAGAATAATAAAGCATAGCAGTGGGCTCCATCTTCAATGTCACAGGCAATGCTGACGATGGGAGATGATCTTAGTTGTCGTAGCCGTCTTGCTGTCCATCCTCCTGATAGTCCTCCTCATAGTCTGGCCACGGGAATACCAGGGACAAAGCCATGATTACTTTTTAAGTACTCCCAAACTATCACTAACAAGTAAGGTAGTTCTAGTAGGAATCGTAAGCTCTAAGTTTATTTGCAAAAAGCCAGATTTATCTAAACTAAGTTCAGAAGTAAAGAAGGTTAACTAAATGTTCTAAATCACTTTAAGTTGGGAACCTAGTTTTCATATTCACAACCCTGTTGTGGTCCAGTCAAAATCATAGTTCACAAGTCATTTTGAAAACATCTGACAACGGAATAGTATGGCCACTCCAACTGTCCATGACCGCGGATGCGGCTATTCGAATAGTTTGACACTCTACAGAGGTGGTACACTTTCACCACAAAATTCGATACATCCATCAGGGATAACCCTGAATCATCATACTTAGTATGCGGATAATTAATCGTAACCTTTCAATTACACACCCTAGTATAGGCACATCCCCTATGAGCTTGGCCTCCCAGCCATGGCCATCTGCCATCCTGGGCACTGCATAGGTGGACAATTCACATTCACGAGGTAGCCTCAGCTCAAACCTCTTCTGCGAGGGAACCCATACTAAGGCATATAAACTTCCGGCTAAGCCCTACCCAATTCAGGTATTGTGGTTGTACGGTAAAATTGGAACGGTATCGCATCCGAACCCAGCCATTAGTTTTTATAAAGGGCTAAAGCTCATGCCTCAACATTTTCATCATTAAATACATTTTTGTTTCGCAACACATGTCAAAACATTTCAATAGAATGACTCATCATTCCAAGGTTTTCATAAGCATTTTCACCAAGTATTTCCATCTAAAGTGATCAAGTTTTATGCTTAGCACTAGCCACTAAGTTAAGATTGTTCACTAATGAGGGATGCTAATCTCAATCTCATGCCATAGAATGACATCTAGTATAGGCCTAGTTTTATACTCTTTATGATATCTTATACTACTTTTCCAATACTCACAAAACACTAACTAAAAGTAAAGCACTTTAGTAAAGGAAAAGAATAAAGCTTGTAAATAAAACTTGGGATTGGTATAATCAAAGGTATATAACCAAAGCATGCCTAATGCATCTAGCTTAGGTTATCTCTTGCAATTAGTGATGGATTGCAAGTATTAGCTTGCCAATAATAGCTTGCCTTGATTGGTGCAGTGATTGAAGTTTTCCTCGTCTTCTTCGCGGTAGAACTCCTCCTCCTCCTCGTATCCTTGGTCGGTACTATCGTCTATAAATGAATACGGGGTACACAATCACCAAACAATACTTAACTAAGTTTAGTTAGCACACTAAGGCTCACACTTGATGATCTAATATCATCACAATCATCACATGAAATAAAGACCTAGTCTTATTTATTTTATTTTGGAAAATTAATTTCTACTCATTGAAAATAATTAAGATTTAATATTCTCCAATTAAAATATGGGATCATGTGGACACATGTCATCGCCACATATTCTAATACATGGGGATGTAATTTAAAGGTTTGGTCACATTTTATAAAGTTTAAGATTATTATTTAATAGCTTTAAAGTGACTAGATATGCCCTAATAACATTCTTTTGGTACTAGTCCAATGTCACTGCATGCAAACCTAGATATTTTTACATATTCGGATAGATATTATCAAATGTGATTTTTGAGAGTTGAAATCTGAAGGGAATATGCCTGAGAGGCAATAATAAAGTGGTTATTATCTTATTCCATGTTTATGATAAATGTTTATTTTGCGTGCTATAATTGTATTAATTGGAAACGTCAATACATGTGTGTTTAATAAACAAATAAAAGGTTCCTAGTTATGCCTCTCTTATAGACTAGCTCGTTGATTAACAAGATGATCAAGGTTTCCTGATCATGGACATTGGATGTTGTTAATAACAAGGTCACAACATTGGTGGAATGATGTGATGAACATTCATCCAAAGTATAGCATTACGATCAAAGTCATTATGTTTATATTGCTATAACATCATACGAAGTAATATTAGTCCTTAGACCATGAGATCATGTTAATTGCTAACACCAGAAGAGTATCTTGATAACATCAAACGTCACACCGTAACAGGGTGACTATAAAGGTGGGTTCAGTGCTACGAAGGTGTTATGTTGAGGCTCATGGATCAAGAGTGGGATTTGTCCATCCCGATGACGGATAGATATAATCTGGTCCCTCTCGGTGATATCACATTGAAATAGCTTGCAAGCAAGTGATGTGATCACTAGAATGTTATATCACGGGAACGAGAAAAGAGTGCATGTCGGTAACGACATCAAACTAGGTATTTGGATGCCAATGATCGAATCTCGGACATGTAATATATCGCGAGACAAAGAAATTTAGTTACAACGTTAAAGGTTCACACGATCACAAGAGTCATTGTTGAATATGTGGGAGTCAGTACGGATCTCTAGGCCCCGCTGCTGATTATTGATCGGAGAGGGGTCTCGATCATGTCTGCATTATTCGTGAACCATAGGGTGACACACGTAAGGGATACGGACACCATTTGGAGCAAATATGTTTAAGATAAAGATTTAAGAAAGCGCTGGAATCATTTCGATGGAAACCGGAATTGTTTCGGGTGAAATTGGTGAAACTTGTTCTGCATGTGATATTGAAATGTTGCAGGGGGTTTTATGTGAATGTTTGTTAATTAATGTAATTAACAAAATTCTGAAAAAAATAAATAAAATAGTTTTATTTAATGAGAGCTTGCATTAAATTTGGTGGAAATTTAATGCATGTGTGAGTGGAATTTTGAGTGGAGGCTTTTTATGGGAGTGGGAGCTCCACCCACATGAATGTGGAAGAGGTGGGGGCACCACCATGGCTTCCACGCCATGGCCCTTGGGTTCCCCTCTCCCCTATAAAAGGCCCCCTCTCCTCCTCACAAAGCACCACCTCCTCATGAAGGTTCTCTTCTCCCTCTAGTTATTCCCCATGGTCTCGGATTAGTGAGATACATGTTCCCGATGGCTTTATCTGGAAAGGAGTTGATGCTTCCGCTGCATCGCTAGAGTGATGAGGCGGAGGTTGTTCGGTGGACTGAACGTGTGTGCGATCACGGATGCACCGCTACTATGTGGTGCTGGACTTGATGGTGCTAGACCTAATGGTGCTGGAACTACTGGACCTGAAGGACTTCATCACGATCTTGAGATCGGCAGGTGTACAACTACATCATCCACGAGTTCCATCTCGTTAACAAAGCTTTGTTGTCTTCGGGGGTGAGTTCTCTATGGATGTATATCCACCCGTTGCTTGTATCTAGTAGATAGATCATGGTGTATAGTTCCCATCGTAGGAAATTTTTTGTTTTCTATGCTGCGAACCCAACAATGCTATCAGAGCCTGATCTATGCGTAGGTGCTTTGCACCGGTAGTACACATATGTTTATATGTGGGCGATGATGATCATGTTATTGCATCTTCTATGTATTTTGGATATTGTAGCATAGTGGGATGAAGAGGCCCGGACCAACCTTACATGCCATCGTACATGAGACCGGTTCCACGACTGACATGCAACTAGTTTTGCATAAGTGGCTAGCGGGTGTCCGTCTCTCCTACTATAGTTAATATCTGATTTACAACGAGTTGCTAATAACTTGGTTATCCTCGTTGTGGTTTATGTTTGTTGGTAATACCGGTTCTATCTCCGAAAGCCCTAAGCCACGTAAAACTTGCAGTTGATAAATTAGAGGCGTCTAGTTTAGATCGTTGCTGGGCTAGTGTCTTGATATGGTATTGTTGTAAGTAGATGTATGATAGATACTCTTACAACACACTTAACGTGTAAGTTCCATAGACCTTCGCCTTACACACAAAGTAATGATAGAGATCATACCATGATGCAAATGATAAGAGATCAAATGCATGGACCATATCATCTCACTTTACACATTAGACGTTTGCATCTTATACTGCTAGTTTGGCGCTTTTGGTAACATTGTAAGATGATCCCTCATTTAGATATCAAGAAAAAATGTGTTCTTCCTTGAGTATGCACTATTCTATGGACCGTGTTTCGAGACATCACGTGATGATCGGGTGTACTCGACTCCGCGCTTTCATACAATGGGTGTAAGACAGTTTTACACACGCCGATAGTAAGGTTCTTACTTGACGAGCCTAGCATGTACATACATGGCCTCGGAACATGGACCGAAAGGTTAAGCATGAGTCATATAGTTTATATGATGCCCATATAGATGCTCCCCTTTGAAGCTACACTGACTCACGTGATGATCGGACTTGGTGTAGTGGATTTGGTTCATGTAATCACCAAAAAGACACGAGGGATGTCGTTTTTGAGTGGGAGTTCATTAGTAATTTGGATTAGTCGAACTCAATTTGTCATAAACTAAATCGAAGTGAATTTGCATAATTGGTTGTAGTTATTGGCATCTGTTCACTACCTTATGCTTAGTTTTAATTGAGATAATAGAACTATAGAATTCTGGATATTTACTTTACGAACTGGTATCGTATTGTTTTGAATGTCAATTTAAAGTTTAGAAGTCCTATTGCAAACTTTAGGCAAACTCTATTTACTCCATGAAGTTTAATAAGTAAGATTAAATCAAGAGTAAGAATTCCAATGTTAGTATCTAAAGTATCATGTTTGCCTCCATGATTATTGATATTCAAAAGTTGTTTTAATATCAAGATTATCTAGGAGCTGAAAATTGTTTCAGAAACCATCATGTGTGGAAAATATTGTGATATTTGAAATAATGTTTTTGTTGCATTATGATAGAGTGTAATTTAGCAAAATACATGTTCTCATATTGTATGAGAATTTGTGAAGGATGGAGATGCTAGGTATCTGGATCTCCCAAAAGGTTTTGGGAACTAACATTATACTCGCGATTCTTCCTTATAGGCTATAGTAGCTTGATCATGAAGGTTGCCATGATAAGGATGAATAGAAGATGTAAGTAAAATGTTTACTACACTAATAATTACTAAAGAATGGATTTTTGAAAGAACACCAAACATTTGATGATGGTGATCCACTTCAAAGTGCATGTCCAAAGGTATTAGTATTTGACTATATACACTTTGTACTATGTGTCATGTGAATGACACGACTATTGATGTTGATAGATTCTTTTAAAAGAAAAGGAATTGTTGAAAGAGAATCTAAAAAACATTTGGCAGAAAAGAAAAAGGTTGGAGATGACCAACTTAGGTATATAGAAGATATACATGTTATGGTTGTATTCCTTGCTTGTTAAACAATGTGGTTCTGAGGTATTAGATACCGGTATTCGATACCGAATTGGTTGGTGTGAAGTGTCATACAGAACAACACAATTCATGAACTGCAACGGCCTAAGTAACTGGCAAGAAAACAAGTTATGATGTACATCAAAAACAAATAAAGTGTTATTGCGTTTTCGTTGTCATCAAACCTAGCCTTCAAGATTTGTTTTAATAATTGTTATTTTGTTCCGGTATTACGAGAACAATGGTTGTTCAAATAATTACCGTATTCCATAAAGAATGGATGAAATTTTACAAGTCTAGTTGGAGAAATCACATCCATAAACATTATTGCTAAAATGTCGTAAGACAAATGATTGGAAGATCACTTATGAAGTGACAACGCTGTTTGAATTATATTGGAAAGTATACATGAAGAAACTCCATGTTGATAGATTTTTGGAGTCTTTTGATTTTGATCAATTGACGCTTGTGAAACTTTCCTCGAGATAATTGAAGCTCCGTTCATAGGCCAAAGAGGAACAGATGACTAACTTATTGGATATTATGCATGTTGATGTATATAGTCCATTATGTGTAGCCATATGCGATGGATCTTTTTGCTTCATATGCTTTCTCTAGAATTTGAGTGAATATATCTATATATTTACTTAATAAGGAAGAAGTATGAAACATTTGAAAATTGTTCAAAGATTTTCAAGATGAAGTGAAAAATCATTGTAACAAGAAAATAAAAGAGTTTATGATTTGATCATAAAGGAAGATATTTGAGTTACAGGTTTAGCAAAACACCTAAGATTTCAGGAATTGTTCCATGAATTTGCATTTCCCGATAAACCACAGAAGTATGGTATGTTCGAGAGATCAAATCAAACCTTATTTGACATGGTAAGATCAAAGGTTTCATTTATAAAACTGCCATTATGTTTTAAGGATTAAAGCTTTAGAGACTATCGCTTTTACACTGAAAAGAGTACCATCATGATCCGTTGAAATGACACCATATGAGTTATGGTTTGGGATAAAACCCGAATTGTCTTTTCTTAAATTTTGGTATGCTATGCATAAGTAAAATGTTTAGAACCAAAGTCAGGATAAGCACGTCTTTGTAGGTTATCCCAAAGAATTTGTTGGGAATTTCTCCATAGCACCGAGGACAAAAGAGTTTGTCGCTTGGAACGTCAAGTTTCTTGAGAAGGAATTTTTCGTGAAAAGTTAAGTGGGAGGACAATAGAACTTTGATAAGGTTGTTGAACCTTAGCTATATGTGCTAAGTAGCGCAGCACCGGAAAGTGTCCCGGTGGCGGCCACAATGCTCATGGCTCCCGTGATTACAAAGGGTGTGATCTTGGAGATTACAGTTCTTTTTGAACCATGTGGGTCGGTAAGAATCAAATAGTAAGATTTGAAACAGAAGTCATTATTGTTTTGACAATGATGAACCGACTGCATGCAAAGAAGCGATGATGGGCCCTGACTCCATAAAATGACTAAGAAGTCATAGAATCCGTGATAGTATCCATACACGAGGAATCAAGTTTCTGAACTTGGAAGACCCTCCGGAAAGGCATGAAGCCTATCAGTCATGTTTGGATCTATAAAGAAATAGACATGTATGTTTAACATCTATGAAATAGTCGACATGTCGGAAAGAAGTTTACGGCAATGTTCAAGGAGTTGACTATGACAAGATTTGATCTTTCATAGTGATATTTAGTCTTGACGGATTAATGTAGCAACCACTACATATAATTTGGTATATGGTAGTTGAATAAACAAAACAAGGTTCTTCTAATAGAATGGTTACCTAGGACGTGTACATGACACGGTCCGAAGGGTTTTGTTAATTCAAAGGGTGCTAAAAAGGGCATGCAAACTTCAATAGTTGAAGTGAGCATAGCGGAGTTGGAATCTTCACCATGATGAAAATGTTAAAGGAGTTTAAATTCATCGGAGATGATGAAGACGCTTGCATTTGCAAGAAATTAAGTGGGAGCGCTGAGACATATTTCTAATACATTATGTAGAGGACATGGTGTTGATTGGAAATGATGTATCTTTTATTGACACAAGTTAATGTTGGGTCCGCAGCATAGAAAACAAAAAAATTCCTACAATGAGAACTACACGCCAAGATCTATCTACTAGGTACAGAGCAACGGGTGGACATACATCCAACGAGAACTTACCCTCGAAGACAACGAGTTTTGTTAACGAGTAGGAACTCGTGGTTGATGTAGTCGTACACTTGCCGATCTCAAGATCGTGTGGAAGTTCGAGCGCCGCAAATCAGCAGCACATCCGTCCTCGCACACACGTTCAAGCCACCGGACAACCTCCACCTCCTCGCTCCAGCGGTCCAGCGGAAGCAGCAACTCCTTCCAGACGAAATGCCACCGGGAACATGTATCTTGCTAATCCGAGACCATGGGGGAATGATTCTAGAGGGGGAGAGAGATCCTTCACGAGGAGGTGTGAGGAAGGAGGAAGAGGCTGGTCTTTTATAGGAGGAGGGGGGTACCCCCTCCATGGCCGGCGCCTCATGGAGGTGCCCCTTCACCTCCTCCATTCATGTGGTGGTAACCCCTCCACATTAAAATGCCTCTTCACATTCCCTTTTAAAGTCCTCACTTTAAATGCATTAAAATTCTCTAAGTTTAATGCTCTCTCATTTAATAAAACTCTTTTATTAAATTTATTCAGAATTTTGTTAATTACTTTAATTAACAAACATTCACATATAACCCCTTGCAATATTTCAATTTCACATGCAGAACCACTTTCTGCAATTTCACCCGAAACAATTTCTGGTTCTATCGAAACAATTCCTACGCTTTGCAATTCTTTTGTCTGAAACATATGTGCTCCAAAATGGTGTCCGGTAACTCTTAAGTGTTTCACCCTACGGTTCACGAATAATGCAGACATGATTGAGACTCCTCTCAGATCAATAATGAGAAGCAGGACCTAGAGATCCATACTAACTCCTGCATATTCAACGATGACTTCTGCGGTCGTGAGAACCTTTAATGCTTGTAATTTAATCCGTTTGTCTCATGATATAATACATGTCCAAGATTCGATCATCGGTATCCAAATACCTAGTTTGATCTCGTTACCGACATGCACTCTTTTCTCGTTCTCGTGATATAACATTCTAGTGATCACATCACTTGCTTGCAAGCTATTTCAATGTGATCCATGAGCCTCAACATAACACCTTCGTAGTACTGAACCCATCTTTATAGTCACCCTGTTACGGTGTGACGTTTGATGTTATCAAGATACTCTTTCGGTGTTAGCAATTAACATGATCTCATGGTCTAAGGATAAAGATTACTTCGTATGAAACATAATGAATTGATCGTAATGCTATACTTCGGATGAATGTTCATCACATCATTTCACAAATGTTGTGACCTTGTTATTAACAACATCCAATGTCCATGATCAGGAAACCTTGATCATCTTGTTAATTAACAAGCTAGTCTATAAGAGAGGCATAACTAGGAACCCTTTTTGTTTATTAAACACACATGTATTGATGTTTCCGATCAATACAATTATAGCATGCAAAATAAACATCTATCATATATAAGGAATACATAATAACAACTTTATTATTGCCTCTCAGGGCATATTTCCTTCAGTCTCCCACTTGCACTAGAGACAATAATCTACTTCACATAGTGATAAATCTAACACCCATGGAGTTCTGGTGTTGATCATGTTTTGCCCTAGGGAGAGCTTTAGTAAACAGATCTGCTACATTTAGGTCCATGTGTACTTTACAAATCTTTATATCTCCATCCTTGACATGCTCGCGGATGGAGTGAAACCGGCGCTTAATATGCTTGGAATTCTTGTGAGACCTTAGTTCCTTGGCGTTGGCTATGGCTCCATTGTTGTCACAATAGATCACCATTGGGTCCAATGCACTAGGAACTACACCTAGTTCCGTTATGAACTCCTTCATCCAAACCGCTTCCTGCGCCGCTTCTGAAGCAACAACATATTCCGCCTCTGATGTTGATCCAGCCACCACAGGTTGTTTGGAACTCCTCCAACTAACTGTTGCTCCGTTCAAGAGAAATGTGTGTCCGAATTGAGACTTAGAGTCATACGGATCGGTGTCAAAGCTAGCGTCGATATAACACTTAGCGACCAGCTCTTCTTCACGTCCGTATACAAGAAACATATCCTTAGTTCTTCTTAAGTACTTAAGGATATTCTTGACCGCTATCTAGTGTTCCAAACCTGGATCAGATTGGTACCTACTAGTCAAACTAATAGCATGTGCCACATCCGGTCTTGTACATAGCATGGCATACATTATAGAGCCTATGGCTGAAGCATAGGGGGTCTTATCCATTATCTCTCTTTCTTCCGCCGTAGCCGGACTTTGAGTCTTACTCAATGTCTTGCCTTGCAACATAGGTAAGTACCCCTTCTTACTTCCGTCCATATTAAACTTCTTTAATATCTTATCAAGGTATGTACTATGCGATAGCCCAATTAGGCGCCTTGATCTATCTCTATAGATTTTAATGCCTAATATATATGATGCTTCACCAAGGTCTTCCATCGATAATTTGCTGTTTAGATAACTTTTAACACTGTTTAAAAGATCTATATCATTTCCAATCAATAATATGTCATCCACATATAATATCTGAAATGCCACATTGCTCCCATTCACTTTCTTGTAAATACAAGCCTCTCCATAAGTTTGGACAAATCCAAACTCTTTAATCACCTCATCAAAGCGGAGATTCCAACTCCGGGATGCTTGCTTCAGTCCATAGATGGATCGCTGAAGTTTGCATACCTTATTAGCATCCTTAGGATCGACAAAACCCTTAGGTTGTATCATATACAACTCTTCTTCAATATTACCATTGAGGAACGCAGTTTTGACATCCATCTGCCATATTTCATAATCAAAATATGTAGCAATTGCTAACATAATCCTAACCGACTTAAGCATCGCTACGGGAGAAAATGTCTCATCGTAGTCAACTCCTTGAATTTTTCGAAACCCCTTTGCGACAAGTCGAGCCTTATAGATGGTCACATTACCATCAGCATCAGTTTTTCTTTTGAAAATCCATTTATTCTCAACGGCCTTTCGATCGTGAGGTAAGTCCACCAAGGTCCAAACCTTGTTCTCGTACATGGATTCCATCTCGGATTTCATGGCTTCTAGCCATTTGTTGGAATCCGGGCTCATCATCGCTTCTTCATACGTCACAGGGTCATCTATTTCATCAACCATGAAATTCACAACAGGATTGCCGTACAGTTCAGGAGCTGCATGTGTCCTACTTGACCTGCGAGGTTCGGTAGTATCCTGTTTCCGAGTTTCATGATCAATATCATTAGCTCTCTCTTCATTAGGTGAAGTCAACTCCGAAACAATTTCCGGTTCTGCGCTACTCGCCATTTCATGAAGAGAAGGTTCAATAACCTCTTCGAGTTCTACCTTCCGACTACTCACACCTTTCGCGAGAAACTCCTTCTCAACAAAGGATCCATTCTTAGCAACAAAAACCTTGCCCTCGAGTCTGTGATAGAAGGTATACCCAATCGTTTCCTTAGGGTATCCTATGAAGACGCATTTTTTCCGCTTTGTGTTCAAGTTTATCCGGCTAAAGTTTCTTCACATAAGCATCGCATCCCCAAACTTTAAGAAATGACAACTTAGGTTTGTTTCCAAACCATAATTCATACGGTGTCGTTTCAACGGATTTAGATGGTGCCCGATTTAAAGTGAATGCAGCTGTTTCCAGTGCATAACCCCAAAATGACAGTGGCAAGTCAGTCAGAGACATTGTAGATCGAACCATATCCAATAAACTACGATTATGACGTTCCGACACACCATTACTTTGTGGTGTTCCGGTAGGCGTGAGTTGTGAAACTATTCCACACTCTTTCATGTGTGTGCTAAACTCGTAACTTAGATACTCACCTCCACGGTCAGACCAAAGAAATTTGATCTTTCTATTATGATGATTTTCCACTTCATTCTGAAATTCCTTAAACTTTTCAAATGTTTCAGACTTGTGTTTCATCAAATAGATATACCCATATCTACTTAAATCATCCGTGAAAGTAACAAAATAACGATATCCACCTCGCGCCGTGATGGCTTTGTAATGGCGCCAGGAAAATGCTGGAGCGATGATGATGTAGAGCTCGTTGGGAACCCCAAGTGGAAGGTATGATGATCACAGCAACAAGTTTCCCTCAGTTATGAAACCAAGGTTTAATCAAACCAGTAGGAGCAAGGAAACACCCCAAAGGTGTTACTAGCTGAGCTTTGGTAGGGAGCACTACCGGTGCTAGTAGCAACGTGGAGACCTGCACAACACAACCACAGAACTTTGTCCCCAACTTGCGATGAGGTTGTCAATCTCACCGTGTTTTGCGGAAAACAAAGGATTAAACGTATCGAATGGAAAGAAGTAATAGTTTGCAGAAAGTAAACACAAAGAAGTAAAAGATTGAGATTGTATGTAAAAGACAAGGACTGGGCTCCATAGTTCACTAGAGGTGGCTCTCCTTAGGATAGATAACATGCTGGGTGAACAAATTACAGCGGGGCAATTGACAAACACGAGAAAACAATACATGCATATACTAATCATCTTGACTCCTTTGAGATTCGATTGGGCATTACAACATTATACATAGACCGCCATCCAACTGCATCTATGACTAATAATCCACCTTCAGGTTATCATCCGAACCCCCTCCAGTATTAAGTTGCAAGCAGCACATTATTGCTTTACGAATTGCGTGTAAAGTAAACAATACGATTGTTCTATGAACAAAGGATTGTTGTTTTCTCCCTAGTAGCAACAGCACATCTAGTACCTTAGAGATTTCTGTCACTTCCCCAGATTACCAGAGGCATGAACCCACTATCGAGCATAAATACTAACTCTTGGAGTTGCTAGCACCTACTTGGCCAAGATAGCTACTAACAACGGAAAGCATGCAAGATCACAAATAACAAAGACATGATAGAATCAATAATCAATCTGAAATAGCATCTTAATATCCATCGGATCCCCGCAAACACAACATGCAGAATTACAAATAGATGATCTTGATCATGAATGGAGCTCACAAGATCTAGACATGAAAGCACGCAGGAGGAGAACCAGCCATCTAGCTACTACATGGATCCGTAGTCCAAGGATGAACTACTCACGCATCACACCGGAGGCTTGCATGGTGATGAAGAAGGCCTCGAGGGTGAATTCCCCTCTCCGTTAGGGTGCCGGGAAGAGCTTCAGATCCCTCCCGATCTAGGGATGGAGATGACGGCGGCTACAAACTCTTTCGTGGATTTTTGATTGGGTGCTTAGGGTTTTCGTCCCGAGGGCATCTTATAGGTGGAAGGGGAGACCGAGGGGGTACCAGGGGCCACCACACCACCCCTGGCGCGGGCCCGGCCTAGCCGTGCGGCCAGGTGGTGTGGCCGGCCTCTGGCCCTTCTCCGCCTCGTATTCTGGCACTTGATGACTTCCGGAAAAATAGGCACTTTGGCCTTTGTCCTGTCCAATTCCGAGAATATTCATTTTCTAACTTTCCTAGAACCAAAAACAGCAGAAAACAGGCAGCTGGCACTGTCGCTCTTGTTAATAGGTTAGTCCAAGAAATCATATGAAAAGTACTCCAAAGTTGGAACAAAACACAAGAAAGTGGATAAAACCAAGCATGGAACATCAAAAATTATAGATACATTTGCAATGTATCACACCGACACACTCATTGGTCCACACACATCAGTATGTATGATTTCCAATAAATCTATCGCCCGTTCCATTGAACCGGAAAACGGTATTCTAGTCATCTTGCCCATAAGGCATGGCTCACATGTATCAAATGATTCAAAATCAAGTGATTCCAAAAGTCCATCAGAATGGAGTTTCTTCATGTGTTTAACACCAATATGACCCAGACGGCAGTGCCACATATATGTAGATATATCATTATCAAGTTTAATCTTTTTAGCATCAACATTATGAATATGCGTAATATTACTATCGAGATCCAACAGAAATAAACCATTCAACACAGCTGCATGACCATAAAATATATTATCCATATAAATCGAACAACCATTGTTTTCAGACTTAAATGAATAACCACTTTGCATCAAACATGATCCGGATACAATGTTCATGCTCAGTGCAGGCACCAAATAACAATTATTCAGATTTATAACTAATCTCGATGGCATATGGAGAGGCAGCTTTCCGACAGCGATCACATCAACTCTTGATCCATTGCCGACCCGCATCGTGACCTCATCCCTTGCTAGTTGTCGCTTGTTCCGCAGCCCCTGAATCGAGTTACATATATTAGCAACCGATCCCGTATCAAATACCCAGGTGCTACTGCGAGTACTAGTCAAGTACACATCAATAACATGTATATCACATATACCTTTGTTTGCCTTGCCGGCCTTCTTGTCTGCCAAATACTTGGGGCAATTGCGCTTCCAATGGCCAGTCCCCTTGCAATAGTAACACTCGGTGTCAGACTTAGGGCCAGCTCGGGGTTTCTTTTCAGGTGTGGCAACAGATTTGCCACCCTTCTTTCCCTTGTGCTTGCCTTTCTTGTCCTTCTTGAAACCGGTGGTCCTATTGATCATCAACACTTGATGTTCTTTCCTAATCTCCACTTCTGCAGTATTAAGCATTGACAGAAGCTCGGGAAGAGACTTCTTCATGCCCTGCATATTATAGTTCATCACAAATCTCTTGTAGCTAGGTGGTAGAGATTGGAGAACACGGTGTATGCCTAAGTCAATGGGAATCGTTATTCCCAAGGACACAAGCTTATCGGCGTACCCAGACATTTTGAGTACATGCTCACTAACGGAGCTGTTCTCCTCCATCATGCAGCTAAAGAACTTTTCAGTAGCATTATAACTCTCTACAGCAGCATGGGTATCGAAAATCATTTTCAAGTTTCCCATGGTATAAAAGGCATTGCCATTTTCAAAACGCTTTCAAAGTTCTGGCTCTAGCCCATACAGTATGCCGCAATGAAATAAGTTGTGGTCCTCCTGACGAGTCATATAGACATTCTTTTCCTCGTCAGGGGCATCAGGAGCTGGTGGGGGGCCTAGCGGCGCATCTAGCACATATTGCTTTTGTGCAGCAGTGAGGAGAATCCTCAAATTCATAGCCCAGTTGGTGAAGTTGCTACCATTCGCAGTAAGTTTCTCTTTCTCCACGAACACATTGAAATTAAAAGCAAGTGGTGCCATCTACAACAGAATTTGTAAAGTTTATTTAGACTAAGTTTATGATAGAGTGAGTTCAACTAATCCAAATTACTAATGAACTCCCACTCAAAAACGACATCCCTTGTGCATTTTTGGTGATTACATGAACCAAATTCACTACACCAAGTCCGATCATCACATGAGTTGGTGTAGCTTCAAAGCAGAGCATTTATATGGGCATCATATCAACTATATGACTCATGCTTAACCTTTCGGTCCGTGTTCCGAGGCCATGTCTGTACATGCTAGGCTCGCAAGTAAGAACCTTAGTACTCACGTGTATAAAACGGTCTTACACCCGTTGTATGAAAGCATAGAGTTGAGTACACCCGATCATCACGTGATGTCTCGAAACACGATTCATAGAACGGTGCATACTTAAGGAAGAACACATTTTATCTTGATATCTGAATGAGGGATCATCTTACAATGCTACCAAAAGCGCCAAACTAGTAGTATAAGATGATAACATCTAATGTGTAAAGTGAGATGACATGGTCCATGCATTTGATCTCTATCATTTCCATCGTGGTATGATCTCTATCATTCCTTTGTGTGTAAGGCCAAGGTCTATGGAACTTACACGTTGAATGTGTTGTAAGAGTATCTATCATACATCTACTTACAACAATACCATATCAATACACTAGCCGAGCAACGATCTAAACTAGATGCCTCTAATTTATCAATTGCAAGTTTTACATGGCTTAGGGCTTTTGGAGTTAGAACCGTTCTTACCTACGAACATGAACCACAACGAGGATAACCAAGTTATTAGCAACTCATTGTAAATCAGATATTGACTATAGTAGGAGAGACAGACACCCGCCAGCCACTTATGCAAAACAAGTTGCATGTCAGTCGTGGAACCGGTCTCATGTACGATGACATGTAAGGTTGGTCCGGGCCGCTTCATCCCACTATGCCACCAATATCCAAAATACATAGAAGATTCAATAACATGATCATCATCGCCCACATATAAACATATGTGTACTACCCGTGCAAAGCACCTACGCATAGATCAGGCTCTGATACCACTGTTGGGTCCGCAGCATAGAAAACAAAAAAATCCTACTATGAGAACTACACGCCAAGATCTATCTACTAGGTACAGAGAAATGGGTGGACATACATCCAACGAGAACTTACCCTCGAAGACAACGAGTTTTGTTAACGAGTAGGAACTCGTGGTTGATGTAGTCGTACACTTGCTGATCTCAAGATCGTGTGGAAGTACGAGCGCCGCAAATCAGCAGCCCATCCGTCCTCGCACACACGTTCAAGACACTGGACAGCCTCCACCTCCTTGCTCCAGCGATCCAGTGGAAGCAGCAACTCCTTCTAGACGAAATGCCACCGGTAACATGTATCTCGCTAATCCGAGACCATGGGGGAATAATTCTAGAGGGGGAGAGAGATCCTTCACGAGGAGGTGTGAGGAAGAAGGAGGAAGAGGGTGGACTTTTATAGGAGGAGGGGGTACCCCCTCCATGGCCGGCACCTCATGGAGGTGCCCCTTCACCTCCTCCATTCATGTGGTGGTAACCCCTCCACATTAAAATGCCTCTTCACATTCCCTTTTAAAGTCCCCACTTTAAATGCATTAAAATTCTCTAAGTTTAATGCTCTCTCATTTAATAAAATTCTTTTATTAAATTTATTCACAATTTTGTTAATTACTTTAATTAACAAACATTCACATATAACCCCTTGCAATATTTCAATATCACATGCAGAACCACTTTCTGCAATTTCACCCGAAACAATTTCCGGTTTCTATCGAAACAATTCCTGCGCTTTGCAATTCTTTTGTCTGAAACATATGTGCTCCAAAATGGTGTCTGGTAACTCTTAAGTGTGTCACCCTACGGTTCACGAATAATGCAGACATGATTGAGACTCCTCTCAGATCAATAATCAGAAGCGGGACCTGAAGATCCATACTAACTCCTGCATATTCAACGATGACTTCTGTGATCGTGAGAACCTTTAACGCTTGTAATTTAATCCCTTTGTCTCATGATATAATACATGTCCGAGATTCGATCATCGGTATCCAAATACCTAGTTTGATCTCATTAATGACATGCACTCTTTTCTCGTTCCAGTGATATAACATTCTATTGATCACATCACTTTCTTGCAAGCTATCTTAATATGATATCACCGAGAGGACCCAGATTATATCTATCCATCATCGGGATTGACAAATTCCACTCTTGATCCATGAGCCTCAACATAACACCTTCGTAGTACTGAACCCATCTTTATAGTCACTGTTGGGGGGATACCCCCGGGTAGGGTCACGTCGTGGTATAAAGGTCGAGTTAGCCGAGGTTCGGCAAGGCCAAAGCAGATGCTGGCCGGGTCACCTCAAGGCAGGCCGAATCACGGGGTAATCCGGACCTGGGGGCGTTCGCCTAATTACCCCTCATCCGACTTAAGCGGTAAGTCGGAAGCGTATGTCTTACCTATATACAGGAAAGGGGTGTGGCCGGATGAACCATCATCCGGGTCGCAGCAAGCTTCTAGGAGAAGGAAGGAATATCGCTGGTCAAAAGGAGCCCCGGTACGCACTGCCTGAGCAAAGCGAGCAAGGACAGGACCACCGGGTTGTGGCCGACAAGCGTGACGACGCCCGTGTCAGCTGAGGAGGGCGCCGCAGTGGCTCACGTAGCTAAAGCATATGCGACGCGGGGGAAAAAGCACCCCGGTCGGCTTACCACTTTGGGAGGAGGCATATTCTTCGGAATATGCCTCCACGTATGCCCTAGGCAGAATCCGAGCCTCCCCTATAAAAGGGGGGCTAGGGCTTCTGCTCAGGGGGTTGGCTGTTTTTGTCTCTTACAATTCTGTTGAGGTCTAGGGTTTCAGGTGATATCTGTGGGTGAGAGTAAGAGACCTCCTTCTTCCTCCTCTCGCCAATACAGCTCTAGGAGCACTTGTAACCTTGGAAGGAAATCAATACAAGTTCTTGTGTGGAGAATCACTTCACTATCCCTCCCTGGATTCCCCTAGCGTGTATTAGTCCCCACCTTTAGCCTATACATGGCATCTGCCGTGACACCACCACGACAGTTGGCGCCCACCGTGGGGCTAGCGGCGCTAGCAGGGGTCAAAATCCGTACGGGAAACTTCATCGCCACCGGCGAGCGCATCATCTCCGGGCTTGTTCAGCGCTTTGGAGCGCGGGACTTCGTCAGCGACAACGCAGGCTGCTTCGGCATACGCCCTCTCCCGTGCAACGGCATCTTCGTCAAGCTCGGCGCGCACAAGGTCTACGTTGCGGTGGACGTGTCTTGTGGTCATCCACGCCACGTCGTCGAAGTAGGCGAACCGCCCCTCGCTGTGGCTCGCGGGGAGCGTATCGCTCGTTCCCCGGACCATGCAGAGGTAATGATGACAGCGCCATGTGCGAGTGCGAGCAAAGATCCGGCGCCAGATCCGGAGGTGATGCCCAAGGCACCAAGGAAAGGTAGAGGTCCTCCGCTAGAGAGGCCGGAAAACGTGTTGAGAGAGGCAATGGATAGCCTGGCGAACCCTGTAGTAGCAGCGGTAGATCCGGCTCGTGCACAGGCTGACCTGGAAGAAACTAGGCAAAAAATACTAGAGGGCGCAAAGAAAATAGCCGCGGCCCAGCAGTCGTTGAACATGACGCTGCGTGAGTACGCTAAGGCGAACAAAGTTGATACTGTAAAGGTTAAAGGGAGAAATCTCATGAGCGAGATGAACAGAGAAGGTGATGTCAGAATTGAGGAATCAGAAAACTGTTTGTCCGTGGGGCTACCGAGGTATAGTACCCCGGCCAAGAACCTCAGAGCGGCGGACGCAGCTGCATTCGAGTTAGAGGGATGACGAGTGAAGCCCGGCAAAGGCAGCAAGACCGGGTTAACGAGTTGGTTCGGATTGCAAATAGGCAAAACGAGGAACTGCTCAGGGCAAACCCGGAGAGAGCATGGGCCTCCAAGATCGTCCATTCGGCGATGGGTAACCCGGAGAAATCCGCTGGAGCCGCATCGTCCCCTCATGGTGGTCCAAGGAGAGAGGAGGTGGTAACCTCAGCCAGACGGAACAAACAGATTGTCCCGTATGACCCGACACGGGCAGGGAAAGAAAAAGAAGCGCAGAAAAATGATTATCGACGGAGTGTGAGCCGAGACGAAGCTGGCCGAGGTAACCGTGACCAAGGCAATGCCGGTCAAAGGAACGTTGTCAACGGCAATGCCGGGCAGCAAAACTCAACAGGGGCAAGACAACCGCAGCAGCGGAACATGCCGAGGCAAGAGCACAGTGCCGGCCGAGGTATACAACAGAAAGGTGCGCCGCAAGAGCAAAACCGGTATACCGACGGTGATTCGGAGATGGCAAATGCGGGATACTCGAGACCAGACTATCATGTGATAGGGTCGAAATTGGGAAGCAGGGATTTGATGTCGGACGATGCGAGGTTGAAACTGGATCGACTATATAGGTCGGAACAGATAGAATGTCAAGGTCCACCGGGTCCAGCATGTTTTGGACCCCGGATCATGAAAGAGCCACCAGTACCGAACTTTCAGCTGCCCAGGGGCACCAAAACCTATGACGGTAGTACCAAGCCAGAGGATTGGCTGATAAACTATGCTACGGCTGTAAAAATTGCCACAGGCAACCTGAGATGGGCCGTACGGTATGTACCCCAGATGTTGGAAGGCCCGGCAAGGGTGTGGTTGAACAATTTGCCACCAGGAAGCATCAACTGCTGGATAGATTTCGAGGAGATGTTCATCAGCAATTTTTCGAGTATGTATCAAAGGCCAAATAGGCCACAGACCCTAGCTATGTGCAAACAAAGACCCAATGAGACGGACCGGGAGTTTTTGACCCGGTGGTGTACCGTGAGAAATTCATGCGAGGGCGTGATAGAATCACAGGCCATAGCATGGTTTGCACAGGGGTGCGGATATGGAAGCGAACTGTGGATGAAGTTGCAACGGAAAATGCCGGCAACGTTGGCAGAAATGATCCAGATTGCTGATTTGTATGCGTTGGGTGACCCGACCCAACCGAGGCTCGCCTCAAACGAGTCAAGCGATGAATACTATCAGAGGGATGGATCCGGATCATCCTGGAGAAATGATTACAGAGGAAAAAGGAGAGATGATCGACCGGACCATCGGTACGGTTCGCACCAAGTGGCAGCCGTGAGTCAAGATCAACCCGGAGCAGGGGGTAGCCAGCGCTAGAAAACTGGAGGTCAATGGACCCCAAGGAACGATGGGAAGAAAACTTGGACTACGGAGCAAAAGAAGTAGTGGCAAGAAAGGAAAGACCGTCCGAGGTATACTTACGAGTCGATGTTGGACCAGCCATGTAAGTTTCACACGCCAAATCCGAACAACCCAGCGGGTCATACGACGAGGCAATGCGAGTGGTTGCGCAAGATCGAGCAAGGTGGTTCGGGGAATGCTCAGGCACCCCGGAATGATCAGCCTCGGCAGGAGTTACCCCGGCAGCAATTGCTCTCCGGAGCGAACACGCAACAGCTAATGTTGCCTCCCCCTCCGCCGAGGTATGATAACAATGAAAGAAGGGATGCAGTGCATCAGGTAGAAAATCAGCATCAGCCGGATCAGAGGCACCCCGGAAATGAGGGGAGAAACGAGTACAGGGAGCATCACCAGAGCTACTGTGTATTTACCACAGAGGAAACCGATAGAAAAAGCTTGCAGCGTAGGCATATGGTGGTGAATGCGGTAATGCCTGCAGTGACGAGGTACATGCCTTGGTCTGATCAGGAAATCACCTGGAGCATAAGGGATCATCCCAAGCTCATGCCGAGCCCTGGTTCATATGCGTTGGTGCTGGATCCTACGTTCATTGGACCTAGCATTAACGTAAGGTTCTCAAAGGTACTGATGGACAACGGCAGTAGCATAAATATCATGTATGCGGACACAATGCGTAAGTTGGGTATCTCAGAGAACATGCTCCAGGCCAGGAGGACAACTTTCCATGGCATTGTGCCTGGCATTTCTTGCGAGCCCATAGGCAAGGTCCGGGTCGACGTCTTGTTCGGCACGAGGGACAATTGCCGAACTGAAAATCTGGAGTTCGAAGTAGTGAACTTAGAAAGCGCGTATCATGCATTGCTCGGAAGGCCAGCACTGAACAAGTTCATGGCAAGTTGTCATATTAGCTACTTGAAGATGAAATTGCCCGGACCAAATGGAGTGATTACCATTGCTAGGGACTTCCGACGTTCGATGGAGTGTGTGTCGGCCGGATCAAACTTAGCCGAGTCACTTGTGATCACGCAGGAAAAAAGGAAAATTCAGGAGGTGGCGGCATTGGCTCAGTCCGCGCAGCAGTATATGCCGGTGCTAAGTAACCCGCATGGAACTGTCTCCTTCCAGGCCACGAAAGATACCAAGAAGGTTCCCGTTGATGACATGTTCCCAGAGCGCACCGTAACAATTGGTGCCGGGCTAAGCGATAAATAGGAAGGCGAGCTCGTCAGCTTCCTCCGTGAGAATCGGGACATTTTTGCTTGGTCCACACAGGACTTGCAAGGTGTTCCGAGGGAGTTGGCCGAGAACTCTTTAAATGTGAGACCTGGAGCTAAGCCGGTGAAGCAACCTCTCCGCCGCTTCGCCGAAGATAGGAGGAAAGTCATTGGGGATGAGATAGCTCGGTTGCTAGCTGCAGCATTTATCATGGAGGTCCTCTACCCGGATTGGTTGTCTAATCCAGTGCTGGTGGAAAAGAAAAAGGATGATCCGAACGTGGTAGTGGTTTGGCGCATGTGTATCGATTACACGAACCTAAACAAGGCGTGTCCAAAAGATCCATTCCCGCTGCCAAGAATAGATCAGGTCATAGACTCAACTGCTAGATGTGAACTGTTGTCATTCATTGACGCCTATTCTGGTTTCCACCAGATACCTCTGAATCCGGATGATCAAATAAAGACTGCGTTTATTACCCTGTATGGGGCTTATTGCTATCGGACCATGCTGTTTGGTCTACGTAATGCAGGGGCAACATACCAGAGATGTATGCAAAAATGTTTGCACGACCAAGTAGGTCAAAATGTACAGGTGTATGTGGATGATGTGGTTATCAAGACCAAGGAAAGAAAAACGCTCCTTGACGAGATCAGGCAAACGTTCGCAAACCTAAGAAGGTTCCGGATGAAACTTAACCCGGAAAAATGCACCTTCGGTGTCCCGGCTGGAAAATTGCTCAGCTTTCTGGTTTCCAGCCGAGGTATCGAAGTTAATCCAACCAAAATCCGGGCCATCGAACGAATGGAACTGCAGAAGTGTCTTAACGATGTCCAGAAGTTTACAGGTTGCCTGGCCTCGTTAAGTCGGTTTGTATGTCGGTTGGGAGAGAAAGCTTTACCTCCGTACCAACTCATGAAAAAGTCGGATAAGTTCATTTGGACACCGCAGGCTGATGAAGCCTTTACCCACCTAAAGAAAATGTTAGCCACGCACCAGTGCTAGCCTCACCACTATCAAAGGAGCCAATGTTGCTCTATATAGCCGCAACCAACCGAGTTGTAAGTGTAGTGATAGGGGTGGAGCGCGATGAGGAAGGTAAGTCAGTGCAAAGGCCGGTCTATTATTTGAGTGAAGTGTTGTCAACCTCAAAGCAGAACTACCCACATTATCAAAAAGTGGCGTATGGTGTGTACATGGCCGCCAACAAATTGAAGCACTACTTTGAGGAGCATCCCATCCGGGTCATATGTGAGGCCCCTATATCCGAGATAATGAGTAACAAGGATGCAAGCGGTAGAATTGCAAAACGGGCAATTGAGCTAGCTCCTTATGCTCCGCAATATGACTGGAGAGAAGCCATCAAGTCTCAGGCTGTGGCGGACTTTTTCGTGGACTAGGCCGAGGTACAGTATGAACCACCGCTTCCAGATCCGAACTATTGGCGAATGCACTTTGACGGATCAAAAACCAAAACCGGGCTAGGTGCTGGAGTTGTACTCATGTCGCCAAAGAAGGACCAGTTGAAATATGTGCTGCAGATCCACTTCACCGCATCAAACAATGTCGCTGAGTATGAAGCACTTGTGCATGGGCTCAAGGTAGCAAAGAAATTGGAATACGTCGAATCATATGCTTTGGCGACTCAGATTTGGTGGTGCAGCAAGTGTCCGGAGTGTGGGATGCCCTTGATCCAAACATGGCACTATACAGATTTCATGTGCAGAAGATTTCAGGTTACTTCGAGGGATGCGAATTTCATCATGTACCCCGGGTGGAAAATGAGGCTGCCAACATGCTGTCGAAGCTCGGGTCAACCAGACAAGAAATTCCACCGGGTGTAGCATTAGAGCACCTCAAGAAACCATCCATCAG
Organism: Avena eriantha; assembly: GCA_910589775.1. NCBI lineage: Eukaryota > Viridiplantae > Streptophyta > Magnoliopsida > Poales > Poaceae > Avena > Avena eriantha. Next base: position 34,945,588 of record OU342745.1, on the reverse strand, counting down.
GCCATCCCCGGAGTCCGAGTCAATCCACGTCCCGGAGGACACAGAGTCCGGAGCTGTGCCCATGGACATTGACACGGGATGTGGTGCGCAAAACCCGGGGACTGCTTCGGCAAACCCGGGGACTGCTTCGCAAGACCCGGGGACTGCTCAGCGTGGTCCGGTTGAAGTTATGCCGGTGGATCAGAAGGAGATAGACGAGGACGTGTTCCCCGTGCGGCCAATACCAGCTTGGGCACTACCTATATTTCAATTCCTAAAAGATGGAACGTTACCCACTGAGGAGGTGCTGTCCAGGCAAACACAGAGGAGGGCAAAGGCCTACACGATCATCAATTCCGAGTTATACAAAAGAAGTGTGACCAATGTCCTCCAGAGGTGTGTTGACCCGGAAGAAGGGCTTGAAATCATCCGAGATATACATCAGGGGGAATGCGGGCATCACGCCTCATCCCGAGCCTTGGTAGCAAAAGCTTTCTGACACGGATTCTACTGTCCAAATGCCTTAGAGCAAGCAGAAGATCCGGTGAGAAAATGCAATGGTTGTCAGAGGTACGCTACCAAGACACATATGCCAATGTCGGAACTCAAGACCATCCCAATCACTTGGCCATTTGCTGTATGGTGCTTGGATATGGTTGGCCCGTTCAAACCAGCAAGGGGAAATATGACTCACATTCTGGTAATGGTGGACAAGTTTACAAAGTGGATCGAGGTAAAGCCTATAAGAAAATGTGATGGAGCTACGGCCGTAACATTTCTCAAAGATATCATCTTGAGGTACGGTTATCCACACAGTATCATAACTGATAATGGCACAAATTTTGCGGAAGGAGCATTTGCTCATTTCTTCCGGGATAAGAGGATCCGGCTTGACGTAGCTTCGGTAGCCCACCCCGCATCGAACGGGCAAGTGGAAAGATCCAACGGATTAGTATTATCCGGGATAAAACCCCGGCTCATTGAGCCGCTGCAAAGATCAGCGGGGTGCTGGATAGAAGAACTACCAGCGGTACTGTGGAGTTTAAGAACAACTCCAAATCGATCAATAGGCTATACGCCATTTTTTCTGGTATATGGGGCAGAAGCTGTATTACCAGCCGACATAGAGCATGATTCGCCTAGGGTCACCCAATACACAGAAGCCAAAGTGCAAGAAGCCCGGCAAAATGATGTTGATCTGCTGGAAGAAGCGAGAGAACTGGCATTGTCCAGATCCGCCATATATCAGCAAAATCTCCGACGCTATCATAGCCGGAAAGTGTGCCCCCGAGTCTTTCGAGAAGGCAATATGGTGCTCCGGTTGGTACAATGTACTACTGGAATGCATAAATTATCCCCCCCCCCCATGGGAAGGGTCATTCATCGTGAGCAAAGCATTGCACAATGATTCTTACTATCTTATAGATGCAAAGCCACAGGAAAAGAACAAGGCGGACAGATCCGGAGAGGAATCAAAGCAACCATGGAACATAGCTCTACTCCGTCCTTTCTACACTTAACTAAAGAGTGTATGTATCCGGGTTATCTCATATGTCGGTATGTATGTCGGCAATGAGCTTATCAATGAAATATTGGCACCTCGAGCAGTAACTCGGGGACTGCCTTAATAATGTTTGTTATTTTCTGCACGTCAGCTAGATTAAGTTATTCTACTTAGCTCGGATTAGTAGTGTGTGAGCACCAAAAACCCAACTCTTTGACTTGCTGCTGTCCAACAAGAATTGGCTTCACGGCAAGCAAGAGAACAAGTTTGGAATTGCGTAGCACATGAAAAACGACTAAGGAAAAGAATTTATTCGAGCCGACGTTTGTTTTCCGGACTAACCCTGTATTTATTTTCAAGTTATTATCTAGTTTTATTTTTTAGCTAAGTCTAAAAGTTTCCCAGTATTGTTAAGACAATTTTTCAGGCTCAGATTCGTAAGTTGTAAAACCGAATCAAGGTAGACACGATACGTGCCAAAAGATTGAACGAACAAGAAAAAGAAACTCTGGGACTACGCCCACGTTAATCCGGCAGAAGTACTCAGTAGCAAAATATCACATGTATTCGGAATACAATTCCACCCGGCATACCGGGGATCTCATGAATTTTCAAGTGTTTTTACTTAGGGTGCAGCAGGAGGAAGTTCGGCATCATCGTCGCCCTCTTCGATATCCGAGGCAGTGTCCTCCTCGTCTTCACCCGAGTCATCTTCAATGTTCTCAACTCCCTCTTCACCTGCGGCTTCCAGGAAGCTCGGACCCTCAGTCCATTCATGAATGGGGGCATATTCGATGAGACTGTGGGCGCAAGCCTGGCGCCGAGCTACCCACTCCGGGCATTTGTCCATTTGGACCCGGTGCGCAGGCGTGTGAGGAGGCTGAGATCTATCTTCTCTTACCACATCAAAATGTGGTGAAGGACGGTATCGGCAGCAGCGCGTCCAGCGGATTCTCGCCAGAGGTCGAGCTGGGTCTCAATTTCTGAAAGCCTTTCAGCGAGCTGCGTGACTTTCTCCGGAGCATCATCGGCGGGCCAGAAGGCGTTGAAGACCCAGACTGAAACATCGAGGAGGTCCCTGCTATAGTTTTTGATAATTTCCACGCGAGATGACAGGCTGACCAACAGGTCCTCCATGTCAAAGGGAATGCTCTCACCCTCAGCAGCGACCGGAGTACCCCTTTCTCGGCGGAAATTGGCGACAGCAGCACTTGCAATAGTACCCTCTCGAAAGTGGCCTAGGAAACAAGGCAAAGGACAAAGTTGAGAAAACAAGACATATGAAGTAACCCGGATAAATAAGGCGGATAAAGGAAAAGAAGTTACGTGAGATGTGACTGTGAATCCGGGTCAACTCCTTGATGCAAGCATCACGCCTTTTCCGAAGCTGCTCGAGCTCAGCATTTGCCAACTCAAGTTTCACCTCGGCTTCCTGAAGAAGCTCACGATCCTTAGCACTTTGGAGTTTGAGGCGCTCGCGTTCTTCGGTGTAGTCCTGGCCAACCCTTTTCAGCTCGGTTTGGTGCTGCGCCTTCATCTTAGCCATTTCAGCTTTGAGCTTGGCTATGTCATCATCTTTGGTCCGGAGGAGGGCGAGCTCATCATCTTTCTTCTTCAGCTTGGCTTGGTGCTGTCCTCCTTGTTCGAGAAAATGCAGCATCATGTCAGGCACATGCACACTTTCTTCAAGCAATGCTGAAACCGTGTGTTGGCCCGGCAGAGCCGAGGTATGAATGTTTGCCGAGCCAAGGAGGTAAGATGATGAAAAGCACAGTAAAAACAGACAAGAAGGACATACCCTTGATCTGCTCCAAGTTCTTTCGCATTATTTTGTTTTCAGCTTCCACCCCAGCTGCGGAAACCGAACAATCAGATTAGTTCGGCAAGCGAAGTAAAAAAAATGAGGAAATGAATGAGAAAGAAATTTACCCCTTTTCTCGTACTCCGCGATGAGTGCAGCCTGTTTCGTGCGAAGATTTTGTGCGTATCCAACAAGCGCTGGAATTCAGCACTTCGGCGGTTGGTGGTCACCTAAAAGAGATACAGAAACTTAAGTCAGCCTTGTGCATGTTCGAAGTGTACTAAAATCCAGGCCAAGTGGAACTTAACCCGGCTCTAGGTGTGTGCATATTCGAAGTGTACTAAAATCCGGGCCAAGTGGAACTTAACCCGGCTCTAGGTGTGTGCATATTCGAAGTGTACTAAAATCTGGGCCAAGTGGAACTTAACCCGGCTCTAGGTGTGTGCATATTCGAAGTGTACTAAAATCCGGGCCAAGTGGAACTTAACCCGGCTCTAGGTGTGTGCATGTTCGAAGTGTACTAAAATCCGGGCCAAGTGGAACTTAACCCGGCTCTAGGTGTGTGCATATTCGAAGTGTACTAAAATCCGGGCCAAGTGGAACTTAACCCGGCTCTAGGGGTGTGCATATTCGAAGTGTACTAAAATCCGGGCCAAGTGGAACTTAACCCGGCTCTAGGTGTGTGCATATTCGAAGTTATCATGGAGCTACGTTAGTTCTATAAAAGAGCATCCGGCTGAGTAACAAGTTACTCCCCCGGAGGCTCGGGGACTAATGGTTATTATCTACAATTTGCAAAGGAGAAACGACGTACCTCCATCATTCGTCCAGCGAGGTTAATGGCCTTGGCGGCGGTATTCACCTGATCAGATTCATGGACTACCTCGGCCTTGTTCCAGTTCATGACAAACTCCATCAGGCTCGGGGGTACCGTTCACCTGTGGGCATATGAGGCATCACCAAACCCTTAGCATGTGCTTCCTTCCTCTCCACCAAGGCAAGGGCGGGGCTGGTGTGCAGAACCAACTGCTGGGCCTGTTGGAGATATGCCCAAGAGGCAATAATAAAATGATTATTATTATATCTTTATGTTTATGATAAATGTTTACATCTCATGCTATAATTGTATTAAATGGAAACATTAATACTTGTGTGTTTTGTAAACATAAAAGAGTCCCTAGTAAGCCTCTTGTTAAACTAGCTTGTTGATTAATGGATGATCATGGTTTCCAGATCATGGACATTGGATGTCGTTAATAACAAGATCATATCATTAGGAGAATGATGTGATGGACACACACCCATAGTAAGTGTAGCATAAGATCAAGTCATTTAAGTTCGTATTGCTGTAAGCTTTTAAATACATAGTAACCTAATCCTTCGACCATGAGGTTGTGTTAATCACCATCACCGGATGGGTACTTTGATGACATCAAACACCGCTTCGTAACTGGGTGGTCATAAAGGTGTCATTGGGTATTCTGAAAGTATGTGTTGAAGCGCATGGACCAAGATTGGGATTTGTCCATCCATATGACGGATAGATATGCTCTGGGCCCTCTCGGTGGAATGTCATCTAGTTAGCTTGCAAGCATGTGACTGGATCACAAGGGATGACATATCACGGAACGAGTAAAGAGTACTTATCAGTAACGAGGTAGAACTAGGTATGGAGATGCTGACGATCAAGCCTCGGATAAGTATAATATCGCGAGACAAAGGGAATTGGTTTCGTATGTAAATGGTTCAATCGATCACGAAGTCATCGTTGAGTATGTGGGAGCCATTATGGATCTCCAGGTCCCGCTGATGGTTATTGATAGGAGATGTGTCTCTGTCATGTCTGCATATTCACAAACTGTAGGGTGACACACTTAAGGTTCGAAGTTGTTTTAAGGAGATATGGAATATGCGTTGGAGACCGAATGTTGTTCGGAGTCTCGGATTGGATTCGGGACATCACGAGGAGATCCAGAATTGTCCGGAGAATAAGATTCATATATAGGGGATCATTTTCTGAGTTAGGAAATGTTCCGGAGTATTTGTATGAGGGTTCTAGAAGGTTTCGGAATGTTCCGGAAGGTTCTGGAAGGTTTCTTGGAGTTTGCTTGAAAACCAAGGAAGGGATCAAAGGAGTCCTGGTGGGTCAAGACTAGGAGTCGTGGGGGAGGAGGACTCCTCCCCCCCTCCCCAATCCGCCGGCCCTAGAGGAAGGGAGTCCTACAAGGACTCCCCCTCCCCAAGGCGCCCTCCCCCCCTTAAATAGAAGGGCAGGGGCGCCCCCTCCAAGCCCTCTCCCATAACTCCAAAATCTCCGCCGCCTCTCTCCTCCTCCTTTCTTCTGCACAGGCATAGGCGAAGCCCTGCAGAATTCTCTACTCCACCACCACCACCACGCCGTCGTGCTGCTGGGATTCCGTGGAGAAGATCTACTACCTCCGCTGCTCGCTGGAACGAGGAGAGGAAGGTCTACTTCGACTCCGCACGTGCGACCGACTGCAGAAGCGCTGCCGAAACGCGGCGCCGGAAGGATCGTCCACTTGACCGACTGCGGAAGCGCTGCCGGAACGCGACGCCGGAAGGATCGTCCACACGATCTTGAGATCGGCAAGTGATCGACTACATCAACCACGAGATCTAATCTCCTTAACGCTTTCGGATCTACGAGGGTTAGTTCCTATCAATCTTGTTGCACATGTCTAATAGATTAGATCTTGGCTTTTATCTAGATTAGATCTGGGTTTTGTTCGTTCTTGCGGTAGAAAATTTTTGTTTTCCATTCTATGAACTCATCAGGGCCTCGGTTGGCTTGGCAGGCGCGTCCTTTGCCGCTGATGTCTTCTTGGGTAGCATGGACTCAAGGGTACGTTGCCCAGGCTCGGCAGCACTGGGCTTGGCAGCGTCTTGAATCTTCTTGCCCTTGGCTTGCTGGGAAGAACAAGCCGTAGCAGCGGTTTTTCCCTGCCGAGGTTGAGAGGACTCGGAAGATGCAGAGGAACTGGGCGCTAGTACTTTCGTTGTTGGACTTGGTGCCGGCGCTGATGTTTTCGCTGCCGGAGTTGGTGCTGCTGCCGAGGTTGGAGTTGGTGCTGGTTTGGCTGCTGGTACTGGAATAGATGCTGGAGTCAAGGTAGCCTTAGTGGCTGCTGGTTGTGGCGTTGCCGTGGTAGTGGCTGCCGTTGTTCTGGCTGGGCCAGTTCCCCTCGCCCCAGGATGACCCGGAGCGGCCGCGGAGCTCTCCGGAATAGGGCTCAGTGGACGTGACTCGTCGTCACGACGGGGTGAAGGGCTGGCCCGGAGAGGTGATGAGATACTGGATCCACTTTGAGGGACCTCCACCGGAGCCCTGTGAAATCAAGTAACGTCAGAAGAAAAATTACGACGAAGTAAGGAAGAGCGAGTTACAGAAGGAAGAAGGACTTACGCATCCGAGGTTTCGGCTGCTCTGGGTTTCCGAGCCCTTCGTGCTGGGGCCTTCTTTTTCCTTTTAACGGGCTCGGAAGGTCCGGAGGAAGAGCTTGTGGAAGCCGCGCGCTTTTTCTTCGGCGCCACCGAAACTGGCTCGTCCGTGGCGAGGGGAGGATCCTCGTGGATATGACCACCGGCGTGAGCTGATGGCGGAAAAGCAAAAGAAAGGGGGACATCCTCAAAGGGTTCAATTATCTCGATATCCGAGTAATCTTCATCATCGGGCCAATCTCTAGCAGAAGAGAAGTTACCCGTGGGTCGTTTCGTGGCGTCGGTCATGGGGAGAAACATCTCTTGGTCCGGCTCCTCCACGTCCGAAGTCACCCGGTCCGGTGCCCACTTAAGGGTCGGATCGGTGCCGTCCTCGAGCGTCTGCTGAAGGAATAGCTGAGGAAAAGAGTAAACAAACGAGTCAAAAATGCAACAATAACAGACACGTGATTAGTCCGGGGTAAGTTTGCAGCATGAAACTTACCACGGGAGGAAGCCGGTCCCGGCAGAAATGCTCGATCCCCCAAGTCCAGTCAGAGGAGAAGTCCTTGTGAGTGGTGAAGAGAGCCTTAACCCGGCGAAAGATCTCCGTGTCGTTCAGTTCGAAAGATGAAGTCCGGTTGGGATCACGATCGTAGCTCATATGGCACACCTTGTGGGTGCGCTTCTGGAGAGGGGAGATTCGGTTGCGCACGAAAGTGATCATTGCATCCTCGTTGCGCAACCCGAGCTCCTTCAGCTCCGCAAACCTTTTGTTCACTTGGTTGGCCAGGGCCGTAGCTTTCCTCGGAACGGCGTCCCACAGATCCGTGTTCGGCGGACCCGGGGTATAGGGGAGTAACCGGATCAAATCTTCGGTGCCCGTGTTCCGGACGTAAAAGAACGTCCGGGCCCACCCTTTGCAGGATTCTAGCCCTGTGACCCAGGGGAAAACAGAGAACCTCTGGGGTGAGATGGAGGCCGCTCCGAACTGAGTGAGCCGCTTGTCCTCTGGATCAATGTGAATGTCGGGAATAACGTTGCGACGAAGGGCCAAAAACCGGATTCATAGCTCCTTCGTGGGCCATAATCCGGCGTAGCCCTCGATTGTAGAAGCGAAGGCAGAGAGAGAAGTAATGGCGTTGGCTAGAAGATGGTGCGGCTGGAGATGGTAGGTACTGAGCCAATCGTGGAAGAAATCGCTCACCAGGAGTCCGAAGCCCCGTTGAAAGTGAGACAGGAACACAACGAACTCCCCGGGATTGGGTGAAGGAGCTAGCTCGACGGAGGCGAGGAGAGCGGCGACGCCGGCGGGGATACATCTGGTCTGGTAGAGCCAGTCCAGATCGTCCTAGCAGACCCAGGAGCCGGCCCATGCGCCGCGGTTTGCAGCGGTGGCGTCCTCCTCCATCTCTTGCTCAGCAATGGTGAGTTCTTCTTCCGCCATCTGCTCCTCGAAGCCCTTGCTGGCGCTAGAGGCGGCGGGGGACAGTGGCTTGGATTGATGAGGACCCGTAGAGGGAGATTTGCGTCGCAGTGACGGTGACGCAGAGGTGGAACGGAGAAGTGCGGCGGCGACGCTGCTTTTTGGCAGTACTGGCGGCGGCGCGGTCGCGAGGAAGACGAAGAGGAATAGCAGCGGGCAGAGGGGTGCGGAGGGGGAAAAATCCTAAGGGACGCACCCCTCCGCTATTTTACCACCCCCATCAGGGGTGAGTGGGATCGCACCCTGGGGACCGGCCACACGCTGTGGCCGTGTATTACACGTTCGGACTAATCAGTAAGGAGCCACACGGAAGGCCACAGGGCGGAGAGAGTCCTGGGACGTGACGCACTGATGCGGTAGACGAGGAGGCAGGCGTGACGTGACCTGCGCACAGTGATAACTGACAATTACTGCGGTGGTTACTGTACCGTCCCTTAAAATAAGACAATATAATGATTACCCTTCACATGGGCAAGCGTACAAGAGAAGGAAGTAAGACCCGGACGGAACTGTGGTAACCCGGCTGGCAAGTGAAAACTTGCAATGTGCGAAGGGAACGTAAATCCAAGCGTCCGGGGTATAGAGGTAACTCGGAAACAACGACAAGGGCACAAAATGGAACCTGGTGTGGCCTTAGCGGCCAGGGCGGCTAAGACTGCACCAGCTTCGGGGACTAATGTTGGGGGGATACCCCCGGGTAGGGTCACGCCGTGGTATAAAGGCCGAGTTAGCCGAGGTTCGGCAAGGCCAAAGCAGATGCTGGCTAGGTCACCTCAAGGCAGGCCGAATCACGGGGTAATCCGGACCTGGGGGCGTTCGCCTAATTAGCCCTCATCCGACTTAAGCGGTAAGTCAGAAGCGTATGTCTTACCTGTATACAGGAAAGGGGTGTGGCTGGATGAACCATCATCCGGGTCACAGCAAGCTTCTAGGAGAAGGAAGGAATCTCGCTGGTCAAAAGGAGCCCCGGTACGCACTGCCTGAGCGAAGCGAGCAAGGACAGGACCACCGGGGCGTGGCCGACAAGCGTGACGACGCCCGTGTCAGCTGAGGAGGGCGCCGCAGTGGCTCACGTAGCTAAAGCATATGCGACGCGGGGGAAAAAGCACCCCGGTTGGCTTACCACTTTGGGAGGAGGCATATTCTTCGGAATATGCCTCCACGTATGCCCTAGGCAGAATCCGAGCCTCCCCTATAAAAGGGGGGCTAGGGCTTCTGCTCAGGGGGTTGGCTGTTTTTGTCTCTTACAATTCTGTTGAGGTCTAGGGTTTCAGGTGATATCTGTGGGTGAGAGTAAGAGAGCTCCTTCTTCCTCCTCTCGCCAATACAGCTCTAGGAGCACTTGTAACCTTGGAAGGAAATCAATACAAGTTCTTGTGTGGAGAATCACTTCACTATCCCTCCCTGGATTCCCCTAGCGTGTATTAGTCCCCACCTTTAGCCTATACATGGCATCTGCCGTGACACCACCACGACAGTCACCCTGTTACGGTGTGACGTTTGATGTTATCAAGATACTCTTCCGGTGTTAGCAATTAACATGATCTCATGGTCTAAGGATAAAGATTACTTCATATGATGTTATAGCAATGTAAACATAATGACTTGATCGTAATGCTATACTTCGGATGAATGTTCATCACATCATTTCACAAATGCTGTGTGTAACATCCCAAAACTTCAATCCAAGCTTATCAAGATCAAATCAACCAAAAATGGGGTTAACAAAAACTTTTCCAAATTTAAAATGAAAGCATTCATATATGTGTGCATTTAAAATAGGAGTTGTTTGAATTGCCATGATTGAGTGATACAATGCTTGTAAAATGTTTCTTAGGTGATTTAAACATCATCTACATCATTCCCAAACTTTTCCTAAAGAAAATCAAATCAAAAAGAATTAAAAAGGAGGAATGGTCATTTTGGCCATTTTAATCCTCTACACTACTTTGAGTGTTTCTAGCACTCATTTCTTAACAGAAACAATTATTGATCTTTGTACCCCTTGCTAGTACACATAATGAGGTACCAAGGCCCACCTTTTGATCTATTAAAAAAATTCTTTTACTTATTTAAATGGCATTTGAAATTTGAATCCAATGCATATGCATAGATCACCCCTATTTCAAAACCCCTCTATTTGAGCTCCACTTTCAAAACCCTTGTAACCAGACACTACCTAGCACTAGAGGAGATCACTCAAAAATTTTGAAACCAAAATTCAAAACTTTTTCTCTTTCGGCCATTTTGTCAAACACCTTGCTGGCAAGATCATTGTGGCCTAACTAATATTGTTTTGGGCTGATTTTGTCGAGAAATTTTGAAGTGCTTTGATCATCTTGTCCCCCCTCAAGCCTGAACAGACCCACACCAGCATCTCCCCTACCTCCTAGCTGCACTGCACAGCCATGCCGAGCCACCTCTCGCCGGCCAACCGTGCACTCACCGCAGCAGCCCTCTCCAGCCTCTCTATCCATGTCTAGGAGGTAGATCACACCTCACCGACACCCCCTGCCCCCTGCCCGAGCCCAGCCCTGCAGTGGACCACCGAGGATACCACGCGCCCAGTGCCACCGCACCATGCCGGTGCCGCCCTCAGAGCGTGCTCTGTCCCCGCTCGCACAGACCGCCCCTTGGCCAAAGCCCGCGCCCGCCGCTCCGCCATGACCTGGAGAACACCCCAGACACCCCCGCTGGCCGCCCAACGCCTCACAGCCACCGCTCGCCGTGGACACCGCCGCCTCTGCCGCTCAGAGCGCCACCTCGCCCAGATCGCATGCCACCGCCCCTACGGCCGCATTCAATGCCTAGAGCACCGCCAGGGAACCGCACGTCGATCGCCACCCGCAGCCATGCCTCTACTCTGCAGTAGCCATGTCGCCACCGTCGCCTGCCCATCCCGCTCGGTCTCACCGTTGGGCCTATAAAAGGAGGCCTCCCCAGCCTCTTCTCTCCACACCACTCCACTCCCCTCACCTCTCTAGACCTCACCCACCTCTTGCCGGAGCAAGGCGAGCTCTACCTCGCCAGAATTGGAGCCGGAGCAGCCGCAGCAGGAGGAGAAGGGCGCCGCTGCTTGCGACCACCCCAAGCTCCGCCGCAACTGCGCCTCGCCTCGTCGTCGTCTTCCACTTTGTTTGCCCGCCTCACCGACCCCGATGGAGCCCTGGTACGTCCCCAGCAGACCCCCACCGAGCCGCTAGGGTTCGAGCTTGTCGGCGACCTGTTCGTCGTCGACGACGACCCTCGGCCGTAGATTTCCCTTCTAATCCTGCGGCCCACAGCGCGCGTACCGTTTCGCGTGTTAAGTGCCGCTAACAAGCGGGACCCCCCTGTCAGCTGAGCCCCACGCCGCGGAGCGCCACTGGGCCGGCCCAAGTCCTTTCCCGCGCTAGCCCACCCGTTCAAATCTGGATTTTTCTTTTTAGTTAAATCTAGTTTCTGTCCACTATTTTAAAATTCAATTCTGGGAGTTTGACAAATCCAAATTGCATGAAACAAATATTTCCTAAAAGGTATTAAGATGATCTATCCAAGCCCGTTGGAATTAATTCAATTAGAGTTATAGATCTCTCCTAATAAAAATAAGAATACAAAAGCATTTGCATCTTGCAACATTTTTATAAAATCAACCAAGTTAGCTTTTGAGTTGATTCCAACTCTCAAAAATCACATTTCATCATATCTATCTAAATATGTAATAATATTAAGGTTTACATGCAGTGACTTTGGACTAGTACCAAAATAATGCTATATAGGCATTTCTAGTCACTTTAAATCATTAAATAATGAACATAAACCAAAGTAATATTGATCCAACCTTTAATTCTCATTCCCATGTGTTAAGATATGTGGTGATGACATGTGTCCACATGATCCCATATCTTAAGTGCTGAATATAAAATCTTAGTTAATTTTTCAATGAGTAGAAATTACTTTTCTAAAATAAAAAGAATGAAACTCTAGAATTAAATGTGTGATGCTTGTGATGATAATAGATCATCAAATGTGTGTATTAGAATGCTACTTAGCCTAGTTAAGTATTGTTTGGTGATTGTGCACTCCCTATGTATTTATAGACGATAGTACTGACCAAGCTTTTGAGGAGGAGGAGTTCTACCAAGAAGAAGAAGAAAACTTCAACCACTGCACCAACCAAGGCAAGCTAGCACTATCCAAGATTAACCCTTGCAAGTTGTACTTGCAAGCCACCATTAACAGTGCAAGTTAACACTTGCAAGTTTAGTGCTTAGCAAGTTAGGATCAAACTAGATGGTTTAGCAAAGATGCCTTAAGCATGCCTTGATCACACTCTCTTTTGACTATTACTACCCCAAGTCTTAGTTACAAGTTTTACTCCCTTAGTTTACACCAAGTTCTTTACTTAGTTTGAAGGTAGCATAAAAAGTATAAAACTTGACCTAATTAGAACCCTTTAGATGTCATTCTATGGCATGATATTGAACCCATCTTTTCCACCTTAGTGAACACTCTTAACTTAGTAGTTTAGAGTAGATCAAAAACCTGAGTCACTTTAGATGGGAACACTTGGTGAAAATGAATTATGAAAACCTTGGAATATTGAGTCATTCTATTGAGATGTTTTGACATGTGTTGAGAAAACACAAATGGTTGATGATGATGAAAATGTTGAGGCATGAGCCTTAACCCTTTTATAAAACTGATGGTTGGATTCGGATGTGATACCTTTCCAAATTTACCATACAACCACACTACCTGAATTGGGTAAGGCTTAGCTGGAAATTTATATGCATTAGTATTAGTTCCCTCAGGAGAGAGGTCTGAGCTGAGGCTACCTCTCATGATGTCCACCTATGCAGTGCCCAAGGTGACTGATGGTCATGGTTAGGAGGCCATGCTCATAGGAGAGGTACTTATACTAGGGTGTGTAAAGGGAAGGTTATGTTTGATTATCTGCATACTAAGTATGATGATTCAGGGTTATCCCTGACAGATGTATCGAATCTTGTGGTGAAACTGTACCACCTCTGCAGAGTGTCAAACTATTCAAATAGCCGCGTCCGCGGTTATGGACAGTTGGAATGGCCATACTGTTTCGTTGTCAAATGTTTTCTAAATACTTTGAAAAGAATGATGAATCTTGACTTGACCACAACAGGGTTGTGTTATGACAATAGCTTCCCAACTTAAGTGATTCTAGGACTTTACTTTATCTTTCTTTGCTCCTGAACTCAGCTTAGGTTTCAAATTTAACTTTATAGTTAAACTTAGAGTTAGCACTTTATCTTGGAATTTTAGTACTTGTTAGTGGTAGTTTGCGAGTACTTAAAGAGTACTCATGGCTTTTGTCCCTGGCTATTATCATGGCCAGACTATGAAGGAGACTATCAAGATGATGGCCAACAGGATGGCTATGATAACTAGGACCATCTGCCTTCATCAGCATTGCCTGTGCCCCTCAAGATGGACCCCACCGCTGCGCTTATCTTTTATTTCCGCTGCTTGTTGTATTAAGACTGGATCATGAGATCCTTATTTGTGTAAGACCTTATTATGATTTGTAATGGATGATGTACTGTGATATCCAATCTGTTATGTCTCACAAAAATAGTAATCCTGGGATTGCAAGGTATGGCATAACGGGCATCTAGGATTAAAAATCCAGGTGTTGACAAGTTGGTATCAGAGCCATCCTGACCATAGGATACACTAGTTAGAATGGACGTCAAACAAAGACTTAGTTTCAAAACCAAAGTGAGTATTTATGAAAAATATCTCCTCTCTTACCCTTGTGGATTCTTTCTCAAAAATTCACGATACTCAAAATTCTTACACTACTACTTAAAATTTGACACACTTGATCACTTCACTAACTTCCTCATCCTTAATTCTTGTAGATGGTGACTTAGTTCAGCAAGTTTTACCAGTTGGGAAACGGAGGTCGGCTAATCTTCGAGAGGGATCTGGATTCACTGTCAGAGTTATTGGGACGCCCGCACCCGGAGTTTCTTGGAGCTCAACTTCCAGGACCCCCAGGAGGAGACCTACAGTGGCTAGTCGCCACAGATCTTAGAGGAAGCATCTAAGCACCAACTTCTGGGAGAATTCAGTTCTCCGTGAGAGAAAACAACTGGCTAGATGGATTAGCCAGGGCAATGCATGAAGCTCTCGCACGTATATGTGCCCTCAGTGTCAATAAGACCCAAGGAACCCATTTCCCCACTATGCAAGACGTGATTTCATGGGAATGCCAATGGAGATGCCAGGCCACCCCGAGTTGAGGCGTCAAGTGGAGAACCTTGACTTCTTGCTTCACGACAGACAGCAGGAACTGGACAATGCCAGAGAGTTAGCTAACTAGAACAGTGCCATTGCCGACCAGAAGGCCCAGCCTTTCGCACTGCTTGTCCAAGACCATCAGTCTCTTTGCCGCCAGCGTGCCAAGAAGGATCGCACCATCGCCCGTCTTCGCAAGAAGGTGGCCGACCTCAAGAAGACCATCGAAGAGCAGGAAGCTCAGCTTGCCACCAAGGAAGAAGAAGATGAGGGTGAAGACATCCAGGGAGACATGGATTCTTACCTCAGCAATGATGATGATTTTCTGGCGGAGGATGCCGTGGACTTCTACACTAATGATGAGGACTCCGACTTCATTGACGATGAGTAGATGCACTAGAGCACTGTCGTAGCATGAGATGTATCGATCTCACTATATCTTAGCTTGCAGAATGGTTCTTCAAACCATCTGTTTTCCCTTTGATTGGTGTGGTGTGTGTTGTATCATGTGCTTGCTTGCATGAATGAAAATGAAGTTAGTTGAAAAACCTGAGTCTAACTCAAAGTTTTAGATTTGAAAACCCCAAAACCATGAACCTTAGAAATTTCCCTCTTACCCCTATATCTTAATCTTCAGATGACTCGTGGAAACCAAGGAGGGAGCAGCTCGTCGCAAGACCCAATGCTGAAGATCTTGCAGAATCTCATAGCGGACCGCAAAGCAAGCCGGGCAGAACACCAAGCCAACTTAGCAACACTTCAACAGATCACCCAGATGGCTCTCAACAACCAAGGGCATGGAAATCAGGATCACTAGGGATCCAAACTTAAAAACTTTCAGAACACTAATCCCCCAATCTTCAATCAATCTGAGAACCCATTAGATGCTGATGACTGGTTACAGACCATGGAAAACAACTTAGAAGTTGCCCGAGTTGATGAAAATGAGAAAGTTCTCTTCGCCACCCACTATCTGGCAGGAGATTCAAGAGCTTGGTGGAATAGCATCCGCAATATGAACCATGGTCAAGTGATGACATGGGAAGCATTCAAAGTCAAGTTCAGTCGCACCCACGTGCCGCAAGGTCTAGTCAACAGAATGAGAGATGAGTTCCGCGAATTGAAGCAAGGAAGAATGACTATGGTGGAGTACCATGACAGATTCTTGTCACTTTCCAGATATGCACATGATGAGATCAACACGGAGGCCAAGAAGAAGGAGAGATTCTTGAACGGACTGCATGATGAGATGCAGACTGTCCTCGTCAACATCCGTTTCCAGGATCTCGAAGAGCTAGTCGACTCTGCCATTCAGATGGAAGGGAAGATTAACCAGGCAAACGACAACCGCAAGCATCATATGATGCAGCAGTCTGGATCCAACAGTCACCAGAAGTACCGTCCCAACCCTTCACCGGGATATGCACCAAGGAATAACCGACCCCCAAATTCTCGCCCAAGCTACCCCAACCGTAGCGGAAGCAATGTGAAGTTTGGAGGAAACAATCACAACTCCGGTAATGCCAACAATTTCAACTGTGCACCTCCCAAGAACCACAACAACAACAACAACAACAACAACAACTGCAACACTGCACCCAGAACTGGCAGCAATGTTGTACCTGCTGCAGTCAAGGACAAGTCCCAGATCACTTGTTTCGAGTGTGGAGTGAAAGGTCACTACTCCAATGAGTGTCCCAAGAAGACTGCAGCCAATGCCAATGTGAATGCCCCAACTCAACAGCAGCGTCGTGTTCAACCAGGAAGGAGATTTGCCCTAGGGAACCCTCACAACCGCAACAGCCGTCTCTTCCACATGAATGCAGAAGAAGCCCAGGAAGCGCCAGATGTAGTGCTGGGTATGTTTTCTGTCAACTCAGTTTTAGCAAGAGTATTGTTTGATTCGGAAGCATCGCATTCATTTGTCACCGAAGAATTTGCATGCATTAGTAAGATTCGTCCAACCAACCTGAAGCATGTCATGATAGTTCAAATCCCCGGTTCAACAACCAAAGCTAGAAAAATTTGCAAAGCTGTACCTATCAGAATACATGGGATAGATTTTTATGCCAACCTAATTGTACTTGGAACCAAAGGATTGTAAGTAGTACTAGGTATGGACTGGATGTCAAGGCATAAAGGATTGATAGACTGTGCTAAGAAAGCCATCACCATGACTAGTAGTTCTGGAGTCACAATAGAGTATCTCTCTGAAACCTTACCCCGATAATTCAAGTGCAACCAGAGTGTAGCCTTGCCCACCATAGGCCAAGTCAGAGTAGTCTGTGAATACCCCGACGTATTCCCAGATGAATTGCCAGGTATGCCCCCGGATAGGGATATTGAGTTCATTATCGAACTAATCCCTGGAACCGGACCCATAGCCTAGAGACCTTATAGTATGAACCCCTCAGAGTTAGTGGAACTGAAGAAGCAATTGGATGCTATGCTAGACAAAGGTTTGATTCAACCAAGTGCATCGCCATGGAGATCACCAGTGTTATTCGTGGACAAGAAAGATGGAGGCAATCGTCTGTGCACAGATTACAGAAAGTTGAATGATGTCACCATCAAGAACAAGTACCCCTTGCCAAAGATAGAGGATTTGTTTGATTAGTTGACTGGAGCCTAGGTATTCTCAAAGATTGGTCTTAGGACTAGTTATCACCAACTTAAGATTCGTGCAACGGATATTCCGAAGACCGCCTTTACTACTCGCTATGATTTATATGAGTATACGGTTATGTCTTTTGGATTAACCAATGCCCTTGATTATTTCATGAATCTCATGAATAAGATCTTTATGAATTTCCTAGATAAGTTTGTAGTTGTGTTTATCGACAACATCCTTATCTACTCCAAGTCCGAAGAAGAGCAGGAGCAACATCTGAGAGTTATCCTAGAAACCCTGAGAGAGCATCAGTTGTATGCCAAGTTCAGCAAGTGTGAGTTTCGGTTGAAAGAAGTAGGATTCCTAGGACATATTGTGTCTACCGGAGGAGTCTCTATTGATCCCGCCAAGATCAAAGATGTCGAAGAATGGGAAGCCCCAACCACTCAAACCCAAGTCCGTGCATTTCTCGGATTAGCGGGATATTACCGCAAGTTCATAGAAGGATTCTCGAGCATAGCCCAACCAATGACCCAATTATTGAAGAAGGACAAGAAGTTTGAATGGACAGACAAATGTGAAGCCAGTTTCCAGGAGCTGAAGAGGAGATTGATATCAGCCCCAATTTTGGTCATGCCAAACATCAAGAAGCCCTTTGATGTGTATTGTGACGCATCCAAGATTGGTCTAGGATGTGTATTGATGCAAGAAGGCAAAGTCATCGCTTATCTGTCTAGACAACTGAACCAGCATGAGCAGAACTATCCGACCCATGATCTTGAGCTAGCAGCTGTGGTTCTAGCACTGAAGACATGGCGTCATTATTTGATGGGTAATCGCTGTGAGATTTACTCAGATCATAAGAGCTTGAAGTATATCTTCACTCAGAAGGAGCTGAATATGAGGCAAAGAAGATGGATAGAGTTAATCAAGGATTATGACCTTGACATTCACTATCACCCCGGCAAAGCCAATGTGGTAGCGGATGCACTTAGCAGATTGCCGTGTAGGCTTAACACCATGATCAAGGAGAAGCAACCCAGTTTGTATGAAGAATTAGAGCAATTCAGAACTGAATTAGTTAGCAAAGGATTCTGATCTAGCATTGAACTTCAACCCACTTTGATTAGCCAAATCAAGGAAGCCCAGAAGGGAAATGAAAGTATCGACGGAATCAAACGTCGTATTGGTACAGGAAAGGTACCTGGATTCACCGAAGACGAAGAAGGAGTGTTGTGGTACAAAGGACATATCTGTGTGCCAGCAGATTCGGAGCTGAAGGAGGTTATCATGAAGGAAGCTCATGATACTCTTTATTCTATCCACCCTGGAGGAACAAAGATGTATCAGGATTTGAAAGAGCAATTTTGGTGGCACAAGATGAAGAGAGAGATCGGAAGCTACATCGCCAAATGTGACATCTGTCAAAGAGTCAAGGCAGAGCACCAGAGACCTGCAGGACTGTTGCAACCATTACAGATTCCGGAATGGAAATGGGATTCTGTTGGAATGGACTTTATCACCGGTTTACCTACTTCTAGTAGGGGAAATGACTCAATATGGGTCATAGTTGATAGACTGTCCAAGGTAGCCCACTTTATACCTGTCAAGACCACTTACCAGAGTGCAAAGTTAGCAGAGCTATAGATTGCTAGGATTGTTAGTCTGCATGGAACCCCCAAGACCATCGTATCAGATCGAGGAACCCAGTTTACCTCAAGATTTTGGCAGAAAGTTCAGGAAGGATTAGGAACCAAGTTGAACTTCAGCACAGCATAATCACCCGCAAAGAGATGGACAGACTGAGAGAGTCAACCAGATCCTAGAGGATATGCTTAGAGCTTGTGTGTTAAAATATGGATCAAAATGGGAAGACTGCCTGCCTTTCGCAGAATTCTCATATAACAATAGTTATCAAGCTAGTTTGCAAATGGCACCCTTTGAATTCCTATATGGAAGAAAGTGTCGTACCCCTTTGAATTGGTCGCAAGTAGGAGAGAGTCAGATCTTCGGACCCGACATTCTCCGCGAGGCAGAAGAGAAAGTTCACAAAGTCCGTGAGCACCTCAAGACCGCCCAGTCCAGACAGAAGAGTTATGCTGACAAGAGAAGAAGAGACCTGACTTTCAATGTCAGAGATTTTGTATATCTCAAGGTTTCACCATTGAAAGGAACTCAACGCTTTAGTCTGAAGGGAAAGTTAGCCCCCAGATATATCGGACCTTTCAAGATTCTGAACCGCGAGGAGAAGTATCGTATCAACTGGACCTGCCTAAAGAGATGTCAGCCATCCACAATGTGTTCCATATCTCATTACTTCGCAAATGTCTGGAAGTGCCCGAGAAGACTGAAGTTTTCAAGAACATTGATCACCGAGCTGTGGAAATCAACAATGACCTGACCTATCAAGAAGTACCCATCTGTATCCTAGAAGAAGCCTACAGAACCATCAGGACCAGGAGTATCAAGTTTCTCAAGATTCAATGGAGCAACCATACCGAGGAGGAAGCTACTTGGGAGCGCGAAGATTACATTAGGACAGAGTTCCCAGATCTCTTTAGTTCCTAGTTTTCTTTTTAAATCTCGGGACGAGATTTTGTTTAAGTGGGGAAGGTTTATAACATCCCAAAACTTCAATCCAAGCTTATCAAGATCAAATCAACCAAAAATGGGGTTAACAAAAACTTTTCCAAATTTAAAATGAAAGCATTCATATATGTGTGCATTTAAAATAGGAGTTGTTTGAATTGCCATGAGATCATGTTAATTGCTAACACCGGAAGAGTATCTTGATAACATCAAACGTCACACCGTGACAGGGTGACTGTAACATCCCAATTTCAGCAACCCTGATTAGTTGTCCAGAATGCAAAAATCAGGGGGAAACAAAAACTTTTTCTTGTTTAATGCTGAAGTGTTTGCTTGTTGTTTGGATATGCTTATGCATATGAATGTGTATTAGATGATATACTCCTTACCTTAACCCTAGTTGACAAAAGCTACTTCCCAAAACAGTCTTGGCTTAATTTCCATATTCTCAAATGTTCTGGCATTTCAAAACCTGAGCCAAGAAGCCTTTGCAAACCCACTATCTTAGTAACTTATATTGATCAAACTATGGAGAGCTATATAACATAATCTCCTTACATTTCCAAGATAGAACCTTCTACTGTTCTTACCTCTAGATTTAACAAAACCTTTTTATGAAGCATTTGAATTCTACTCTTGGTAAAGATATCAAAGACTCTCATCTTATTAAAACTCCAACCCTTTTCAAATTGCCCAAGCTTACCTCAAGTCAGACTTGATGGTAGCCCTAGTAGTAGGTTTTCTTGGTACATAAAATGAGTTGCCTTGATCTGTTGTCTGATGAATTGCCTTGATCTGCTGCCTGATTTGTCTGCTTAGGAGATAGTATGAGCTACACTAGGAGCTCATCACTAGGATCAAGATGTCTCCAAACCATCCCATCCTAAGAAAGACTACAATCTGGATCTGATCCCTAGCTACTAAGTGATCATCCTAAACCCTTAACTAGATCAACTCTAAAGTGATCCCTTATAGAAGCTTCCAAGTCAATGAAGACCAATATCAAGCATGGATCCTTTCTACTCCATCTACACTCAACATCATCCACTTGATGATTCTTGGGTACCCTGCAACCCATCAAAAACCTCCCCTCTCATGCTCTAGTCAAAAACCCTCAACCTGCCAAATTTGACCAAGTCTGGAAACTATTTCAACATCACCTTTTTGAATGCCTCCCTTTCTCAACCCTTGTGCATTTTTGGAAATGCATTTGAACCAGCTTGTTGCCCATCCTAAGTAATACCGAGGCCCACTCTTTCCCTTGGTTAGAGCATCCAACAACCCACTTGTTCTTGATGGTTTAGCAGGCAACAAAATAACTTTTCCTGCAAATCTAGTCATCATGCCAACTTTGCTAGAAGCTCACACCACCATCCAACCCTCTATGGACCAACTCTTTGCATGGTTGTGTTCTACTCATATAGGTCTATCATTACCTACTTCACTTTCTCCAATTGGATCCTTGAGCTGTTGACACCCACAAGGTTTGGAAGGCTAGTTGATAATCTACTTTGGCAGGCTTATTTTATTCAAAGTTTGAAAGCTTGTATTGGTGAGCACAAGCAGGATCCAGCTCATACCCCTACACCATTGCAATCTACATCATTTGTTCTATCCATCCATCTACCCCATGCCCCAAGGGGAGATCTGAGCTCCAATATCCAACATGGTTTTGATGGTATGAAATTAACATCACCCTAGATCCTTAATCTAGGGTATTCCACCTAAATCAACTTGGATTCTCCAATCCCAAGGTTGCAGATGCTTGCTACACCCTTCTACCTCATCTAAATTGATCATCAAGATTTATCAATAATTATCCATATTTATTATGGACCAAAACTATTTAATCTCTCTAATAGTCAAAATCTCCAAAACCTCTCCCATAAAGGAAAGTTTGGTTTTTACCAAAACACTTCCCCAACTTTTGGATAATTTGAGGTCCACATATCATACCCCATCTGTCCACTTCAAAAATAAATATTTTTGAAGAGCTTTATTATTTCCTTTTGCCTATTTTCTTAAATGGCAGAAACAAGAAATAATCCTCTAAAAACCCTTTCCCACCTCAATAAATCTTGGGAAAATTCCCCTAAGTGTGTATTCACATTTGGGACCATCTCACATCAAAAGCTCCACTTGCCCAATGTAAAAATATCAAATGAGCTCCAATACTTCACTTCTGTAGTTTTTGAACAAATGGATTTAAGAGGACTTATAAGTCATGGAAAAATCTCAAATAATTCCTAGAGGGGCAGCTCAACCCCCTCTATCTACCAGCATCTTTAGTTTATCTTGCCTAAACCAAAATTGAGACTTCCATCATGATCATCTACGTTGCCAATCCTGCCTATTTCCAAGATGTTGATCAATATCAAATCAAAACCCCTCAAGCCTTCCACAGTAAGCCTCCACTACCCCAGCACACCCCTCTGGTCGAGCTGCACTATAGCAATGCACTGTAGCACCCCTTCCCCTTGTCCTTTAGTGCTTGGAGGAAGGAGAGATGCACCCATTGGTCACACCATCTCTTTACTTCTTACAGCAGCCATTCCACCTCCACTATGCCCTCAACCCACACCAGAAACCACTCCCACGCCCACAGCAACCTCCCCTGGTATTCTTTCCTCTCCATGGCCCTGCTCCGGCGAGCTCCCAAGAGCACCACCACGGGCGGCGTCGCGCGAGGTCTCCTTCGTCGCGGAAATCACTATTTGCGCCCATCCCCGAGGTCCCCATGGTGCACCGCGTCGCCTCCCTGCCTTCCCCGCCGTCGGCGGGTGCTCAGATGAGCTCCCCGCCACCGCCAGATCCTCCCTAAGGTTTTTGCCCCGCTGTCGCGTCTCAGGGGAGAAGACGGCCTCCCCGTCGTCGATCTCTCTTTAGATCCAATGGTCCACCGCCGCCGATACCCCTTCGCCAGCCCTCGGTCGCCGACACGCGGGCCCCGCCCAGCAGCAGTTCGAACTGCGCTCTCGCGCTGCTCGCCGAGGCATTGGGCCAGTCGGAGCCTTGCAGCCCACCTCCCCCTGCTAGATGTGGTCCGCGGATGCTTTTCCTCTTCTTTTTATCTTTTCTTTTTCCAGATCTATTGATTAGGTTGTTTGGTTTAATTCAAATAAAAATGGAAAACCAGCGGTTTTTCCCAGATCTAATTTTTACCAAGTACCGAAGTGTTCCGTACAACATGCAGAACCAGCCCCTGGCCAAAAATAATCTTTATTATTTTCTGGCATTTAATCTTCTAAAGAGTATAGTTTACACTAAACAAATTCCTCTAGGAGTGGTACATATCCTTTTGGAATGAAATCAAGTGCCACTGGTAGCTTTTGGAGGTACCCATCTCTGGACCTTGGTCTCATGCGAAGGTGAACAGTAGTTTGCCCTTGGTAAAAATAACAAAAACAGCTCTGATCCAACTTTAGGAATTTCTCTTGGTAAAACCAACAGAGGTATTGATCTAAATCCAACTCCCTGTGATGTGGTACACTAAGGTCTACCAAACCCCCAGAGATCAACATTTATTGAGGCCCTGTTCAAGTTTGGTGAATTAATTATCTCTGTATATATAGTTTTATCACTAGAAAAATCATCACAGTAGCTCTGCAACTCCAAAAATGTTGATTCCAAATTCCACAGAAAGGTATTGGAAGTACCTACCATGTGTCTTTGGAATCAAATCAAAATCTACTGTAGATTTAATCTGGTGAAAACGACAAATTGTCTACAGAACCGCCATTCGGAATTTCTTGAGGGCATTCTAGTAATTTTATTGACCTAATTCCAACTCTCAGTGAACAAGTACATCAACCCTACTGAACCATCCAAGGAAATAATTTTTAGAGCTCTAGAACTCCCTTGGTGAATTATTTCCTAAAACTAGAGTATTTTTCACTATAAAAGTTACTATAAATCTGTTGTAATTGATAAAATAGTGAAACTACTTTTGTTGGTTTCATCCTATCAATACCTATCTGCTGGTATCATGTTTTTACCATGGTATCATACAGAATATGCTCTTGTTCCAAAACCCTTCCTAGGTAATTCCTAGACTTTAAATCCTAAGGGGAATTTCTTCCATAATCCCAAGACAATACCAATATTATCAAAACCCTTCTTCCTAACACCTACTGATTTGTAATCATGTATTATCCAATTGCTTGATGTATTTAATTGGTGCTTGTATGCCTTGTGTTGATTGTGGCTTGGTTTGTTTGCATGTGTTTTCTGGACGACGATAGTTGTGATGAAATCGGAGAGCGGAAGAAGTGGTACTTATTATTGATGTTGGTATTCTGGGATTATCTAAAGAAGAAGTCCAAGGAAAATTATGACATATTGCTGATCATCAGGCAAGCCACCTTCTTGCTCATAAGCCTTGTCCTACTATTTTACTTATGCATGTTTTATCAACTGCTTATTAAAACTGCATTGTTTTGCTATATATTGATGTATATATATATATGGTAGTGGTTTGGTTCCTCCAAACTATTACACTTTGTACTAGTAAGTACAACCCCCTTGGCGTTACCTACTTGCCCCTAGTAGAATAGATGGTGTAATACACCACATCCTTTGGAGACCCCAATTTAGCCGAAGCAAAGCTGAGGATGGGAAGACCCCGGGAAAAGTTTACCAAATGTTTTGATGATAAAAATGTTTTATGATAAAACCTTGGTGAGGTGGGACCTCCCAAGAGTTGTTGAGAAACAAAAAGGTTTTGTTTTACAAAATGCTGGAGGAAAACCGGAGGAAAAAAGGTTTACGAAAATGCACCTGGTTCTTTGCAGTCTAGCTATAACAACTTAACCCTGTGCAACCACATTACTCTGGAATGGGACAGGGCTGGATTTGATGTTTGTCTATTCTGGTATAAGCTGCCTTGCAACAACTACAGGGGATCGGGGATCCCTAGAGGGTGGGCCTTCTCCGATAAAGGTGGGACCTGGAGAAGGAACAAAGGGTCGGCAGGCCTCCACGCGTTACTATGAGCCCCTCATTGAAAGCGCACACTCAAGAAGTGGAAAAAGCGCTTCGGTTGGTCCTCGCTCGACGTCCCGGTTTTGAGGGGATTAACACTCATAGGGTAGGCACTTATACTGGAGTGGGCATCCGGAGAGTCTTGATCGGTTACTCGACCCACGATCGGTGAAGATCAGGGTAGTGTACTCGGATTGTGTGGGTAAAGTGTACAACCTCTGCAGAGTGTAAATCTATTCAAATAGTCGTGTCCGCGGTTAAGGACGGGTTGGACAAACTTCTGTAGAGCGGTGCTGGTTTTGCTTTCAAAAAGGATTTTTGGAAAAGCAAAGGCTTTGAAAATGTTTTGACCATGGGATGGTCGAAAAGGATCCCTGTTATGACCCTAGGATGGTCCGAGAGGGATGGAAGGAGTTTGGTCGTGGGACGACCGGGAGAAGGAAACAAATGGGTGACCCAGTCCTAATATTTTAAAAAAATGGTTTCCAAAATGTTTACAAAAGTTTTCAACAAATATATGTAGATGCTATATCTACAAGAGAAGCTATTTGAGAAAAGAACCTCCTTTGGAGCCCTCCTACTACCACAACCATAGTGCATATCTTCTTGTTATTACTATTAAGTTAAGGTGGTTTGCGAGTACATTCAAAGAACTCACCGGCATTGTCCCTAGATATTAACTTGGTCAGATTACAAGAAGAAGAGGATGTGGGGCGACTATGCGAGCTAGGACGTCCTCCTAGTCAGTTGCCTATAGGTTAAGGCATGGCTTGGGCTCTGCGCTTGATGAAGTCCGCTGCTGATTATTGATGTAGCCATAACGGCATTTATGTAAGTATTGTAATTCGGTATATTCTCGGATGTTGTAATGATACTTGTCGGTTATGTGCCACGACTAACTGATCATGGGAACGTGGTTGTATGCATAACAGGGATTCTCGGAGGATTAATCTAGGGGGCCCACAGTGACTATAAAGGTGGGTTCAGTGCTATGAAGGTGTTATGTTGAGGCTCCTGGATCAAGAGTGGGATTTGCCCATCTTGATGATGGATAGATATACTCTGGGCCCTCTCGGTGATATCACATTGAAATAGCTTGCAAGCAAGTGTTGTGATCACTAGAATGTTATATCACGGGAACGAGAAAAGAGTGCATGTCGGTAACGAGATCAAACTAGGTATTTCGATGCCAATGATCGAATCTCGGACATGTAATATATCACGAGACAAAGGGATTTAGTTACAATGTTAAAGGTTCACACGATCACAAGAGTCATCATTGAATATGTGGGAGTCAGTACGGATCTCCAGGTCTCGCTGCTGATTATTGATTGGAGAGGGGTCTCGATCAAGTCTGCATTATTCGTGAACCGCAGGGTGACACACTTAAGGGATACCGACACCATTTGGAGAAAATATGTTTCAGATAAAGATTTAAGAAAGCACTGGAATCATTTCGATGGAAACCGGAATTGTTTCGGGTGAAATTGCTGAAACTGGTTCTGCATGTGATATTGAAATGTTGCAGGAGGGTTTATGTGAATGTTTGTAAATTAATGTAATTAACAAAATTCTGAATAAAATAAACAAAATAGTTTTATTTAATGAGAGCTTGCATTAAATTTTGTGGAAATTTAATGCATGTGTGAGTGGAATTTTGAGTGGAGGCTTTTTATGGGAGTGGGAGCTCCACCCACATGAATGTGGAAGAGGTGGGGGCACCACCATGGCTGCCACGCCATGGCCCTTGGGTGCCCCCCTCTCCCCTATAAAAGGCCCCCCTCTTCTCCTCACAAAGCACCACCTCCTCGTGAAGGTTCTCTTCTCCCTCTAGTTATTCCCCATGGTCTCGGATTAGCGAGATACATGTTCCCGGTGGCTTTATCTCGAAAGGAGTTTCTGCTTCCGTTGCATCGCTGGTGCGAGGAGGCGGAGGTTGTTCGGTGGATGAACGTGTGTGCGATCACGGATGCACCGCTACTATGCGGTGCTGGACTTGATGGTGCTGGACCTGATGGTGCTGGAACTGCTGGACCTGAAGGACTTCATCACGATCTTGAGATTGGCAAGTGTACAACTACATCATCCACGAGTTCCATCTCATTAACAAAGCTTTGTTGTCTTCGAGAGTAAGTTCTGTATGGATGTATATCCACCCGTTGCTTGTATCTAGTAGATAGATCTTGGCATATAGTTCCCATCGTAGGAAAATTTGTGTTTTCTATGCTGCAAACCCAACAGTGGTATCAGAGCCTGATCTATGCGTAGGTGCTTTGCACGGGTAGTACACATATGTTTATATGTGGGCGATGATGATCATGTTATTGCATCTTCTATGTATTTTGGATATTGGTAGCATAGTGGGATGAAGCGGCCCGGACCAACCTTACATGTCATCGTACATGAGACCGGTTCCACGACTGACATGCAACTAGTTTTGCATAAGTGGCTAGCGGGTGTCTATCTCTCCTACTATAGTCAATATATGATTTACAACGAGTTGCTAATAACTTGGTTATCCTCGTTGTGGTTCATGTTCGTAGGTAAGACCAGTTCTATCTCCGAAAGCCCTAAGCCACGTAAAACTTGCAATTGATAAATTAGAGGCATCTAGTTTAGATTGTTGCTAGGCTAGTGTCTTGATATGGTATCGTTGTAAGTAGATGTATGATAGATACTCTTACAACACACTTAACATGTAAGTTCCATAGACCTTGGCCTTACACACAAAGGAATGATAGAGATCATACCACGATGCAAATGATAAGAGATCAAATGTATGGACCATATCATCTCACTTTACACATTAGATGTTTGCATCTTATACTGCTAGTTTGGTGCTTTTGGTAGCATTGTAAGATGATCCCTCATTTAGATATCAAGATAAAATGTGTTCTTCCTTGAGTATGCACCGTTCTATGGATCGTGTTTCGAGACATCACGTGATGATCGGGTGTACTCGACTCCGCGCTTTCATACAACGGGTGTAAGACAGTTTTACACACGCGGATACTAAGGTTATTACTTGACGAGCCTAGCATGTACAGACATGGCCTCGGAACACAGACCGAAAGGTTAAGCATGAGCTTCTTGCATGATAACTTGCTTTAGCTCCGAATCTGCCGGCACACAGATACGTCCTTTGTACCACAAAACTCCTTCTTCATCTTCGGTAAATCCGGGTACCTTTCTTGTACTGATACAACGCTTGATTCTGTCGATACTCTCATTTCCCTTCTGGGCTTCCTTGATCTGACTGATCAACATGGGTTGAAGTTCAATGCTAGCTAAAAATCCTTTGCTAACTAACTCGGTTCTAAACTGCTCCAACTCTTCATGCAAACTTGGTTGGTTCTCTTTGATCATGGTGTTTAATCTACATGGCAATCTGCTAAGAGTATCCGTTACCACATTGGCTTTGCCGAGGGGATAGTGAATGTCAAGGTCATAATCCTTGATTAACTCTATCCATCTCCTTTGCCTCATATTCAGCTCCTTCCGAGTGAAAATATACTTCAAGATCTTGTGATCTGAATAAATCTCACAGCGGTTACCCATCAGGTAATGACGCCATGTCTTCAAAGCTAAGACTACGGCTACTAGTTCTAAGTCATGGGTAGGGTAGTTTTGCTCATGCTGCTTCAGTTGCCAGGACATATATGCTATGACTTTGCCTTCTTGCATCAACACACATCCGAGACCAATCTTGGATGCATCACAATACACATCAAAAGGCTTCTTGATATCTGGCATAATCAAGATTGGGGCAGAAATCAATCTCTTCTTGAGCTCTCGAAAACTTGCTTCACATTTGTCGGTCCATTCAAACTTCTTGTCTTTCTTCAACAATTGGGTCATTGGTCTTGCGATGCTCAAACATCCTTCAACGAACTTGCGGTAATATCCCGCTAATCCGAGAAATGCACGTACTTGGGTTTGAATGGTTGGGGCTTTCCATTCTTCAACATCTTTGATCTTGGTGGGATCAACAACGACTCCTCCTGCCGACACAATATGTCCTAGGAATCCTATTTCCTTCAGCCAAAACTCACATTTGCTAAACTTGGCATACAACTGATGTTCTCTAAGGGTTTCAAGGATGGTTCTCAGGTGTAACTCATGGTCTTCTTCTGACTTGGAATAGATTAGAATATCGTTGATAAAAAACAATGACAAACTTATCTAGAAAGTTCATAAAAATTGTATTCATGAGATGCATGAAATAAGCGGGGGCATTGGTTAATTCAAAATACATGACCGTATACTCGTACAATACATATCTGGTAGTAAAGGCGGTCTTTGGAATATCCGTTGCACGAATCTTGAGTTGGTGATAACCAGTTCTAAGATCAATCTTAGAAACACTCTGGCACCAGTCAATTGATCAAACAGATCCTCAATCTTTGGCAGTGGGTACTTGTTCTTGATGGTGACATCATTCAACTTCCGGTAATCTGGGCACAAACGGTTACCTCCATCTTTCTTATCCACAAACAAAATAGACGATCTCCATGGTGACGCACTCGGTTGAATCAGACCTTTCTCTTGCATAGCATCAAGTTGTTTCTTCAACTCCACTAGTTCTGATGGGTTCATACTATAAGGTCTCTCAGCTATGGGTCCAGTTGTAGGAATTAGTTCAATAATGAACTCGATATCCCTATCTGGGGGCATACCGGGCAATTCATCTGGGAATACGTCGGGGTATTCACACACTACTCTGACTTGGTCTATGGTTGGTTGGGCTAGACTCTTGTTGCATTTGAACTGATGGGAAAGGTTTCTGATACATGCTCTATTGATACTCCAGAGCTACTGGTCATGGTTATGGCTTTCTTGGCACAGTCGATCAATCCTTTATGTTTTGACACCCAATCCATTCCTAGTACTACTTCCAAACCTTTGGTTCCAAGTACTATTAGATTGGCATAAAAATCTATTCCAAGGATTCTGATAGGTACAGCCTTGCAAATTTTTCTAGATTTGGTGGTTGAACCATGTATTTGAACTATCATAACATGCTTCAATTTTGTTGGTTGAATCTTACTAGTGCATGCAAATTCTTCTATAACAAACGAGTGCGATCCTCCAGAATCAAACAACACTCTTGCAAGTACTGAGTTAACAGAAAACATACCCAACACGACATCGGGTGCTTCCTGAGCTTCTTCAGCATTCATGTGGAACAGACGGTCGTTGTGGTTGAGCGAATTCCCTGGGGCAAATCTCCTTCCAGGCTGAACACGGCATTGTTGCTGAGTTGGGGCATTCACATTGGGGGCTACTACAAGCTTCTTGGGACACTCATTGGAGTAGTGACCCTTGACTCCACATTCAAATCAAGTAATCTGGGACTTGTCTTTGGCTACAACAGGCACAACATTGCTTCCAGTCCTTGGGGCAGTATTGTTGTTGTTGTTGGACTTGGGCGGTGCACGGTTGAAGTTGTTGGAGTTGACGGGGTTGTTGTTATGGTTTCCTCCAGTCTTCAAGTTTTCACCGCTACGATTGGGGTAGCTTGGACGAGACATTAGGGGGCTATTGTTCCTTGGGGCATATCCTGCAGACGGGTTGGGGCAAAACTTCTTGGTATTGTGGGACCCAGTCTGGTGCATCATCCTACGCTTGCGGTTGTCATTGGCTTGGTTTATCTTCCCTTCCATCTGAATGGCAGAGTTGACTAGCTCTTCCAGGTCTTCAAAACGGATGTTGACTAAAACAGTCTGCATCTCATCATGCAATCCGTTCAGGAACCTTTCCTTGTTCTTGGCTTCAATGTTGATCTCATCAGGGCATATCTAGATAGGGACAAAAATTTGTCACGGTACTCAACTACCGTCATCCTGCCTTGCTTAATTTCTTTGAACTCATCTCTCATTCTGGTGACTAAACCTTGTGGCACATGGGTGCGGCTGAACTTGATCTTGAATGCTTCCCAAGTCATCACCTGACCGTTGTTCATGGTACGGGTGCTATTCCAACAGGCTCTTGCATCTCCTGCTAGATAATGGGTGGTGAACAGTACCTTCTCGTTGGTGTCAACTCCTACGACCTCCAGGTTATTCTCCATAGTTTGTAGCCAGTCATCAGCATCTAATGGGTCCTCAGACTTGTTGAAGATAGGGGAATTGGTATTCTTAAAGTTCTTAAGCTTGGATCCATGATGATCCTGATTTCCATGGCCTTGATTATTGTGGGCCATATGAGCTATCTATTGCAGGGTGAATAGGTTGGCTTGGCGTTCGGATCTACTAGGTTCACGGTCGGAAACTAGCATTTGCAGAATCTACAACATCGGGTCCTGCGATGAGCTGCTTCCTCTAGGGTTTCCACGAGTCATCTGAAGATTGAGATAGATAAAGGGGTAAGAGGGAAAGTACTAAGGTTCATGGTTTTGTTTCAAAAGCTTTAAACTTTGAGTTTGACTCAAGTTTTTCAAACTAACTTCTTCTCATTCATTCATTCATTCAAGCACACAATACAAACACACACCACACACAAAATGGAAAACAGATGGTTTTAAGAACCCTTCTGTGAACTAAGATACAGTGGGACTGATACAACTCATTCCTAAGGTAGTGATCAAGTGCATCTACTCATCATCAATGAAGTCGGAATCATCATCATCGGTGTAGAAACCCATGGCATCATCCTCCAGGTAGTCATTGTCATCACTGAGGTACGAGTGAAGATCACCCTTGATGTCTTCACCTTCTTCTGTTCGAAATATGCCCTAGAGACAAATAGTAGTAAGGACTATTATCATATTTCATATAGTTTATGATTAAGTTTTATATCATGCTATAATTGTATTGAGTGGAAACATCAATACACGTGTGATATACAAACAAACCAGGGGTTCCCAGTGAAACTCCACTCAGTGGTTCATTGGTCAACGGATGATCATGTTTCCTGATCATGTGGCATTTATGCCAGTTGGAAATGAGGTCATCTCATTCTGAGAATGAGATGATGAACCAATACCCAACCTAAACATCGTGATTCGATCATGTCACGAAGTTCAAATTACGATGATTAGAAATGGATCCTCGTAGACTATTCCTTAGACTGTGAGGCTATATCAATCACTGTCTCTCGAGAGTGCTTATATAGAATTAAACGCCATCTGGTAAAACGGTGGTTATAAAGGTGTGTTCAGGTATTTGGAGGAAACCATAGAGGCAATATATGTCAAGAGCGGGATTTATCCGTCCATGTGACGGGAAGATACTCAAGGCACCACTCGGAGAAGTTATATCCAATAGCTACGCAGCGTGTGATTAGATCACGGGGATATCACTTGTCGGAACGAGTCAAATAGCATTGTTCAGTAACGAGATTGAACTCGACATGAAGATGTCATTGATCAGGTCTCGGGCAACGCAAGTATCGAATGACAAAGGGAATAAGACACGACTGTCCCGGTTCAAACGACGAAAGATCTTTGTGGAACGCATAGGGGTCACATGGCCATCCAGGTCCCTCTGTTGATCATTGGTACGGGCGTGTCCCGACCATGTCGTTCCCGAACCGTAGGGTATCACGCTTAAGGGCTTGATGATGCTTAGAGGGTGTTTATAGGATTGGTAGAATCACTGAAGAAAAGAAGGGAGAAAACCGGAAGGGTTTCGGTAAGTCCGGAGGATGTCCGGAGTGGAGGTGGAAGGTAATCCATGGCCATGGAGATTAGATAATATGTGAATGAATGTTAAATATTGATTTAATCATTTATTCATAATGATTTAATAAAGAGAAAATCAATTAAAAGGTCAAAAGGCTTAATGGGCCAATTTCCGGAGGGAGAGGGCCCATTAGGGAAAAGGAGCAAGGGGAGGCCGGCTGGGCCTACCCCCCCCCCCCCCCCCCCCCCCCCGCGGGGCCCACTAGGTGGCCGGCGGCCACCTCCTCCCCCCTCCTCTCCTTTAGTCCCACCCCGGGACTTGAGGGGAGGTAGTACCTCCCCTCCCCCTATATAAGGTGGGGTATTTGGCCTAGAAAATACACCCCAATAATCAATAAAGGTCTCCCCACTTTTGGGAGGACCTCCAATTGATATTTTCTATCTCCCCATCTCTCTCTCGTGGCCGTGGTCCCAAGTCTGGACTGCGCGAGCGAGAGACATCTTCACCGCGGAGCGCCGTCGCGCTGCGGGATTCAGATCCGGGAGCTCTACTTCCGCAACTGCTGCTGGATCGAGGAAGCGGAAGTCATCGTCAAGCACCGGACGTGTGTAACTCCCACGAGGTGTCACACTTGAGGCACTTTTCGGTCTTCGAGGGTAAGTTCGCGAAAATCCCCTCCCGTTACTGTATTACTAATAGATAGGTCCTGGCAGCTTCAGGGGTTCATGGGCGTAGAGTAAAATTTATTGTTTTTATGCGCAGAACCCCTACATCTTCCTCTTCCTTTGCTTCAAGCTAGACTTCCTGTTCACGGATGGTCTTCTCGAGAGCGGCCACCTTCTTGCGAAGACCGGCGATGGTGCGATCCTTCTTCTCGCGTTACGACGAAGAGATTGGCGATCCTTGACGAGCATGGTGAGAGTATGGTCCTTCTTGGCAGCAATGGCAAGGCTGTGGTTGGCGTAGGCTCGGGCATTGTCCAATTCTTTCTGCCTATCATACAACAGGAAGTCAAGTTTCTCCACTTGGCGCTTCAACTCCGGGTGACTTGGCATCTCCAATGGCATTCCCATAGAATCACGCCTTGTGAAGTGAGCAAAGCGAGTTCCCTGGATCAAGTTGATGTTTTTCCCACACAGGCGGGCAAGAGCTTCATGCATAGCCCTGGCTAATCCATCTAGCCAGTTGTTCTCTCGCACGGTGAATTGAATCTTCTCGGAAAGGGGTGCTTCCATCTTGCCTCTGAGATCTGCAACTATCAGCCATTGTAGATCTCCTCCTGGGTAATCCTTGAGTTGAGCCCCGAAGAATTCCGGATGCGGGCGCTCAAGATACTCTGATAGCGCATCAAGTTCCCTCTGGAAGATCAGTTGGCCTCCGTTGCCCAACTGGCTGAACTTCCATCTATAAGAATTTAGGATGAGAAAGTTAGTGAGGTGATCAGGTGTGTCAAATTTTATGGAATAATGTAAGAATTTTTGAGGACATGATTTTTTTGAAAGAATTTCAGGGGTAAGAGTGGGAATATGTTTTCATAAATACACACTTCTTTTGTTTTGAAAATAAGTTTTTGTTCGGACGTCCATTCTAACTAGGGTCTCCTATGGTCAGGATGGCTCTGATACCAACTTGTCAACACCCGGATTTTTAATCCCAGATGCCAGTTATGCCATACATCGCAATCCCAGGATTACCATTTTTGCGAGACATAACATATTGGATATCATAGTACATCATCCATTACAAACCATCATAAGGTTTTACAACAAATAAAGTATCTCATGATCCAGTCTTAATACAAACAAGCAGCGGAATAATAAAGCGTAGCAGTGGGCTCCATCTTCAGTGTCACAGGCAATGCTGACGATGGGAGATGATCCTAGTTGTCGTAGCCGTCTTGCTGTCCATCCTCCTAATAGTCCTCCTCATAGTATGGCCACGGGAATAGCCACGGACAAAGCCATGAGTACTCTTTAAGTACTCGCAAACTATCACTAACAAGTAAGGTAGTTCTAGTAGGAATCCTAAGCTCTAAGTTTATTTGCAAAAAGCCAGATTTATCTAAACTGAGTTCAGAAGTAAAGAAAGTTAACTAAATGTTCTAAATCACTTTAAGTTGGGGACCTAGTTTTCATATTCACAACCCTGTTGTGGTGAAGTCAAAATCATAGTTCACAAGTCATTTGGAAAACATCTGACGACGAAACAGTATGGCCACTCCAACTGTCCATGACCACGGACGCGGCTATTCGAATAGTTTGAAACTCTGCTATTCGAATACATCCGTCAGGGATAACCCTGAATCATCATACTTAGTATGCGGATAATCAATCGTAACCTTTCAATTACACACACTAGTATAGGCACCTCCCTTATGAGCTTGGCCTCCCAACCATGGCCATCTGCCATCCTAGGCACTGCATAGGTGGACAATTCACACTCACGAGGTAGCCTCAACTCAAACCTCTTCCACGAGGGAACCCATACTAAGGCATATAAACTTCCGGCTAAGCCCTACCCAATTCAGGTATTGTGGTTGTACGGTAAAATTGGAATGGTATCGCATCCGAACCCAACCATCAGTTTTTATAAAGGGCTAAGGCTCATGCCTCAACATTTTCATCATCAAATCCATTTGTGTTTCTCAACACATGTCAAAACATTTCAATATAATGACTCATCATTCCAAGGTTTTTATAAGCATTTTCACCAAGTATTCCCATCTACAGTGATCAAGTTTTATGCTTAGCACTAGCCACTAAGTTAAGAGTGTTCACTAATGAGGGATGCTAATCTCAATCTCATGCCATAGAATGACATCTAGTATAGGCCAAGTTTTATACTCTTTATGCTATCTTATACTACTTTTCCAATACTCACAAAACACTAACTAAAAGTAAAGCACTTTGGTAAAGGAAAAGAATAAAGCTTGTAAATAAAACTTGGGATTGGTATAATCAAAGGTATATAACCAAAGCATGCCTAATGCATCTGGCTTAGGTTATCACTTGCAATTAGTGATGGCTTGCAAGTATTAGCTTGCCAATAATATCTTGCCTTGATTGGTGCAGTGATTGAAGTTTTCCTCGTCTTCTTCGGGGTAGAACTCCTCCTCGTATCCTTGGTCGGTACTATCGTCTATAAATGAATACGGGGTACACAATCACCAAACAATACTTAACTAAGTTTATTTAGCACACTAAGGCTCACACTTGATGATCTAATATCATCACAATCATCACATGAAATAAAGACCTAGTCTTATTTATTTTATCTTGGAAAAGTAATTTCTACTCATTGAAAATAATTAAGATTTAATATTCTCCAATTAAAATATGGGATCATGTGGACACATGTCATCACCACATATTCTAATACATGGGAATGTGATTTAAAGGGTTGGTCACATTTTATAAAGTTTAAGATTATTATTTAATAGCTTTAAAGTGACTAGAAATGCCCTAATAGCATTCTTTTGGTACTAGTCCAATGTCACTGCATGCAAACCTAGATATTTTAACATATTCAGATATATATTATCAAATGTGATTTTTGAGAGTTGGAATCAACTCAAAATCTATTATGGTTGATTTTTTAAAAATGTTTGAAATTGTAAAAGTCTCTGTCTTATTGTTTTTACTATAGATTATCTCTAACTCCAAATGATTTAAATCCAATGGGCTTGGATAGATATTTTAATTACCTTTCTAGCAAAATTTGAATCATGCAATTTGGTTCAGTGAAACTCTCTGAATTGATTTTTGAAAAAGTAGACAGAATAGGGTTTTAGCTAAAAAGAAAAATCCATATTTGAATTTCCAGGCCTAAGAGGGAAAGCTAAACAGGCCAGCCCAGCTACACTACGAGGCGCAGCGGGCTACTGATAGGCGGGGTCCACCAGTCAGCGACTCACTGTACGCGAAACGGTATCTTTCAACCAGAGCCCTACGATTAGAAGCAAGATCGACGGTTGCGGTTCATCGTCGACGACGAACGGCTCCGGCGAGAACTCAACCCTAACGCGGCGGTGGGGGTCTCGCAGGGCTCACCTAGGCTCCAGCTCGGGTCGGCGACGGGGCCAATCGACGTGGTAGACGACGGCGAGGCGAGGCACAGTCACGGCAGAGCTTGGGGTGGTCAGAATCACTAGCGCCCTTCTCCTCCAGTAGCGGCGGTCTCCGGTGCAATTCCGGCATGGTGGTGCTCGCCTTGCTCCGGGGAGAGGTGAGGGAGTGGCTGTGAGGAGTAGGGAAGGTGCTGGTGTGGATAATGGAGGCGGGGGTGGCCTCCTTTTATAGCGTGGCTAGGGGACCGAGTGGTGCGGTGTGAGCTCGACGGTGGCGTCGCTACAGGTGGCTACTGGCATGGCGGAGGTAGGTGGACGGTGCGGCGCTCTCTGGTGGTTCTTACGGCATAAAGGCGAGGCGTGGGGCGGTGTGGTTCAGTCGGAAGCGTGCGGCGCTCCGCGCAGAAGCGGAGGTGTTTGCGGCGGCGTGCGGCAGCTGCGGGTCACGCGGCAGTGAATGGGGGTGTCTGCTGGGGTGCGGTGATCATGGTGAGGCTGCGCGTGCGTGGTGAGGGCAAGGCACGAGATGTGCGAGCTGGTCGGGCGCGGCGAGCTGGCGTGCTCTGGACATGGTGCAGAGAGGCGAGGCGCGGCATAGCTAGGGTGGTCCATGGCTCAGCTGGGCTCGTGGCCTGGACAGGGAGTGGCGGTGGACTGTGGTGCACCTCCTGGACATCCTGGATGGGCGCGGGGTGGTCTGCTGCGAGCTGGCCGTGGTCGGCCGGCGCCGACCATATTCGGGCGGCGCTCCACTGTGAAGTGGCGAAGGGGAAGCTTGTATGGGGCTTGGTTAGACTAAGGGGAGACATGAGAGTGAAGTGGCGACCAATTGGTCTAGGATTACTGTGCACAACAGTGAAGTTGGGCAGAAGCTTAATTTGTGTAATTAGGGTGTTTGACGAAATGGCTGCAAGAAACTTTCTTTGGAATTTTTGATTCAAATTGTTTGAGTGATCTTAGGTTAAGCTTAAAAGTCTATGTTTGCTTGGAGAGGTCAAGGGGAAATGATTTGATAGGTTTTTGAAAAAGTGGGATCTTAACATATGAACTAGATTCAATTTTCAACTATCCATTAAAAATTATTTGGACAATGTTTTTGTAAGTTTTTAAAGTGGGCCTTGATACATTTTTACTTGGTCTAGCAAGGGGTGAAAAGAGTTGGAAATGTTTCTGTTAGAAATTCTCTTCTAGGAGCACACAAAGTGGCTTCGTGGTTTACTTTTGTCAAAATGACCATTTGCTTTATTTATTCATATTTGATTTTTGATTTTGTTTGTAAATGGCCTAGATGATGTAGTATTCATCTTGAAACCATTTTACATCATTTAGAACAATCAAGCATGTCATATACACTATATTCTACACTAATGCAAACACACATGTATTCATATTCATTTTCTGAATAAAAGTTTTTGTTAACCCTAAATTGGGTGATTAGAACTTCGATAATCTTGATTAGAAGTTTTGGGGTGTTACAGTACCTAGGTTTGGGGCCCTCATGGTGAGGTAAACTCCCCTACCCCTGCAAGAGTTCACTATCTGGTAATCGAGAATATAGAGTACAAGGGCACCTTGAGCTGTATCGGGGAGAAACTAGGGAAAATGGGAGAGTGGATAGATAAACCTCTCTCTAGAGGCCTTCACACCACTTATATACATGCTGGGGTGCAGAATGCAAGGTAACAACCGGCTAGTGGGGCCCAGCCGGTGGGACCGAGATATAGTGTTAGTTATAGTGGTAACCTGGACGGACGGCCTAGGCACGGCATCCCACGTAACAGGTATCGTGCGCACAATGTCACATTATTGGCACTGTAGATGACAAGGGTGCCAAAGTATTTGGTACAGCCTTCTGCTTTCTGTCTTGTCGATACGGATAGGGTGTAACTGATACTGTAGTGTACATCACGCTCCTAGCCAGTCTTCTGCTCCTCTGATTTTGAGGTGACCGGCTAAGCAAGGCAACCGACCAGGTCTTGATACTTGATGCTTGGCGCCTACCTGTCCTAGTCCAGCCGTCCTGAGGTCCATGAGAGGCAGCTGACCCCTGGCTCCTCCAAGGTGTGATGGACTAAGCCGGCTAGGCATACCCGGGGGTAATCCCCCTACAGTTTGATATATTTTGCTATATCAATTCTCAATCCAAGGCAATAGAATATTAGCTACATTCTGTGGTATGTTGCCCTTTGTCCTGAATGTCCTCCTAATTTAGAGCTAGGAAAGGTTGTTATCAACTTCTCTCCGAGTTCTTTGGCTGAGCCAATAACAATCTATGAATTGTGTCTAACTATTCCATTCTTCAGTGTATAGTTTGCCTCTGCATTAGGGTCAATGACCAAGTTTGCTATCAATGCTTTGCATTTGTCATCATTGTCATATCTTTGAGCTACTTCAGTTATCCAAGAAGGTATGGTTGTGTAGCCAAATAATGCCTATAATTTCAGGTTTACTCTTGACAAGGCATCTACCACTCCGTTCTCTTTCCCTTTCTTGTATTCCACTTTGTAGTTGTAGCCTAGAAGCTTGATCAAAAATTTGTATTGAATTCCTTCTATCAATTTTTGTTCCTGTTTATAATTTAGGATTTGCTGGTCAGTTTTGATGATGATTGCAGAAGCTACAAATAGTGTTTCCATTTTTTAGAGCTTCAATTATTGCCAGAGCCTCTTTGTCATATACATAGCTACAACTATTGTTCCAATGGATTTGATGAAGAATGACAATGGTTTTCCCTATTGCATGAGAACTTCCCAATGTCATATCTTGTGGCATTTGCTTCTAGTTGAAATGTCTAGGATTTTTTTTTGCAATGCTAGCACTCGTGTTATTGTCATTGATTCTTTAAGCTTTTGGAAGGCTTCTTCTTGAATATATGACCAAAGAAAGGAATTCTTTATGAGGGAATCATATAGGGGTCTACAAATCATGCCATATCCTTTGATGAATCTTCTATAGTACCCTGTGAGTCCTAGGAAACTCCTTAGTTCAGTTAGGTTACTAGGACTTGGCCATTTTGATATTGCCTCAATTCTTGCGGGGTCCGTTGCTACTCCGTCTCCACTTATTTTTGTGGGGCCTGATGATATTTTCCTTGATGATTTTCTCAATTATTTTCTCTAAGATTTCCTTTTGATGGTGTGGGATTCTATAGGCTCTCTAATTGAATTCCTTTGCATAATTAATTAGTGGAATTTTCTGATCACGGTCTCTGACAGGTGGTAGTGTTGTTGGCTCTGTGAACAGTTCATCATACTTGTTCAGTATTACAGTGATGAACTTGGGATGACTATTGTCTGCTTGTTGTAGTGTATAGGGTTGGATGAGCAAGATTGCTCCATAATCAGCTTCTTGCAGTAATTGTTGGATATTGTTTGACATAGGTACAGTGCTTGTACTATGAAGAGTTTCATCATAGAATTTTATTTTGTTCCCTTGTGGTGTTCTTATCTTAACAAATATCTTCTTATTGTCCAAGAGTACACGACTTTGATGTTTGATCAAGTCAGATCCTCGAATAATGTCATATCCTTTTAAGGGAAATATTCTGAAATCGAACAGCAATTCATGACCTTGCACTGAGGACTTGCAGTTAGGTGTGTAGAATTCTATGCATAGCTCACCTCCATTTGCCACTAACACTTGTTTTTCCTATTGGCATGTGGTTACAATTTGCTTGTGTGGCTAGTTCTTGGTTCATAAAGGTAGTTGTACTCCCAAAGCTAATGAGGACTGTTGCTTCGTGCTCACCAATGTTAGAAGTGACAATAAATGTGTAGTGTTATTTGTTTGTTCCTTGAACATCATGCATGGAGATGGTGAGTGGTTTGTCTAGGTTTGGTAAGTTTTCCTGTTTCTGTTCTGCCTCATCATCTTCCTCATAAACATTAGTGACATAGATTATTTCACATTGTTCATCAGATGCTTCTTGTAATTGTTGTATTTGTCCTTAAGTTCCCCATTTGCAAACTTTCTTGTGTCCAGGGAACCATTTTTCCTTACAGTTATAGCACAACCCTTTTAATCTTGCTTGTTGTATCACATTAACAAGATTGCTTTGTTGTTAAGGAGGTTGTTGTGGTGCTATTGGTAGCTCATAATTAACTTTCCTTCTAGCAAGGTTGAAATAATGTTTCAATGGTGGTGGTTTTGGTACTGATTGCTCTATTTTTCGTGCATACCAAATTGTTGTTTCAATGGTGGTGGTTTTGGTACCGATTGCTCTATTTTTCGTGCATACCAAATTGTTGCCCCATATTTCCCTGGATGTGGAAATTTGGATGTTTGTAGGGTTTCTTAGTAGCATCAACCAAATTTGTTTCCTTACCATGTTGATCATGTAACATTGTTGTGCCTACACCATGGATTGTCTCTTTATGATGTTGAAAAGCTTGAGTATTGCTTGCTTAACCCAGAGAATGTGTAACAGTAGGTAATATGTTTTAGGTGAAAGAGAGGGTGGTCCTTGCGGTTGAACTACTGGAGGAATTGTTGATAGGAGCCTTTCAAAGTTCTATTGTGTTGAAGTTGTCCTGGATACTTACAAAGTTTTGTTGCACGGTGTTGCGAAATTGTTCAAATTACAGCTCGTCTTCTTCTCTACTCTTGTGGATAGTTTGAATATCCAATTGCAATGACTTCAATTCCAACATGTCCGTGTTCTCCGAGGAAACATCAGTTTGTTTACCCGCCATGATTTCTTCAGAAGGTTTACCAAGAGGAGTATGTTTTAGTACTTCAGAAGAGGGGAATATAAACAAGGTAGGTGAGGGAAATTTTACACCACGCAGCTGGCAAACAGACTCAACCCTTCTTGCTCATGCCTCCGCCATACACCGCCGCCTTCTTCGTGCTCCACCAAGCTACACGGACCAGAGTGGGTTTTGGGATTTTATAGTGAAGGATTGACCCTCAAAAACCAGTCCCTTTTCCCTTGATTTGTAGCCAAACGATGCCGTCGCCGCCAAGCTGCCGCCGTCTACCACGTCTAGATGGATGTCGTTGTCGACCAATTCACTGCCTCCGTGAAAAGGGAGAGGAGGGTGGGATTTTATAGGAGATCCAAACCAACCTCGTCTCGCTAATTCATCTCGCCTTCAAGGAACGTGTGTCTCTGATACCAATTGATAGGCCTAAACTACAAATCCTCAAAGCTCACAATGAATCAATGAAGATAATCCAGGCAGAATTCATCGAATTATTTAGCTACTCTCAGATATGCCTACCTGACCGAGTGAAACGAGTTTTATAGGTAGCAAATCGCCGGCCGAAACACGACGGCTAGGGTTTAGACCCAACAAGAAAAGATGCTCGTTTACAAGGCTCGATCTGAGCTATGTAGGCCAACAACAGGTGGAACAAGCGAGCAGGTTAAAAGCAAAAGGTGGAGACGATGAAGCTAGAGTGATCTCGGCCGTTCATTCGAAGATCCACGGTGGGGAAGAGAAGCTTCAGCTCCCAGCGGTAAGTTCAGACAGGCATGAGCCTGACAATAAGAGACATAAATAGGATGGCTATTTCAAATAGTTTTCAATAATGGAGGCGTGGAGTGCGTGGCAATGCTCAGAATGTTTTTTTTTACGTGTCACTGAATGTCCACAATGTTATAAGCAAGCTGTCCTGGATAGCGTCTGAAGTGTTAAATATGGGCCATGGATGGAAGCCGACGGGTGACATTCCTACGCACGACGGATGAGACTTCTTTGTTACTACTCCCCGTGACGTCTAGATACATCGGATTCACAAAGGTAAAACGTGTTAGTATTTCTGAACGGAAGGAGTACGTATCATTTTCCGTGGATCTAGTAGTATTAATTAAGGCTGTAGTTGCTTTCAAAGTGGCTGTAATTAACAAGTCAACCAGGCTTTGCATACCGGTTAAACTAAACTTATTGGACGATGGCTGGAACTTCTGCAGCCGTTTGTTTCCTTGATTTTTCTCTTTTTTTCAAAAAAGGGCTAGCCTTTTTCCATTAATTGCTCAACATAAACAACGAGTCTTGTACAAACCAAGGAAAAGCAAATGAAAATGGTAGCAGGATTGAGGACGCTAACAGGAAACCGCTGCGAATGCTCGATTTCGAGCACCCCTAGGAGGCAAAAACCTGCTAGCGCTACACAATCCACAAGCTCATATTACAAAAGTATCACGATTCCAGGAAACTAAGAGAACAACAGAGAACGACAACTCAGGAATGAACGACGTTAACCACCCTCTGTGATCATCAGCACCCCTGCTCTTGCCATTGAAGGAGATCCTCTCTGTTCACCAGCCAAGTCCCGAGCCTTCTTGAGTAGTTGATCAGCTCCCGCGCGCCCTGATAGCACCCCTCTCTTCTTCCTTGTAGTACATCGCTGCCCAGTAAAAAAAAAGATGATCCCTGCCTAGTAACTGAGGAAAGCACAAACAGTGAATATAATAGTACACATATGAGACTTCAGATGATATCGCTCAAAGGTTATCTTGTTTGATCTGGTTATCCATAAAGACCAGCAAAGGACTGCCAAAAGAAGAGTATAGAATTTTCGCCCTCCTGGCCAAAACACATGCGTCCGAGTTAAGCATTGCCACATAGACTTGGGACAAGTATTAGTATGGAACGCTGCCACAATGATTCCCCACACAGATTTAGCACATGTGCAAGTGAAAAAGTAGATGATCCCTACACTCATCAAGATGAGTCTCATTTTGATTACAGTAGGACCAAGCAGGGTTACCAGACCATTTCCTTGATGAAACTCGGACCACAGCTCCTTCCGTTGAAAAAAGAAATGTTGTCTTTGCTTTGCATCAGGAGGATTCGCATCAGTCAGTCTGAATTCGTTTACGCATTTCCTGTCGCGGAGATATGGATGTTTTAGCAGCTCTACTTTAATGGCTCGAGCTTCAGTATGGAAGGAGAGAGGCGAAACATAGAGTTCATCTCGGCGGCGAAATAGCACCTGAAAATATGAGAGCTCTCTCTGCTTTGATGTTACCCCCGATTTCTTGACGTTGAAAGAGCTAGATGCCTTCTCTAGATATTTAAATTCGCTGGCGTCGAACAAACGAAAGGTCAGGGTAACAAGTGTACCTGAAAACGACGGTTCAAATGAATGAAATGATGTCTTTGAAAAACAATGGCTGGTCATCTGAAATCATCGCCACTTCCATATACTTATCTATCTTTAAATTCACCGTCCATACAATCCGGTTAGTTGTATTAATGCAACAAGGAAATTGCACGGTGGGTCCGTGAACTTGGAACACTCGTCAGTTTAATTTATCAGCAATCAAATCTCGAAAAAAACTAGCAAACCTGGAAAGCGCGTATCCTTAAACTTGACAGGCAGGTTCAGTTTTGGTTCAGATCACTCCACATCAGCGAAATTTGCCACTGTGGTAGCCAAGGTGTCCTTCCAGATGCTTGCAAGGGCTTTTTACTAAAACAACTGATGAAGTTTTTCCAAAAACACACCTGGAACTCATTTCTCTCTAGCCATGGTCCATCTAGCGGTTTTATCACCAAAACACCACCACGAGATGGTGGGTGCTCGTTCCTCCCCACCACTTCAGAAAGCTGTCCTGCTTCATGGACACACCGAGCGGAGTGTCGTTGCGTCGTGTGGAGCTCTTCATGGCAGCAACCAAGGCGGGCATGGTCATTGCTGGCTTATGTGGCTGGGGATGCGTTCATGTGCAAAGACGGCCATAGCTACTGGGACCTCCCGGATGGTCTCGTCTCCAGAAACTTCATATATACTGTATCATCATCATCCTCCACCGGATCAGTGCAATCCAGGCCTACCCGGCCCCCTTTTTTATGCTTGGGAGTACTAAATAGGAAGTTGGTTTTTCAGCACTACAGCTCTATGTAACGCGGATTTTAAATGTATTAAGTATTATTATTACATGCTCCAGTGCACTCCCATGGGACCTCCACCATCCCTATTTGACTAGTTTTTAAGCCAGCACCATTTTCCGTTTAGGTCGAGCTATCTTGATTGTTGTCACTTGTCAGACGACGAGCGAGGATGGGTTTCGATTTA
Organism: Avena eriantha; assembly: GCA_910589775.1. Lineage (NCBI taxonomy): Eukaryota > Viridiplantae > Streptophyta > Magnoliopsida > Poales > Poaceae > Avena > Avena eriantha. The sequence continues at coordinate 34,901,229 of OU342745.1, read as the reverse complement.
TATTTGTTTGACTGTTTGCCAAGCTTTCAGCAGATGATTTTGAAGGCGAAATCACCATGTTTTGTTACACACGTGTTCGCCTTGGTATAAGTAAGCTTTGTAAAAATGTTTTGCAGGAGATATTATTCTGTATGACCAATTTATGTTGCACAAGTATCTCAGGAAGATAGAGGATGTTTTAAAAGTAGAATCACCTGCATGGATATAGCCATTTTCCCTTTCACATAAGAAACGCCCATGCAACAGGGAACCTACGAAATGATCAAAACCTGCAGAATATCACAAGTTCAAAAATAAGTTAATTTATGTGGCATCCCGCGAAAACCACTACTAGAAAATCGCTGTGTTTTTGTGCATTGCATCATCATGACCACATGCTCATGTCATCATGCCACATTGCATTTGAGCATCGTCATCATCATCATCCGTTCGTCTAAAACTATTTTCTAAAAGCCTATTTTGATTTCTAAATATTCCCCCTTCTTTATTTCAAATCAAAACCCCTGTCTCTCGCCCGGGTCTTTTATTTGCCTAAAAATTATTTGCAAAAGTATTTTTAAAATAAAAGTTAAGTAAAAATATTTTTAGGGGAGGCCGCCACCGGTCAGGCCCAAAGGCCCAGCTGGCAGCAGCCTACTACCCCAGATAAAAAGCTAACACTAATCTTAGTCATCTAACAGGCCTAAATCCTAACCTAAACACACGCAACACACAACACGCGCAGCCGCATCGACGCGACCCAGCGGCCACGCAACCCCAGCCCCAGCCCCGCACCGAACCCCCACCTACCCCCTCTCTCTCTTCCCCTGACCCGGTCCACTCCCACACTAAGCCCGCCCGCACCTGTCCACCCACACCTCGCCTGGCCCCACCCTGCTGCCGACACCAACCACCCCGCATCGCCTGGCCCGCCCCGCTCCCGACAATCCTTCACCTGCCGCGCACGCCTCCCCGTACCCGGCCCCACCCCGACCGCCTCGTCTTCTCCACCTTCCCACCTGGTTGCCAACTCCCGCCCCGCGCCCCGCGTGATGCGCCGCCGCCACCCTCCGGTCGCCTCCCTCCCAGGTCTGCGACCTCGCCTGCATCTCACCAACCACCACCGCGGGCGTCCTTCCACCCGGCCTCGTCCCGCCTCTTCCCCCCCCCCCCCCCCCCCCCCCCCGCATCGACCGCCGCCGCCAGCTCAGGCCCCACCTCGCCGCCTCCCCGGAGCCGCCAGGACCTCCGCTGTTGTGGCCCTCCCCTCGCCTGCGCCGGCCACGGTCTGCTCGACCCCGAGCCCGCATCCCTGCGCCGCCGTCTGCCTCGCCATCAACCGTCGCCGCTGCGGTCGGTATGGAGCTCGTCGGCCCCGCGGGCTCTCTCCTCGTCCTGAGTGCCGCCAGGCGCTTCACCGCTGCCTCACCTCGTTCCCACCTCGCGACCCGCGTCGCCGCCCAGGCGCTCCCCTACCTCCACGTCGTCGGTCGCCTCACCTGCAAGCCGCCGCCGGCCGCCTCTGCAGGTCGCCGTCGACGCCGCTGCGCTTCACCCTCTCCGGCCGCCGCGCCCTCATGGCCCCTCATGTGAGTTCTGCATCGCCCGCAACCGCCGTCTGTGCGCCAGCCTGCACGGTTCGACCTGCCCGCAGCCAAGGCCTCCCATCGTCCTTGCCCGCTCCGTCGGTGAAAAATAGTGTCGGTGGTGTAAACGTGTTTGGGGTTGCGTTGTGTCCAGATTGCTGATGTTGTTGCTATGAGAAGGAGAGGTGATGCTGACTCGGTTGCTAGACCCTCGCAATGTACAAGATTGAGGGGCGTCCCGACAAGATCTACGATACCATGCGGGTGACCGAGACCGATGGTTGGAGCGAAGCCAAAGAACCGTGTCGAACCCGGATATCTCGCCAAGACCGTCATCAAGGGCAAGACCGAACCCGGAGCCTGATCCAGAGGATCCGAAGTCCGAAACCTCGGCACGCCAAGTTCTCCTCATGAACCCCGAAGACCCGAACCCGAAGATCGTCGCCACGGATCGACAAGGACTTCTACATGGGACGACAAGTACTTCGCCATGGATCCGATTGAAGCAACCCCGAAGACCACAGATGCGACAAGTACCCCTTCCCGGACAACAAGACCCGAACCCGAAGACGCCAAGGTCGCCGACACAGCATGCCAAGATCTTCTTCCCGAACGCCAAGGCCGACCCGATACGCGGACCCGACAAGATCTTCGCGACGACAAGATCGACACCGACCAGGGCGAATCCGATGCGCCCCCGACGCCAAACCAAGTCCTTCTTCTCGGAACGCCAAGCTTTCCTTCCGTGGTCCGAGACCGATCCCGCCGAACCGTTCTCGCCGTCCCCGTCGAACCCTGAGACCGAACCCCGGACCCCCGGAATCCAAGATCTGTCGAACCCAGATGTGTGACCGTAAGCCTCTATTTTTATAATATGACATTATCAACTGTCACATATTAAATTGTTCATGCATGCATACTTGTCTGTGGTTTGGGGTCATTATGTCGATTCACCTCATAATTAAATATGGAGCGTATATGCGGGATACTTTTGTCTTATTCCGGACTCCATTTAAATTTGCCTAGCGAACCGATGCCCTGTTTTGTCCCGTTAAGCCAACATTTAATTTGCGGGGTAGATAAATAACTTGAACCGCCTAATAAATTGTCGGGACGCCGGTTCCGCTTAATACTGCCTAATTGCACCGCATCTGTGCCATGCCATGCATCATATCATAAGCATGCCGAATCTTCTGCCGTAGTATTAAATATTACATCCGGTGTTTTTTCTAGTGTTTGCTTCTTCCTGGATTAGGCCGATGAGTTGATGGGAGTATCGACAAGTTCTCCAGATATGATCCGTCAGCAGTGTTTCCCAGGCGAGCACCTCTTCCCCTTTTACCTATTTTGCATTTATAGTCTTTATTTTCCTCTTGTTGATTTATTGCTATCCGTGTCGCGATGCTTTAGTTTCCGAACACCAGTTATATCCCGTGCAGCCTCTATATTGCCTTGGACCCCTCCTATTACCTGTGTTTGGTAGATAGCTGGCCTTGCGAGTCATAGTTGTTTGCCCATGTGCGATCTAGTGTTGTCAAGTACAACAGTTGTTGGAAGGTTGGCAGATGCTTAATGGTGGAGATGCTTAATGGTGGAGATGATCATGTCTTTAATTACAACTAATAAATTGCTAGATATAACTAATGCAGAGGCATCGGTGGGCAATAGATGTTATTTGGTTCTTCCACGCTCACTTGTGTCCCGTAGGACCCCAAGTACTTGATACCTGTTCCTTGACTATTCGCACTATCCACATCCGGGAGGCCTTATGGACCCCCCTGAGCCAGAGCTTGATTCATTTCTATTTCTTGGGGCCACAAAGTAGTTTGGGGCTTTATTACTATCCTGTACTTATGCCATGCTTTACTGCTTTATTTAAGATTGTGCGTGGAGCACCTGTACTGTTTTGGATCACGGCACGATTTCGCGGTATCGACAAGCCCAGTCACACTTTCGGGTTCCCAGCCGTTTACAGCCGTTCTCGCAAACCCTGGGTCCGTTCCGGAACCGGCCAACTTCGTTGCGGGTAGCTTAGTGGGGTGGCCCCCTGAAATATTTTATGAATCCTATGATTGCTTTGTCGTGAAGGCCTCGTTGGGTTTTGAGTTGGTTTTTCCGAGGTTGATCGAGTGTGTGTTGCTATTTGTGCACCCCTGCAGGGTAAAACTTTCTGAAAGCCGTGTCCGCGGTTATGGATGACTTGGAGCACAGTATCTCGATCATAGACAAGCATAACTAAAGTAGTGTTATAAATTTGACTTAATATGTGACTAGTAATTCAGCTTCACTACAATGGAATGGATAATAAAAATGTCAACAACTGGTAGATCTGTGGTGATCTATGTCATACTATACCTGCCTAGTAAGTATTGTAACTTCAATGGAATGTGATAAAAGTGTCAACAACTGTTGGGTTTTGGGATTCCTCAGAACAATTATATCTGATTAGTAAATGTTCCAACTACAACGGAATGTTAATTAAACTGCCCACTACTTATGCTTCAGGATGACTCATTCTATCTATATCTGATTAGTAAGTGCTGCAACTATAACAGAATGAGTAAAACTATCCACTGTGTGAGTTTCTCGGTTTGACTTCCTTGTTTGGTCTCGAGGGGGAAATGCCAGGACGGGTATGTTTGGTGTTAGTATCAGGTTGGATCCGAATAGGTCTTTCTTGCCCTCTCTAATAGCCGCCAGTGATACCGAGTCACTATAGGTTGTCTAGTGCCGCTGCGCTGCCGCTTCAGTCCACCATACCTATGTAGGCGAGAGCCGCCGAATTCTAGCCTCGCCGTGTACTGGCCTCAGTACTGACGCTCCTCTTTTTCCTTTGCCCTTTGTCGGCACCCCTTTTGTTTTAGCAGGTTTGAGATTGACGTCGTTAGCAGGGTTACCCTTCCGGCTTGGCCTGTGCAGGGTTATAGACGCCATTGGTTATTCTTCAGGGCTCTTAGCCCCATTTGCATCTTGTTCGTACTCGGACGCTGTAGCGATTTCAAGGTGATTTGGATCTTTGTACTGTATAACAGTATTCTTGACTCATGGAGTCGTGTTGTAAATATATCCGTTTTGTGGGTCCCATCGAGGACTGTTGTGTAACGGTATTACTTTGTTTTCCACCCGCACGAAAGTGCCTGGTGGGCGTCCTTAAATCGTTTCTCTGCGGATTTGCCGGGAAGCGCTAAAATCTGCATAGGGCCGATTCGAGGGTGTTACAGAGTGGTATCAGAGCTCAACAGTTGCGATACCCCACAAGTCCAGCCTGTAGGATAACCTAGCTAACGGCCGAAGTAGAGTGTCAAAACTATTTTGGAAAAATATGTTGGATAGATTTGATTAGGTCTGATTTTACTCCTTACCCTCTGCCATTCTCTTCTTACCTCTGCGTGTTTTAAATCAGCTCTCTTACCTTCTTCTAGTCCAGGATTTCTCGTGGTTGGGTTTCCGTCGTACCTTCAGGGTTTCGCTTCCTCCATTGGTAACGGTGTTTCTATCTCCGGACTTCATACTATCTGAGTGATCCTTTATCTGTGGTACCATTCTTTGCTCCTTGTTTGTGCCTTCCGGTGTTTTCCGACGCGACGTCATCTACACCAGGTCCGATGCAGAGTCTGCATCACTCCTTGTTTCCGAACCTCGCTTGTCGAGATCTTCAGTCTGATTCCGAGAATGGTTGCACGTTTTTCTACTGATTGTGCGGAGTAATAGTTTGGGTGCGTGATGGATTGGCCCCCACGCCGACTACTCACTCTATTTGCTCGTATACATTGAAGTGGATGAGAATGCATCGTTTCTCTCTTTCTATCGGAGTTAGAGGTGGCTTTATTTGTTGATACCTCTACCTTCGCCCTTTGTTCCCGGAGTGTTCTCCCGACGATCACAGACAACGACCTCTTGTTAGTGGTGTCGCGAGCATCTACACGAAGCGAGAAGATTCAGATTGCCGACCTTCTTCCCGGTACCACGAGGCGGATCTCGAGGGCGAGATCCCTTGTTAGTGGTGTCGAATTGTGGCATCCCGCAAAAACCACTACTAGAAAATCGCTGTGTTTTTGTGCATTGCATCATCATGACCGCATGCTCATGTCATCATGCCACATTGCATTTGAGCATCGTCATCATCATGCATCTGTTCGTCTAAAACTATTTTCTAAAAGCCTACTTTGATTTCTAAATATTCCCCCTTCTTTATTTCAAATCAAAACCCATGTCTCTCGCCCGGGTCTTTTATTTGTCCAAAAAATATTTGCAAAAGTATTTTTAAAATAAAAGTTAAGTAAAAATATTTTTAGGGGAGGCCACCACCGGCCAGGCCCAAAGGCCCAGCTGGCAGCAGCCTACTACCCCAGATAAAAAGCTAACACTAATCCTAGTCAGCTAACAGGCCTAAACCCTAACCTAAACACACGCAACACACAACACGCGCGCAGCCGCACCGACGCGACCCAGCTGCCACGCTACCCCAGCCCCAGCCCCGCACTGAACCCCCACCTACCCCCTCTCTCTCTTCCCCTGACCCGGTCCACTCCCACGCCAAGCCCGCCCGCACCTGTCCACCCACGCATCGCCTGGCCCGCCCCGCTCCCGACAATCCTTTACCTGACGCGCATGCCTCCCCGTACCAGGCCCTACCCCGACCGCCTCGTCTTCTCCACCTTCCCACCTGGTCGCCAACTCCCGCCCCACGCCCCGTGTGATGTGCCGCCGCCACCCTCCGGTCGCCTCCCTCCCAGGTCTGCGACCTCGCCTGCATCTCACCAACCGCCACCACGGGCGTCCCTCCACCCGGCCTCGTCCCGCCTCTTCCCCCCCCAGCATCGACCGTTGCCGCCAGCTCAGGCCCCACCTCGCCGCCTTCCCGGAGCCGCCAGGACCTCCGCTGCTGTGGCCCTCCCCTCGCCCGCACCGGCCACGATCTCCTCGACCCCGAGCCCGCCTCCCTACGCCGCCGTCTACCTCGCCATCAACCGTCGCCGCTGCGGTCGGTATGGAGCTCGTCGGCCCCGCGGGCTCTCTCCTCGTCCTGAGTGCCGCCAGGCGCTTCACCGCTGCCTCACCTCGTTCCCGGCTCGCGACCCGCGTCGCCGCCCAGGCGCTCCCCTACCTCCACGTCGCCGGTCGCCTCACCCGCAAGCCGCTGCCGGCCGCCTCTGCAGGTCGCCGTCGACGCCGCTGCGCTTCACCCTCTCCGGCCGCCGCGCCCTTGTGGCCCCTCCTGTGAGTTCTGCATCGCCCGCAACCGCCGTCTGTGCGCCAGCCTGCACGGTTCGACCCGCGCGCAGCCAAGGCCTCCCATCGTCCGTGCCCGCTCCGTCGGTGAAAATAGTGTCGGTGGTGTAAACATGTTTGGGGTTGTGTTGTGTCCAGATTGCTACTGTTGTTGCTATGAGAAGGAGAGGTGATGCTGACTCGGTTGCTAGACCCTCGCAATGTACAAGATTGAGGGGCGTCCCGACAAGATCTACGATACCATGTGGGTGACCGAGACCGATGGTTGGAGCGAAGCCAAAGAACCGTGTCGAACCCGGATATCTCGCCAAGACCGTCATCAAGGGCAAGACCGAACCCGGAGCCTGATCTAGAGGATCCGAAGTCCGAAACCTTGGCATGCCAAGTTCTCCTCATGAACCCCGAAGACCCGAACCCGAAGATCGTCGCCACGGATCGACAAGGACTTCTACATGGGACGACAAGTACTTCGTCATGGATCCGATTGAAGCAACCCCGAAGACCACAGATGCGACAAGTACCCCTTCCCGGACAACAAGACCCGAACCCGAAGACGCCAAGGTCGCCGACGCATCATGCCAAGATCTTCTTCCCGAACGCCAAGGCCGACCCGATACGCGGACCCGACAAGATCTTCGCGACGACAAGATCGACACCGACCAGGGCGAATACGATGCGCCCTCGACGCCAAACCAAGTCCTTCTTCCCGGAACGCCAATCTCTCCTTCCGTGGTCCGAGACCGATCCCGCCGAACCGTCCTCGCCGTCCCCGTCGAACCCTGAGACCGAACCCCGGACCCCCGGAATCCAAGATCTGCCGGACCCAAATGTGTGACCCTAAGCCTCTATTTTTATAATATGACATTATCAACTGTCGCATATTAAATTATTCATGCATGCATACTTGTCTGTGGTTTGGGGTCATTATGTCGATTCACCTCATAATTAAATATGGAGCGTATATGCGGGATACTTTTGTCTTATTCCGGACTCCATTTAAATTTGCCTAGCGAACTGATGCCCTGTTTTGTCCCGTTAAGCCAACATTTAATTTGCGGGGTAGATAAATAACTTGAACTGCCTAATTAATTGCCGGGACCCTAGTTCCGCTTAATACTGCCTAATTGCACCGCATCTGTGCCATGCCATGCATCATATCATAGGCATGCCGGATCTTCTGCCATGGTATTAAATATTGCATCCGGTGTTTCTTCTAGTGTTTGCTTCTTCGCGGATTAGGCTGATGAGTTGATGCGAGTATCGACAAGTTCTCCGGATATGATCCGTCGGCAGTGTTTCCCAGGCAAGCACCTCTTCCCCTTCTACCTATTTTGCATTTATAGTCTTTATTTTCCTCCTGTTGATCTATTGCTATCCGTGTCGCGATGATTTAGTTTCCGAACACCAGTTATATCCCGTGCAGCCTCTATATTGCCTTGGACCCCTCCTATTACCTGTGTTTGGTAGATATCTGGCCTTGCGAGTCGTAGTTGTTTGCTCAGGTGCGATCTCGTGTTGTCAAGTACCACAACTGTTGGAAGGTTGGCAGATGCTTAATGGTGGAGATGATCATGTCTTTAATTACAACTAATAAATTGCTAGATATAACTAATGTAGAGGCATCGGTGGGCAATAGATGTTATTTGGTTCTTCCACGCTCACTTGCGTCCCGTAGGACCCCGAGTACTTGATACTTGTTCCTTGACTATTCGCACTATCCACATCCGGGAGGCCTTATGGACCCCCCTGAGCCAGAGCTTGATTCATTTCTATTTCTTGGGGCCACAAAGTAGTTTGGGGCTTTATTACTATCCTGTACTTATGCCATACTTTACTGCTTTATTTAAGATTGTGCGTGGAGCACCTGTACTGTTTTGGATCGCGGCACGATTTCGCGGTATCGACAAGCCCAGTCACACTTTCGGGTTCCCAGTCATTTACAGACGTTCTCGCCAACCCTGGGTCCGTTCCGGAGCCGGCCAACTTCATTGCGGGTAGCTTAGTTGGGTGGCCCCCTGAAATATTTTATGAATCCTGTGATTGCTTTGTTGTGAAGACCTCGTTGGGTTTTGAGTTGGTTTTTTCGAGGTTGATCGAGTGTGTGTTGCTATTTGTGCACCCCTGCAGGGTAAAACTTTCTGAAAGCCGTGTCCGCGGTTATGGACGACTTGGAGCACAGTATCTCGATCATAGACAAGCATAACTAAAGTAGTGTTATAAATTTGACTTAATATGTGACTAGTAATTCAGCTTCACTACAATAGAATGGATAATAAAAATGTCAACAACTGGTGGATCTGTGGTGATCTATGTCATACTATACCTGCCTAGTAAGTATTGCAACTCCAATGGAATGTGATAAAAGTGTCAACAACTGTTGGGTTTTGGGATTCCTCGGAACAATTATATCTGACTAGTAAATGTTCCAACTACAACGGAATGTTAATTAAACTGCCAGGATGACTCATTCTATCTATATCTGATTAGTAAGTGCTGCAACTATAACAGAATGAGTAAAACTATCCACTGTGTGAGTTCCTCGGTTTGACTTCCTCGCTTGGTCTGGAGGGGGAAATGCCAGGACGGGTATGTTTGGTGTTAGTATCAGGTTGGATCCGAATAGGTCTTTCTTACCCTCTCTAATAGCCGCCAGTGATACCGAGTCTCTATAGGTTGTCTAGTGCCGTTGCGCTGCCGCTTCAGTCCACCATACCTATGTAGGCGAGAGCCGCCGAATTCTAGCCTCGCCGTGTACTGGCCTCAGTACTGACGCTCCTCTTTTTCCTTTGCCCTTTGTCGAGACCTCTTTTGTTTTAGCAGGTTTGAGATCGACGTCGTTAGCAGGGTTACCCTTCCGGCTTGGCCTGGGCAGGGTTATGGACGCCATTGGTTATTCTTCAGGGCTCTTAGCCCCATTTGCATCTTGTCCGTACTCGGACGCTGTAGCGATTTCAAGGTGATTTGAATCTTTGTACTGTATAACGGTATTCTTGACTCATGGAGTCGTGTTGTAAATATATCCGTTTTGTGGGTCCCATCGAGGACTGTTGTGTAACGGTATTACTTCGTTTTCCACCCGCACGAAAGTGCCTGGTGGGCGTCCTTGAATCGTTTCTATGCGGGTTTGGCGGCAAGCGCTAAAATCTGCATAGGGCCGATTCGAGGGTGTTACAATTTAGAATGCTGTATTTCTTTTAGGAAAAAAGGCAATCATAAAGGAGCAAAGTCATAAGAAGAGAGTTGAGTAGTCGTGGTTTTTATCTAGGATAAATACTACTGCTAGTAGTAGACAGCTAGCAGAAGATATGTCCACCCACTACCTCAACATACAAGAAACCATGTTGTCGGAGCCCTGGCATCTAGGGTGCCACGTCTCCGCGCTGGACGGGCCCTGCAGCGTAAGGGCCTCCGCCTTCAAGAGAAAGGACGCCCCTCCAAGGGACGAGCCCGAGTGGGCTTCGCGAGGTTATCTCCCTGAGGAGGCTACCGCGGCCTCATGTAGTGCCCCGAGCCTCGGATACCCCTAGGGGCATCCGGGGTAGAACAGTAACTACACCACGTGGAGCGCGGGCTATAGCCCTGACAACAAGTACATCCAGTATCAACCGCCTCGGAAAAGAGGACCCGATCCACTCTCCTTTCGCATGGCTAGGGCAGGTGATCTGGTGGCAAGAGGCTCTCTCGGTTGCCCTTTTGGTGAAAGGAGGGAAAAAGCAGAGAGCACCAGATAAAGACAAAGGACATCGACGAAGGACGCTTTACAGGAGGACGGAGTGAAGCGCTGCGGGCTGAACCATGTCCACCAAAAAGTAGTCTCCTGGACCGGGATCACACGGAGCGGCACCGTAGGCACCCTTCCGACTCGTGAACCAGGGGAAGAGGTCCGACGCCGCCCTATATAAGACGCCTTTCTCCTACCTTGTAAGGGGGCGGATCTCAGAGATCTAAAACCCTAGTCTTTCATCCACCATTGTAACCTCGCGAGGCAAGCGAGCAATACAACCAAGCAGGAGTAGGGGGTTTACCTCCTCATGAGGGTCCCGAATCTGGGTAAAAAAAACCCGGTGTCAACTCTCGGCCGTGCTCCCGTTTCACTGCCGTAGCCGTCATCGTTTCACTGCCGTAGCCGTCATCGAACTCCCTCGGAATCGAGTGTTCAGCCTCCTCACGAACCAAGGGATCGTTGGACTCTAGTTCCTTCGCGGGACAAATCTCCGACACATGTTAACCATTTTCCTACCTCAACATACAAGAAACTATGTTAACTAAGAGCTGCCATCAACGGAGTTAATCAGGTATTCAGGTTACTATTGTCTACACAACTTACGTCTTAACACTTTCTATGCAAAGGAAGAACTTCAGTTCTAAAGCTGCTACCAGTTGATCATATAGTGCTAAACTGCTTTCTGGCACAAGCATGTTCGGAGCAACATCTCCCTTAGTCATACTGCCAGCTGGGGGCCTAGCTGTACTCTGCAGTTTATTCAAAGAGTCGACCACAGCCTTCCACGTTAAGATCTGACCAATCAGTCTTGCAGCATGAGCAGTTCAGAGGAAAATGATAATGCAGATGACAAGTGAGAATAACTCCTGAAGTTGAAGGAGAGTGCATTTGATTATTTTAATAACGATAAATGAGTGTAAGATTCACCTGCTGTTACTTGCATTCAAGTGGTGCTGACCTGGAGAAAATCAGTGTTAGAATGACTAATGGAAGGAAGATCAACTTAAGCTCATTATGTGCTAGCATGTAAAGTGTAGACCATGAATCGAGGTTCAAGATCTTGCACATCAAATCCTTCATCACTTGGTACCATAATACCTGATGATCCCACAGTGAATGAAATGCTGCTGCTGGAGACTGGTCTTTTCATCCCCTTGATGAACCTGGGAGGCTACGACCGGCGCGCAAATCAATCTGTAATAACCCATAGAAGTTAGCAGTACAGGTAAATGTGATTCAGTTGAGTTCTATTAAATTTCAGCTAACTTGAGTTGATAAAAATATAGCAGTAGTTTCACAGGTTAATTAATATTTGACCCTGTGCAACTCATGATTCCAAACACAGCTGTAAAAAATATGTTCACAGTGATGCTATATTTCACCAGAGCATTGCAAAGAATCCCAGTTCAGGATGTCTGCCATATAGGGGATTCTGGGCAGCTTTCTACAAATTTACATCAACTTAAGTAAATGAAACAAAATATCCTGAAAGTTCCTAACCTGATATGCCCACATAAATCATTCTGATTTGAGTTCACAGGTATTAGAAGAGCCAAATATAGAAGAGCGGGAAAAACAGTAACTACAAATCCCTCTGAAGTCTGAAGACTCCATTATCATATCATATGTCTCAAAACAACAATCTCCACTAAAAACCCTCAGCATATAAAAGTAAAAACTCACACAATTTACAGGTTTGATTATATTCAGTTTACCAGGACAAAATATGTCGTACCAAAAAACATAACTACACTTTCTTAGCACGAGTGCGCTGTTTTGTGCCATGCTCCACGACCTTCTCTTCAACGTGTAGCCCCTTTCTCCGCCTCACAGAGTTGATGAGTGTCTTAGCCAAGTTTGGTCCCATGTTTGAACCATCTCCAAATTCCTCAATCTCCTCCTGAGTTTTCTGGATAAAGAATGGATCTTGAGGAATAGCTTCCCAGTGACTCAAAGCAAGACGTGCACTGGCTGCGCCTGAAGTTCCGTTCCTAAGCTTCTCAGAGAATTCAGAGCTCTCAGCAACTGGCAGATACGCATGCACCGTAAACAGTGAAGTTCCTTCTTGCATCTCTTCTTTCAGCACCTTTGCTCGACAATCACCAAGAACAGCATAGACTGCACCTAAATACTCTGTGGGAGTGGTCAATTCGCAGAAATACATGGATTGGACTAGCCTTGGCTTGCTCTGAAGCACTGCTGCCCGGCATGCTTCCCTGACTGCTGCTTTGTACTCATAAGGGCGATTGGCATTATCTGGGCTGTGAGTGAATATGTAGGGCTCAATGATGAAAGCCAGACCCCACATAGGTTCATCACACAAAGGCCCTGCATTTGTGGCCTCCCGAAATCCCGAGACAATGATGTTCCTTAGAGTCTCATGATCAGGAGCACTTGTGGATGGTTCACTGTTAGCAATCCCATTGCTAATTTCTGCATCAGACACACTCACAAATCCAAATTTCTCCGAGATGTGACATGTACCACACACGAGAATACCTTCCCTTCCATCTTGGCTTGTTGTCGCATCACTGCTTGATCTTGCATCAGATGAGAGGAGGAGATTTGGACCGACCTGTGAAGGACCTAGGGCCCAGATTCTCTGCAAGTATCCAAGCAGTGTCTTCCTATAGCGATTGAGCTTTACTTTATCAACTTGCGAATAAATTGCTTCCAGTTCACAGTCTATAGCACTGAGCATATGCTGCCTAAGCTTTTCCACAGAACGACCATCATCCTGCGAAAGTTGTAAACCCGTTGCTCCGGTGCTTCTCGCTGTTTGCCCCTCAATTGTTTGGGAAAGCAATTTTTCATTTTCCTCAAGGACCTTAGTCAGAGCATCCGGAAGCCTGATGACTTTAACTCTCACAGCAAATTTCCCATCCGGAGCAGTCCTCTCAACAAATTCCTGTGGACCCTTCAGGCTACCCTTTAAACCAACACCTTCTCCTTGGATGGTTTCCTTGTATGATATCAAGGGCTCCGAGACATTCAGTTCGACATTTTTTGCAAATCTCTCCTTCAGATTCTTTATACAAAGCTCCAAATGTACATTCCCAGCTGCGGCGAGGAGATACTGCCCATTTTCTTGGGTGCACTCAACCAGTGGGTCTGCCTGGTTAAGTAGCCTAAGCCCATTAACGAATGATCCCAGATCAGCCAGGTTGGACGGCTCAATTGCGACCTTAAGCAACGGAGAAACCTGGAACATCATGCTCGCGAAAGGCCAGCAGCAGTTCCTCGTGGATGACAGTGTGGCCGTCTTCATGATTTGGTCACCGAGTCCCTGGATGGCGACCAAATTCCCGGCGCCTACACTGGCAACTGCCCTTAGGTCCTGTCCTTGCATCTCATACAAGTGCTGCAGCTCCACCTCCTTCAAATGCTTGCCTGTAGTGTCCCCTTTCAGAGGATCATACATCGGCGACAGGACAAACACCTTCTGCCCGGCACGGAGGACGCCGCTGAAGACCCGCGCAAATGCCAGGAAACACTCATCATCTGATCCATTGGTGGTGTGGTTGAGCAGCTCTCCATCCACCCCACTGGGTGGCAGATCCTTGTATGCCAGCCCAAACATCTTGGACACGAACACCACCACAGGTGCCCTTGCGCTGGTGCTGCAGGCCTTCACGCACCTCCTCACCTTGTCTGCCTCCGCGACAATGCCGACATGCTCTGCAGCAACCCCTGTCACCAGCTCCCTCTTGGGCATAAGCTTTGGCACTCTGAATCTCTGGGCGGCAATTGGGTCCGGAGTGCAGTCCACGAGCATCGTCACCACCGTCTCTGCAAGCGGCAGCCAGGCCTTCAGCACGGCTTGCAGCGCCTTCTCGGGTTCCTTGTTCTGAAGCTCCCGCTGTGACACCTTCAGACTGTACCTCGAGACCACCTGATCGTGCAGCCAGCTTGAGCCATTCTCCTTCAGGCCCTCCTTGTACGCCTTCCACAGTGGCTTGAGCACGAACTCTGCAAACATTGGCTGCTGGTTCGTCACGCTGGCCATGGTCTCCTTCCCCACAACCTTCTTGTTCTTCTTGTCCCAGCAGTACGGCCCCCACAGCCCTCCCAGCAGCTTGCTCGTCATGTCGGGGTGAGCTTGGGCGTACAGGGCGGCGAAGTCGTGGATTCGGAATCCCCACCCGTCGCGGGCGCAGGCGAAGACGACATTGCCCTTCTGCGGCATGAAGGCGTCCTCGTCATCCACGTCCTGGGCGGGGGCGGGCCCATCGAGGAGGGAGGAGAAGTAGGACCCCGAGCGCAGGTCGGAGTAGACGGAATTGACCGCGGCGACGATGTAGCTGAGGCGGCGGTACGCCTCTTCGGGCTCGAGGCGGAGCTCGGTGATGAGGCGGTCGAGCTTGTTGAGGACGAGGCAGGGGCGGTGGCGCTCGGCGAAGGCCTTGCGCAGCGCCGCGTGGGTCTGAACGTGGACGCCGTCGACGACGTCGACGAGGATGAGCGCCGAGTCGGCGAGCCGCGTGGCCGCGGAGACCTCGGAGCAGAAGTCGAGGTGGCCAGGGGAGTCGATAAGATGGACGCGGTGGGCGCCGTGGCGGAGCGCGACGGCGGCGGACTTCATCGTAATGGCCCGCGCCCGCTCCTCCGGCAGGTGGTCCATGAAACGGGCTTGGCCGGCCCATTTGGGGGTGAGGAGACCGCCGCCACTGCCGTACGCCACCAGATGGTCGGCAAGCGTGGTCTTCCCGTGGTCGACGTGCGCCATAATGCAGGTGTTGCGGACCAGGAGAGGGTCACCGGCCGCCGCCACCGCCATCACCATTGCTAGGGTTTGGGGGTTCGCCCTGGAGCTCCCTTCCGTCGTGCGTGCGGACGCAGAGGAGCGGACGGGGACGAAGAGGAGAAACAGAGTCGCGGCTCGGTGAGTCGGTGCCTCGGTCGCCGCTGCCGCCGGTGGCCGCCGGCGTCGCCTCGATCGTACGTGCGGCCGGGCGGAAGAGGAACCCGGAACAGGGCCGCTTGGGCCTGGCCTGTCGTGGTGCCTTCAGTTTTCCACCGAGGGCGTATGCCTACTCTGAGCCCAACCAGTCCGACTTGATTGGCAGGGAGAGTTCGACTTTCCTTTTTTTTCACGAATATTTCCTCTTTTATTCGAGCATTTACAAAAAAACCCAGATCAGAACCACTGGACCAGGGGGTCTCTTTGATTCAAAGGATTTGCATTTTGTAGTATTCAAATTCTTGTGAACTTTTCCTATGATTGATGGTTATTTGATTCGTAGGATTACGAACTACTATAAGAATTTTTCGTAACACATCATTTGCACTAGTTTCATAGGAAGTCTAACATTTACTTAAACCTCTTCAAGAATCCTTTGTTTTTTCTGCGATGAAGTCAAACGATCTTTGATGCATATGAAATCATGTAAGATTGGGTGGAACATGACATTGTAGTTCTGAGTTTTTGGAAACCTACTACGATTCAAATAGGGCTTGAAAAAGGGAAGATTGGCTACATGATACTGTTATTTGCAAGTCTTTGCCAAAACCACACCTCTAGAAATTTTGTTACAATTTCGTGGTACCGGAACACACCACATCGATTAAACAGGAAATTTTTCATTTTTTGTTGTGATGCCATCCTAGGCCTAGTTTTGAACCGTCTTTTCCCTCAAATTCAAATTTTGGCGGGAGGGTATACTATACATGTCAATTTCATATATTTACAACAAAAAAGAAAAATCTGACAACACATATTTGGATACCGGTTTTATCTTTAGTTAGATGCCACACTTGTGGACCACTATCACGAAACTCTAAATATCCACCCAAAACGAATATCAATTCTGGTAGTTGAACTATGGTTGACATATGCAAAATAATAGGGACATAAATCAGTGACTATACAACAAGAAGGCAGTTCACACCTATTGGGAAACCTATTTCGGAGAGCGTTGGGAACCAACGGTCCCAAGCCAAGTCGAGCTCCATGTTAGCTTTGTCACAAGTAAATAACGAAGATCGAAAAAGAAATCGCATCAAGGGGACACAGATTTAACATGGAAAAACCTGTCCAACAAAGAGGTAAAAACCACGGGCGGTAGCCAGCGAAACTTCACTATAAAGGGGAGTGTTTACACAACACTGGAGATTTTCACAGATGCAACTTATCCAGTCGGCGGCTTACAAGAGTTATATATAACGGTGGAAATCTAGATCTTCGACGATCCGTACCACGGGGGGCTAAGTTGGCATTTACTTTGTAGAATTTGGATCAACATATAACACTCCATGACATGGTGATACAGGGAGAGGGGTGACGTTGCCCTCGATGAAGTCCCGGTGAAGGGGATCTCGACTCCTCTTGGATGGTGCGTGGTGGTCGCCATTTGCTATCGCGCTTGACGGTGGCACGGGCTACAGAGGCAGAGCTCGAGGAGGGAACGCAGGGGACGACGGATGGCAACGCTATGGTTCGTGGCACCGCCGTTGCTAGCGAGGCTTCGGAGCAGAGGAGGAAACCGATTTGAGTAGAATAAAACCATTTTGGCTCGTGGGACTATATGCTTACGTTGTGGAAAAACTTATTTCAAAACATCATAAAATGAAAAAAAACTCAAGTTTACATAACATTTTCTACGTGTGCATATAACTTTTTCGTGAAATAATAGATTTTTTGTTGAACGGTATAAAAAGATAATTACCGGTGCCACACAATGACTTTTCACGAGACATTTTTGTGTGTTTTCAAACGAGCCCCTTTCGAAGGAATCTGTGAAATGCCAGGTACAAAAGAAAGGGCAATTTGAAAACTTCAGGGCCCTCAAAGTAAAACTTTTATTTTTGAATGATACGGTGTGTTTTTACAACTGTACCAGGAAATTATAATTGTTCCGGACAAAGGTATGTTTGCTTGCGCAAATGCCACAGAAATAAGGGTGTCATGTAGCCCATTTTCCAGAAAAAACGAGCGAAGCATTGCATTAGCCCATTTTCCAGAAAAAACGAGATAAGTAAATAAGGCCTTAATGGGTATGGAATAAATTGGCACACAGTTTGCATGGATACGGCTGGGCAGCAATTGTGATTGCGATTTGCCAATTTAATCGGCAAATCTTCCTTGTCTCCTAACCAGACAGACACACGCACGCCGCGCGATAACTCCACCCGTATCACTTCACCGGCTAGTGCTCCTATAAATTAGGAGAATCGAATGAACTAGATTCGATCCATCCATCCTTTGATCGAGAGAAAGAGAGAGTCGATCGGCCAATGGCGGGGGCTCGTCGTCAGTCGGGAATCGCGGTGGCGCTGATAGCGGCGTTGCTAATGATGCACTGCGCCGTGGTACCAGCAGCAGCAGCTGGTTCAGCAGCAACGGCGCCGGCGAAGGTACGCCTCCCTCCGACACTGCCGACGGAGCCATTCCCAACGCCGAAATCCCCTTCGTCGGAGAAGGTGGCAGCGCCTCTTCCTCACCACCGCCTCCCCACGGAGCCGCCGTCGCACTAGCCTAAGATGGCTATCTAGAGGAGTAAATCTCTGCTGCTCAACTCCCTGCTCGCCTCCTACAGCACTGGTACTATAAAAAGATACTACTACAAGTACAACGACGAAGTTAGTTTGATGCCTCGATAAGGATTTAGTGTAAGGTACACTGTTCGATTGTGTTCGTCGTGCTCTTGTTTTGCATTCTACCACAAGGTTAATTAACAAATATAAATAAAAGATGTGATATGCGCATGATGTTCGTTTTGTGCCGCCCATTCTTGTAAAGAAGATGTACTACTCAAGCCAAGCAATCAACTAACCGCTCCATAAGGGGACGGTAGGATGAGGATCTCGGATATGCAGTGAGTTTGGAATGGATATATAGGACCTGCTCGATCGGCAGCAGTTCGTAGATACGAACTTTATTGGCAAATACATCTTGCGCTTAGTTTCCAAACACAAATAGATCCACTGCACCACGCCATATAAGCTGGGCGTATTCGGGGATCTCATAACATTCTTGTCGATCCAGTCCAGAGACAGGCATATATACTACTACTAGCAGAAGAGAGCCGATCATGGCGATGTCGCGTCAGTCCGTCTTCGCGGCGCGGTGCTGCTGATGCAGCACTGCACTGCAGCGACAGCAGCTCCCATTGTTTGAGAAGACACGGCGAGCTCGACAAGCAGCAAAGTAGTATCCTCCTCACGGCGCCGGGAGCTGCTCAACCGTCTGCTGCGTAGGTAGTTCGATAGAAAACCGCAATAGAACGACCACGAGATGAATGTTGTGGTTGTTCTTGAGTTGCACAGCAGCCCAACAAAGTTCGTCAGGGTTATCAAGTTTGTGTAGACCATTTTGCCCTGTAGGCCGTAACACTGATTTGTAAGTCTAGCCCCTGGATCAGGTGGCTAGAGCACATCTTTAGTTACTTAGATATAATCGTTGAGTTCCTCGTTACCTAGGATTTATTCCCGGGTTATTTAAAAAATATATTTTACATTTATGCACATGATGTGTGGACTAGACAGACATATATTGTTGGAGAAGCAGCAATTAACCGGAGAACATGGAGGGAAATCTCCAATTGTAGCTCGCGTCAGCGCCGTCGTGTCGTCCCCCTCTCTCGCGTCGTCGGCTCTCGCGTCGGTGCCGCCGTGCCGTCCAGGCACGCGCCGATACACCCCCCCCCCCCAGTTCCCTGAGCGATCTATTTCCTGTGGGATTGGTTCCGCTTGCTCCACATATTCATGAACGCCCTATGGATTTGATTCTGAAGCACCATGGACTCGCACGCGTCCTGAGCAGCGGGGTGATTGGAGTTCTTATTCAAACGATTTGGGAATTTTGGGTTCATGTCCTGGGGTTACGGCGTTACCTGAGCCGTCAGGCATTACGAAGGAGGGCCGGATTCACGCCACGTGCCTCTCATTCGTGCGTGAAGAGAGAGCAAGGCCAGCAAACCCTAGAGTGGAGGGTATACATACTCCCCTCCCCGCATCCGTCGCCCCTTGGTCTGATCTCTCTTACATCTGCTCTCATTTTTGGTCGGCTCCTAGATCCACTTCGCCAAATCCCGCTTGTTTCACCTTGTTTTCCTAGTGGAAGGGTAAAGTTGAGGACGATTTGAGATCCTTTGCTCAGGTTGTGGCCATGCCTCCGATGGGTGATGGAAGAGGGAGATTCGGAGGCAGGGGAAACATGGCGCAGGTGAACGCTGCGCGTGGCCGCGGCTATGGGCGCCACGTTTGGCAGAGGGATGAGGCGCAAACCTCCTCCAATACTGGCTGGCTCAGGTTCGCAGCAATCTGGAGACCGCTGGGAGATTGCTGCTCGTGAATCTGAGCAGCGCCGTCAAGATGTTACCTCAACTAACGGGTCTGGTAAAAACAATTCTGCTGGACAACTGATTCCTACTGGTGATCTCCCTTGTTCTAATTGCAATATGATGGGTCACCTCATGGCTAAGTGCCCTACCATTCGTTGTGAGAGGTGCAAGAAATTAGGCCATGTAAATCAGATTTGTCAGGTTGTTCTACCATGGGAATGCATTCCCTCAATGTGTGGTTTCCAGTCACCTAGCCTAGGTTTTTTTTACATGCCTGATTCAAGTACCCTGAAGCAGACTAAGGAAAGATCTAGCAGCGTGGTGATAACTGTCATTGAGGGCTCGACCACTTCTAGAGAAATTGAGCATGAATTCAACCTGGTGTTTGGGGACAGCTGGAGATGTACAACGAGGCCTATTGCCCATGGCCAATATATCATGCGTTTTCCCAATCCAAAAGAAGTGGAGCGTGCAGTTTACTATGGAGCTTCGATGCGCTTAAAGACAGTTGATGCTTCAGTCAGATTATCCACCTGGACGGCTTCTGTTGGAGCTAAAGCAACATTACAAAAAGCTTGGGTCAGGATCAGTAACATTCCTTTAGACAAAAGAACTGAGGAGAATGCTTATTATGCTGGTGCTCTTGTTGGTAACTCTCTGGATTTGGACTTTGCCACTCTACAGAAACCTAAATTTGTTAGAGTCTTAATTGGCTGCAGGGATGTTGAACTTATTCCCATCAGTGCTGAGGGCTGCCTTGGTGACAATTTCTATGACTTCTTCTATGAGGTTGACAAGGTGGTTGTTGCTGGGCCTCCCAAACAACCCATTTCCATTCCCTCTGGTGGTCATGGGGCACCTTCACCAAAAAGAGCAAGAGTGGATCAGAGTGCAACTGCAACTGAGGAGGCATCTGGTTCTGAATAGGTTTATGGGAGCCAGACTGATTCTGTCAAACAACATCAAACCCAGACTGTGATGCATATGGTAACTGAGAAGGAGTAGGATTCTAAAGAAGATAGTGCTATGGGAAATGAACTCCTGATTGAAACTATGGCCAGAGAGCATGAGGAGTCTCTTTCTAGTATGGACCCATCCTCAAACAAATGGCTTGTCCCTTGCTCTGTCCTCCAAAAAATAGCAGTTGTGGCTCTCGTTCACCTGTCTCTAATGCTTTTTCAAATTCTCTTCCTTATGATGTTTGGCCATCTCTTCCAACTATTACTGAAATTGTTGATGACTCTTCACCATCTCTATTTGAGATTCCTAATTATTCTGTTCAATCACCTGATTCATATCCCATGGAAGGTGTCACAAATGAGGAAAATGAATCTCTGGGGGGGGGAAGATTTAGCATCAGGCTGCAAGCACATTCTAATATGCATGTGATGGACAAGGTGGCTAATATGTCCAAGAAAAGGAATTTGGAAGGTAACCATGACATACCCCCTAATCCATTAGCTTCTAATTCTTTTGCTGCTTTATCTGATAATGAACTTATGCTGAGATCTTTAAAAATGGGAGTAAACATCCCTGATAATGATTTCACTGCTATTAACCTGATTAGGAAAATAGAGTCTGTTAGAAAAGACCTATGTGAGAAGAATTTCCATGTCATCTCTAATAATCCTCAGTTACTTTACATTGAAAATAATATTGGCAGTAGTGTTCCCCTTTCCATGTAATGGGCTGAAGAATCTGAGTGTGATGAGGCTTCCTTTACTGTGGTTACTAGGAGAAAGAAAAAGAATAATAGGAAAAGGATTAATGTTTCTGTTCCCATTTCTAGGCCCTTCACTAGGAGCCAAAAGAAAAAAGATGATGAAGGTGGTAGCCCTGCCCAGCCTCCTAGTAGAGCCACCAGGGAAAAAGTAAAACCCCAATGATTTCAATGAAAGGGGTATTTTTTTCCATTTGCGCGGGATCTAGGCATAATTCCCAACCCATTCCATATAGAATTGTTCTAGTAGAGGTGTAGGGAAGAAAGGGGTAGTCTCCTGTCTTAAGGATTTGATGTTTGATTACTCTCTTGACTTCATTGGTGTTCAAAAAACTATGAAAAAAGATTATAAGCTGAGTTTTTTTTAGGAAGTTGGACCCTGATAATAATTATTTTTTGAAATGGTCTCCTTCCATTGGCAGATCTGGTGGCATCCTTTGTGGAATTAATACTGAAATCTTGGATGTTAATGCTTTTAAAGCTGGTAAATTCATGATTCATTTTGTGCTTTGGGACAAAAATAAAAAATTCAATTGGGGTCTCATTGTGGTTTATGGTGCTGCCCATGAGGATCTTAAGTCAGAATTCCTTGTTGAGCTTGCATCCTTTTGTAGTGGAAACCTTATGCCCTATATTGTGGAAGGAGATTTCAATATTCTGAGACATAGTGGAGAGAAGAATATTTCCTTCATTCATCATCACTCCACTAATCTCTTTAACTCTGTGATTCATACCCAGGGTCTGAGAGAAGTTTTTATGCATGGAGGTAAATATACTTGGTCTAACAAGCATGCCTCCCCAACCTTAGAGAAATTAGATAGAGTTCTCATGTCCCTAGATTGGGAAGACCTCTTTCCCCTAGTCATTGTCAGGAAGCTTGTTAGAGATATCTCTGATCATAATGCCTTGTTGCTTGACTCTGGTACCAGTCATAACATTCTCTCTAAATCTAGAGAGTTTAGATTTGATGTTTCCTAGTTATCTAATGAGGACTTCCTTCCTATGGTTGAGAATATTTGGAGAAGGCATGTCAGTAGTGATGATTCTATTGATATTCTTAATATCAAATTAAAGAGATTCAAAAAAAAATAAAGGATGGGGCTCTAATATCTTTGGGAACACTAGGAAGAGGAAAGTTGAATTGAATGATGAATTAAGTTGCCTAGAGCTGATTGAGGAAGATGGGGAACTTCCTGCTGATCTTAGTGAGAGGAAACTATTATCCTTGTTGAACTTATGAACATTTATGCTGCAGAGGAGTTACATTGGTACCAGAAGTCCCATGAAAAATGGCTCCTAGAGGGGGATGCTAACACTAGCTATTTTCATAGAGTTGCAAATGGGAGGAAAAGAAGAAATACCATTTTCTCCTTAACTGATAATGATGTGAATATTGAAGGAACTGAAAACCTGTTGAAACATGCAACTGATTACTATAAAAATCTCTTTGGTCCTGCCCCTGGTAATCTTATTCCTATCAATTTTGCTATGTGGGGGCCTCTGGAGAAGCTTGATGTTTATGACAATGAAAAATTGAGTGAACCTTTTACTGAATAAGAACTGAAACATGCTCTCGATGCTATGGCTAAAATAAAGTTCCTAGGCCTGACAATATACCTATTGGATTTTCTCAACAATGTTGGAGTATTGTTAAAAATGACATCATGAACCTCTTTCTGTCCTTCCATGTTGGCAACTTGGATGTCCAGAGACTGAACTATGGCATCATCACCCTACTTCCAAAAGTCTCTAATGCCAATAGGATCAGTCAATATAGACCAATTTGCCTCTTAAGATGCATTTATAAGCTTTTAACTAAGGTCATGACCTTTAGAGTGGAACCCATGCTTCATAAGCTAATTAGCATTAATCAAAATGCCTTTATGAAGAAAAGAAATATTGTTGATGGGATCATGCCCCTACATGAGATTATGCATCATACTCATGTTAAGAAACAAGTGGGAATAATATTGAAGCTTGATTTTGAGAAAGCTTTTGATAAGGTAAATTGGGATTTCCTCCTCTCTTGTCAGGAAGCTATGGGGGTTGGTCCTTTTTGGAGAAATATGTTGAAAACTATCCTACATAATGGCACTATTTATGCTAAGATTAATAATACCTTAGGTCCTTATTTTCAGAGTGCTAAGGGAGTTAGACAGGGACATCCCCTCTC
The DNA here is from genome assembly GCA_910589775.1 of Avena eriantha. NCBI lineage: Eukaryota > Viridiplantae > Streptophyta > Magnoliopsida > Poales > Poaceae > Avena > Avena eriantha. The sequence continues at coordinate 34,877,534 of OU342745.1, read as the reverse complement.
TCCTTTTCTATTTAACTCTGTTGTTCAATGTTTAACTAAGATGGTTCTTGAGGCGTAGCAGAATGGCCTCCTGGTGGGTTTAGTCCCTGGCCTTATTAATAATGGGATTGCCATCATGTGCTATGCTGATGATACAATGCTTTGCATTTCCCATGATCCTGAGAAAGCCCTAAATTTAAAGCTTCTTCTTTATATGTTTGAGTTGATGTCTGGTCTCAAGATCAATTATCTCAAAAGTGAGTTGTTTATCATTGGAGGGGACAATATTATTGTTGAGATGTACTCCTCAATGTTTAATTGCCAGGTGGGCTTGCTCCCCATGAAATACCCGGGGATACCTGTAACTTTTAGATCTCTCAAGAATTCTGATTTAGATTTTGTGGATGCTAAGTTTGTCACTAAGCTTGATGCCTAGAAAGGTGGGGCTACCTCTTCTGGAGGGAGGCTGACCCTAGTGAATGCTTCTCTTTCTCATCTACCTTCTTATGTCATGTTTCTTTTCCCGTTGAACAAAACTTTTATTGAGAAAATGAATATGCACAGAAGAAGATTCTTCTGGCATGGAAAGAAGGCTAAAAGAGGGTATTATATGGTTAAGTGATGTAGAGTTTGTAGATCAAAAAAGAAAGGTGGTTTGGGTGTGTTAGACCTCAGGAAGAAAAACATCAGTCTCTTTTGCAAATGGTTGTGGAAACTTGAAAAAGGTGATGGTATCTGGCAGAAGATTGTAAAAGCTAAGTATTTGAGGAACCATATGGTTGCTAGTGTAAAAGGGAAAGCTTCTGATGCACCATGTTGGAGGGGCTTACTCAAAATCAAGGACTATTACATGAATGGGAGACATATAAAGATTGGGAATGGTAACCTAGCAAGGGTTTGGAAAGATAAGATTTGTGATAATGTTTCCTTTGCTGAAAAGTTTCCTATTCTGTTTGACCTTTGTCAGGATCAGTATTGCACCATCAAAAAATTAGTGGATGTTGACTCTAACATACCTTTCAGGAGGAACCTTAGAGGGGATAACATTAACCATTGGAATCAGATTTGTGAGTGGGTCCTTTCTCTTAACCTTTCTGAGACTGATGATGATATTTCCTGGTCCCTTAACCCCAAAGGTGTCTTCACAACCAAATTTGTTTATCTGGCTTGAAAGAAACATTGCTGGAGCTAACAATCGGTGGATTTGGAAGGCCAACATTCCCCTAATTTTTTTTCATGTGGCAGTTGTGCTAGGATGCGATCTTAACCGGACAAAATATGAGGAAAAAAGGCTGGCTTGGGTCTCCTATTTGCTCATTTTGTTCTCAGGTGGAAACGGATGACCATCTTTTTTTCTCCTGCAAAGTGGCCAGGGTGGTCTGAGGTACTCTTGGTAGAGCCATGTGGACAAGTTGTGTTCCCAATAATTTTTGGCAATCTATGGCCTGGTTCTATTCCTTCCTTCCCCATCGTGAACAGTTTTATGTGGTTCTTATTGCTTCTATTTGCTGGGCAATTTAGAATATTCGTAACAGAGTAACTTTCGATAAACATAAGCTGCATTCACCCAGTGAAATCATCTATTTTTCCATTTCCCTTCTTCTGTATTGGACAGGTCTTCAGAAGGGAGCTGATCAAGAAATGCTGGCAGAAGGTGTGAATGAGCTGAAGCGTACGACGACCTCGGTCTTCTCTCAGGGCCCATCAGGACAGGCTGCTGGGAGGGCTACGCTAATGATCACGGGGGCCTAAGGAATAAGTGGTCTGAAGTAACAAAGTCTTCATTGGGATGTTGCCATTTTATGTTTGGTTGTGGATCTTCCTGTCTCGTGGGAATGTTAGCTTAATCCTTCAAGATGTGGTATGATATTCTGGTGGCATCAGGTTTTTGCCATGTTGGTCGCTCGACGTCGAGTGTTCTCAGCGGGTTTCCTGATGCTGCTCCAACTCGCTTCTGATTTCCCTCCCCCTTTCTTTTTACTTTTGGTTTCCGAAAACTGTGGAACTCGGTTATTTCCGTTTGATATAAATGGAAAGGGGTTGAAGCCCGGTTAGAAAAAAATTTGTAGATACTACTAAAAATATCACTATACGGTACCACCTGCAGTATGTGCCACTATATATAGCCAATCCAGACTGAAATGATTCCGTGTTGAGATCTAGGCTATGTTTCTCTACCCAGTTGACTCATCCATTAATTAACAAGAAAGAGAATTGCCCAGTTCTCACTGGGTTGTTTAAGAAAATACACAACAAACAAATTCGCTTCGTGCAAACCAGAGTTTGCGCTACTGGTTAAACTAAATGGCGTTCTTCTCATCCTACGCAGCAAAATAAAAGAATGAATCATCTGTCCTGATCGGCACAACTCCCATATCATCACGGAACTGACACATACTCACACCTCATATAAGGAAACAGGTAACATCAAGTACTAATAGCCACACGTAGGCAACACTACTTGTGGGGCTGCTCTATATACAAATCATTGCTGGCTCCGGAGCTAGATTTTGAAAATGGAGGAAGTGTATCATAACAGTCTTTGAACTCATGCATAGGGCCGCATTGGCGAGTGGCGCTGCTGACTGCGACCCTATAGCTTCTGTTTTCGGAATGACATCCAGATATTATCCTGAAGTCTCCCATGCCCACACTGGAAAGGAAAAAATATCCAGAGATAATAGCATACCACATTGTGGTTTGTTCGTGAGCCCCCTACACTAGCTACCTAGAAGGTGGACACACCAAGTGGAATCCTCTCTCTTGTTGATTCCCATCACATGATTTATTGGAGTACAGATCACTACAACAATCTATGTGTATATATACACCATTAGGAACATTTATAGACTTCTAGATAAAGGGATACTATTTTCTTGCTGGTAGATGCAACACGACACGACTTTATTGAATAAAAGGTCGGGATCTTATCTTATATAGAGTGAACACTCAAGGTCAATAAAGTTCCCAACCAACACTCACCCATCCGTTCCAAATTAATTGACACAGATTCGTCGAACCTAAACAGATTTTAGGCAACATTTTACCTAAATCCGCATCACTTAATCTGAGTAGTCAACTAATTCAAGTATACATACAAAGTTAAATGCATGTGCTTTCGATGGAGCTTAAGTTACCAAGTTAACTTTATTTCGGTAATTGTGCTAAGGAAGTTTCAAATATTTGATACAAGACAACATGTTATTCAAGTTAAGAGCTTTCATGCTCTACTTTACCTTCTATCCAAAGGTTTTACTTTCAATAGTGGGAGGGCTGTTGTATTTCATTGAATAATTTAACAGGAAGATAAGTGATAAGTACCGTGATTCACCATCATAATGATCATATAACCATATTGAGTTCAGTTCACATTTAGTTACAACATGTATTTCAACCAACAAAGTCTAGTACATTTTAAAAACTATAAGCAAGATTTCATCGATGTTCATTTTGCTTATATCGCATCGCTTGGATATGTTGCCTACTGAGGTGTAGACACGGAAGAGGTGCTTGAGGCCAACAAAGATAGCATAAGGAGAATAGGAAGGTTGTATACTCACTTGTGGGTCATAGACTACAGGAATGGATAGGTAAGCCGAGGGCCAAAAGCCGTGGGCGTAGTCCATATAGCCGTCGGCGTAGGCTACGCCGATAGCTGCCCTCGGCGTAGCTCCTCGGCAAAGACCTCCCTCGGCGGAGCCAGGGAGACTGTTGGCGTATCGAAAAGCCGTCGGTGTAGGAGCTACACCGAGGGCTGCCCTCGGCATAGCCCCTATCAGCATAGCCTAACGACTGGTTGTAAAAATAATTTTAATTTTTTTTCCAATTTTTTAATCTTTGAATTGTTTGACTCGTTAATCTCTCACTTATATTTTTAACACTAATTACACTTAATTTTTTTTATCAAACTGCAGTCTTGGTCAATTTTCTCGGTCGGTCATCCATCATCACTATTCCACCCAACACGCTTAACTTTTCCGTTCCTTCAGAATCAGTTTCCACGAAGCAATTTATACCTTGTTGTTAATACTATGATATCAATCATGTTAACTCTTATATCATCATGTCACATGTTTTTATTTTTTGAAATTACAAACAATTATTTAAGTAAATAATAATGAATAAGTAAAAAATATTATTGAATTCAAATAAAAATATAATGATTTTTTTGTATTTTTCTAATTAATATGGAATATTTAATATATTTAAATTCGTAAATCGGAATTCGACAAATAATATGTCTAAATTGATTAGAAAAATGAGAGGAATCCAAATATGATATCCATATAAACTTATCACAAACTATTCCATGAATTAGCCATTTGGTGGTTGCTTCACAAAACCCTCCGTTTTTTACGCTCGGAAAATGGAAAATGACTTTTTGGTGCGACGAATAGGAAAACTTCCTCCTTCAACATTGTTCGTCATCTCATGATGCACATGTATGCACAATATGGATATATTACCATAAACTATGCCTTGATTTTAGCCATAACATTGGTCATTTGACCCGAAAGCCATGAAACCTCGAATGTGATAGGTCACTTTGTGAAGGTTTTTTTGAGACATAATCAATACCAAGTTTGTTATTTTTTCTTCCAACTATGTCACATAATATGACACCACGCAAAGGTTTCGGATTGTTTGGATCGTTTTTGATTTTTTTATACTCGTTTCAAACTATCGTCAAACTTTATCAAACGGCGAGCATGAAGATTCTTAGCTCGGGGCTGAGCCTCGCTAAACTTGAAGTGGATCTCTGATGAAATGCCATATTATGAACCTAAATTTTTTTTTGTAAAAAATCATGAGCATCATATCATGTACCTATAGTTCATATCTGACACACTTCCGGCTGATTTGGGAGAAATTTGTCTTTTCACCAGGGATGGACGGAAAGGTTTGAGATCTCCCTGTTAGAATATTTTCCATGTAAGGTGGTATAGTATTTTTGAAAAATAGTGTGGTAGCATTTTGAATTAGCTATTTTGTGGTTGCTTCACAAAACCCCCCGTTTTTTGCGCTCAGAAAATGGAAAATGGATTTTTGGTGCGACGAATAGGAAAACTTCCTCCTGCAATATTGTTTGCCATCCCATGATTCACATGTATGCACAATATGGATACATTATCATAAAGTATGCCTTGATTCTAGCATAACATTGGTCATTTGACCCGAAAACCATGAAACCTCGAATGAGATAGGTCATTTTGTAAAGGTGTTTCTGAGACATAATCAATATACCAAGTTTGATATTTTTCCTTCCAACTATGTCACATAATATGACAGCACGCAAAGGTTTCACATTGTTTGGATCATTTTTGAATTTTTTTATACCCGTTTCAAACTATTGTCAAACTTTGTCGAACAGCGGGCATAAAGATTCCTAGCTCAGGGTTGAGTATCACTAAACTTGAAGTGGATCTCTGATGAAATAGTATATTGTGAACCTAAAAATTATTTTTGTAAAAAATCATGACAATCATATCATGTACCTGTAGTTCATATCTGACCCACTTCCTACCGATTCGGCAGAAATTTTTCTTTTTCACCAGGATAGACGGAAAGGTTTGAGATCTCCCTGTTGGGACATTGTCCATGTAAGGTGGTCTAGTATTTTTGAAAAGGTCATTTGATCCAAAAGCCAGGAAACCTCGAATGGGATATGTCATTTTGTGAAGATTTCTTTGATACTTAATCAATATACTAAGTTTGATAATTTTCCCTCCAACTATGTCACATAATATGACACCACGCGAAGATTTCATATTGTTTTGATCATTTTTTAATTTCTTATGTCCGTTTTAAACTATCGTCAAACTTTGTCGAACGGCGGGCATGAAGATTCTTAGATCGGGAATGAGCCTTGCTAAACTTGAAGTGGATCTCTGCTGAAATAGTATATTGTAAACCTACAAAATATTTTTGTAAAAAATCATGAGCATCAGATCATGTATCGGTAGTTCATATCCGACCCACTTCCTGCCGATACGGCAGAAATTTGTCTTTTTTCACCAGGAATGGAAGGAAAGGTTTGAGATCTCTCTTTTGGGACATTGTCCATGTAATGTGGTCTAGAATTTTTGAAAATGGGCTAGTAGCATTTTGAATTATCCATTTGGTGGTTGCTTCACAAAACTCGCCTTTTTTTGCGCTTAAATAATGGAAAATGGCTTTTTGGTGCGACGAATAGGAAAACTTCCTCCTGCAACATTGTTCGCCATCCTATGATGCACATGCATGCACAATATGGGCACATTATTATAAACTATGTCTTGATTCTTGCCATAACATTGCCCATTTGACCTGAAAGCCAAAAAAACATCGAATGAGATAGGTCATTTTGTGAAGTACATAATCAATATACCAAATTTTATATTTTTTTCTTGCAACTATATTACATAATATGACATCACGCGAAGGTTTCACATTGTTTGGATCGTTTTTGAATTTTTTATAACCGTTTCAAACTATATGTAATGTTTTATGTTTCACCTAATTTTTATTTACAAATGTGTAATATTTGAGTGTAGATAGATAGATCTTATTTTTCTGCAAATTTTGATATATTATTTGTATTTTTCTGAATTAGAATAATTTAGTTATAATTTTTCAAAGATTTATAAGGTAAAAGGAAAAATAGCTATGCCGAGGGCAGCCGTCCTACGCCGACGGCAATTCTATGCCAAAAGCTGCTTGGGGCGATTGGTCTGGTCGCGATCTACGCCGACGACCCCGACGTTTAGCCGTCGGCGTAGCGCCCGGCCATCAGCGTAACCGTCCATTCCTGTAGTGATAGTGCATAAGTAATGAGCTTTTAAGTATGATTTACTTGCGGGTCATAGTGCATAAGTAATGAGTTCAGTTCACATTTACTATGTTAGCCGTCGGCTGATAACACTCTAAATCCTTAGTGTTTCTTTTTGATCTACATTTCCCATAGATCTTCGTTAATTATTGTATATGTAGATAAGGAATCTACGCATACGTAACCATTCACAAAATAATCCCTGAAAAAGGAAAAGGCAAAGCATTCACAAGCACTATTTCTGCTATAATCTCTAAGACCTTAATTAACAACGCCAAAAAGAGTTAAAGCACGCATGCTATTTTAGATTATGGAGTAAACCACTATATTATATGCACGTATGTACCAATTGATGCATTAGACCATGGTATACCATTTTTGGAAGAAAAAACTATATTCTCGTCGAATTAATTTCCTGTCACCTGAGTTTAACTACTTCTATTTAAGATTTCACAAAAAAAGGTTGTGTGTGTCAGTTTATGCAGAGGCCGGGATTCTACTTCCCTTTCAAAAAATAATCTATTTAAGATTTATGCAAGCTTACAACTAGATCAGCATGAGTACTCAAGAAAAGCCATGTAGCTTACAACCATTTTGGCTCGTGGGACTAGATGCTCACGTTGTGGAAAATATTATTTCAAAACATCATAAAAACATCATAAAATGGAAAAAAACTCAAGTGTACATAACATTTTCTACGTGTGCATATAAATTTCGTGAAAAAATAGATATTTTTGATGAACAGTATAAAAAGATAACTACCGGTGCCACACAATGACTTTTCACGAGACATTTTTTTTGTGTTTTTAAATGAGCCTCTTTCAAGGGAGTTTGCCAAATGCCACGTACAAAACGAAAGGGCAATTTGGAAACTTCAGGGCCCTCAAAGTAAAACTTTAATTTTTAAATGATACGGTGTGTTTTTTAAAATATACCACGAAATTATAATTGTTCCGGGCAAAGACGCGGTCCAACGGTATGTTTGGGCAAATGACGGAGAAATAAGGGTGTCATGTAGCCTATTTTCTAGAAAAAACGAGCGAAGCATTCATTAATGGGTATGTAATAAATTGGCACACAGTTTGCATGGATACGGCTCGGCAGCAATTGCGATTGTCATTTGGAGTGAACCTAGACACTAAAAAGTCTAGATATACTTTCTTTCATAAAGCTAAAACATTTTATATTTTAAGACAATTTTTACAGTATCTTTACTACATTTTAAAGATGACTAATATAATTTGATCTAATGGCTGAGAGAGATTTAGCCCAACAGGTCCAGCTAATAATCGTTTGGAAAAAGAACCACATTGACTAGTTGTATGGATGGACTGAAAAGAAAACCCACATCATCGACACCGCAGCCCGCAACACAGCTCAGTCGCGCCGCCGCCTCCCCCTCCCCCCACAATCTCGCGTCGCCGCCACCCCCCGCAGTCGCGCCGCCGCCTTCCTCCACTCGCGCCTCCGCCGCCTTCCCCCACTCGCGCCGCCGCCTCCCAAACTCGCGTCCCGCAGTCGTGCCGCTGCCACCCCCTGTAATTTCGTGGACGCTGGATCCATCTCCACGACCGGTTCTTGACCCATCCTATGTCACCGTCGCCGACGCCGACCCGCACGACATCCTCGCCGCGGTTCTGTTCGCATCAGGCCAGTATACTGTCTGAACTCTGAATTTCTACTAGGAGTTAGTCAGTGAGTATGTACTCCCTCCGATCCAAATTAATTGACTTGGATTTGTCTAAATTCGGATGTACCTAGCACTAAAACATGTCTAGATGCATCCGAATCTAGACAATCTAAGTCAATTAATTTGGATTGAAGGGAGTAGCACATCCGTGGAATTGAAATTGGAGCCTCAATTAAGTAAACTAGTAAAGTTGCCAGATACAATCTTAACTTCTTTTGCTTACAGTTCTGCTCTACCCTTGTCTGATTGAACTGCAGTGCAGTCAAAATGCTGACTGCAACGCGACATGCTTGCTGTGCCACAGTTTACCTTTTTTATGGCATATATGGATATGCGTATTTGACACCCACACCATTCTACTTGTTGCGATGTATATGTCGATCACTGTCTCATTCCGCTGCATGGCATGTGCTCTATAGCTAAGAAAGCATGTCAAGAAACTGTTGCAACTACGGTGACGGGTGAATTGAAAACCGTTCCGGAAGATGCTCTACTCGGCAATCATTCACAACCCTTCCAATTATTTTGAAGATGTCAACTAGGTTTAAGGGTATAAATTCAAGAATTGGTAGAATTGGAATTTATGGAAAATAGTTGGAGTTCTTGTAGTAAAACACGAGAAATAAAATCATAAATTCAAAGTGTCCCCTTAAATTTGGCACTTGCAGTGTTAAAATTTCATGGCAAATCTAATACTCCCTCCATCCCAAAATATAAGGCGCGGTTTTTTTCGCATGGTCTTTCGTGCACAACTTTGACCACTAGTATAAATCAAATTATATGTGTTTATAGTGTATAAATGGCATCGATGCATTCCTCTCACAAATCTCTTTCATTTCATATATACGTTTATATTTTTTGAGATGGAAAAAACTGCGTCTCAAAATAGATGTTGCAGATTTATTAAAATTTGGATGAATCTAGACACTATTTAGTATATAGGTTCATCCAAATTTTGACAAACATGCGACATCTATTTTGAGAAGGAAGGAGTATAATTTTTTCTGACCATTCTAAACAAAATTTTAAACATAATAGAAGTTCACAATTTCAGGCTTAATCTAGTTTAGTTATTGCATTTTTTCCGTGCACCAATAGGTACCGCGATCTTCGCAACAGGGCTGATACAATTATTTTTAAAGCTTCAATGAGCATGGAGGAATCACAAAGTGATTGAATATTTTAAGAGCATTTCATATGAGGAGGCCAGATTGACGAGAATGCTGAGATCGGCGAGAGTGACGAAAAAATGGAGGCGGCACTATTTGGTCCTTTGCCTGCATATTTTTCAGTGTCGAAACAAGCTTTCGCTGACAAAATGGGGCATAAATATTCCCTTGCACCAACCTCAGTAGTTAAAATGCCAGCCAATAGCTGCTACACCTGTTATGTCCTTCACCTTGCACTCGTTAAGTATACCCCTAACCTTGCACCCATCTACCACTATACATGCCCACTATTGACCTAACAAGGCTGTTTAAGCAAAGAAGAATGGCAACATGAACTTTTGGCTGTAGTTCTGCAGCGATATACCTTGATTTTATACCTGAAGGAAATATGCCCTGAGAGGCAATAATAAAGTTGTTATTATGTATTCCTTGTATATGATAGATGTTTATTTTGCATGCTATAATTGTATTGATTGGAAACATCAATACATGTGTGTTTAATAAACAAATAAAAGGTTCCTAGTTATGCCTCTCTTATAGACTAGCTCGTTGATTAACAAGATGATCAAAGTTTCCTGATCATAGACATTGGATGTTGTTAATAACGAGGTCACAACATTTGTGAAATGATGTGATGAACATTCATCCGAAGTATAGCATTACGATAAAAGTCATTATGTTTATATTGCTATAACATCATACGGAGTAATCTTAGTCCTTAGACCATGAGATCATGTTAATTGCTAACATCGAAAGAGTAACTTGATAACATCAAATGTCACACCGTAAAAGGGTGACTATAAAGGTGGGTTCAGATACTCCGAAGATGTTATGTTGAGGCTCATGGATGAAGAGTGGAATTTGTCAATCCTGATGACGGATAGATATACTCCGGCCCTCTCGGTGATATCACATTAAGATAGCTTGCAAGCAAGTGATGTGATTACTAGGATGTTATATCACGGGAACGAGAAAAGAGTGCATGTCAGTAACAATATCAAACTAGGTATCTGGATGATCGAATCTCGGATATGTAATATATCACAAGACAAAGGGATTAAATTACTAGCGTTAATGGTTCTCACAATGACAGAAGTCATTGTTGAATGTGCAGGAGTCAGAATGGATCTCCATGTCTTGCTTCTGATTATTGATTTGAGATGAGTCTCAATCATGTCTGCATTATTCACGAACCGTAGGGTGACACACTTAAGGGTTGCCAAACACCATTTTGGAGCACATATGTTTCAGACGAAAGAATTGCAAAGCGTTAGAATTATTTCGATGGAAACCGGAATTGTTTCGGGTGAAATTGCAGAAACTGGTTCTACATGTGATATTGAAATGTTACAAGGGGTTTTATGTGAATGTTTGTTAATTAAAGTAATTAACAAAATTCTGAATAAAATAAATAAAAGAGTTTTATTAAATGAGAGTTGCATTAAATTTGGTGGAAATTTAATGCATGTGAGTGGAACTTGGGTGGAAGCTAAATTGATGTGAGTGGAGCTTCCACCACATGAATGAGGAAGAGGTGGGGGCACCCCTGCTGACTCGTGTATTAATGAGCTCGTTGGGGAACCCCAAGAGGAAGGTATGATGAGCACAGCAGTAAGTTTTCCTCAGTTATGAAACCAAGGTTATCGAACCAGTAGGAGCAAGGAAACACCTCCAAGGTATTGCTAGCTGGACTTTGGCAGGGAACACTACCGACGCTAGCAGCAACGTGGAAAATCTGCACGACACAACCACAGAACTTTGCCCCAACTTATAGTGAGGTTGTCAATATCACTGGTTTTTCTGAAAACAAAGGATTAAACGTATTGTGTGGAAAAAAGTAATAGTTTGAAGAAAGTAAATAGAAAACAGTAAACAGTTGTAGATTGATGGTAAAAGAAAGGACCGGAGTCCATAGTTCACTAGTGGTGGCTCTCCTTAAGATAGGTAACATGTTGGGTGAACAAATTACAGCCGGGCAATTGACAAACATCGAGAAAACAATCATGCATATACTAAACATCTTGACTCCTTTGAGATTTGATTGGTCATTACAACATTATACATGGACCGTAATCCAACTGCATCTATGACTAATAATCCACCTTCAGGTTATCATCTGAACCCCCTCCAGTATTAAGTTGCAAGCAACAGATAATTGCATTACGCATTGCGTGTAAAGTAAACAATACGATTGTTCTATGAACAAATGATTGTTGTTTTCTCCCTAGTAGCAACAACACATCTAGTACCTTAGAGATTTCTGTCACTCCCCAGATTACTAGACGCATGAACCCACTATCGAGCATAAATACTAACTCTTGGAGTTGCTAGCATCTACTTGGCCAAGATAGCTACTAACAACGGAAAGCATGCAAGATCAGAAATAACAAAGACATGATAGAATCAATAATCAATCTGAAATAGCATCTCAATATTCATCAGATCCCCGCAAACACAACATGTAGGATTACAAATAGATTATCTTGATCATGAACAGAGCTCACAAGATCTAGACATATAGCACAAAGGAGGAGAACCAGCCATCTAGCTACTACATGGACCCGTAGTCCAAGGATGAACTACTCACGCATCACACCGGAGGCTTGCATGATGATGAAGAAGGCCTCCAGGGTGAATTCTCCCATCCGGCAGGGTGCCGGGAAGAGCTTCAGATCCCTACCAATCTAGGGATGGAGATGACGGCGGCTACAGACTCTTTCGTGGAATTTTGATCGGGTCCTTAGGGTTTCTGTATCAGAGGCATCTTATAGGCGAAAGGGGAGGCCGAGGGGGTGCCCTAGGAGGCCACACCACCCCTTGGCGCGGGCCAGGCCTGGCCGCGTGGCCAGGTGGTGTCGCGGCCCTCTGGCCCCTCTCCGTCTCGTATTCTGGCTCCGTGTCCCCCTCGGTGAAAAACTGACTTTGGCTTTTGTCCCGTCCAATTCCAAGAATATTCATTTTATGACTTTCTTGGAACCAAAAATAGCAGAAAACATGCAGCTTCCACTATGGCATCTTGTTAATAGGTTAGTACAAGAAAGTGTATAGAAAGTACTCCAAAGTGTGGACAAAACATAAGAAAGTAGATAAAACCAAGAATGGAACATCAAAAATTATGGATTCGTTTGCGACGTATCAACATCCCCAAGCTTAACTCCTGCTCGTCCTCGAGTAGGTAAGTGATAAAAAGAAAGAATAATTTTTGAGGTGACATGCACCATCATAAACATGATCAAAGTATTTGTAAAACATTGATAGCCGGGATCATAGTACTTCAACCTAGCATGAAAGATAAAGTTCTAACAGTAAGACATAGCAACTATGTTGCAACATGAAAAGGCACAAACAAAAGATTCATGAATAACAATGCTTTGCAAGACATTTGTTTGTTTCACATAAAGAAAACATAGCATAGTGGCATTCAGCTTGTTCCTCATAGAGTAGAAAATATAAATGCATAGGACACCTTCAAAGTTCATAAGAGTGTCTGGATACAAATAGTTTAAGAACAAGCAATATCAAAATTATGCATCAATCAACAAGTCTTAGGACAATGCACATAGAACTAAGAATGGCCACTATGCTCTCAAAGTAGGTGCATAAAGATAGAAGGTGGAGACTCAACATAAAAGTAAAAGAAAGGCCTTCATAGAAGGAAGTAGGGATTCAAGTTTCATAAAGAGCTTCCAAAAATTATGGTACTTATTAGCTTTCAGCTCTCATTTCCCCTATCATAAGCATCTTTAGGTGATTAAGGTTAAAGTGACACAACTAATAGGATATGCTTGACAAGTTATAAGTTGAAATCTCATGCCCCTTACTTATGAAGACCGAACCTCATGCTACTTGATGACCCACAAGTATAGGGGGTATATCGCAGTATTTTCGATAAGTAAGAGTGTCAAACCCAACGAGGAGCAGAAGGTGTTGGCTAGTGGTTAGGAGCAGGAATTCTCTGTAAATACTTAGCAAACAGATTTTTAGGTTTTTTTGATAATGCAGGTAAAAAAAGTACGAGTAAATAAAAGACAATAAGAATAAATGCAGCAAGTGGCCCAATCCTTTCTTTAGAAAAGGACAAGCCGGTTGTATTACTTAAGATGACCAAACGTTCTCGAGGACACATGGGAATATTTTCAAGTGCTTTTGCTTCATATAGTTGATTAATCTTCTCTAGTTTGCAAAGTGTTGTGTGGGTGAACCTGTGCTAATGTACCGACCTTCCTAGGACTAATACATACTTGTGATTATACCCCTTGCAAGCATCCACAAGTACAAGAAAGAAATTAAGGTAGAAACCTAACCACAGCTTTAAACTCTAAGACCCTGACATCCCTTGTGCAATGGTTTCCTAACGGGGGTTCGGGTTTCTGTCACTCTGGCAACCCCTACGATTAGTAGCAAAATACACAATGCATTACCCTAGGCCCATATAGGTGAAGTGTCATGTAGTCGACGTTCACATGACACCACTAGAAGAAGTACACCACAACTTAAATATCAAACTATTGAATCTTTCTCAACACAATTCCACTACTAACAACATGACTTCTCCCATGTCCTCAAGAACGAAACGAACAACTCACAAGACATCATATGGGTCATGATCAGAGATGAAATAATGATGCATAATAATCTGAACATAAACAATAATTCAACGGTTCACTCAATAGCATCAACTACAAGGAGTAATCAACACCGGGAAAGTTTCCCATAAGAACTATGCAAGATTCAACCCAATTGTTACAACGGTATGGAGGTGGTGATGATGGTGCTGGTGGAGATGATGGTGGTGGTGATGATGATGATCCCGATGAAGTCCAGCTTGATGGTGGTGTTGATGGCGATGATCTCCCCTCTCCGGGAAGGAATTTACCCGGCAGAATTCTGTCTGCCGGAGAGATCTTTCTCTCTCAGTGTTTTCCGCCCCGTAGAGGCGGCGGAATCTTTCTGTGGTCGCTCCCCGAGTCTTAGGGTTTCATGAGGATAATATATGCTAGAGGGGAGAGCCAGGGGTGGACCAGGGCGGCCACACCACCTAGTGGCGTGGCCTGGGGCGGCCCGTGCCAGGGGGTGGTGTGGGCCCCATATGGCCCACCTCCACTCCCCCTTCTGGCTTCCTTCGTCTTCTAGAAAAATAGGATTTTCCATGTATTTTCCCGGATTTTCTGATCTTCGCGAAGTTTGCCTCCAAACAGCACATTTTCCATCAGAATCCTAACTACAGCGGTCCATGCTCCAAAAGTCATCAACCATGCAAAAACAGATAAAATAACATAAGTATCATCTCTTAATATGAAATATATCAATGAATAATAGTAAATTATGATATAGAATGGTGATGCAAAATGGACGTATCAACTCCCCCAAGCTTCGACTTCGCTTGTCCCCAAGCAAAACTGAACTCAATAAACATGACCTCAGGTTTAAGGAGTGAAGAGTCGATAAAAGAATACGGACAAGAAGCATCACATTCATCAATACATAACTCATAATAGAAGACAACTCAATATTATATAACTTAACTTACAATAAGTAAAGGAAACACAATAAAGATGCATAAAGTAAATCACAATTGGTAATGGCAAACTTAGCTCTTGGTCGAAGAATAGTTGACAATTTGCTGGAGCTCACAAATAACTGATTTTCAATGATAGCTTTCAAAGTAGTAATCAGCATGACAAGAAGTACAAAACAAAGAACATAAGAAACATGATTGAATAAATCACCATATGAATGCATGAAACACAACAACTCAAGGTACTTGCTGAGGTAGGAGAGAATGGGTTTACTGACTCAAGTAAAAGGTAAAAGAAAGGCCCTTCGCAGAGGCAAGCAGGGATTTCAAGTTTCATAAAGAGCTTCCAAAAATTATGGTACTTATTAGCTTTCAGCTCTCATTACCCCTATCATAGGCATCTTTAGGTGATTAAGGTTAAAGTGACACAACTAAGAAGATATGCTTGACAAGTTATAAGTTGAAATCTTATGCCCCTTACTTACGAGTACCGAACCTCATGCTACTCAACTTCAGTCACAAGTAAGCTCTTATCATTGTAAATACATATGTATCATAGAGAACCGCCAACGGAGTACCCCTTGCACATGATACAAGAGCTATCCCATAATCAAAATGACAAGGCAAGCAGACAATGAGCATCTCAGCGATCCTTTTATTTGCTATTTGCATAGGTTTTTATTGAGGATGCTTCATAGAGTGCTCATTATAGTTATGCTGCAAGTTTCCACCATGATTAGGCATGGCTTAGGCTAGCGGCCCAGGCGTTTCTCTAACACACATATAAACTCCTTGATCTTACAAGTTCCCCTTTTATTTCACACCGCCGGGATCCATAAGCAAAAGAATCATGATATCAACAAGGTACAAAGTACCAGTGCAATGTTGAAAGCGTTCCCCATGATACATGGTTCTGCTAACTTCAACTTATAGAACGCGAGCATATGCGCAACAAAGATGGACACAATGGTTCAAGTTTATTAATTGCAAGAAAGTAAAGTGTGCCATTAAGTTCGTGTGAGCTTTAATCACTAATTTTCTCATAACAAGTTTAATTTGGAAGGTAGATAAAAACAAGAATTTACTTGGAATAGCAATAGTGCAAGTAGGTAGGTATGGTGGACACAAATGGCATAGGTTTTGGTTTAAGGATTGGATGCACGAGAAGCATTTCCTCTCAGTATAGGTTTTTTGCTAGCAAGGCTGGGTAGCAAGCATAAGAGTTAAAGGAAACAAACAAACAAACATACACGTGATAAAAACAAACATGCAATCTTCCTTGGAAGCACAAAAGATCTTAGCTAGAGAATACTAAACTTATGAGCAAATCAAGAAAGAAAGATGATGAAATTATATTTCTTCAGAGTACTTTTGTCTTTTTCATTCATTTCTCAAAATAGTGTTGGTACTGACCGAGCCATGTTTGCCAAAACCAACTGAATTAACTCAATGATCCCAAAGTGATACTAATACTAATGAGAAGATCAATCATATAACCATGAATTGAAAACTAATATAAGATATGCCAAAGAGTAAATGATAGAACTTCTCATTAATATTCCATAACGGCAACTCACACCAAGGGATACATAGATATCTAACGAGAGGGGGACACTTCCATAATGCAAACCATCCTACATGATAACTTCTCTATTCATGATATGACTCTACTAACAAGGTAAAAAGATAGAAGATAGTGATGTGATACCGCGACACTCCTCTAAGCCTGGAACAAACCAAGAGGATGCCAAAACCTGATGACGAATTACTCCTTCGTTGGTGGTGGTATTCTCTCGAGGAGCTCTTTGATTAGTTTCCCCAAGTCCTCAATCTCGAAGGTGAGATTACGAATCAACTGTGAGTTTTGCTCAATGCGGCTCATGATCATGTCGGGTTGAGAATTCCAGCTCTTGCGATTCTTTTCCCACTCTTCCTCCTTGAAGTCTTCTTTCCCTGCATGGCTAGAACGAGGCAAATCCCAATTGGAGGGTAGTTTCCCTTTGGGCATATTCTGGTATTGATGCTCATGGATAAGGGTATGGAAAGCATTCTTGGTGCATGGAGGAAGTGACCGTGGAGCCAAACAGTGACGCGGAGGTTTCCCTCCAGTTGACATTCGTGCAGTCCTTCTAACCCTGGCAGGTTTTGTCAACACTCCAATGCTTGCAATGGTAGTGCCAGTGTGCGGATGTTGGCCCTGCTTTGCCTCCTCTTCATCTTCACTCTTGATCTCCTCCTCCTGTCTGGGGTCTTGCAGATCTTCCTCCATAGGCTCCTTTCCTTTATCCTTGGCAAAAACAGATCGAAACGAAAACACAACGAAAACACGATATACGAACCTCGGGGATCCGAGGGATTACATATTACGAAGTTGTACAACAAAAGGAAGGTACTGGGAGAAAACGGGTCGGAGACGGAGTCCGAGGTGGCCACACCACCTGCTGGCGCGGTCAGGGGGCCGCGCCAGGGGGTGGTGTGAGCCACCCTGGCTCCGTTTCCGTCCCTCTTTCGCTTTGTAGCTTTCCTTGTTGGATAAAAACTCCAAAAATATAATTTGACAGAATTTTCGCAGGACTTTTCTTACCAGATCTGTTACCTATTCGAAAACGGACTCTACAGGTCTCTGAATTAGACCATTAGTGGATTCTTCCTGAGTCACCACTTGAATGACATTAATATCTTCATCTTCATACTCATAGTGCTTGAGTCATGAAACCTTTCACTTTCTTATTACACCATTTTCTCCAATAACCTGGAAATTTCTTTCACACAAAACTTCACACAATTCTCATTAGCAACATTAGTGTAAGCGAGGTAATAAACCTTTTAGGTTCAATTTCAACTGAAATCCATCAACTCATAAGATACTGTAGCAACTCCTTCCGAAAACCCAAAAAGAATTCAAAAAGGAAATCGATTAAAGAAGCAAACGCAAGAGTGGCCAAAAATCTGTGAAAACAGACCAGCAGGTAAAGATCAACTTTTTTCAAAAATCTTCTGTTGCTCAAATCAAACAGTGCAAAACTATAAAGTTAAATAACAACCTGGGGCAGAAGCATAAAAAAATACAGATCAATCCGACGTATAGAGATCTCTCACGAATTTTTATGGTGAAGCACAAAAAATCTGTTTTGGGACAGCAACTTCCCCAAATCTTACTTCTCTCTCATTAGAGGTTGATCTTGACACAAAAACCAAACAAAAGGATAAGGAGAGGTCATTACCGAAGTAATAACTTCCAAGACTCAAATAAACAAAAACAAACTGAAAGCAAAAAATAAATTGTGTTGTCTCCCAAAAAGCTCTTTCTTTATAGCCATTAAGATGGGCATGATAATTTCAAAGATGCTCACATAAGAATATGAATTGAAATAAAAGAGAGCATTAAGAAGCAAAAATACACATGTTTAAGTCTAACCCACTTCCTATACAAGGGAATTTTGTAAACAAACAAATTGTTGAAACTAGAAACTGCAAGCATAGGAAGGCAAAGCAAGTGCAACATAAATACTTTAAGCATAAAACGAGGAAACTTGATATTATTGAGATGCATAAGAACAGTCTTCCCTCTCTCATAATAACTTTCAGTATCATGCATAAATTTAATGATATAGCTATCACAAGAACCATGGTAGCAATGATCACTTATCCTAACAGAAAGCACAGGAACACTAGCTCTCATAACACTACTTTGTGAAACAATATCAGGGATATCCTTACAGAGGATAGTGTGTCCCTCTTCTACATATTTAGTGACAAAGTCTTTCACATTTGCTATTATAGGTTCATCGTCCATTTGTTTATCAGGTTCAACAACTTTATTTGTACTTTCATTAACCATACTAGCTATCATAGAATGTTCCTTTATCTTAGCTGGGAAAGGCATTTTCTCAATGTAAGATTCAGGTAAAACATAATTAGCAGGATAAACTTCAATATTTCTTGCAGGAACACACTTAGCAACATCTTTATATGGTTCATGATACTTATTCCACTTCTTTTTAGGCACTTCAATATAGGAAGCAAAAGCCTTAAAATAAGTTGCAATAGCTTGGGAGTCTAGACCATAAGCATTTTTAATATTTTGAAAGTCATCAGTTCCCATAAAAGATTCAATGCATTCATAATCATAATTTATACCTGACTTTCTTCCTTTGTCATTCTCCCATGCTTCAGCATTGTCTTGAATACGGTCCAGAAGAGCCCATTTAGCTTCTTCTTCCATGCGTGTAAATGATCCAGCACAAGAAGCATCCAATAAATCCTTATCATGAAGAGAAAGCCTTGCATAAAAGTTATTGATAAAATATTGTTGGGGAGCTCATGAATGGGACATTTGAGCATTACTAACTTCAACCTCCCCCAAGCTTGAGTTGTACTCTCTCCATCAAGTGGCCAAAAGTTGTATATTTGATTCCGATCTTTATGAATCTCACTAGGAGGATAAAACTTTGAATAAAAGAGAGGCACTATTTCCTCCCATTCAAGAGCTTGACCATTCTTCAGCAGCTTATACCATTCCTCAGCTCTTCCTTTCAGTGATAATGAGAATAAATTCTTCTTCACTTGATCTGTTGTAATACCTGCACACTTAAACAACCCGCATAATTCGTGTATAAAGCGCAAATGATCACCAGGATGGACAAATCCATCTCCAATATAATAGTTATCCATAACAGGATCAACAATTCTTATAGGTATTTTAAAAGTATCATTCTCAGCAGGTGGTGGTTCATCTATTACCTTAGCAATGGTAGTAGCATTACGAAATAAGAAACTCAGCGAATTATCCATATTGAAAATAAAGCAACTAACATAAATAAACAATACTCACAGTAGAAGTTTCCTTTACTAGTTCTACTTTCCAATAGCGCTTCACTCCCCGGCAACGACGCCAAAAAATAGTCTTGATGACCCACAAGTATAAGGGGTGTATCGCAGTATTTTCGATAAGTAAGAGTGTCGAACCCAACGGGGAGCAGAAGGTGCTGGCTAGTGGCTAGGAGCAGGAATTCTCTGTAAATACTTAGCAAACGGATTTTTAGGTTTTTTTTGATAATGCAGGTAAATAAAGTACGAGTAAATAAAAGAAAATAAGAATAAATGCAGCAAGTGGCCCAATCCTTTCTTTAGCAAAGGACAAGCCAGTTATATTACTTAAGATGACCAAACGTTCTCGAGGACACATGGGAATATCGTCAAGTGCTTTCGCTTCATATAGTTGATTAATCTTCTCTAGTTTGCTAAGTGTTGTGTGGGTGAACCTGTGCTAATTTACCGACCTTCCTCGGACTAATAAATACATGTTATTATACCCCTTGCAAGCATCCGCAAGTACAAGAAAATAATTAAGGTAGAAACCTAACCACAGCTTTAAACTCTAAGACCCTGACGTCCCTTGTGCAATGGTTTCCTAACGGGGGTTCAGGTTTCTGTCACTCCGGCAACCCCTACGATTAGTAGCCAAATACACAATGCATTCCCCTAGGCCCATATATGTGAAGTGTCATGTAGTCGACGTTCACATGACACCATGACACCACTAGAAGAAGTACACCACAACTTAAATATCAAACTATTGAATCTTTCCCAACACAATTCCACTACTAACAACATGACTTCTCCCATGTCCTCAAGAACGAAATGAACTACTCACAAGACATCATATGGATCATGATCAGAGATAAAATAATGATGTATAACAATCTGAACATAAACAATAATTCAACGGTTCACTCAATAGCATCAACTATAAGGAGTAATCAACACCGGAAAAGTTTCCCCTAAGAACTATGCAAGATTCAACCCAATCGTTACAACGGTATGGAGGTGGTGATGATGGTGCTAGTGGAGATGATGGTGGTGGTGATGATGACGATGATCCCGATGAAGTCCAGCTTGATGGTGGTGTTGATGGCGACGATCTCCCCTCTCTGGGAAGGAATTCCCTCGGCATAATTCTGTTTGCCGGAGAGATCTTTCTCTCTCGGGTTTTTTCCGCCCTGCAGAGGCGGCGGAATCTTTCTATGGTCGCTTCCCGAGTCTTAGGGTTTCGGGAGGATAATATACGCCAGAGGGGAAGCCAGGGGTGGACCAGGGCGGCCACACCACCTGGTGGCGCGATCTAGGGTGGCCCGCGCCAGGGGGTGGTGTGGGCCCCCTATGGCCCATCTCCACTTACCCTTCTGGCTTCCTTCGTTCTCTGGAAAAATAGGATTTTCCATGTATTTTCCTAGATTTTCTGATCTTCGCGAATTTTGCCTCCAAATAGCACCTTTTCCATCAGAATCCTGACTGCAGCGGTCCATGCTCCAAAAGTCATCAACCATGCAAAAACAGATGAAATAACATAAGTATCATCTCTTAATATGAAATATATCAATGAATAACAGTAAATTATGATATAGAATGGTGATGCAAAATGGACGTATCACTACTCAACATCAGTCACAAGTAAGCTCTTGTCATTGTAAGTACATATGTATCATAGAGAACCGCCAACGGGGTACCCCTTGCACATGATACAGGAGATACCCCATAATCAAAATGACAAGGCAAGCAGACAATGAGCATCTCAGCGATCTTTTTATTTGCTATTTGCATAGGTTTTTATTGAGGATGCTTCATAGAGTGCTCATTATGGTTATGCTGCAAGTTTCTACCATGATTAGGCATGGCTTAGGCTAGCGGCCCAGGCGTTTCTCTAACAAAAATACAAACTCCATGATCTTACAAGTTTCCCTTTTATTTTACACCGCTGGGATCCATAAGCAAAAGAACATGATATCAACTAGGTACAATGTACAAGTGCAATGTTGAAAGCGTTCCCCATGATACATGGTTCTGCTAACTTCAACTTATAAAGTGCAAGCATATACGCAACAAAGATAGATGCAATGGTTCATGTTTATTAAGTGCAAGAAAGTAAAGTGTGCCATCAAGTTTGTGAGAGCTTTAATCACTAATTTTCACATAACAAGTTTAATTCGGAAGGTAGATAAAAACATGAATATACTTGGAATAGCAAATGCTAATAGGTAGGTATGGTGGACTCTTTGGAATAACTTGGTTTTAGGAGTTGGATGCATCTGTGGAACTCACACTTGGTTATGGAGGCTAGCAAAAGACTGGGAGCGACTGACTAAGAGAGCAATAATGGCCATAATCATGCAGAGCGACAAAACGTCACTAATCAAAGCATAAAGTGATATTACAAGTCAAAAACTAAAAGATCATAAAGGCTATGGTGACTTGGGATAGTCATAACATGGTGTGAGCATGCGCCAAGTCAACCTAAATAAAGTATCAAAGGAGAATACCATAATAGTATGCTTTAATATGCTAAAACAACGCAAGATTCTTCAAAGGTACATTAAGCAATCTCAATTGTTTATAACATGTCATGCTACAGCAAAGATCACTAATCATAAAGCCAAACCAATATCAAGCATGGCATGACAAAGCATAGGCCACAATCAAAAACAAGCTCCTTTTACCACTTAAGCATGAACTTTTCCTACTTTTTTCCAATCCAAACCAAACTATTTGAAAACCAATGTATGAAAGAGAGGGTCAAACCAATTTATTCAGCAAACTAAGAAAACCAAGCAAACGAAAACCAAAACAAAAACAAAGAAGAAGACGCTCCAAGAACAACACAACTATGCATGAAACAATAAAAATGAAGTGTTTGGAAGAAATCTGAGATTTTTATTGATGAAGAAGGGGATCCCTTGGGCATTCCCAAGCTTTGACGCTTGTACCTCTTGAATATTTCTTGGGGTGACATGGGGTGGCATCCCCAAGCTTGAGCTTTAGTCCATCCTTCATCTCATTACTCATTCCTTCCATACACCTAGAAATTTTCCTTCATACAAAACTTCACACAATCTTTATTAGCAACATTAGTGCACTCAAGATAATAAGTCTTTAGGTTCAGTTTCAACACCAATAAAACTTCCATTAAAACACAAGCTACTATAGCACTTCCCTCAAAAAGCTCAATTCCTCAAAAGAACTCAAAAAGGAACCAACAAAAAGCAAATGCAAATAATGGCAGAAATCTGTCAAAATAGACCAACAGGTAAAAACCAATTTTTTCGAAGACCTTCTGTTGCTCAAATCAAAAAGTGTTGAACTAACGAAAGTTAGATAACAACCTGGGGCAGAAGCACAAAAATTCACGCCTCAAAATGATGTACAGAGATTTTACACGAATGTTTACGGTGAAGCACATAAATCTGTTTCGGGACAGCAACTTTCCCAATCATTACTTCTCTCTCATTAGAGGTTACTCTTGGCACAAAAATCAAATAAAAAGGATAAGGAGCAGTTATTATAGAGGTAATAACTTCCAAGACTCATCTAAAACTTTTGGGTTATCTCCCAATAAGTACTTTTCTTTAACGCCTTTAAGTTAGGCATAAGAAGCAAGAAAAAGAATCAAGTGTTCTCAAATGAAGAAGCATTAAGATTAATACTAAAAATATCTTCAACAAGGTAAGGTATCTTATCCAAATAAGTTCTAGAGGATCCTCTCTCAACGCTCTTGGGTTCACTATTTTCATCAAACGGGTTTTCGGGAACAATCCAATCAAGATTCTTTTCTATGGCTTCATGCATTGCTACAAGTTTGGAAGGTATTGGTATCTTAATTTTCTCCCCATTAGGTTCGGTTTTGTTCATTTTTTCTCGTGTACCAACAACATCTACACATGAGCCTAGCATATTAAAACGTTCAAAGACTTTTCTAGCTTCCTTAGCAACACCATAGAATTCCTTAAGCAAAGTTTCCAGAATAAAATCTCTCTTTTCAGGGACCTCGATTTATTTAAGTTTAAGAAACATTATTTGCATTAAGGGTTAAGGTTAACAAACCTAGTTTCCAACATGTGAACTAAAGAAGCTGCAACAATTTCATAGTTTGGAGCAAGTTCTGCAAGGGATCTATCCTCAATATCCTCATGCTTACTAACATGATTAAAGAATTCTTCAATATTATCTTTTCCAATTATAGAGCCACTACCTGTTGAAAGGTCTTTCAGGGTGAATTTAGGGATCAACATTGTGAGCTAAGAAAGAGGTAACAACTATAGAAAGACTTAATTTTTGTGTGTTTTTAATAAAGAAAGCAAACAGCAAAACTATTTTTTGTGTGTTTTTGATAAAGAAACAAGCAAACAGAGCAAAAATAAACTAAGCAAAACAAAAACAAAAGGTAAAGAGATTGGTTATGAGAGACTCCCCTTGTGAACATGTCCTTGACTCCCCGGCAACGGCGCTAGAAAAAGTACTTGCTGACTCGTGTATTAACGAGCTCGTTGGGGAACCCCAAGAGGAAGGTATGATGAGCACAACAGTAAGTTTCCCTCAGTTATGAAACCAAGGTTATCGAACCAGTAGGAGCAAGGAAATACCTCCAAGGTGTTGCTAGCTAGACTTTGGCAGGGCGCACTACCGACGCCAGCAGCAACGTGGAAACCTACACAACATAACCACAGAACTTTGCCCCAACTTACAGTGAGGTTGTCAATCTCACTCGTTTTGCTGAAAACAAAGGATTAAACATATTGTGTGGAAGAAAGTAATAGTTTGCAGAAAGGAAACAGAAAATAGTAAACACTTGTAGATTGATGGTAAAAAAGGACCGGGGTCCATAGTTCACTAGTGGTGGCTCTCCTTAAGATAGATAACATGTTGGGTGAACAAATTACAGCGGGGCAATTGACAAACATCGAGAAAGCAATCATGCATATACTAAATATCTTGACTCCTTTGAGATTTGATTGGGCATTACAACATTATAAATAGACCATAATCCAACTGAATCTATGACTAATAATCCACGTTCAGGTTATCATCCGAACCCCTCCAGTATTAAGTTGCAAGCAACATATAATTGCATTATGCATTGCGTGTAAAGTAAACAATACGATTGTTCTATGAACAAAGGATTGTTGTTTTCTCCCTAGTAGCAACAACACACCTAGTACCTTAGAGATTTCTGTCACTTCCCCAGATTACTAGAGGCATGAACCCTCTATCGAGTATAAATACTAACTCTTGGAGTTGCTAGCATCTACTTGGCCAATATAGCTACTAACAACGGAAAGCATGCAAGATCACAAATAACAAAGACATGATAGAATCAATAATCAATCTGAAATAGCATCTCAATATCCATCGGATCCCCGAAAACACAACATGTAGGATTACAAATAGATGATCTTGATCATGAACGGAGCTCACAAGATCTAGACATGATAGCACAAAGGAGGAGAACCAACCATCTAGCTACTACATGGACCCGTAGTCCAAGGATGAACTACTTACGCATCACACCGGAGGCTTGCATGATGATGAAGAAGGCCTCCAGGGTGAATTCTCCCCTCCGACAGGGTGCCGGGAAGAGCTTCAGATCCCTCCCGATCTAGGGATGGAGATGACGGCGGCTACAGACTCTTTCGTGAAATTTTGATCGGGTCCTTAGGGTTTCTGTATTAGAGGCATCTTATAGGCGAAAGGGGAGGCCGATGGGGTGCCCTAGGCGGCCACACCACCCCCTAGCGTGGGACAGGCCTGGCCGCGTGGCCAGGTGGTGTGGCGGCCCTCTGGCCCCTGTCCGCCTCGTATTCTGGCTCCGTGTCCCCCTCGGTGAAAAACTGACTTTGGCTTTTGTCCCGTCCAATTCCGAGAATATTTATTTTATGACTTTCCTGGAACGAAAAACAGCAGAAAACATGCAGCTGGCACTGTGGCATCTTGTTAATAGGTTAGTCCAAGAAAGTATATAGAAAGTACTCCAAAGTGTGGACAAAACATAAGAAAGTAGATAAAACCAAGCATGGAACATCAAAAATTATGGATAAGTTTGCAACGTATCAACCCCCCATGGGCGCCGGCCATGGGAGGGGAGGAGCCTACCCTCTCCTATAAAAGGCCCCCCTCTCCTCCCTCACAAAGTACACCTCCTCGTGAAGGATCTGTCTCCCCCTCTAGATATATTTCCCCATGGTCTCGGATTAGCGAGATACATGTTCCCGGTGGCATTTCGTCTAGAAGGAGTTGCTGCTTTAGCTGATTCGCTGGAGCGAGGAGGTGGAGGTTGTTCGGTGGCCTGAACGTGTGTGCGAGGACGGATGCGCTGCTGATTTGCGGCGCTAGGACTTCCACACGATCTTGAGATCGGCAAGCGTATGACTACATCATCCACGAGTTCCAACTCGTTAACAAAGCTTTGTTGTCTTCGAGGGTAAGTTCTCCATGGATGTATATTCACCCATTGCTTGTATCTAGTAGATAGATCTTGGCGTATAGTTCCCATCTTAGGAATTTTTTTGTTTTCTATGCTGCGAACCCAACAATACCTTACGATGTTTTGCCTGTTTTGCTTGAAGAAATTGTGCATCTGATTCTTTTCGCGAAGAACGTAGATGTCTGTCGCATAATATTTACCGTCTCTTTTTCATTATATACCAGGTGGTATGTGATTTGAGGAAACATGTGGGATACTCTTTTACATTCCGGAGGCAGCTGGGTTTTGAGCATGTCAGGTCCTGATCATATGTCATTAGTCATTGTTGATGTGAAATGTGAAACTATTTGTAAGATGTATCAATCATGGTTTTTCCTCGAGGAACAAATTTGTTGCTGAAATCTGGTGTTTTCTCAAATCTTGTACTCCCTCCGTCCCAAAATAAGTGACTTGAGTTTATCTAGATTCGTATGTATCTATATACTAAAACATGTCTAGATACATCCAAGTCTAAACAAACCCACGTCACTTATTTTGGGATAGCGGGAGTACTACTATTTCTAAGAACTGCATGCGTCATCGTTGGTATTAGCCGTGATGGAGATTCCTTGGAATTATATTCGATACCATCTGTGCAAACTACCTGTCGGTGTTCCATTGTTATGCTGAGCAAGCTATCTGTTTGTGCTCTATTGTTATGCTGGATTGGAGTCAGAACTTGCATCTGAAGTCTGAGCTGCTGCGTTGTCTTACCGGGCGGTTTTAACGTTGTTAGCTATAGCAATTTTAGGCATTCTAACTTTGCTTTTTGTACACCTCTAAAGAACTTTCTTTGATACTCTGACCTCTAAAGAGATGGATCCTTTGGTTGACATAGTCAAGGAAATCTTCAACCTACAGAGAACCACTAACGGATCATTTATAAATAATTCAATGATCTAAAAATTTACTTCCACCAATCCAAATTAATGTTCTTAAATTTGTTTAGATTTGGATATATCTAGCACTAAAACATGACTATATACATTTGAATCTACATAAATCTGAGAACATCAATATGGATCGGAGAAAGTATAAAAATCTAAAACCAACCATTGCAGAAAGCAAATGAATATAGACTGCAGCCTGTAGAAATCATGGGCAATCGAAGAGTAGTTGAACGGCGAAGAAGACACAAAAGGAGATCCATTACTTGCACAAACAATGATCGCTGGGCCACTGTACCCGTGGATGCAACAACGAAATGAGATTGGGGCCTCTGCATGGATGGGCGACTGATTAGTTCGTCATGGCGTTGTCTCGAACTGGGCGTTACAAATGTTGGGCCGGAGCCTGACTAACCTGTTGTGCAGATTTCTTAACTAGTATAAATTGTACTAGTCTTCTTTTTGGCACTAGTATAAACTGTTAGGAGCCTTTAGATGCACTAAAATAGAGGGCTATTATTTATTTGGGGTACAACAAAAGAACTCTATTTTAAATTGGAGGGAGTACATCTTACGTGTACTTTCCAAACATAGACAGATGCCCTGCGCCACGCCATATAAACTGGGTATATTCGGGGATCTCATAACATTCTTGTCGATCCGGTCGAGAGACAGACATACTACCGATCATGGCGATGTCCTCGTCATCAGTCCGTCTTCGCGGCGCGCTGCTGCTGACTGCAGCGACAGCAGCTGCTGATTCTGTTTCAGAAGCCACGGCGGAGCTCGACAAGCAAAAAAGTAGTATCCTCCTCACAGCGGTGGAGCTGCTCAACCATCTGCCGCGTAG
Organism: Avena eriantha; assembly: GCA_910589775.1. Taxonomy (NCBI): domain Eukaryota; kingdom Viridiplantae; phylum Streptophyta; class Magnoliopsida; order Poales; family Poaceae; genus Avena; species Avena eriantha. Next base: position 34,849,340 of record OU342745.1, on the reverse strand, counting down.
TTGGTTCGATAGAAAACCACACTAGAACGACCACAAGATGAATGCTGCAGTGGTTGTTCTTGAGTTGCACAGCAGCCCAACAAAGTTGGTAAATACTACTACCACTATAAAAATACCACTATATGGTACCACCTCCAGGATGTGCCAGTACATGCATACAGCCAATTGAGACCGAAATGATCCCATGTTGACATCTAGTCTAGGCTACATTTCTCTACCCAGTGCTCGCTGGGTTGTTTATGCAAATGCACAACAAACAAATTCGCTTCGTGCAAATCAGAGTGTGTGCTACTGGCTAAACTAAATGGCCTTCTTCTCATCTTACCCATAGCAAAATAAAAGAATGAAGCCTCTGTCCTGATCGGCACAACTCACGTATCTTCATGGAACTGACACATACTCACACCTCGACACCTCATACTAGTAGCCACATGTTGACAACAGTCCTTGTGGGGCTGCTTTATATGCAAATCATTGCCGGCTCCCGAGCTCGATTTAGAAAATGGAGGAAATGTATTATAGCGCGGTCTCTGAACTCATGCAAAGGGGGTGAGGAGTAGTCCTTTTTATTTCTTGCGTTTTTTCGACAGCGGGTTCTGATAATAGAACAATGTAATCTCTCCCTAATCTTAATGCCATGACATGCAAGTCTTGCATTTCCTTGAAAAAAACTCATGCATAGGGCTGCATTAGACAGTTGAGCTGCTGTATGCCACCCTGCAGCTTCTGTTTTCAGAATAACATCTAGAGATTATCATCCCCAAGTCTCCCATGCCCACACTGGAAAGAAAAGAAAATGTCCAGAGATAGCATACCACATTGTGATATGTTCATGAGCCCCCTACACTAGCTACGTACCTAGAAGGTGGACACCCCAAGTGAACTCCTCTCTCCTGTTGATTTCTCGTACTTAATTTACTGGAGTACAAACCACTACAACAATCTATGTATATATATACACCATCAGGAACAATTATAGGCTTCTAGATAATCCCTATTGGATTTCCGTCTAGATAAAGGCATACTATCTTCTTGCTGGTAGTGGTAGGTGCAGCTAGACTTTATTCAATACAAGGTCGGAATCTTATATACAGAGTGAATACTCAAGACTAATAAAGTTCCCAACCAATACTCTATCATGCGCTCATGTTTACTACCCATCTGTTCCAAATTAATTGAATCATGTTCACTGAACCTAGACAGATTTTATGCAACATTTTACCTAAATCCGCGTCACTTAATTTGGAATGGAGAGATTAGTCAATTAATTCAAATATACATACACAGTTGAATGCTTCTCCTTTCGATGGACTTTAAGTTATGAAGTTAATATTTTTAGTTAGGTAATTGTGTTAAGAAAATTCCAAATATTTAAGACAAGATAACTTGTTATTCATGTTAAGAGCTTTGTTTCTCTACTTTACCTTCTATCCAAATGTTTTCCTTTGAATAGTGGGAGGGTTGTCGTATTTCAGTCAAGAATTTAACAAAAAGAGAAGTGATAAGTACCGTGATTCACCATTATAATGATCATATAACCATACTAAGTCCAGTTCACATTTAGTTACATCATGTATATATTTGAATCAACAAATCCAAGTATATTTAAAAAATTATAAGAAAATTTTCATCAATGTTTGGTTCTTCATTTTGCTTATATTACATCAAAGGTTTAATATCTATGCTTGGATATATTGCCTACTGAGGTGTAGACAAGGAAGAGGCGCTTCGTTCTGTGTTCTTGTTGACTCAAAGGTAGAATGTAGATTAATATGGAACAATTTTTTGGTCCATAATGTAGATTAAAAGAGAACGGAGGGAGCATATTCCTATCGATATTCGTTAATTATTGTATATGTAGATAAACAACATATGCATACTGGGCCTGCTTGATTTGTAGGATAGGAAAAACATAGGATTGCAATGTCATGCCCACTTCAATCCTATAGGAACCCATATGCAAGAAAGTTTGTTTGATCCATCAAAGGAAAAGCAAAGGATTCTAAGAAAGAGGTTTGGGTGGATGTTAGATTTCCTATGCAATCTAGTGCAAAGGATTCCCTAGGAAAAAATCTTATAGGAATCAATCCTACAAATCAAACAACCATTATACGAAAATTGTTATATGTTGATCCAAACTCTACAAAGTAGAGGCCAACTTCTGACGGAGCGGAGCGAGGCCCGTCGCCGGAGGCTTGGGCCGATGCGGATCGTCGAAGACCTAGGTTTCTACCGTTATATAAACCTCTTGTACGCCGCCGGCTGGGATAAGTTGCATCTGTGAAATCCCCGGCATTGTGTAAACTCTCCTCATATAGTGAAGTTTCGCTGGCTGGCGCCCGTGGTTTTTTCCCCTCTCTTTGTTGGAGAGGGTTTTCCACGTTAAATCTGTGTCCTCTTGCTGCGATTTTATTTTCGTTCTTTGTTATTTACTTGTCGCAAAGCTAACAAAAATTTCCTACGGGATTTAATCCTATAAATTTCCCATGTAAATCCTTTTAATCAAACATGCACCATTTGCAAAGAATCCTAGAGAAAGGAAAAGGCAAAGCATTCACAGGCACTGTCATGCTATAAGCTCTAAGACCATAATTAGCAATGTCAGAAGAGCATGCATGCCATTTTAGATTATGCAAGAAACCAATATATTATATGCATGTATGTACCAATTGATGCAGAGACCATGGTATACCCTTTTTGGAAGAAAAAACTACCTTCTCATTGAATTAATTTCCCGTCACTTGAGGTTAACTAAGGTAAGGGTGATAGAGGAGGCAATAAGAGATTAGAATCTAGAACTTTATTAATGCCTTGGCTGATAATATATGAGTACGCACACCCTCTTCTATATTGATGGATCTGTAAGTTGACCCCTAAAGATCTAATCATGACTTTCCAAACTAACAAGACCATATCCCTTATCGTATCTGAATGACTATGGTTGGCTGCCTCATAACTAGTGCATGATAACAATTGATGGTGTTTGACACGAAAATGTAACAAAAAAATATACGCGGGCATGTCAGTATACAAAGTATACAAAATAAAAATAAAAGAGACAAGTAAAATAGGGAAACACATCTTTATTAACTCTTGGCGAATTACAAAGTACAAATTCCCACAATTACAAATATTGCGCTTGATAAGCATCTGACATGAATCGACGATTGTGTAGTTCCAGACTCCCGGGGTCTCGCAAGACAACCCGGTTAATTACATCCACAGGATCAAACCCGCGGAATACCTCCGATTAAGCTGCGCTAATGATCATCGTTGAAGATTAGCTTTGTTCCGCGAAGCACAATCATATATGCTATCTCAACATGCACAATAATGAGAGATTTATTTGACAAGGAGGGTGGCTTTTGCCTCGTCGGTGCCCAGCCATATGGCCCTCACTTCATCAAAATAGTGTTGCTTTTGCCTCGTCAGTGCCCAGCAACGGTGTGACTATCTCATCAAAATTACGATGTGTTGATGGCATAATGATCGAGTTTCGTCGTCACTTGGCCGTAGTGTAGTCTAGCCTCGTCGGTACTAGACATAAAACAAATACAAGATTTTGTCTAGCCTCGACATAAAATGATGCATGAGATTTAAACTTCATCTCATATAGATTAGATCATGAATTCGAGTTAGGCAATTGATGAAGCATTGCCTTACTTGTTTTATCAACCAAACTCCTTTCTAAGGATCAAGGTTGAGCACCGCCGACATTGATGAAGCAATCGGCCGATGACTTTGATATAACCCATATGAACGCCGTCGATGAAGCGATCGTTTCTATGGTTGTAGCATGATTATTTTCATGCGCTTCACATGGTCAACGTCGATAAGGCGGTCGTTACCATAGGGGTGATGATCTTCACGGCCGACCCTAAAGAAGCGGTCTCACCATGGTACCAATGATCCACACGACCGACCATGACGAAGCGGTTGCACCATGATTATAAAGATTCACATGGTCAACCATGACGAAGCGGTCGTGCCATGGTTCTGATGATTCACACAGCCGACCCTGGTGAAGCGGTCGCGCCATGGTTCTAATGATTCACACGGCCGACCTAAAGAAGCGGTTGCGCCATGGTTGTAATACTGATCCACACTGCCGGCATGATAAAACAATCACAATGGTTGCAATACCAAACCACATGGCCGACATGATGAAGCAGTCGCGCCATGGTTGTAATACCGACGATTGCCATGATCTTCACGGCCGACCCTGAAGGAGCGGTCGCACCATGGTTGTAAAAAAACCCACATGATCGACCCTAATAAGAACGGTCGTGACATGGATTGTAAGGATTCATGTGGCCGACCCTGACGAAGCAGTAACATCACGGTTGTAAAAAGCCACACGGCCGACCCTGATGAAGCGGTCGCACCATGGTTGTAAAGATTCACACGACGGACCCTGACGAAGCGGTCGCGCCATGGTTGTAATACCGATCCGTACAGTTGGCTCCGGCAAAGCGGTCGTGCCATGGTTGTAATACCGATCCACACGGCCGATATGGTGAAGGTTGTAATCTCGATCTAGAAGAGAGTTGAAATATGTGGAAGAGAGGGCATGGCGTTAGTATAGCAGGCAACGGAATTATCCATCGTTGTCCTGCCGTGAAACATAACGATCTAGAAATATTTTACCTGTGAAGACACAGCAGGTTGATACAGCATGCCGGGGAAGATGTGGCCTCACATGATTATCGCGGCCGGACGGCCAATGGCCAGCTTGACCCAGACTTTGTATCTTGGCCTATATAGCTATGAATGAGAGAGGATTAATGTGGGAGTAAACGGAATTTCCATCGTTGGCTTTCACCGTGGAGCACCGCAGCCTGGCGGCCGTGCGGCGTGTATAGTAGCTTTATATAGGCGTTGGCCGGTTTGCAAGCCACGTCCACCACTGTTTCAACTGCCTAGGAGTCTATCTACACGGCCGATGCTCAAAACGCCTGGAGTTTGAACAGATAATATATCATATCCAAACGAGGTCCGTGAAGTCAGCGTATAAATACCGGCCATCCGGCCGTAGACATCAAGAAATTACACCAACGATGTACGTATAAATACTGGCCAGTAGACAGTCAAGGTAACAAATGTCTTTGCGCGTAGAGCCACGGTCGTTGTGTATTGGATGTCAGTTCTTCCCATCTTCAAAACTCTAGTCTAGTATTTGCATGGTAGCTGATCGATGTGGTGTGCTTCAAAGCTCTAGCTAGCTATCTCACTTCATGTAAAAATCTTTGGAAAATCATGTCCCTTAAACAGTTAGTCAAAATTATAATCTGTTTTTACCATTGTAACGTAGATGATGAACTCCATAAAATAAGTCCAATATTGAATATATACCTTTTACAAATATTTTACCCCTTGTAGGACCCACGTGTCATAGATAAGGTATGTGGAATATGTATTTATATTATAAACTTTTAGTACAAAAATTAGTCAAACAAATGCCCCCTCGCCGAGTGTAGTGCGTGCGGCGAAGCTAACGGATTATACTCGGGGAAAGATGACCGGTAGCCATAAATCCTTTTTCTATTTATAGAAATATTGTGTACCCAAATTATTGCTCAATACCTGATCGGTACTTCCGGCCGCTCACCGTATATATTTCTTTTCAAAGAATCAGAAGCCAGATCAATTTTATAGAGAGAGAGTCATGCATGGCTATAGATGTTAGCCCAGAATCCTCCCGGACCTATACTCCATATACACGTATTATGAATTGAAGAGGTTATTTGCTGCTCGTCACATAGCTCAACTAGTCATCCAGTACTCTCGTTTATAGCGTCTTGAAAAAGAGTTAGAGAATTCAGGCTTCGAGCAACAAGCTAGAAAAGAGCATATTGGATAAGTGTGCTCACACATATTGCGCTGATAGCAACTTATGTTGCCAAACTAGGTGGAGCCTTAGGCTAACCAAGTGCTAAACTCTAGTGTATACTCATACTACCACATGGAGTGATTGGTGGATTGATTATAACAATCTATGGTAAAATACTCATACCATATACAACAAAGAAATATGTGAATTCAATAGCGAATGACCATGCTATTAGCCTTTAAACACCCATAAGGGTGAGTACTATTACAATAGAATGTGACGGAATACTCATGCCATGTTCTAAGAGAAATCTCTCTTATTTATATGTTTTCATCGTGACCAGATGCAACATGGTGCCAGCCGATGAGGTAGTTCTTCGACTTGCCAGGGATTTGGCTGATGCAACGAACTAATTTATCCAGTTAGATGCGACCGTACAATGGTGCCATCCATCACACTTGAAGGGTTTCACAGGACGACACTGGCCGCACAGGCGCGCCTTCCTGCTCCCATAAATTGTCTCGAGTTTGGTGCAATCATAGACGATGCCAACCATCAAACTCGAAGAATTTCACACCTTGATGCTGACCGCACTGGCGCACCTTGCTGCTCCCAATATTTGAAGTGTCGGAATACCATCGACGTTGCAGATGAACTAGGAGAGGATGATGCCCCCAGTTTTGGTGTCACGATGGGACAAAAGCCTCCAGTATTGTTGTCATGGCCACCAAGGGACGATGCCCCCAGTGTGAACATTGGTTGATGTAATATCAATAATGGCGTCATGCACGACGGATGATGTTGTTGAGTAGAAATGCCTTATTATGGCTGCACAACAAATAGTTAGGGACCTCATCATTCTCTCTTAAGACCATGAGAAGAAATAAGAATCGGTGCAAGAGAAAACCAAAGAAAAACAAAAGAATTTTTTTTAAGGATTTGGGATGTTGGCTTTCCCATGGAACACCAGCTAAAAGCGTGACGTCGGAAAAGGTAACCCAAGAGCTAATCATCAGGACCTATCGGAGGACCATAACAGCTGTGGCTAGATAACTTGCTTTCGTGAGTGTATGTACTAAACAACATGCTTTCATGATGCCTTCAGAGGGATGGAAATTCATACTCTAGACTTCATGTGCCTGAGTGATCCCACGACTTCATCATGCCCCCTACGCATGCCTCAAGAACACAGAGACATAGGTAAGGATGATTAAAGTAATATGGTTATAGGATAATTGGCTTGGCGATTTTTCATGGCCATGTTGAGGGTTGGTACATGACTACTCCCCTCCTTCATTCAAACGAGTCCCCTACTTCTTGACTTGCTTGATGAAGACTTTCTTCTTTGGTTGACTCTTTTTTTTTGAAGTACTGCTTGAGTTTCACGACTTTTGATGGGATTTCCTCATTTGTAGGAGAGGATTTTATTGAGCTTCTTGGAGGATATTCCTTCGCGGTTGCTAGGGGACTCATCTTCCGAATTTAAAGAGCAGCCACACGCCTTTGTGTACTACATAGACCCTCATAGGCATTTTGGCTACGGTGGAAGAACACCCCGAGGGTGTCAAGAGGCTCACACTGAACGCAACTTTTGTTGGCCAGGCATGCCTTTCTTGCTCTTTTTCCTATAGGTTATCCTAGGGCATCGTGCCTCTATGAGCCTAAAACATGGCAATGAACATGAGAAGTATGGGACTTCAGAACAAAGAAGTATCCCGAGTATTTTCCGCCACCCTCGCTGAAAGCATGCACTTCATCATGTGTCATGTGTAGTGGGTATAGGTAATGCTCCACTTTATTTATGAAACATGCGCCACCCTCAAACTAGCTCGAGGGTGCCCAATTCTTCAATCACTAGCATGGTGTGTTTAGGGAAAGCCATTTTTTGTAGGACATTGACGTCCATGGTTTTTTTTAAAAATCTTTTTTTAGGAAAAAAAATAAAAAAAATGGAAGATGAATAAAAAATAGAGAAAGCAGCAAATTGGCGTGCGGAGATGGTCACGCATAGTATTTCTTTAGGTACCTCCCATTAATAGGAGGCATTGAACGTTCCCCATGTTGATTGATAAGCTGATATGCACCGCCGTCATACACTTGCTCAATAACAAATGGTCCTTCCCATTTAGGCAAGTTTTCCTTTAGCTTTACCTTTCACCACAATGGGGCGCCTAAGTACAAGAACAAGTTCTCCCTTTCGAAAAACACGTGTCTTAACAAGTTTGTCATATGAATGCATCATGTTGCGACGGTATAACTCTAAATCTCGGAGTGCATTTAGTCGATCTTCTTCCAAGGAATCTAACTACTGAAAGCGCAGCTGGATTTGCTCATCTTGGGTAATCTCATCATGAATAGCCACTCTTAGGGATGGAAGCTCCACCTCCGGAGGAAGAATAGTCTCACTCCCATATACTAGGGAGTATGGTGTAGCTTGAGTTGGTGTACGAACCGTAACACGGTACGCCCATAAGGCTTCATAGAGACGATCATGCCAATCACGGTGATGCTTATGAACTGTCTTTTTCAAAATCTAGCCAAGGGTCTTATTAAATGCTTCAATTAACCTATTAGCATGTGGATAATATCTCGTGGAATAATTTCATTGGATTTTATATTTGGACATGAACTTGACCATTTTACAGGACTTAAAAGCCTTGGCATTATCCGAAGTAATGCGATGTGGAATTCCAAAGCGATAAATGATATTACGCTCTAGAAAGTTTATAACATTATCACTCTTCACTTCCCTCAGTGGTATTGCTTCTGCCCACCTAGAGAAGTAGTATGTTGCTGCAAGTATGAACTTGTGCCCCCTAGAAGATGGTGGCTCAAATGGACCAACGACATCTATACCCCATGCGTCAAATGGCCATGCCGGTACAGTTGGATGTAGTGGAACGGGTGGTTGGTGATTTACGACACCATGAATTTGGCAGCTATGACATGATCTACTCCGAGGCAGTATGCCACAATTCCTGGCCAATAGTAGTTGCTTAGCTTGATACTATGCTACATTTTCCATCCACTTAGGTGCCCACCCCACACACCATGATGGATTTCTTACAAAATTTGATCTGCTTCAGTTCTTGACACACACCGTAGCAACATTTCTTGTCCAAAAGAATGCCGATACAAAGTCCTTGCTTTGACTACATAGGAAGGCAAGAATCGTTGCAACCTGCGCCTTTCCACTACATCACTTGGCAGTGTCCCATGATTAAAGTAATCAAGGATCGGCTTGTGCTTGTCATCGTCGATGCTAACATTGGCTACATCATGGCATCATACTCTTGTGGTATTAACTCCAGTACAGCCAGAAGGAGCCATGTTTCTGCTATTTTTAATTGAGTGGGCTTCCCTTCAGGGAGCACTAACGCTAATACAAGTTTATCCAACATGTCAAAAATAAAAAATGTGCTTATTAGCATTTTTATGTAATAATGGGACCCGACAATCTCTCTATTATTGCAGATTGTTTGTACAAAAACCTGTCAAATAGATACCATTGAAGTGTAGTTCTCACAATAAGCCACAAGGACTAGACTCAGGTAATATGATGCGTGACACATTTGTCATGTATCTAATCTTTTATAGATCACACCGTATGTTCTCAAATCTTCCTATTAGGCCATGAATCAGTGCTTGTGCCGGTTGATAAATCGGTTCGGTGTTGTATTCTGACTCCAAGCATTGGTATCAAAGGAGGAATATGAGTTATATGCACACAATCTGAGGCGACGGCCGTTTGTCTTATAAGGCCAAAATAGCTCACACTAGAAGTAGTGGAGCGTGATGTTTAAGAGTTGAGAATCAACTAGGAAACCATATCGCTCTGATCCAACATCGAAGATGGCTTCAGTTTGCCAGGTATCTTTCCATTCTTGCTCATAATGTGATGGCCAACGCGACAAGAGGCAGGGCATCCGCGTGAATGGTGTCGCGACACGGCTGACAAGATATACGTCGGCCCAAAGACGACAACGGGCCCTTAGGGATCCTCAGGTTGCAAAAGCACAGGGGTGACAGAGCGGGCACCCATAAAAGGCATGTCAAAGCCATCGACAACAAATACAAACAAGACACTCAAGGACGTGCTTCTTGGAGATATATTCCCCAAGAACTGCAAGTAGTGCCTCATTGCTCAATTGTTTAGTTTTCTTCTTCTTTAAAACATACCCACCTTGACTATTTTCAGGAGGGTTCCAATCATATGGCGGCCCCAATTTATATAACAGGCTAGCCAGAGAGGTGTCAAAGAGTCAAAGGGAGAAGTGATACTCTGGCGTGAGGACTTGAACTATTTTCATGACATTGAGCAAGGATCGTTCATGTCTGAGGATGAAAGTTTGGTATAGAGCAGCACATATGACTTCATGATTCGAGTCACCTAAATGCTTGCCTCTCCGGCGGGATCGGAAAATTGTTAGTGAACCAGAGGCTAAGTCTTCTGTAGAGCTTTAGGATAAATAGCATCCCTCCTCGAGCATGATTGTGCCAACATCGACGACAAGATTTATCAAGTTGTTGCCTGACCTTTCAGATATATATTGTCTAGCATGTGCCTTACTTGGGAACCAATAATGTGTGAGTGCCCGAGTACATTGAAAAAATGCGTTAAGTCACTTTGCACACGATGAAGTAGTGATAGCCGTCCCCAATCTTTGCATGGAATATTTGTCATGTAACAAAGTGCTTATATAGCCGCAAAGAAGATTGTAAATACTTGAAGAAGGACGATATCCTCCGAAGGATCATGACTTCCATTCATCACAACAGAGAAAGATGAGATATCTTCTCCACACAACATATGATGCACGTGTCTAGAGACCAGGTGATATATGCGGCAGTTCTAGCTACCACCATGGCAATGGACGAGAATGCCAAGCGCTTCATGAAAATTAATGGACAATGGGATAAGAGTATCAATAGTCACTGAGGCACGATTATGCGTTGATAAGGCCAACTTCAAAAAACTTCACTTGTGTTCCATTATTTCAGCCATACACATACCAAGATGTTAATATCATCCGCATATAGAATATTTTTTACTATGACCCATATGTTTTATTTTTGCTATGCACGTATAATTCATGTGCATTCTTTTTAAATGCCCCCAGGTAGATGCTTGCTAGGCTTAGGCAAATGTATGCATGCCTTCACATATACCCTCGAATGATAGAAGAAGAAAGTATTCAAGCCAATACAAACAATTTCATGACACCGGTGCTTATGGACCTCGGCGTTCCTATGAACATGATGTATAACTAGTGGACCACTCATAGTCCAGCAAAAATGAAGTTGGGTGCTAGCTTGAGAATACTATTATGTCGTCAACACATCTTGAACTATAGTGTGGTAGCGGAAAAACATGCTACATGTGTAGTGAATGCTGCCACTCCACCTGTAGCTTTGGATGTAGGTTGAAATTTAAAACCATTATGTATAATTTCGTCAATTCTATTGCGATCATCTAGCTTTGACGGTGCAATCCAATAATAGAACTAAGGGATTTCACGGTTACACCTGAACCATGGGGATCTTCATTGTCAGCATGCGACATATTTAATTGCTATAATGCCAACGACCGAACTCGAAGAGGTTCACATTGGTGGCCTGCTTCACTACCCCATAAATATGTACATGCTGGCGAAGGATTGTGCCACTTCATTGTGTAATTGTACCAATTACTCTGAAACACATAATTTCCATGGTACGATCAAAACCATGTGACTTGTCCTTGAGATTTTATGAATAGGCATTCCAAACGGAATATGGAATAATGTACCAGCCAAATAGGGTTTTTGACGTTTTAGCAGGACAGTTTGCAGTAACGAGAGACTATGCTCGTCGTTTTGATAGCCTTGTTAGAATCATGAGACTAGTATACATGGAAAACCACATGCTCATTTGTTGATTAGTAACCGGTGAATATTGATGTTTCTAGTGACAAAGCATTCTTGCTCAGACAAAAAATGTCCTTAGCATCGAGCGGTGTGGATGTCATCCATCTCAGAAGCTCACCAATGGAGATCTAGCATCGCCCCCAAGAATCAGGCATAGTATTAAAACGCCACACCGTTGAGAGCTACATCGGTGTTCTTGAGAACGCCTTGAGAAAATGTTGGTCCTTTCCTTCATGGTGTGTTGGAAAAGAACAAGAACGAAGCATATATCATCCATGCGAGCCTGGCAATTAGCATGAATGTGTGGCGGTATGTATAATGCTTCATCACTGTCATCCATGGACCCTTTTTTATGTATTGACCATCATGTATGGTACTCCAAACAACAACACCAAGGAGATCACTTTCTATTTTCAGTGAAACTCATATGCCTGGTATATGGAAGGAAACGATGCCTAGAGGCATGAATCTCATGCAAATGCGTAGAGCACCGGAGCACTATGTGCATGGACAATGCACTTCTTTGTTCTTCATGAAGGAAGGAAGGAAGGAAGGAAGGAAGGAAGGGGTATATGCAACATCCCCACCGTCCGATACAAGGATTTTGTATGTAGTACGTGCAGACGCAGACAAATGTACAATTCTTCCTTAACCCAGTTCACACCAATGATTAACTTGTTTTCATCCGAAAATTAACTTTCAAAGAAGAAATCTTCTGACAATGGAGAAAAAGGAAAGTACGAGACCTGGATCTGTTTCAGCAAGCATATACCATGCCAAATACGTGCATGAACCATGCACTTCTAATTTTTTCCCTCAAAGGAACACCTCTAGTAGGCTCATGGCTAGGTATCTTGCTTGCATGCAAAATTGAAAACATGTATACTTTCGGAGGAAGATCGTCAATACATGCCAAGAAAACATTGAGGGGATGCCACAACATTGGCTATCCTAGAAAAAATTCTTTCAGTGCCAACTTCTTTGAGAATTCCTGCCGAAAGACTACAACTCTTCTTTTAGACTGTCAGAGCAACAACCAATAGGTGTTAAGATTTCACCTACTAATCTTGGCCCTAGTCATTAGGATCAACCAGAGATATATTTCACTGATTGTATGAACCCCAAGCTATGATCGCTTAAGGGGCTCTATTTATGGGGCGTTGGTCGATCTACTCAACACCCTGCATCATATATAGGCAGGTTATTATATATCCGGAATCACACAATAACGCAGCGCTAACAGACGTCATGCATAAATGACGTTGAGCATATGGAAAAAATCATCCACGTCTTGCTACATGTTTATATAAGCAACGAAAGCACTTTTAACACGTGTATTTCAGAGTATTCACTTTCCAAAATTGATCAGCGATCCGAGCTGGGTAATGCTTCACGACAATAGTGTCAAAACATGTCTCTAGCCTCAATAATGCTAGTGGCTAGGAAGAACTCACTATATCGGAGAAAATTCTTTGACTCCGTGGACCATCATGTTATATATAAAAGAACTCATGATCTTGATGATCAAGCTTCAAATTACAACCGCAAGCCATCTATCCAGTGTGCCATGAACTTTATTTAGCACATATTAATTCAGGTATGTGCTTTGAACATGCAGGGCGCTGTATTTTTTTGGCAACGTCCCAGTGCGTTATCTTTGATCCGGTGAACCCCCGGATGAGAAAGAGGTTTAGCCGATCAGTGATATGTTTTTAGCTGGACTCACTATATGCTGACAGAATTTATTTCTCCAAGCAAGGCCTCCCGCATAAAGCTTTGGATGGCCAGAGCGAGAAGAATTATATCGAGAAGAGCCTTATACATGATAATCTTGCGTGGTGATCTTGACAAGAAGAGAAAGAACGGAAGGTGCATAGATGCCATGCATTCCTTTAGTAAGCAAATGGAACACCGAGAGGCAGACTATATGTCCCATGTAGGCAATGTATATTATTTTGGCACTTTCATGATGAGCTTATGCAGCAACTCCCCCGGTTAGTACTTCTCAATAAGGATACTTTGCTGCACACCACCACGCACAAACCATACTTTTGATTGTTGGTTAAACAAATTGTGACCTTGAAGATCATGGGTATCCTCCTCGATACAAGATGTTTCTCTTTTTCTCAACAAAGAAGAAGATGCCAAAACTCAACCGGCCAAATGCTTCTGAACAAAAATACTTGTATATGCGTGCGATGAACACACATTTTAAACTTCCGTTGATGCCGATGAAACTTGTTTTTCAACGACAATTTTCTCTCAACGAAGAATGTGTGCATGACTCATCTGCACTACACCTTTTTTATTTAAAAGAATACCTCTAGCATATCCTTCACTAGGTACTTGTGAATATTTGGGTGCATGCAAAATTGCAAACACGCACATAATACTTTTTGTAGGAAGAGCCTCGGCTCATGCCTAGAAAATTTGACGATGATCGGAATGCAGCAGAGATGGGAGGAGAATTAGGTCCCATCGGGCGTGCCATTTTGTTTGACACAAAAATGTAACAAAAAAATATACGCGGGCGTGCCGGTATACAAAATAAAAATAAAAGAGACAAGTAAAATAGGGAAACACATCTTTATTAGCTCGTGTGAATTACAAAGTACAATTTCCCACAATTACAAATATTGCGCTTGATAAGCATCTGACATGAATCGACGATTGTGTAGTTCCAGACTCCCGGGGTCTCGCAAGACAACCCGGTTAATTACATCCACAGGATCAAACCCGCGGAATACCTCCGATTAAGCTGCGTTAATGATCATCGTTGAAGATTAGCTTTGTTCCGCGAAGCACAATCATATATGCTATCTCAACATGCACAATAATGAGAGATTTATTTGACAAGGAGGGTGGCTTTTGCCTCGTCGGTGCCCAGCCATATGGCCCTCACTTCATCAAAATAGTGTTGCTTTTGCCTCGTCAGTGCCCAGCAACGGTGTGACTATCTCATCAAAATTACGATGTGTTGATGGCATAATGATCGAGTTTCGTCGTCACTTGGCCGTAGTGTAGTCTAGCCTCGTCGGTACTAGACATAAAACAAATACAAGATTTTGTCTAGCCTCGACATAAAATGATGCATGAGATTTAAACTTCATCTCATATAGATTAGATCATGAATTCGAGTTAGGCAATTGATGAAGCATTGCCTTACCTGTTTTATCAACCAAACTCCTTTCTAAGGATCAAGGTTGAGCACCGCCGACATTGATGAAGCAATCGGCCGATGACTTTGATATAACCCATATGAATGCCATCGACGAAGCGATCGTTTCTATGGTTGTAGCATGATTATTTTCATGCGCTTCACATGGTCAACGTCGATAAGGCGGTCGTTACCATAGGGGTGATGATCTTCACGGCCGACCCTAAAGAAGCGGTCTCACCATGGTACCAATGATCCACACGACCGACCATGACGAAGCGGTTGCACCATGATTATAAAGATTCACATGGTCAACCATGACGAAGCGGTCTTGCCATGGTTCTGATGATTCACACAGCCGACCCTGGTGAAGCGGTCGCGCCATGGTTCTAATGATTCACACGGCCGACCTAAAGAAGCGGTTGCGCCATGGTTGTAATACTGATCCACACTGCCGGCATGATAAAACAATCACAATGGTTGCAATACCAAACCACATGGCCGACATGATGAAGCAGTCGCGCCATGGTTGTAATACCGACGATTGCCATGATCTTCACGACCGACCCTGAAGAAGCGGTCGCACCATGGTTGTAAAAAAACCCACATGATCGACCCTAATAAGAACGGTCGTGACATGGATTGTAAGGATTCATGTGGCCGACCCTGACGAAGCAGTCACACCACGGTTGTAAAAAGCCACACGGCCGACCCTGATGAAGCGGTCGCACCATGGTTGTAAAGATTCACACGACGGACCCTGACGAAGCGGTCGCACCATGGTTGTAATACCGATCCGTACAGTTGGCTCCGGCAAAGCGGTCGTGCCATGGTTGTAATACCGATCCACACGGCCGATATGGTGAAGGTTGTAATCTCGATCTAGAAGAGAGTTGAAATATGTGGAAGAGAGGGCATGGCGTTAGTATAGCAGGCAACGGAATTATCCATTGTTGCCCTGCCGTGAAACATACCGATCTAGAAATATTTTACCTTTGAAGACACAGCAGGTTGATACAGCATGCCGGGGAAGATGTGGCCTCGCATGATTATCGCGGCCGGACGGCCAATGGCCAGCTTGACCCAGACTTTGTATCTTGGCCTATATAGCTATGAATGAGAGAGGATTAATGTGGGAGTAAACGGAATTTCCATCGTTGGCTCTCACCGTGGAGCACCGCAGCCTGGCGGCCGTCCGGCGTGTCGCCCTCCTCCCCTGAACGAGGAGTCTAGTAGCTTTATATAGGCGTTGGCCGGTTTGAACAGATAATATATCATACCCAAATGAGGTCCGTGAAGTCAGCGTATAAATACCGGCCATCCGGCCGTAGACATCAAGAAATTACACCAACGATGTACGTATAAATACTGGCCAGTAGACAGTCAAGGTAACAAATGTCTTTGCGCGTAGAGCCACGATCGTTGTGTATTGGATGTCAGCTCTTCCCATCTTTAAAACTCTAGTCTCGTATTTGCATGGCAGCTGATCGATGTGGTGTGCTCCAAAGCTCTAGCTAGCTATCTCACTTCATGTAAAAATCTTTGGAAAATCATGTCCCTTAAACTGTTAGTCAAAATTATAATCTGTTTTTACCATTGTAATGTAGATGATGAACTCCATAAAATAAGTCTAATATTGAATATATACCCTTTTACAAATATTTTACCCTTTGTGGGACCCACGTGTCATAGATAAGGTCTGTGGAATATATATTTATATTATGAACTTTTAGTACAAAAATTTGTCAAACAGATGGCTAGAGATTTCCTATCATGGAACACATAACATTGATGTTGCGACAACCACCAAATGCATAGCAAGGAAGCTAAATGCGGATCTAGGAGGAGTCAAATCTTGGAACATGATTTATCACATGTGCTACCTACCAGAATCGCACTTAGATCGATGGAGACCTATAAAGGAAAAAATGGTTCCTGATGAAATCATATCATTTATCATTCATGTATATGCATGTATGACTTCAAGAAAAAATAAATCTCCTAAATATGAATCTCTTTGAATCAAGGAGAGACATTCTAGGGAAAAAGTAGATTTTAAATGTAAAAGTTGTTCGCAATTTGCACTAGCGAAGAGTGTCTGGGAGGTACACCCTAGCCAACAACATGATGGTGCGAAGATAAGTGTATGTTTTTGTGTTTTTTTTTGGAGACAGTCCAACTTTACTGGTTAACTAAACAAGCAGGAAAGATCGAAGATGCCAAAACAACTACAAACCCTCTTCTCCTCGTTTTTATTAAACTTGTTTTACTTATTTATATTATATACTGGTTGAATACCCGTGCGTTGCTACGGTCCATTAAAAATTTATCAACATACATATCACACATGTGAACGTAAATCCCATTCTAATAATTACATATATAGAAAGATGAGCACGTACTAATCCTAATTCATTATATTTTGCACTTTGCATAATTTGACGACATATGCATATGGCGTGCACTTGCCAAGGAATAAAATGCAATCAATCAAAAACCTTCCAGAAAAAGAGTGAATCCATATTGCACTATAGTTGAGAGCTACCAGCTACATGGAAATCAAATATGCAGGCTGTATGGTAAGAAAAAGTCAGTGAATTCAACAAGAGTATAATTTTAAGTTGTATTAGCTAGAATTTGGCCCAGAAAAAGTTTAAGCCACAGTACCTAAGCGAGAGAAGTATATGTGGTAGATTTACTCAAGACATGTTGTGTCAAATAGGTGGCCTGCGGTTTCGAAATTTTGAAAATATCTAAAAGAAAAAATATGCCGAATAAAGCACATTTAGTCTGACAGTTTAAATGATAACAATACCGAGTTTAAACAAGTAACTATTATGAAATATCTTGGAAGCCAATACTATGAAGTTTGTCTCGGCATATGAAAAATTATCTTCTTCATTGATGACATGAATGTTTCTTCTCCACATTTACAACCACACTCCTTCCGGCCATCCCAAATCTGTTGTAACACCCCCTCACTCTTAGCTGCCATGATGCAAATTATTCAGGAGAGGAGAATATGTGAAACACTGGAAGTCTAGACTCAAGTCATAAAGAACCCAATGGTCCATCAGTGGAAATAATGTTGGATCATAAGTAGATGCAATATTCCCAGTGTTTCTTATCATTCGAGTATAATGATGATGATTCTTTCTCAAGCGAGAAACAAAGTCTACAAAAAACAGAATTATGTACCAGCCTTCTGGAAGCAAATATAAAAAGCTCTCTCTAGTATAATAATTCCAGACATAATATTCCTTTCAAGTTCAGAAACAACAAGCAGTGTTTTTTTTCTATTCACAAAGATCACTCTGGACATGGGAAGTGTTTACGTTTCTTAGTCAGAAAGAATCAAAATAAAGTATACTACAATAACAAATATATAGCATCCACCCAACGAGAGTCCATGAAAGTACTTTATTTTCCACCTTCGCAATCCTGTGATTCACTTCTAGTAATGCCTCGGAACACAAGTTGAGCTAATATTTAACATTGCCAATGATATGTCAGGAGAGTTGTTTATAAGAGCTTCTGCAAGAAAGCTTTTCATATTGCAACGAACTTGGTGCGAAGTGAAATCAAATTTGTATTTTCTTTTTGGCCCATCCAGCTATGCAAAGATTTTTTTTATTAAACCACCAGAAGTAACCTTATCACCAGTGTACGCCCAGGGACGGAGCCAGGATTTCAGCACGAGGGGGGCGAAGAAGACACCTATATTTTTTTCTCAATGCTTGCATTAATCCGTGTCATTTTAGTATTAGAAGAAAACTTGTGGAGATAACATCACAATATTTAAGATCTTAATATCTAACATAGAAACATTGTTTGACAATAAAGAGTGGAGGTTTGATTTTCACTAAATTAAATTTAGCTCGAGGACTATAAAGCTCATTGAATCGATTCAACAATCTCATTGGAGGTGATCTTCTAGCAATTTCTTTTCCAGTGCAATTATTGTGTAATTATCTCTCAATGAACAAAAGACACGTCTAATATAAAAATTAATCAACTGCCCTATAAACAAATATAGACGTCGATTCAATTAATTAGACTATAGGTTATGAACTAGAGAAGTGCTTGAACCAATTGGTCTACACAAGCACGAGCAGACAACCGAAGATTTCCTAATTAAGTTTTACTTTCTACCATTCGACTTCCATGGTTTAGAAAGGCAAAATTTGATCTAATATTAAGAGCTAAGGACTAAAACTATACGACAAATCAGAGTTAGATAGGACGATTAAATACCCTACTCCATGCCTCGTCGCCGCAGAAACCTTGCGGCCGGCCGGCCGGCAGTGCGCCCGCGCGTGCAGCTGCGGTTTGTAGATCATTGTTCGATCACCCGCTTGCTTCCCACCTTTTTGTTCGATCCAATCCAATGGTAGTCGGAATCGAAACCGCCCTGACCAGCAGCCGCCGGAAACAGCGTGTGCGTGCTGCAAGTCTTCTGTAGTGGGCTATCTGTTACTTGGTTATCCGCTATTATCGCTAGATGGGCTGATGAGCAGATGGGCTTGCGAGCATTGTGTTCTGTCAATCTGTTACACGACAACAGCGGGGGCGAACTAAGCGCCAGAGGCCGAAATTATCCTCTCGCTAATCGCTTTTTGGGGGGGGGGGGGGGGGGGGGGGGGTCCCCCCTGTCTCCGTCCCTGTGTACGCCTGATTCAAAAGCAAAGATCAGGCAAAATTCCATAGATTAACTAAAACTGCATTGCGTATACTACATAATGCATAGAGATACGAAAGATAAATAAGTACTCCTTGCATCCTAAATGATGTCGCTAAATTTGGATGGTATAGTGCTAAATAGTACCTTGATGCAAAGTTTGCGACATCCTTTTCAGAATGGGGGGAGTAGGTATTTTGACACATATTTTCACCAGTGTTGGGTTTTCTGTATTGTACAATGATATAATCGAGTGATCTAAAATTATCTTAAAAAAAGAGTGATCTAAATTAACTGCCTTAATCATTTGTGAAATCTTAGACATCACTGCGCGGCTGAGTACCAAATATCTATTTTTATATGAATTCTTGAAAATTTCATCGGAATTTCATGATGTGAACCAGATGGCCGTGATTATTGTTTCTACTCCCTGCTGCTTCCCAAAATGAAAGTCCTATTTGTTTTTCCTTAAGTTCACTTCTTAAAAAGTTTAACCTTTGAAGAAATGTCACTTTTTGTAGAAATGAATATTATTGTCTATATGGCCTATGCAGGGATGGGTACGTGCCATGTAAAATCGATTTTATTGCAACTCCACACGGGCAGCGACACAACTCGGCTGATGGCTTCCCTGCCCGCACAGTTAGCCAATATTACATCGTACTAGATCAGTAATAATCATCGGAGACTACCTTGCAGCTAGGAACAATTCTTTACGGCCTCCATTCTAGCTTTCATCTACTCAACACAAAATAGCACATCGGCGTTGACACAAAATCTCTGCCGCTTCTCCTTGTTAGCGATAGTACTATTTCTCTCCGTGTAACTCTTTGTATCTCTCTCTAACACGGCTGGACTCCTAGTCCAATACGTGATGTAAACCGGCTATTCACGTATATATATACATGGTACGAGGGACTCGGAACTGGTCCGAGTAGAGCCTCTCTACCTGATCGTTTAGCGATTTTTTTATGGTATCAGAGCCGCTTTTCCGTCGCTCCAACTTGATCGCCCAGAATTGTACGTCTCCATCGCCTGAAGCCGCCGCTTCATCATCCTCTCCGCGCCGACATGTCAACCTCGGCCTCGACAATCAACCTCGGCGCTCCGCCGTCAGACAAACTGACACGCGCCAATTATTCCATGTGGCGTACCCAAGTACTGCCGCCGATTCGCGGAGCTCGGCTCGTTGGACTACTTGATGGATCTGACGTTGCTCCGCCTGAAACGCTGGTCGTGGAACCAGCGGACAAAACCACCAACACAGAAGCCTAGACTTCCCCCAATCCGGCGTACGATGCTTGGATTTCTCGAGATCAGATTGTTCTCGGATATCTCCTTCAGTCGCTCTCCCCGGAGGTACTCCCTCATGTTCATCGGGTCGAGCATTCTGCTAGGGTATGGCAGGCCATAGAAGAGATGTTCGCCTCCCAGAGCGAAGCCAAGATCACGAATCTTCGGATAGCCTTGGCAAACACCAAGAAACTCAACATGACCACGTCACAGTTCCTCACCACGATGCAAGGGATTGTTGACGAACTCGCAACTGCAGGGTGCCCAGTTTCCACACGGGAGCATGTCTCCTTTGTTCTTGCAGGGCTTGGCGCACGCTATAATTCTCTCGTCGCCGCTCTTGGGGTGGTCACCACTCCCATCTCCCTGAGTTCCCTCTACGCGCAGCTGCACGCATATGATCAACGCCAAGAGATGCTGGATGGATCCTCTAGCACTGATTTTGAGACGTCGGCGAACCTAGCCTCACGCCAACGACGTCCGAACTACACCAATAGACCACGAGGCGATCGTGGTGGCCGTGACGACCACTGGACCAACCGCCGTGACGACCGCCATGGTGATGATCGTGGGCCTCGCTGGACCGAACGCCGTGATGACCACCGCGGTGATGATCGTGGGTCTCGCCCTGGACGTGGTGGTGGCTGTGTGCCTTCTGGAGGAGGGCGTGGTCGCGGACGTGGTCGTCGCCGCACTACTCCATGGGTGGATGTCACTTGTCAAATTTGCAACAGGGAAGGACATCCCGCTAAGGACTGTTGGTGGCGTTTTGAAGATGATGCTGATTTTGATAAGGAGGCTCATGCAATCTCCTATGGCGTGGATACTAACTGGTACTCCGATACCGGTGCTACGCATCACGTCACTAGCGAGCTCAATAATCTGACGGTCCGTGATAGGTACAACGGCTACGACAAGGTCAACACTGCCAATGGGCAAGGTATGGATATTACTCATGTTGGTCACTCAATTGTTCGTCACCCTGTTCAAAATTTCCACCTTCGAAATATCTTACATGTTCCCACCGCTTCAAAAAATCTTCTTTCTGTCCATCGCTTTACTTATGATAATGGAGTATTTCTCGAATTTCATCCCTTCTTCTTTTTGATCAAGGATCAGGTCACACAGAAAATAATCCATAGAGGACGGTGCGTTGGCGGTCTTTATCCCCTTATTTCATCTTTGGTCCCGTCATCCTCGTCGCAGAAGCATGCGTTTGTTGCTGCCAAGCCCTCCCAAGCACAGTGGCATAGTCGTCTTGGTCATCCGTCCTCCATTATCGTTAGTCAAGTCATTAGTAAAAATAAACTCCGTTTTAGTCGAGATTCTAGTTTTCAGTCGGTATGTGATTCATGTCAGCAAGCTAAGAGTCACCAGCTTCCCTATCCTATCTCCAACAGTGTTTCTACAGCTCCTCTACAATTAGTTTTTACTGATGTATGGGGTCCTGCATCTACTTATGTTGGTAGTCATAATTACTATGTAAGTTTTATTGATGACTATAGTAAGTTTACATGGATTTATCTTCTTAAAAAGAGATCTGATGTGTTTAATGCGTTTATCAATTTTCAAAAACTTGTTGAACGCAAGCTTGGTAAGAAAATTCTTACTATCTAGTCTGATTGGGGAAGCGAGTATGTTCGACTTAACTCTTTCTTCCAAACACAGGGAATTGCTCATCATGTTTCCTGTCCTCATGCGCACCAACAAAACAGCTCAGCAGAGCGCAAGCATCGCCATATAGTTGAAGTGGGATTAGCTCTTCTTGCCCATGCTCATATGCCTCTTAAATTTTGGGATGAGGCATTCCTTACCGCCACCTACCTCATTAATATGCTTCCTAGTAAAGTCATTAAGAACGATACACCTGTTCATCGTCTTCTTCACACTCGGCCAGATTATGCTTCCCTTCGTGTGTTTGGATGTGCTTGCTGGCCTAATCTTCGTCCTTACAACAAACACAAGCTAGCTTTCCGCTCGAAAAAATGTGTTTTCCTAGGCTATAGCCCACTTCACAAAGGGGTCAAGTGTCTCGATGCGTCTTCTGGACATGTGTATATTTCTCGTGATGTTGTATTTGACGAGGCTGTGTTTCCCTTCAAATCTCTTCGTCCAAATGCTGGTGCTTTACTTCGACAAGAGATTCTTTTACTTGATCCTTCGCTTCTTAATTTTGAACATGGGAAAGAACATATTGATGATTCAAGCGTGACTAATATTCCTGCTAATCCTGTTGCTAGAATTGTTCCTGATGTTGTACAGGTTACCGGGAGAAGAACTGACGAAATTGGTCAAGATTTGATTGAAAATACTACTTCAAATGACCAACATGCAATATCTGGAGAAGAGGACAGCAACACGGATTTTCTAGACAGATTTTCTCCGGGAACTGCGGTCGAATCTGCATCCACCGGTGGAGACTCATCTGACACGCCGCTCAGTTCCTCTGTGCGCGGAACGCACGACACACGCATGCAGTCTCCAGCACAAACACACGACACGGACATGCATGCAGCATCTCAACGCTTGGACAGATTTTCTGCGCCATCTTCTCCTGTGTCACACGCACGCATCGCGGAACCAGCCACACCGGAGGCCACAGGGACTGTTTCTTCTACAGCTGACCGCATGGGCGGGAATGGATCTTCTGCGGCACGTGTTCCTGCACGAAATCGCGAGTCTTCTATTACTCGGCCAGCTACTCGTGCGTCCAAAGGTATAACTAAACCAAAACAGTATAAAGATGGCACTGTTCGCTGGTGTTTGTCTACATCTATAGATGAACCAGCTAATCTTGATGCTGCACTTGAAAATAAAGAGTGGAGAAGAGCTATGTACGAGGAGTATGGTGCTCTCATGAAGAACCAAACTTGGCGATTGGTTCCTCACAGGCAAGGTATAAACATTATTGATTGTCGTTGGGTCTATAAGATTAAAAGAAAGTCAGATGGCTTTGTTGATAGGTACAAGGCCAGACTAGTTGCAAAAGGTTTTAAACAACGTTATGGTATAGACTATGAGGATACTTTCAGTCCAGTGGTTAAGATTGCTACTGTTAGACTTGTTTTGGCAATTGCTGTTTCCAGGGGATGGAGTTTGCGACAGTTGGATGTCAAGAACGCGTTCTTACATGGTGTTCTGGAAGAGGAGGTCTATATGAGACAACCACCAGGTTTTGAAAACAAGCAAAGACCGGACTATGTGTGCAAACTTGATAAGGCGTTGTATGGGTTGAAACAAGCGCCTCGAGCATGGTATTCTCGGTTGAGCTCTCAATTAATAACTTTGGGATTTTTTGCTTCGAAGTCTGACACTTCCTTGTTTATCTACCATAAGTCCAATGTTATCATCTTCATGCTTATTCATGTGGATGATATTATAGTCGCTAGCTCTTCCAAAGTTGCAACAGATGCTTTGTTGAAAGATTTAAGCAAGGAGTTTGCCTTAAAGGATCTTGGTGATCTTCATTTCTTTCTAGGAATTGAAGTTAACAAACGGAATGATGGTTTAGTCCTGAGTCAAGGAAAATATGCTCGTGATGTTCTTGCACGTGTTGGTATGCAAGGTTGCAAAGGTGCACCCACTCCTTTATCTTCTTCAGAAAAAATTACAGCACATGAAGGAGAGAAATCAGGTCCTGAAGATAGCACCAAATACAGAAGCATGGTAGGTGCACTGCAGTATCTTACTCTTACAAGGCCTGATATATCTTATGCAGTTAATAAAGTTTGTCAATATCTGCATGCTCCCACTACTCTGCATTGGACAGCTGCTAAACGTATTTTGAGATATGTTAAAGATACAGTTGATATTGGGCTCACATTCATGAAGTCTAACTCTACACTTGTTAGTGCCTTCTCAGATGCTGATTGGGCAGGATGTGCAGATGATCGTCGTTCAACTGGAGGTTTTGCTATTTTCTATGGACCAAATCTAATTTCTTGGAGTGCTAAAAAGCAAGCCACCGTGTCTAGATCTAGCACAGAAGCAGAGTACAAATCTTTGGCAAATGCAACAGCAGAGGTAATTTGGCTACAATCGTTGCTTGAAGAACTTGGAGTTAAATTGACACAACCGCCATGTCTATGGTGTGATAATTTGGGAGCAACGTATTTGTCAGCCAATCCTGTGTTTCATGCAAGAGCTAAGCACATTGAGATAGATTTTCATTTTGTTAGAGAGAGGGTACTTAACAAGCAACTAGAGATTCGATTTGTTCCATCAAAAAATCAAATTGCTGATGGCTTTACTAAGCCGCTTCCTGCTCGTAACTTTGAGGACTTCAAACATAATCTCAATTTAGCAAAGTTGTGATTAAAGGAGGGTGTTAGCGATAGTACTATTTCTCGCCGTGCATCTGGGACTCACTCACACCTGCCTCCTCATTGCGTCCATCCCGGTGAGGAGCATGGATAGCGGAACGGGCCGAGATCTGCTCTGGCGCCATACCACAACCACAATGACCACCGTGCTACTCCATGCCGCACCTCCACGCGGTCTATTTCCTCGCAAGATCCGCGGCCATTGTTGTCGGCTTGCGGCCTAAGACGTTTAGTAGGACAATGCCATGGGGAGTAGTGTAGGGCCCCAACGCGGTGCCTGCAATTAGGAGGAGATCACGGTGGACAATGGCTGTCATCGTGTTGCGGGAGATGAAGCCGGGGTATAGATAGGACATGGGAGTGTCGCATGAATCTGTCAATGTAGCATTGGGCCCAAACGTGTGAATAACAAACTCTGGATGCATCACTAACAAACTCTGCATGCGTAACAAACTCAACTTAGATATGTATATTTTTAAAATAGATTGGTTAACAAACTCAACTTAGATAGGTATATTTTCCCGATAATAAGTGGAGATGGAGATGAGATGGATACATGTTTTTCTTGGTACAGATGGATAAGTGTTCGATGGTATTTGACAGTAATTAGTGCAAAGTGTGACACCACCGTTTTGGATTTATAATAGTAAAGATAAAGACATTGTAAAAACTAATACTCTATATAAATTCCTGGATTTTAAAAAGATAAAAATAGTATAAATAATAAAGCTGTTAATGGGCCGCCAGTAAACGCAGCCCATTAGAAATGCTTCAGGCGGAGCAGGCCCATTCTGGTGAACAGAAGCCCCCGCCTCCGTCCTCCCTCCCTCTGCTCTCCCAAACTCGGACGCCGTCCCCCTGCTCCGCCCTCTCGCTCCAAGCGACGGCGACCTTGCTTCTCCTACGACCGGCTGCCAACCCAACCACTGCCGCTACCGGATAGACGGACACCGCATCCTCCTTGCCCTTCATCTCGAGCTTCAGCAGATCTACGCGCGCGGCTACGCTGCTTGCCGGCGGTCCAACCAACCCAGTGCCCAACCCTAGCCATGGTGAGTTACTTCTCCTCTCCGACCTTACGCACTATTGTCTCCCAAGTTCGCCAAACTAAAGTGAACTTCCCACTTGAGCGATAGGTTGTTATTCTGCTGTAGATTGTAGAAGTCTGTAGATTGCAGATTGGACAAGTTGGTTGATATTTTACGCCGAATCTCCTTTGAACCTTACCGTTCTTCGCTCAT
Source organism: Avena eriantha (assembly GCA_910589775.1). Classification (NCBI taxonomy): domain Eukaryota; kingdom Viridiplantae; phylum Streptophyta; class Magnoliopsida; order Poales; family Poaceae; genus Avena; species Avena eriantha. Next base: position 34,822,913 of record OU342745.1, on the reverse strand, counting down.
TACACTGGGTGCTGTCAAGTGTCGAAATTTACACTTAAGACTCAATTCCCTGTATGCAGCTTATATTGTTTCAGTTTAGCATTAACATAAAGAACAATAGATTACATATTATACCCGTGTTGCCAATTATTCTGAAGTTGTGAATCCTCATATTGGTGCCCGTGCAAAATAGCTTCTAAGCCTCCAACACCACTGCTTGTCACTAAAGTATAATGAAGCGTCTTAACATCCAGTGTTTGCTATAAACTTTTTTGTAGAAATTAGCAGCAGCTCTGTCTTTTCATTAAGAAGAAGAACAGAAATCTTTTAGTTTCATACATGTTAGTCGCTGAATTCTAACTCTCATCGAGGGAGAGGATGACACAAGGAGTTGGGGCAATTTTCTGGTTTCTATTTCTCACACAAACTCACACAAATGCCATACCAACCTGAGGGGTTGGGGATACATACTTATAGGCTGCTAACCAGCCAAGAATATGCTAGATGCTAGTCTAAGATGCTAGTCTAAAGGCAGCAGTCAAGGATGCTCTATCTAACAACCAGTCCTTGATGCTCTATCTCTAACTGCTAGTCCTTGACACAAGGACCATGTGTGCTGTCCCACAAAGACCATAGGACAGAGACTTATCCATCATTCTCCCCCTAAGTCTTGTGCGTCGTCTTGTGGGAAGGCTGGACCATCCCAATCCTGGAGCAGAGTCCGACGAACGCGATCCGCCCAAGAGGCTTGTTGAGCAGATCTGCAAGCTGATCCTTGGTGTTGATGTAGCTCACCGTGATGCTCCCGTCATCCAAACAGCTTCGGATGAAGTGGTACCTCACCCGGATGTGTTTGCTCCGCTCGTGGAACACGGGGTTCCTCGCCAGGGCCAGAGCGGACTTGCTGTCCACCCTGAGCTCCACCGCTCTAGTGTCTCGACCGAGGAGATCACCAAGCAGTCGAGCGAGCCAGAGCGCCTGAGTGGAAGCGGTGGAGGCCGCTATGTACTCGGCCTCGCAGCTAGACATGGCCACCACCTGCTGCTTGACTGACTGCCAGCTCACAAGGCACTTGCCGAGGAAGAAGAGGATCCCGCTTGTGCTCTTGCTGGTGTCGATGTCGCCGGCGTGGTCGCTGTCGCTGTACCCGACGAAGTGTGCCGCCCCAGGGCACCTAGGGTAGTAGAGACCGTGGTCGAGAGTCCCCGCAATGTAGCGGACGATCCTCTTCACGGCCTGCTGGTGCTCCGTCGTCGGTCGCTGCATGAACCGACTAACGTAGCCGACGGAGAATGCCAAGTCCGGCCGTGTGTGGGCGAGGTAGCGAAGGCTCCCCACAAGACGCCGGTACTGCGTAGCGTCCACCTCCTCCGTCGTGCTGTCGCGGCTGAGCTTCAGCCTCTCCTCCATCGGAGTGAGGGCTGGGTTGCAGTCGGTGAGCCCAGCTAGCTCAACGATGCGCTTGGCGTAGGCGGTCTGTCGAAGCGTGATCCCGGAGTCGTCCTGGTGCACCTCGATTCCCAGGTAGAAGGAGAGGGGCCCCAAGTCACTCATCTGGAAGGTGGCCTTCATCTCTTCCTTGAACGCCGCCACCTCCGCATCCTTGGTGCCGGTGATCACCAAGTCATCGACGTAGACGCCCACTAGCAGGGCATTTCCTCCATTGCCCCGTCGGTAGACGGCTGCCTCGTGCGGGCTTTGCTCGAAGCCCATCCCCTTTAGCGTGGAATCCAACTTGGCATTCCACGCCCTCGGTGCCTGCCGTAAACCGTAAAGAGCCTTGCGCAGGCGGAGCACCTTGCCCTCCTTGCCGGGGATCGCAAATCCCGGCGGCTGGTGCACGTAGACCTCCTCCTTCAAGTCACCGTTAAGGAACGCCGACTTGACATCCATGTGATGGACACGCCAGCCCTCCTGGGCAGCCAGCGCAAGGAGGAGTCGCACGGACTCCATCCGTGCCACGGGAGCGAAGGCGTCGTCGAAGTCGACCCCCTCCTGCTGCACGAAACCTCGTGCCACCAAACGAGCCTTGTGCTTGACGATGGCGCCAGCTTCATCCCTCTTCAGCTTGAACACCCACTTAAGGGTGATCGCGCGGTGACCATGAGGGAGGTCAGCAAGCTCCCAGGTGCGGTTCTGCTCAACCGCATCCATCTCCAGCTGCATCGCGGCGCGCCATGCCGCGTCTCTCTCGGCCTCTGCAAAAGACCGAGGCTCGCCTTCATCACACGCAAGGTGCAACTGCGCCTCCAGGTCGTGTGGCACCAGTCCCGGCACCGGCTGGTCGCCGAGAAGGTTCTTCATCGTGCGGTACCGCAGCGGCTCGCCGTCGTAGTACGCGTCGATGCGCTCCTCGTCGTGAGGGAGCGGGGAAGCGAACTCCACCGGGCTGTGCTCGACGTGAGCTGGTGGTGGAGTAGACGTCCCCGGAGGGGTGGCTGTCGGTGCTGGAGCACGAGGCGTCGCCGGCTGTGCTGGAGTCGACGAAGGACTCGTCGCAGCTGAAGTCGTGGTCGGAGAGCGTGGTGCTGCCGGGGTCGATGAAGACTCGGGGGCTGAGGTAGGCATGCTGGGCGAAGAAGAGCTACCTACTCCCCCAGCTCCCTCGAAGTGGACGTGCTCGACAATGAAGTCGTCATACGTCGGAGTCGAGTCGTCATCCACCACCTTGTCCCACGCCCATCCTCGCCCTTCGTTGAACACAATGTCTCGCGCCGTGCGCACACGCTGTGTCTTCGGGTCGAGGATGCGGTAGGCCTTCGAGCCCTCCGCGTAGCCGATGAACACTCCCGGAATGCTCCTGTCGTCGAGCTTGCCGATGTGGCCAAGCTCCTTGGCGAACGCGAGGCAGCCGAAGACCCGCAAGTGGGAGACCGCCGGCTTGCGCCCATGCCAAGCCTCGTACGGCGTCCTGCCGTCGAGCGCCTTGGTGGGCGAGCGGTTGAGGATGTAGACGGCCGTCACCACTGCCTCTCCCCAGAAGACAGCCGGCATCCCTCTCTGCTTGAGGAGGGACCGGGCCATCCCCACAACCATCTGGTTGCGCCGCTCGACGACGCCGTTCTGCTGTGGACTGTACGGCGCGGAGTGGTGACGCTGAATGCCCTCATCAGCGCAGTACGACGCGAATTCAGCCGTTGTGAATTCGCCGCCGTTGTCGGTGCGCAGCACGCGCAGCTTGCGACCGCACTCCGCCTCTGCAACAGCCTGCACGCGCCTGATGGCGTCCGCAGCCTCTCCCTTGCTGCCGAGGACCATCACCCACATGTAGCGGGAGAGGTCGTCGACGAGCAGCAAGAAGTAGCGTCGTCCTCCCGGTGTGGCCGGTGTCACCGGGCCACACAAGTCCCCGTGCACGAGCTCGAGCCTCTCCTTGGCTCGGAAGCTCGCCCTCTGGGGAAAAGGGGTCCGCCTATGCTTCGTCATGACACAGACGTCGCAGAACTGCTCCACATGGTCAAGGCACGGTAGGCCTCGCACCATCTCCATGGTACTGAGCCGCTTCAGAGCCTCGAAGTGAAGGTGCCCGAAGCGCTCGTGCCACTGCCACGCCTCGTCGTCCCGACGGGCGGCGAGACAGAGGGGTTGTGCCACCTGCACGTTGAGGACGTAGAGTCGATTCGCACCTCTAGTTACCTTGGCAAGAAGGCGACCATTACGATCCCAGATGCGTAGGATCCCATGCTTGATCAGCACGCTCGAGCCGTTCTCATCCAGCTGTCCCAAGCTGATGATGGAGTTCCTCAACGCGGGAATGTAGTAGACACTGGTGAGCAGCCGGTGCTCTCCAGTCTTGGCGGTGAAGATGATGGAGCCGACGCCCTTAATCTCCACGGCGGAGGCATCCCCAAACTTGACGGAGCCTCGCACGCTGGGGTCGAGCTCGGCGAAGAACTCCCGTCGACCAGTCATGTGATGGGTAGCGCCAGTGTCTAGGCACCACCCGTCAGTCCTGTCGCCGCCGGAGCCATCGCCGAGGAGGGCGTGTGCCTTTGGCTCGTCAAGGTGGAGGAGAGCCGCCGCGGCTGGTGCTGCTGGAGTTAGCTCGATGCTTGCATGTGCCATGAACAGAGCCGGCTCCTCCTCCGCCCGTGCGAAGTTGGCCTGGCCGCGTCGTGGCTGTCGACAGTCCTTGGCCCAATGGCCAAGCTGGCCGCAGTTGCGGCAGCTGTCGTCTCGTGCCGGCTTCTGCTTGCCGGCGGCGCCGCCCTGGGCGTCTTTGCGCGCCTTGCGAGGCTTGCCGCGCTTGCGGCCGCCTGTCGTGGAAGAAGGCTCCCCCTTCTTCCTATCACCTTGGCAGGCATCCCACTGCTCCCGAGTGAGAAGTAGCTTCCCGCCAGTGGTGATGGACCCTGACTGAGGCTGTGGCTCGTCAGAGTCGACGACCTTGAGGCGACCTATCGCCTCCTCGATCGACATCGTGGAGAGGTCCAGCAGAGACTCGATCGAGCGAGCCATCTGCCTGTACTTCTCGGGAACGCAGCGAAAAAGCTTCTCGACAGCTTTCTCCTCGTTGTAGGTGTCCTCGCCGAACTGCACCATCTTCTGCAACAGAGTGTTGAGACGGAGAGCAAAGTCATCAACGTCCTCACCTGGCTTGAAGGCCAGGTTCTCCCACTCCTTGCGAAGTACTTGCAGTGTGGACTTGCGGGCGCGGTCGCTGCCTATGCGTGCCGCAGCGATGGCGTCCCAAGCCTCCTTGGCAGTCCGCTTGTTGGAAAGCGAGAACTGCATCTCGGGCGGGACTGCAGCGAGGAGGGCGTCCAGCGCCCGTCGATCTTCATGGTGATCGACGTTGGCATCCTGGACTGCCTCCCACATGTGCCGCACTTGGAGCCGGACCTTCATGACCGCGGCCCACTCGACGTAGTTGGTTTTGGTGAGGGTAGGCCACCCAACACCGGGACCAACGTCCCTGACCACAGTCCGGACCTCATGGAGGCCGCGGTCTTGGTCGTTTCGGCCGCCGTCGCCGCACGTGCCTCCTCCGGGAGCGCCACCGTCGTGCGTGCCTCCTCCGGGAGCGCCACCGCCGTGCGCTTGGGCATGCTCGGCGGCCCACCGCGCTGTCCGCTCGCCGGCTGCGTCGTGGTTTCCGTCGACGCTGCCGTCGCCTGAAACGGAGCCGTTGATGCTGCCGCGCAGAGCCTGGACCTCCGCCGCTGCCTCACGTGCTGCATCCTCCGCTGCTGCTGCTTCCACTTCCGCTCTGGCTGCTGCCAGCTCTACTGCTGCCAGCCTCGACGCCCTTGCTGCCGCCGCGGCGGTTGCTGCCGCCACTCGCTCGCGCTCCTCTGCCGCGGCGAGCTCGGCCTCCTGCCGACGCCGCGTGCTCGAGGTTACCGAGTGCTGAGAGTGGCTTGCGGACATGGCTCGCCACTGGGGAGCTGCTGGGTGGAGAGGGGGCTGCAACCGACGAGCTGCTGCTCGTCTGCACAGAGAGAGAGGAGTGAGCAGAGGCAGCCGGAGCTGCTGCTACTGCCGGGGAAGGAGATGAGCAGGAGATGCTCAGGCTACAAACTAACTTGGCTCTGATACCACTTGTTAGTCGCTGAATTCTAACTCTCATCGAGGGAGAGGATGACACAAGGAGTTGGGGCAATTTTCTGGTTTCTATTTCTCACACAAACTCACACAAATGCCATACCAACCTGAGGGGTTGGGGATACATACTTATAGGCTGCTAACCAGCCAAGAATATGCTAGATGCTAGTCTAAGATGCTAGTCTAAAGGCAGCAGTCAAGGATGCTCTATCTAACAACCAGTCCTTGATGCTCTATCTCTAACTGCTAGTCCTTGACACAAGGACCATGTGTGCTGTCCCACAAAGACCATAGGACAGAGACTTATCCATCAATACAATCCGGCACATGGGAGTGGAATCATCCATCTATGTGCTGATATGAATCTTCAGAAGGGTAACAGGGGAAAAGAATACCCATGTATTCTCTTTTGAGAATAATAGTTTACTTAGTTTAGTTACAATGTAAAGTTGTAACAAATGATCTTCACGACACATTGACACTTTTCTGTTGTTGCATCTGCTGCCAATGATTTTAAATTAGTAACCTTACTGCATCTCCCTTTTCTTGTTATGCATGCTAATTTGCTATTTCTTGTGATTGTTATTTTAGTCATCATTACCTTATCAAAATCATTAGTGTACGTTGGTTTACAAAATCCAAATACGCTGCCAGATTTGACTTCAGATCGATCATTACACTGTTTGCTCCATTTTTTGTGTACCAGTCTTCGGGTGTTATTGTTTGCTAACGAGGTTGTCTGAGCTTGCATAATTGTTGTTTATCTGCTATAGTTGCAAAACAAACATGATTAGATATTGTGGATCCGGTGTCTATGTGCAACCATTGTACTAATACGAAGGGTTGCGTGTAAGCATATCGCAAGATGAATCAAATCCACACTATTATTACATCGTCTCAAAACTGAACACATTATCATTTATTACATCAAATGACCATAGGCCAAAGTAAACATCGAAAATAAAATAAGTAGTACTTTAACCATATGCCACATGCCACATGCAACATGCAATCGACTGGAGACACACGATCATGTGCATTGGCTGGCTATCCTCTGCACATGACAAGTAGCAATTGAGTATGTTGAATTTACTCACAAGTCTACACCAAACATTTTAGTGCACATGCAAATAGAGGCTTAAAGGGTATCAAACGAAAAGGCTTTTTCAACGTTTTAGTATTTTGCGCAAGGCAATGTTTTACAATTAACTAAGTGTCATAGGGCTAGAAGGCATGAAGTCCAATCTAGCCTAGCTGAAAATTACCACAAGAACGTAATTTCCTCCAAAATCCCACCTATGAGCGACACATGAACACAGGGTTTGCAAGTCATTTGTATAGAAAAACAAAGATGAGAAGAGGCATCCCTAAGTTACTTAGCTAGTCTGTTCATATTGTGGGCACGGCTAATCGATCAGAGTTTTAACACTCTCTAGAGTTTGTACACTTTTCTCATATGACACATCTATCCTTCTCGTCGTAACACTCAACTTTACATGACCATGGTAGGTCGTGATGAAACCTTTCCTTATAGCTAACTTTATTTCTAGGCACGGCCGTTCCAATTTGGACAAAGGGTCTCCTCTGAATAATGGTTCTTAAGTATAATTGTAACAAGTATGAAGTCAAGCTGGAGCTCATATTAACAGGTGGTTGTACGATGTACCTGGGAAAACTACGCTTGAGTATGCCCTTTTTGGGGTCCCTAGGCAGCGCCCCCCACCAATTTGAGCACATAGCTCCATACACAATGTCCCCTCATACCGCCCCCCACCCCAACATAAAGCATTTTCTCTTATGATTTTAAAACCATCTTTATATTCAAACAACAACTTATAAACAATTATTCTTTAGTTGAACCCCCATCAATTTTATGTAGCATGGCTGAAAATCTACTGAATTAAGGATACTTACTAGATTGTTAGTTTAGTTGATGCTTAGCCATGCTACATAAATCGACGGGGTTCAACCAAATAAGAATTATTTATAACTTGTTCAAATATAAGGATGATTTTAAATCATAAGAGAAAATGTTTTATGTTGGGCGGTGTGGTATGAGGGGACATCGTGTGTGTGGTGTTATGTGCTCAAATTGGTGGGGCCCAAGGACCCCAAAAGGACGTACTCAAGTGTACTTTGCCTAATTAGCACCTTACAACCACTTGCTAATATGGGCTCTGACTTAACTTAGTAGAAACCTACTCAAGGACCGTCATTCAGAGGGGGTCTATGAGTGGGCGTGCCTAGAAATAATAGTTAGCTACTCCCTTTGTTTCCTAATATAGGACGTTTTAGCAAAGCTAATTTAGTTTGCTAAAATGTCTTATATTAGGGAACAAAGGAAGTATTAAGAAAGGTTTCGTCATAACCTATCCTGGTCATGCACAATGGAAAGGGTGATCTGTGTCATATGGGAGAAGTGTACAAACTCTGTAGAGTGTTAAGAATCTCATCGATTAGTTGTGTTTGCGGATATGGGTGAACTAGCTGAGTAACTTATTTGAGGATGTCTCTTCTCAAATGTGTTTCCTAAAAAATGAATTGCGAACCCTATGTTCATGTGTGGCCATTAGGTGGGATTTTGGGGGGAAGCCCTATGTTCCTGTATCGTCTATAGGTAGCTTTGAGCTAGGCTAAGATTGGGCTTTGTGGCCTTCTAGCCCTATAACATTTTGTTAAAGTGTTTAAGACACATAGATTGAGGTAGAAATTTGGAAAACTTAATGTGATTTAAACTATAAACATTCATTTGTTCAAAATTTTAAAAACACTGAAAGACTTTTAATTTGATGCCGCTTTAAGCATCTATTTGCATGTGCATTAAAATATTTGGTGTTGTTGTGTCGTTTACTTTGAAGGTTTTGTGTATAGTTCGTCGGAGGTTGTGGCCGGCAGTGTCGGGTTGGGGCCGTGGTGGAGGCGGCAGGAAGCAGGGGATTGGGAATTAGAGAAGTAGATTGGATCGGGGGAGCATATAGGGTAGAGAGACTTTCATATATTGCTTTGACCAAAAGACACGGGATACACAATCTCTTATAGGAGGACCAGCGCCAAGAGACCTGATGCAAACCTATTAGGACTAGCAGTAGTATTCAACTAGGACTCTTATTCAACTAGGTCTCTTCTTTGACTCTGACACAAAATAACTTATACAGATAGACTGCTGCAGTAATTGACCTGGACTCTAATTGACCTATACTACTAACGCCGCAACAGGTGTAGACTTGCTTGTACATTCAACGTGCTCAACTGCTACTTGTCATGTGTAGAGAATATCGAGTGAATGCCTAGTATTTCGAGCCTCTGGTCGATTTGCCTCTGGCATGGGGCTACGACATCTTTTATTTTCGTTGTTTATTTTGGCTTATGGGCATTTGATGTAATAATGGTATTGATTTGATATTTCATCATGTGTTGTCTGTACAAGCAATCCTTGGTACTAGTATAGTGATTGCACATACACACCAGACCCTACCAGGTCCGGGGAGCCACAGATTCTATCATTGATACTTTATTCAGAACTAGGAAACATACCCGTGCGTTGCACCGGGATAAACAAAAACAAAAGCGCTCGAGCGGACCATTCTTGATGCCATTTCTATTTTGTGCCATCATCCTTGACGCTGCTTTTAGTCAGACCATCCGGTACACTGGTACACCAGAGCCACATGTCGCCACCTCTAGTTCACACCGCTCCTCAAAGGCGTTCACCTTCCTCGGGATAGGGGAGTAGAGAAAGCAGCAAAAAGCGGATATAATGTTGGAAATGATTCATAATGTGGATTGATTGGATCGACATGAATTGTTGGGATAATTTGATTTTTAGGTTCAAAATTGGTCCCATCTTTTCATTATATGAAAAAAATTGGCGATGTTATAAATTTTATTTTCCGACACAACATACAGTATTTTTCCGTCTGATCAATTATTTTTGAGCCCAGATTTTATTTTCGCCCAACATAGTCTCGTTAATCATTTGCCCAGCATCCAACCCCATTTCCTTTAGTCATTCATCGGTCCAACCAACCCGTTCACGTTCAATCCTTTGCCCAGCCTCCATTTGACCGTTCACGTTCAATCCTTTGCCCTGCCTCCATTTAATACAGTTTAATCCTTCTTTGCCCATCATCAGCACACATGCAGCTTTTTTTCGGACCTTGGCCATTAGATTTCACAGCATCCAGGTTGTTGATTTCGAGGCTGCTTGCTGATGCTCCAGAGTAGTTTTAAAACGTTTATAAACCGGTGATACTCGTTTTACTCAAACGAGGTGGGACTATTTCAACTCAAAACATCTGATACTGAGCGTGAGTAGCCCAGCTGTACCTCGACCTCTTCCTGTCTTTTCGGCCTGCTCTAGCCCAGCGGTACTTCAATCCCGCGGCCCATCTCGCAGGACATGATACGGATGCGGGACGTGGCATGACCTGTGGCAGGCCGACGGGGTCATGGACTCTCCGCCGAGCCACGTCGTTGTCGTCGCGGCGCGTGCTGCCGCGTCGCCGTCAGTGCTTCGAGTCTGCTGAGGAGACAAAGGCGCCGTCTGTGGCGGCCAGCGCCTGGCAAGACCGGTCGTCCTTGGCGGCCAGCACCTGGCAAGACTGGTCGTCCTTGGCGGCGAAGCTCTCGTCGTGGCCGAGGAAGATGTCCTCGAAACGCTTGGACGTGATCTGGTCGAAGGAGTCGCAGTCGTCGCTTCTCCCTTCGCTGCGGGAGCTGCTGGTTGACGGCATCGTGCTGCCTCTCCTTGTTCGTGTAGCACCAGTTCGTCCTCGAGGCCGGGCACTGCGGAGGCCCCCAGCGCCCGGACGACGACTTCGGTGGCGGCATCTTCTCCCGCGCCGTGCGCACGTCCCTGCCGCTCTTGGGCACGCTGGGGGACCTCTCCCGGGAGAAGGGCGCGTGCATGTGCAATGGCGAGGCCGCTCTGGCGCGGCGTCAGGCTGGAACATCTGATCACATGCACGCACTAATGGCTTTGATCAGTTCTACACATCACGTAGGATCCATGCATGTTACCCTTCTCGTCGTTTTCGAGCCATGACTGGTTGCCACCGGCCGCATGTCTTGTGTGCTCGCCGTTGTTGCCGACTTGCCGCGTTCGGAGATTACTGCCCGCCTGCTGCGCCATGTGGTCTCCGGCTCTCCGCCGCTGCTGCAAGACGCGCGAGAGAGGGAGGTCGACTCGAGCCAGGTTTGTTCGTCGTGATTGTAGCTTGCATGTTTTTATAAGTGACTCTGCTGATTGAGTCCTTGTACAGATTGAGTAGGGAGGTGAGGTCTACTCCGCTCACCACTGCATGAAAAGAGTTATACTCGGCTGCATGCGAGGTCGGTGCGATGGCACGCCGTCTACGCTTGACTCGGCCGATGGAACATCTAACGAAGATTTTTTTTACTTAAACGAAGAGGGTAAATCTGTCCGCACATAAACAGTTTACTTACGGGTGGCTTAGCGGGTAATATGTAGTTTTGTGGGAGGGCAAAACAGTCCAAAAAAGTGTTGGACGGGAAGAAACAATCCGTCCTTTATTATTAGGTATAGATATCTTAGTTTTCGTGTAAAAATATCTTGATGTGTATTTCTGATATTTAGTTTGAGGGGAACGTCAGAAAATCTGCCATGCCTTCATATAGAGTTGTATGTTGCTTACCATTTCATGTCGAGAAACAACCACACAATTGATATATTGAATTACTCATAATAAAGAAGTCAACATAATGAAATATTTATATGATGTCTGTTATCACATCTTTCCATCGATAGTAAACATGACCTCGTGGTTCACTTCCTAATGGATTATTACTTTGTGTAGGCCACTGTACCAGTTAACCCGAAGCCTTTCCTAAACAACCTGACAGGGAAGCCTGTTATTGTCAAACTGAAGTGGGGTATGGAGTACAAAGGTAACATATGCCCTTTTTTATTTCCAGTTATACTATTTCCTTGTGATGTTTTTCTTTCAGAATCCCTTTAGTAATGCCGAGTTGCTGACTAACAACATTTTCATTTCCCAGGGTACCTTGTCTCTGTGGACTCCTACATGAATCTGCAGGTATTACTTTGTTTATTCAGCTATATAAGTAAAACTGTCATCTAGTGATGGATCAACATGTTTAATTTTCTTACTGCCTTGTGTGCTACTTGCAGCTTGCTAATACAGAGGAGTACATTGATGGGCAGTTCTCTGGAAACCTTGGAGAGATACTGATAAGGTAACAGTTTATGATCTTGTTAACCTTCCTAGTGTGAATTAGTGCTGCATACTTTTGTAGTTTATGAGCTATCCCTGCTAAAGGGTGCCTTGTTCCTGTTCTAAGTTTAACTGTGCTTTGATGAAACAGAAGTTAGTACCATGTTAGGTGTCTCGTATATGCCCTTTGATCAAATTGTCACACATTTCGTACCCAGTTTGTCCCTCATGGTGTGTTGTTCCTCCATCAACAGGTGCAACAACGTTATGTACATGCGCGGCGTTCCAGAGGATGCCGAGATAGAGGATGCACAGTGAGAAGATGTGGGCTGCTGTCATGCTTAGTTTGAGATTTATGCAATACGCTTCTGACATGAACATGATAAATCCATAGCCCGTTTCAGATGTAATCCCTACTGATGGATGACGTCCAATTTACCTGCTCCTCGTGCCTATCTTGATGTTTGGTTGTGCCGGTGACCAGATGTTTTTGGTTTTCCTTCGTCTGCATTGTGCCATTCCCCCAGTTGAATGTTAGAAGTACGGAATTTCGTCAGCAATTCCTTCTTGGGGTGCTTGGTTTAAGAAACTGTATGGCGAATGTTCCCAATCCCATCTCACTCGTTTTGGTTTGAGGGATATGTATCTTGATCTATCACCACTTATCATGATTTCCTACAGATCAGAATGAGGTTACCATTTTTTTCCAAATGCCCCCCCAAAGCAGGCCAGGGTTGCACCATACAACCTGATCTAGAACGAGGTTATCATTTTTGTCCCAAACGACCCCAAAAGCAGGGCTGGGTTCCACTATCAAATTGATAAGGGAACAACAGTGGAAGTTCATAAGCATAAACCTCTAGCGCAGCCTACTGATAGAGTTCAACCCAACCAGAGCATCCATCGCCCTCCGCAGTGTCACAAATCCTCGATGCTTCTGCCCATGCCCAGGGTGAAGAGCTGCCCATGACCTTCCAAGAACTCATGGTCAATTTGTTGTGCTTTTGTTTTTGAAGAGATCGTGAACACACCACTAAATACTCACTCTTGTTTTGGTTGAGAAATGTGTAGTCCATCACCACTGCATCCTTCATTTGCATAAAATTATAACACAAAATGGATTATATCGATTCAATGCATAACACATTTCCTCCATGATGGGCAAAATATATTTCTCTTACCAAATTGAAAATCTGAAACTTGCTGCCAGTTACAAACTAACAAAATAAAAGAAAGCGAAATGAATCAAAGCTAAACAAAATACTCACCCTAGTTTATCTCCAAAGGGAAAAAAAAACATCACCCTAGTTTATCTCCAAAGGAAGAAAAAAAGCATCACCCTAGCAAAACACCGTCCTGTTATTACAAACTCGCAACCAGGCATGCCATGATCCCCAATGCTGCACCGGCACCGGTCCACGAGCTCGCTGCCGCCATGTGTCCGGCAGAAGCGGCCGATGGTATCTTGGCTGCCACTCCGCCGTGCACGCTCGGTATCGGGATGACCGCAGATGGTGGCGGCGTGGTGTTGGGCTCCGGTTCAGGCTCCGGCATGACTGGAGCTACCGGCGCTGGCCCGGGGGTTGGAGGCAGCGACATGTGCCTGGCCCTCGGCTGCTGTGGCGTGGGTGCGGGTGCGGACGTGGCGAGGATGCCTGGAGGGACGATGAGGCCGCTGACCTGGAGCACGATGACGCTGAACGCCTGCCTAGTGACGACCTTGACGAGCGTGGCATTGCGCTGCGGACCGGCTCCCGGCGCCGCGGAGGAGAAGGTGATCCGGCCGTCCTCGCCGCCGGAGACGCGGAGGAACCCGGCGCCGCGGCCCCGCGCTCCGGCTCCCGCCCCCTGGAGCATCGTGGTGACGAGGGATCCGTCGCCCGTGCGGCCCAGGCGCAGCGCGTCGAGCCGCTCCGTGTCGAGGAAGTCGAGGACGGCGTGGAGCGCGAGGACGTCGGCGTTCGCGCGCGGCGGGATCCCGCCGAGCGATCTGGCGAGGTCGGTGTTGTTGACGGCGAGGACGGTGACGATCGGGTGGGCGCTGATGGCGCGGCCAAGGCCGGTCTGGGCGAGCATCGTGGCGAAGGCGCCGAGCTCGGGGAAGCCCGCGAGGATCTTGATAACGTCGAACGGGGCGGCGACGGTGGCCGGCACCATCGCCGGGAGGACGAGGCCGTCCACCTGGAGCACCATGACGCTGAAGTCCTGCTTGGTGACGACCCTGACGAGGGTCGCGTTCCGCGGCGGCCGTGTGCGTTCAGTGGGCCCATCGTACGAGAAGGTGATGCGGCCGTTGTCGCCGCCGGAGACGCGGATGAGCTTGGCCTCACGCCCGGGGAGGAGCGTGGTGACCTTGGAGCCCTTGCCCGTCCGTCCGAGGAGGAGCGCGTCGAGCTTCGCCGGGTCGAGGTAGTCGAGGACGACGTGGAGCGAGAGGAGGTCGCCGAGGAGCTGGTGCGGGAGGCGGCGGAGCGCCGCGACGGGGAGGCCCGTGTTGTTGGCGGCGAGCACGGTGACCGTCTTCTGGGCGTTGATAGAGAGGGCGAGGCCGGTGTCGTTGACCATGGAGGTGAAGGCGCTGAACTCCGGGAAGGGGCAGAGGATCTTGAGGATGTCGATGGGCGGGGCGACGGCGCGCACGGGCGCGGCGGCGGCCGGCGACGGGAGCAGGTGGACGGCGGCGGCGAGCGCGATCAGGAACAAGGGTGCCTTGGGAGGAGGAGCCATGATCGACGCAGTAGCTAGCTCACAGCTGGGAGGGTTAAGGATTTTTGCGACGGAGCTTTGGTTTTTATACGGTGGTTGCGTGGTGTGGAACAGCGGGAGGTGGAGGAGGTGGCGGGAAGGGAGCGGTCGGAGGTGTTCGGACAGTTGGAGCACTGACTTCTGACTTGTTCCGGCGATGCGATCGACACGGATCACTGGATCAGGAGGTTTCTGCGAAGTTGTAGGAGTTTGGAGTGAGAACGAAACCGGCCCGGTTTGAGTTGACCATGGGCCACTATGGGCTAAAATGTCTGCAATGCTCTGCCGAAGGAAGCGGCTCGGTTAGGGCCACCTAAGAGCTTAGAGCCTGTATAGCGTGGGTTAATCAATACAGCCCACATCATCGTTCCACGGGCCGCCTCGCACCAGGTTGAATAGAAGATTGCTTCAGGTCAGCTCGAAGGGAACCTGGGCAACTGCTATTTATCGCTTAGCGCGCGTTTATAGGCCCCGCTCACGCGGGCGCGCTGGGCCGGCTAACTTAACGTCTTTGTTTCGCAGCCCCTGCCGGCTGATCGGTCCCGAGGCTGCTCCATAAAGAGAAAGAAGACTAGAGTCGAAATCACATAAGAATCACGCAAGAAATTGACACAGGAAATAAGAAGGAGCTCTTTATTGATCTCTTTGTAAATTGTACGTACAATGATTGCTTCTCTATTTAGACTACTGGGGATAACGATATCCACATGGGTTAATCTAGCCTGGTAGAGGTCTCACCGGATGGGCCCCTACCGGCCCAGTTTCCCAACACTCCTCCTGGTATCTTATCTGTATATCCATGTCTCAAAACTCCAAAAACCCAGGAGCGAAAATATGGAGAAAAGTACATGGTATACCTCTTGCTATGTTGGAATTGCCTTATTAAAAACCTCACGTGAGAAACTTCATAAAAACTCACTAAGGGAAAAAGAGTACAATTTACCTAACTATAAAGTTAAGTACTCAATCATCGGGATCAAGATTTCAGCGATGAGTTTGTGAAGATTCTCCCCCCGAACCTTGCATCTCCCTTAGTCTCATCATGCCAATTCCACGAACACATCTCCCGAAATAAGATGCTGGCAATGATTTAGTGAATAAATCAGCGAGATTTCCACATGACTTAGTGTGCAATACTTTTACTTCATTCATCTTTTGCAATTCATGTGCATAGAAAAACTTGGGGTTTATATGCTTTGTAAGATTGCTATTCATGTAACCCGTCTAGACTTGTGCAACACAAGAAGCATTATCTTCATACATAATTGTTAGGGTTTGTACGGTGTTCAGCCTACTTGACATCTGGACGTGGCTGACTACTTGTCGAAGCCATGCACACTCTCGTGACGTTTCATATAATGCAATGATTTCCGAGTTATCATTGTATTGGGAATGGTAGTACCTGAAAAGGTTAGATAGAGGTGTGGGGACTAGCAGGGAAGCTCTTGACGGTGTCCATAGGCGAGATTGGGTACGAGCTAGTGTAGCGAGATACAAGAAGTACCCAAGTTCGGAGCCCTCGTGAACAGGTAAAACTCCTACTCCTTTCGATCTGACTATGAGTAGTATACGGGCTACAATTACTCCTTCAGTTGTATCTTCTAGCTACCTCTTTAAATGCACTAAGATCAACCGTATATGTGTGTGTATCTGCCTGAGTGTGTGTCCCTGGGAGTGAGTGAGCTAGCTCCCAGGGAGATATCGATGGGTCGCTAAATGAGCATGAGAGATCCCCCTTTGGTGCCTTATATTGGAGGCCCAAGGGACAAAGGTGGGACCCACATGCCTAACTACACTATTGTATGTGTCATACATGATGTAGTGCATAGTGGCTGACTATAGCCTATGTCATCTGATAAAGTGTATAGTGCATAGTGGTACTAATAGTAGAGGCATGTAAGCTTGTCTTGTGTCTTCTCAGCTGTCTCCTCGCTGTACGTGACCTTGATTGATATCCAGGCGAGGAAGCGCACGGGCGTGCGACCGATTGAGGGAGCCAGCCCAATCGGGAGGAAGCCAGCGATCGGGAGTGTCCCAGCGGAAGAGGAGACGCAGCCAAGGTGCGGGGCGACATGGCCTAGCCGGCGGCTGGCCTAAGCGGGGCGGAGGGAGCCCATCCGGGCGAACCGGGCTGGGGGCAGCTGGGAGATGAAGGAGCCCAGCTGGGCTGGGCAACGGTAGCCCACCCGGGAGGGAGCACCAGCAGTCCAGCCAGGGCGAGGAGGGCGGCGAGGCCGAACGGGCCGGGTGGTGGCCCAACCGTGGGAAGGCGAGTCGGATGGCCCAACCGGGCGGCCGGCAGGCCCTAGCCGGGGAGAGAGGAGAGCCCAGGCAGGGGAGCGCCCAGGTGTAGTGGCGAGCCAGCTAGGGGGGGGCCAGCCGAGAGGAGAAGGTGGCACGTCTACGGGCCGGCTGGGAGGCTCCAGCCGGCCCAGAACACGTTGCTACTGCTTTTTCTTTGTTTCCCCTATTATTTTCCCTTTTTTACTTCTCTTGGGTGCGTCCTTGGGATACCCGGGGACAATCCCCCCGACACGAGTGGTTCGCCGAAGTTGACACAATATTTTCTTAGACGATTTCTAGGAAATCGATTTTCTACCACAAAGGAAAACATATCCAGTCAATGACCTGGACGTGTGCGGGTCCAAAAGGTACCCAATATCTACATAGCCTACAATAGATATGTGTTTGTTCTTTTGATAAAACAATCGAAGGTCTTTGGTCCCTTGTAGGTACTGAAAGATATCCTTAACGCCTTTTCAATGCCTCTTGATAGGCTCAGAACTATACCTAGAAAGCAGATTGACGGCGAATGCAATATCCGGCCGTGTGTAATTTGCGAGGTACATAAGTGCTCCAACTGCACTTAAGTAGGGGAATTCTGGTCCCAAAATTTCCTCCCCCTCTTCTTTAGGCCTGAACGGGTCCTTGTCTTGTTGCAAAGATCTTTCGACCATCGGGGTCTTAGAAGGATATGCTTTGTCAAACCCAAATCGTTCCAACACCTTCTGGGTGTAGGCCGACTGGTGCAATAGAATCCCAGCAGGGGAATGCTCAAGTTGTAGACCCATGCATAACTTGGTTTTTCCTAAGTCTTTCATCTCGAATTCCGACATCAGGTAGGAACTCGCTTCCTCAATATCCTCAGGTGTACCGATTATATTCAAATCATCCACATACACCGAGATAATACAGAAACCATCCTAGGATCTCCATATAAAAATACATGGGCAATCTTCATTGCTCGTGTAGCCCTTCTGATGAAGGAAATCGCTTAAACGATTATACCACATCCTACCTGACTGTTTAAGTCCATACAGTGACTTCTTAAGCTGAACACTGTATAAACCCCTGTTTTCTCTATCCTGGTTCGGAACAGGGATACCTTCAGGTACTTTCATGTATATGTCTGAATCCAAGTTACCATATAGGTAAGTGGTGACAACATCCACAAGTTTCATTTTTAAGTCCATGTTTACTGCCATTGAGATCAAGTATCTAAAGTTATTTCCATCCATGACCGGGGAGTAAGTTTCCTCAAAGTTGACACCTGGCCGCTGAGTGAAACTTTGAGCAACAAGCCTTGCTTTATACCTTACTACTTCATTATTTCCGTTTCTCTTTCGAACAAAAACCCACTTATGTCCAACATGGCGAATGTGAGGAGGAGTTAGACAAATAGGTCCAAATACCTCTCTTTTGTTTAATGATAATAATTCAGCAGTGATTGCCTTCTGCCAATCTTTCCAATCCGACCTTTTCTTACAATGTGTGTTAGGCTTAGGTTCAAGATCTATGATTGAGGCAATTTTCTTGGCAAAATTAACATCGACATTTGCCATGGCTCGGTTGTATGACTCTCTCGAATTAACATAGTTAATGGCCATTTCGTCATGGAGTGTATCAGGCACATCCTCTTGCTCCACCGAATTTCCCAATCCAAGGGCCAAGTCCTTTAGCTTTCCTGCTCTGATGTGTGCGCACACAACTTCGCTGGGTATTTCCGATATAGGAAAATTTAAGTTCGGAATTTCATGCATTGAAACATCCGTACTTGTGCTAGGTCACAACTGGCTCCCCTCTTTAGGGGTAGACTGTATGTAATAAATCTCTCTTATCCTTTTTCTTCAGACGTCCCCGGGTACTTGGGATTTGAGAAACCGGATTCCTCATCCTCTTAGGCCTTAGGATGGGAGCGGGTATACCATCATTTTTCTTTGGTATTTCAACCCTTTCGGGTGCATTGCGTGCAGGCACATGCCACTTTGTCATAGTCTTTAAATCACTAAAATGACCAGTCAGTTGATTTGCTAAGGAGTGTAAATCTAGTATTTTTTGGACTTCTCGATTAGGCTCAACAGTGCGCGGGTCTGAAAGTGTAAGATGGTTTACCTAGAGGGGGGTGAATAGATTTCTAACAATTTCTTTATAATCTTTTGCAAGTTTTAGGCTTTGCGGAATATAAGTGTGCCTAAATGAAAACTAGCTGAGGCAACCTAGATGATGATACGAGATACTTCAAGTACGAAGGATATCACAAAGTAAACAACACAAGTAAGAGAGGGGTTAAGGAATAACCCAAGCACGCGGAGACGAAGATGTATTCCCGTGTTTACCACCTTTGGGAAGGGGGCTACATCACGTTGAAGAGGTGTGAGGTTCCACGAAGGATTCCCCAACGCCACGAAGGCTCACCTTCTTCTCCGATCCTATCCCACGAAGGAATAGCTCACTTACTCGTGGTAGACTTTTAAGGTAGTCTCCAAACCCTCACAAACTTTCCACGGAGCAAATCACAAGCCCAAAGCCTCCGGGCGACCCTAGCCGCCTAGGGTTTCCCACAAACCCAAGAGTAAAAAGCTAACTCGATGAACTCAAGGGGAATGAAATTTGGCTTGGTGGAAACATAGATCAGGACCTCCTCTTGCTTTCTACCAAAGGGATTTGAGTTTGATTGGGTAGAATGGGAGATCCTCAAGATATTGTGTTTCAACAATGGAGGGAGAGAGAGCTCCAAGAATGAGATATGAACTGAATGCCTAACCTCCTCAAGCTGGAAGAAGAGGTATTTATACTCAAGGGATAAATCTAGCCATTTGAAGCAATTTCTGCGAAACTCGGCTTTAAGTTCGGTTGGACCGGTCCACATACCGGACCACCCGGTGTACAGCCCGGTCAACCGGGATACTCACTGTGTGTGAGCCCGGATAGACTTGGTATACAAAACCGAGCATCCCGGTTTGGGTTCGGTTGACCGGCGCTAGTACCGGACCGTCCGGTCTGGGAACCGGTTCAACCGGCCTGAAAACCGAGTTTGGCAGAGATGTTATCAAACTTAGATTTCTTTCTCCTCTCTCTTTGGTGATGGAACAAGTGGGTGTATAGGATGTGTATAAGGCTTAGAAAAACATCCCCAGCAAGCTCATCAAGATAACCCCTCTTAATAGTGCGATGTTCCTAAATACTCAAGAAACATA
Organism: Avena eriantha; assembly: GCA_910589775.1. Taxonomy (NCBI): domain Eukaryota; kingdom Viridiplantae; phylum Streptophyta; class Magnoliopsida; order Poales; family Poaceae; genus Avena; species Avena eriantha. The sequence goes on along the minus strand of OU342745.1, from coordinate 34,802,974 downwards.
TAAAAGGTAAAACTTCGGCACTTCTCTTCATTATCGAAATGGGTGGGGGGTCTTCGATGATCTTCCAACATACTGGCGGACTAAAACCTATTCAAGACACTGGTAGGTAGCATTAGTCCGCACTAACTACGGTGTCATTGTCAACCAAAAACAATATAGGGTAAATTACCCTTTCAATCTCTCCCTTTTTGGTTGGCAATGACAAAACGAGCTAGAGTTCACAAGGATATAATAAAGAGCAATATACCAAGGAATTCCATAGAGACATATGTGCGCTCCCCCATAAAGTGTGCACCTGGTTGAATTTGCATTTGAATGCAAGGTGCACCTAAATAAAGTATAGAGAGCTTCCATACATGTCTTTATGGAAGCAAGCATAACATGACAAGATATAGAGCATGGATATCTATGCAAGGCTAGACAAATGAATGAAGTACACATAGTCGTAGCACAATAGACATAACCATGGTTCACACACATAGCAGACGCTTGTCCAACATACGGAAGTAAAGCAAATAGTTCCAATCACGAAAGCAAATGGTAAGCACAATGCCATAAGAATCAAAGATAAGGCAAAGGGCATTGTGCAAACGGCGAACCCTAGAAAAACCCTGGCAAGGAACCCGTAGAGACCTAAAAGAACTCTACTCTTCTCCCCCGTTGGCATCGAAACACTAAAAACGAAGAGGAGTAGGGCGATGCTAACGAAACCCAACTAGAAGAACATAGGAGGCGGCGAAGGGTGAATGGGGGCATCTTCGTCTTCATGGATCTCCTCTTCATCATCATCCTCAACATCATCATCATCAACAGAACCACGACGAGAATCAGAGGAGGCACTAGTACCACCATGAGGAAACTGACTGGGGAAGTAGCCGAAGAGCATGACATCATCAAGGGGCGGCATCTCATAGTTGACATAAGGAACATGAGTCATCTCGGGACCATCTGGAGGAGGAGTGACATGTTGGGTCACGAGAAACTCATTGTGCATGCGCTGCGTCTCTTGGCTCATCTCAAGAGCCTTGTGGCTCACATCATAGGACGAGCGGCACAACTGAAACAACCGCTTGAAGAAAGTGGCAGCACCACCCTTGGGCCTTGGACGTGATGAGGAGGACTCTCTAACAGGACGACGAGAACTTGACCGAGTAGCAAAGTGAGGCTGAGGATCATGGACAGCCTTGGTGCGCTGCTCGGGGGGGGGGGGGGGCTCATCGATGGAACCTCAGGAGACTGACCACGAAGAGAAAGAGTAAGCTGCTCTTGTTCCACATGCTCACCAGCCATCACACTAGGAGGCACAACCCTATTGAGCAGCTTTTGTACATATACGCATAAGGTGGGGGTCATCTTGTCCAAAGCAGCCCGACGTAGCTCAAAGTACACAAAATCATAGCCATCAATCTTCCTCAGCCTGTCATGATGACAATAATACAGGAGGTTGGCAAAATACCCACGGCGTTTGTAGTATCTCCAACTCGGGGAACAAGCGACTGAAGAAAGATGCTGGCCAAGGTGTGGTAGTAAAAGTACATGCCAGAGATGCATGGAGGAGCATACTCAGAATCCTTCGGGTAGCAGAAGGCTAGACAATCAGCAGGCTTGATCTTCTCACTATGAATGCAAAAACCACCTGGCTTCGCAGAATAGCCCATGACCTCAACCAGATCTACAAAGGTGGCACGGAAACGCCGCGTGCCGGTCATCCATGACATAGTGTGGTCATCATCATCATGAAAATAGACTGTGCAAAAGAACTGACGAATATACTCAGGATAGTAGTCCCCCTTGAGACACACAAGGTCAAAGAGATCCATTTTCTTCAAGGCATCATCAACAAAGCGATAATCTGAGGCAGCATACATGTTGAACCAGTCCTCATTGAAAGCAAGAATGTTACCGCAGGAGGTGACCTTGAACTAAATGTAAATATGTTCCCACATCAAGGATTGAGTCTCAGTCCAAAACTTCTTGTCAGAGCCAGTGTAAGTGCGAGACTTGAAGCGATAGGGATTCTTCTTGCGAAGGGTCCAGTACATAGCAATCTCCATATTCTTCAGGTTTTGAGAAGGTACATCTTCTTCGTCATCATGCACAACAGGTTTCTTGCCCCTGGTGGCCTTGCTCTTGAAACGACCAGAACGGGCGCTGCCCTCTTCCTCATGCTACACAGACTGACCAGCTCGACGAGCCCTATTACCCCTGCCGGTTTCCTCAGGCACATACTCATCACTCACATAGTCATCATCATCTGCACCCGAGGACATGGCTTCCCGTGGAGGAAAGCCCCAAAATCCCTTGAGGAAGAAGATCGCAAAAAGCTCCCAAACCACCACGAGATGGAGAGATTCCTTTGGTGGAGAGACTCCAAAGGTCCTTCTCCGTGAAATGGTGGCCCGATCTACGAATCCTAGGGGTGGAAACACCCTAGGAGAGGGGAAAGGTGGGAGGGGCGGCAATGGAGAGTGGATGGGTCGGGGGAAGTGAAGGGGTAACTTGTGGAGGAGTGGGGGTGTCCAGGGAAGAAGAAGGGAAAAAGATTTTTCAGATCTCGGTTTGAGTTCGGTCCAACCGAGATGCAAACCGGACCGCTCGGTGCACAGCCCGGTCAACCGAGCCAAAAACCGAATCTGCAGGAAAACTGACACGAGGGAGATTCGGTTTTCAGTCTGGTCAACCGGCTCCATAACCGGAGAACTTGGTTGAAAACTAGACTAGCAACCAAACTCATTCAGTAACCTTCTGTCTACAGACTTGGATAGACTCGATTGAGAACTGTGCTGGAAACCGGGCGGTCCGGTTATGGAGCCGGTTGGACTGGGCCAGAAACCGAACATCAAAAAAACTTCGGAAAAGTTTGTGAAAACAGAAATTTTTCGAGAATGGCATGTGCAAGGAAGAAGATAGTAAACTCCAAAAGGGTAGAGGAGGCAGGTGATCTTGGCATGCCTATTGGAGAAGAACCAAATCAACACAGTTAATAGCAACAATAGGCATTATTCGAAGATATCAAGAGCCACAAGAGACCAAAGTTGGCGGGGCATTTCTCCCCCTATGTTTAAGCACACATGTCATGGCGCCTCAAAGATAGATGCTTGGACCCATATCATGACACAAGATCAATTAATGTTGCACGCATAGGTATGCATCAAACCAAGACATGGTAAGATGACTATCCCTATGTGTGATGTGCGACTAGGCTACATAGCAAGTTAAGAGATAAAATATAATGCAAGAAGAGAATCAATCCAAGTTTTTGGGATCTAGAATACCAAGTTCACGCCTCAACATGACAAAACGGGCTTCATCCAAAGGCTTCGTGAAAATATCCGCCAATTGGAACATCGTTCCCACATGAGTGAGATTGATGTCACCATTTGCGACATGGTCACGTAGGAAGTGGTGGCGGATGTCAATATGTTTGGCGCGGCAATGTTGGACGGGGTTATTGGCGATATTTATTGCGCTTTCATTGTCACATAGAATAGGCACCGTACCAAGAGACGCACCATAGTCTTTCAAGGTTTGCCTCATCCATAACAATTGAGCGCAACAAGACCGCGGAAATGTACTCGGCTTCGGCAGTGGATAAAGCGGTGGAGTTTTGTTTCTTGGATGACCAACTCACCAACGATCTGCCAATAAATTGGCAAGCCCCGGAGGTCGACTTCCGGTCAACCTTATCACCGGCCCAATCAGAATCCGAATAGCCAACAAGCTCAAAGGTTGACCCCTTTGGATACCAAAGCCCGAGAGTAGGAGTGAGAACAAGGTACCTACAAATTTGTTTGACTACCACCAAGTGCCACTCCTTAGGAGTGGATTGAAAATGAGCACACATTCCAACACTTAACATGATATCCGGCCTAGAAGCACAAAGGTAGATCAAGGAGCCAATCATGGAGCGATATACCTTTTGGTCCACATCCTTCTCACCTTCTCCAAGGCCAAGTTGCCCATTGAGTGGCATGGGTGTCTTCATGGGGTTGGCATTGGTCATCTCAAATTTCGCAAGCATGTCCTTCACGTACTTCTCTTGGGAGATGAAGGTGCCTTGAGAAAGTTGCTTCACAGTGAAGCCTAAGAAGTACTTCAACTCCCCCATCATGGACATCCTAAATTTCTAGGTCATCAACTCGGCAAAAGCTTTGTTATGAGATTCGTTAGCTCCACCAAAAATAAGATCATCAACATAAATTTGAACAATAAACAAGCCACCCCCTTTAACCCGTTTGGTGAAAAGGGTGGAATCGACTTTACCCACGCTAAACCCGTCCATGAGTAGGAAATCCCTAAGGTGCTCATACCAAGCACAAGGAGCTTGCTTTAGTCTGTAGATCACCTTATGGAGTAGATACACATTGTTGGGAAATTGTGTGTTTTCGAAACCGGGGGTTTGAGCCACATATGCAACCTCTTTCAAGGGACCATTAAGAAATGCACTCTTCACATCCATTTGATAAAGCTTGAAGTTATGAAAAGATGCATATGCAAGCAAGAGACGAATAGTTTCAAGGCGAGCAACGGGCGCAAAGGTGTCCTCATAGTCAATACCCTCTATTTGGGCATACCCTTGCGCCACTAACCTTGCTTTGTTCCTTGTGACGGTTCCTTTCTCATCTTGCTTGTTCTTGAATAATCACTTGGTCCCAATAACATTGGTGCGGTGATCTTTAGGTCTCTCCATAAGAGACCAAACTTCGTTGCGGGTGAAGCACTCGAGTTCTTCTTGTATGGCAATGACCCAATCCGGATCTTCTAGAGCTTCATGGACCTTGAGAGGCTCGAAGTTGGATACAAAAGCATGATGGCCACAAAAGGTAGTGAGTTTCTTCTTCTTGTTGTGGGTCTCGATTCCTCTAGATATGCTTCCAAGTATATTATTGACTTGGAGACCACTTGCAATAGAGGCGGACTTGATCTTCCGGATAGTTCCTTCATGATCAACAAATTCATCCTTCGTTGGTCCTTGATCATTAACCGCATCTTCAGCTTTTTGATCTTAGGAAACTAGAACGTCTTCTTGGTCTTGCTCAACGGGTTGAGGGCTTGGTTCTTGTTCTTCAGTTTGCGAGAGTTGTTCGTCGTGAGGTACACTTGATGGTTCAACTTGAGTAGAGCTTGGCTCTTCTTGAGTTGGGCTTGATTCTCCCCCATCAACATCTTGATCATGAGTGTGATGCTCGGTGGGCAAGATATGCCCAATTCCCATCAACTTGATGACTTGAGAGGAATCTCCATCACCTACAACATGTGGAACAACTTGCCCCCTTGGGGACCATTATCTTCCAAAAACTCCACATCACAAGATACTGCAACACAACCATTGGCTTTGTTGTAGTATCTATAGGCATGAGAGTTTTCCGCATAACCAACAAAGATACCCTCGATAGTTCTAGATTCGAATTTATCGAGTTTTTCTGTCTTGTTCTTGACGAGGCACTTGCACCCAAAGACTTGGAAGTAGTTGACATTGGGCTTGTTCTTTGTGAGAATCTCGTATGGAGTCATGTCAAAGGGAGCTCGAAGGAAAAGCCGATTCGAGTACTGAACCGTGGTGGCGATGGCTTCTCCCCAAAAGTTGTGGGGTGACTTGTACTCACTCAACATAGTTCTTGCCATCTCAATGATTGTCCGGTTCTTCCTTTCAACAATGCCATTTTGTTGAGGAGTATAAGGAGCCGAGAATTCATGCTTGATTCCCTCTTCTTGAACAAACTCTTGCATGGTATAGTTCTTGAATTCGGTGCCGTTGTCGGTCCTAATGGTCTTGATCTCCACTCCATGGGTGCGTTGAGCTTGCTTGGAGAAGGTCATGAAGTACTTGTAGGTCTCATCCTTTGACTTGAGAAGGAATACCCAAGTGTATCTTGAGTAATCATCGACAATGACAAGACCATATCTCCTTCCACCAAGAGAATCATATGTTGATGGCCCAAAGAGATCCAAATGGAGAAGCTCCAAAGGTCTTGACGTGGCCACCTTTGATATTGATGGATGACTCCTCCCATGTTGTTTTCCTGAAATGCAAGCACTACACACACGATCTTTCTCAAAAGACACACCGGTTAATCCAACAATATGTTCGCCCTTTAGGAGTTGTTTAAGATTAATCCATCCCTCGTAAACTTTGGCCATTAGACATGTAGGAAGAGATTGACTCTCTTGCGAGAGGTTGACCACATAGAGGTCGTCTTCCACATATCCAACAAGGACCAACTTGAGATTATCACTCCTAAAGACTTTCACACAAGTTCTAGAGAAATAGGAATCATAACTAGCATCCGCAAGATGTTTTATGGAAAGTAAGTTGTAACCAAGGTTTTCAACAAGCATGACGGTCTCTAGGGACAAGGCCTTGGAAACCACCAACTTGCCAAAACCTAGTACCTTTCCTTTAGAGTTGTCTCCAAAAGTGATGCTTGACGTTGAATTGACATCATGAATAAATTGGTCAAGCGCACTTCTACCTCCGGTCATATGATTGGTGCATCCACTATCAAACACCCATTTTGATCCACCGGAGGCATACCCCTACAAAATCAATTCTTTGATTTAGGAACCCATTGAGTAATGGGTCCCTTAGCATTAGCAACAAGATCTTTTGGTACCCAAATTGAGTACCACCTATAAGCATAACCATTGCGAGGGCCAACGTATTTGGCATAAACATCTCCTTGGGCGCTCTTACATAGCACATAGGAGGGATTAGATTTTCCCGCAAACTCTTGGTTGGGGTTGCCCCTATTGACTCCCCCATTCACAACATTATTCTTTACTTGTTCAACCAACTTGTGCCCTTCACGGACAATGTTGATCCTTTTAGGTGGGTTGGCACCATTCTTGTCGTTCTTGGGGTCATACCCCATACCTTGCCTTGGAGCTCTCATCGTTTGTCGAGCAAGAATCTCATCAAGAATCTTGCCTTTGGTGATAGGTTTGAGACGCTCCATCTCAAGTTGTTCCCTCAACTTCTTATTCTCCTCAAGGAGATTATCTTGATCCAAGGAAAGGTTAGAAGCACAAGTAATATCCTCAACAATAATAGGATCCTTCAATGTACCAAGAGCTTTCTCATAGGACACTCGAAGTTGATCATGATTCTCCCCAAGTTTTATGAGCTCACACTTGACAAGCAAATTAGCTTTCTCAAGGTTATCAAGGTCATTGGTGAGAGAAGCATGAGCAACTTCAAGTTCTTTCTTCGAAGTATCAAGCTCTTGGGACAAGGTGATAGCTCTATCTATGGTATCCATATCTTTTGCTTTATCTAGTTCATAGATTTCAATTCGTTCTTTAAGAACAGAAGTAATGTCCCTTTCCTTGCTTAGCTCTAGCTCAAGAAGATTGAATCTTAGTTTCTCATCATCAATATGAGACTCCAAACTATCAATGGTCTCATCACGTGAATTGACAAGGCTCATTAATTGTTTGAATCTAGCACGAGCATTGCTAGGAAGGGACTTCATGATTTTACACATTTCTTTTACATAGTTTTCATCGAATTCATGATCGTCACTATCATTGGTACTATCATGATCATCCAAGATGCTAGAGAGAGATGGAGGGGAAGAGATTACCTTGGTACTCCTTGCCATGAGACAAGTACTGGCGACCTTGGAAGTGATGGAATCATCGGCATAGTCTTTGGTGTAGTCATATGTGAAGAGTGACCCGGGTTCGGCAAACGCCAAACCGGCCACCCCCACAACCTTCTCCTCATCTTCACTCTCCGCATCGGATAGGTACTCTTGGCCAAGAAAGCCTTTGCCATCACGCTTCTTGTTCCTCTTGTATCTCTCTTTGATGGGATTTGGCTTTAATCTTAGCTTGGCGCCCTCTTCATACTTGGGCTTGTCAAGTCTCTTCTCATATGGGCATTTGTCGGCAAAGTGGTCCGACTCATCACAATTGTAGCAATTTCTCTTCTTCTCGCTTGGTCCGGTTGAGCTTCTTCTTCTTCGGAACTTCAAGTTCTTGGTGAAGAGAGCAACTTGAGCAAGCATGTCATCGATGTCCTCGCTATCACTATCTTCATCATTTACACCACTTTCTTGCGCAAGGGATTGAGAGGGCCCAATGGCACAGTTGATCTCCTTGATCTTTTGTCCTTCATCCGCCATATTGTCCGTGGCAACAAGATAGGAAACGAGATCATCAGGCGAGAAGTGGTGAGATGAATCAAGAAGTTGCAAGTTCAAGGCAAGCTTCTTGTCGGAGGCAGCAATCATGGAGAGAACCTTGGACTTGATAAGCTCATCATTCAAGTTGAACCCATCTTCATACTTGTCACAACCAAGACCATCAATCTTGACACGGAGGGCAACAAGTCTCTTGTATGCTTCGGCGATGGACTCACCATCATTGTTCATGAACATGCTCATCTCCGACTTGGTGGCTTCATACTTGGACTTTTGGATAAGGGAAGTTCCCTCTTGGAGAATGACAATCCTCTCCCACAACTCCTTTGCGGTGGGAATGTTGCTAACTTGATCATAGAGAGTGCGGTGAATGGCACTCCTTATCTTGTCACAAGCCATTGCATTTAGTTGACGATCATAGTACTCTCCCGGAGTGAGCTCATTGGGATCTTGTGGATAGAAGCCCTTGCCCACAATCTCCCAAAGCTCCACGCTGCAACTGCGAAGATGAGATTCCATATAAACTTTCCAATGAGAGAAGTGAGTTCCATCATAATGAGGTGCGGGACCCGAACCATTAATATGAGGCCTGACGTTCTTTTGTTTGGGATATATATACGGAAATGGATTAGGAGGCATGGAGGCTTTCGTCAGGTCACTCTCGCTAGAGGCCTCATTCATAGCCTCCTTACCGGTGTCCATCGGCCTCCCTTGAGGTACTACCGAAGGTCCGGCAAGCATGACCCCCTCGCCCATCCCCGTAAAGCGTCCTTCCAGAAAACTTATTCGAGCACAAAGATCGGAATCCACCTTATCCTTTTCAAGGGATTGTTTGGCAAAGATTTCACGGATCTCCTTGACCGAATAAGTCTTTCCCTCCTCATCATTGGAGAAAACCATCTTTTCTCTTAGGCGGTAAGGCCCTTAGAAGAGCACTTGGCTCTGATACCAATTGAAAGTGTAAGATGGTTTACCTAGAGGGGGGTGAATAGGTTTCTAACAAATTCTTTATAATCTTTTGCAAGTTTTAGGCTTTGCGGAATATAAGTGTGCCTAAATGCAAACTAGGTGAGGCAACCTAGATGATGATACGAGATACTTCAAGCACGAAGGTTATCACAAAGTAAACAACACAAGTAAGAGAGGGGTTAAGGAATAACCCAAGCACGTGGATACGAAGATGTATTCCCTTGTTTACCACCTTTGGGAAGGGGGCTACGTCACATTGGAGAGGTGTGAGGTTCCACTAAGGATTTCCCAACGCCACAAAGGCTCACCTTCTTCTCCGATCCTATCCCACGAAGGAATAGCTCACTTACTCATGGTAGACTTTTAAGGTAGTCTCCAAACCCTCACAAACTTTCCACGGAGCAAATCACAAGCCCAAAGCCTTCGGGCGACCCTAGCCGCCTAGGGTTTTCCACAAACCCATGAGTAACAAGCTAACTCGATGAACTCAAGGGGGAATTAAATTTCGCTTGGTGGAAACGTAGATCGTGACCTCCTCTTGCTTTCTACCAAAGGGATTTGAGTTTGATTGTGTAGAATGGGAGATCCTCAAGAAATTGTGTTTCAACAATGGAGGGAGAGAGAGAACTCCAAGAATGAGATATGAACTGAATGCCTAACCTCCTTAAGCTGGAAGAAGAGGTATTTATACTCAAGGGAGAAATCTAGCCGTTTGAAGCAATTTCTGCGAAACTTGGTTTTAAGTTCGGTTGGACCGGTCCACATACCGGACCACCCGGTGTACAGCCCGGTCAACCGGAATCCAAACCGGGATACTCACTGTGTGTGAGCCTGGATAGACTCGGTATACGAAACCGAGCATCCCGGTTTGGGTTCGGTTGACCGACGCTGGTACCGGACCGTCCGGTCTAGGAACCGGTTCAACCGGCCTGAAAACCGAGTTTGGCAGAGATGTTATCAAACTTAGATTTCTTTCTCCTCTCTCTTTGGTGATGGAACAAGTGGGTGTATAGGATGTGTATAAGGCTTAGAAAAACATCCCCAGCAAGCTCATCGAGATAACCCCTCTTAATAGTGCGGTGTTCCTAAATACTCAAGAAACATATAAAAGGTAAAACTCCGGCACTTCTTTTCATTATCGAAATGGGGGGGGGTCTTCGATGATCTTCCAACATACCGGCGGACTAAAACCTGTTCAAGACACTGGTAGGTAGAATTAGTCCGCGCTAACTACGGTGTCATTGTCAACCAAAAACAATATAGGGTAAATTACTCTTTCAGGGTCATGAGCGTGGATCCCCATGGATTTCCACGTAATTTCTCGACTTTTGTCATCCAGGGGTTAATTACCTCCCCCAAAGTCAGAAAAAGATCCTAGTCAAAAATGCAGTCAGCAAAACAGGTCGTGTGACAGTCGCCTGTCATAGGGTCCAAGAACCTGATTATGGACACAGTCTCATAACCAACATATATCCCTGACTTTCAGAGCGGTCCCATTGCTGATCACTGGGGTGGTGCTATAGGTACATATACTTGGCAGCCGAACCTACGAAGGTGGGAAATTTTCGGTGCCGACCCTTGCGCAAGTTGGATAGGAGAGTGGATGTTGTAGGTTGATGGTCAAAAGTTGATGAGATTGACATCGTGTAGCACCGCGTGACCCCAACATGTAGTTGGTAAATTATAATCCTGAAGGAGTGGTCGGGCAATGAATTTAATTCTTTTAATCAATGCCCCCGCAAGTCCATTTTGAGTGTGGACGTGTGGTACAGAGTGCTCAAGTTTGATTCTTGTTGTCATGCAATAATCATCAAATGCCTTTGAAGTAAATTCTCCAGCATTGTCCATTCGAATAGACTTTAAACGATAATTAGGGAATTTATTTCGTATTTGTATGATCTGGGACTTTAACTTTGCAAAAGCATGATTCCTTGTTGACATCAGGCAAACATTGGACCATTTAGAGGAAGCATCAATGAGCACCATGAAGTACCAAAACGGCCCTGAGAGGGGCTGAATTCGACCACATATGTCCCCTTGTATATGTTCCAAGAACGCGGGGATTTCATCCTTCACCTTTAGGTGAGACAGTCTAATGATCAATTTCCCCGTAGCGCATGCGGAGCACACGAAATCATTGAGATTCGGGAAATTCTTCACATTAACATTATGACCATTAGAGTTGTTAATTATATTTCTCATCATCCTAAGACCGGGATAGCCTAACCTATCATGCCAAAGGCAGAATAGTTCAGAGCTTCTAAAGACAGTTTTAAGGGTAGTGTAAATAGGTGGTCCTATTATCTTAGTGTAGTACATCCCGGTAGCTAATGAAGGAAGTCTTTCGACAACATGTTTACCATTTTTGTCGCGCTTGGTAATGAGTAGGAACCCCTTTCCATTCTCATCATCATCGGTCTCAACATGGAAACCATTTGCGCGGATATCTCTAAAACTTAAGAGAGTACAAGTCGACTACGGGTACAGCAATGCTTCTTCAATGATCAAAGTTGTTCCATTCAGGAGTATGATAGTTGCTCTTCCGGATCCAACTACATTCGGACCGCAGCCGGCGATCGTCATTATGTTATCGGGGTTTTTGGTAATAGACTCAAAGTACTTTGTTTCTCTCAAGATGGTATTTGTGGTACCGCTATCAGCAAGGCACGTTTCTCCCATTTGGACGCCACACACGTTCTACAATATAGTGTCTAATTAATATAATGGAGTGAGGAAGATGCTACATCAAGTAAGTAAACACATACACATTTCAGAACACAACCATCTCATATTAAATAATGGAATAAATGAATGAAATAAATATCATTCAATTGCTGAAAACAAATAAATATTTTCATAGAGCTTACAACCGTATAGAAAGATTGTGATAGATTATTTCCGAATGAAATCATGAAGTAAATAACAACAAATAGGAGCTCAGATGGATTATGCAAGGAAACCTTCAATCTCAACTTCTATCTCCAGCTCGCTGAGCTTTTCTTTGTTGGCTATCATCACCGAGGCAGCGGTAATGTCTAGCTGGGGCACGGGAGGGGGAACGACGTGCTCAACCTCCATGGGCACCATGGCATTCATGGGAACCGCCGAAGGTGCTGCCACATGTGCTATGCCCTGTGCCACTACAGGCGGCGTTGTGCACAGGCGCCGCTCCGGGCGCCAGTGGTGCCTCCACCTGGAACGAGGTGCGCCTCACGTGCCTTCTTGTTGGCCTTGAACGCGTCCACGATGTGCTTGGGGGCTAAACACTACCTGCAAAAGTGAGTCTTGGAGCCACAACGGAAGCAGTCCTGGGGCCTTGCCTCCCCTTTGCCCGCCCTGTGTTGCTTGGCCGGGTTGGAGGAGTTGGGGCCCTTCTTTCCCTTGTTGCCTCGCCTCTTGTGGATGGTCTTGCGCACTATGTAGGTGCCGGCATTAGCTTCATGACTTGGGTCCCCTGCGAATGCTTGCGTGGAGAAGTTCTTTTTGAGAACATTGTCCAACGCCTCGGCCACTTGGAGAGCATTAATGAGCGTTGCATATTCCGTAAATCCTTCCTGACGGTAGTTCCGCGAGGACTAGATAGTGGAAGGGTGGAATGTGGAGAGAGTCTTGTCTATCTTCTGCTGATCAGTGGCAGTAGTGCCACACAGCTGGAGAATAGTACAAATCTGGTGTAACGCGGAGTTGTACTCCCCCACAGTCTTGAAGTCCGCAAACCTCAGACGAATCCAATTCGCCTCCGCTTATGGGTGAATGGTGTACTTAAGCCTAAGCCTAGAGAACCGCTTATTGAGGACGGTCCAAAGAGCAGAAGCACTCCGTTCTGCCATGTACTCATTTTTAAGAGTCTCACAGATGTGATGGCGGAGGAAATACAGTGCTTTGGCGTTATCCTTGAGGGTGGTGGTGCTTGGGGCCATCTGGGTCCCTGCACTCAGCGCACCCTTGATGTATCGTCCCTCGAGGACGATCTCCACGTCCGAGGCCCAAGTCAGATAGTTCAGCCCATCCAGGGTCAACTCCGAGAACTCACGGCTCACACTTCCGGTCATCTGCAATTTATGCAAAGTGTGTAAGATTACAGCAGGTAATCTGTTGCATAAATGCGATAATCGATACAATTATTCAAATATGATGGCATTCCAAAATTTAAATCAAAAGGTACATGCTAACTATGGAATACAAATAATTAAAGGCATAAAAACATTTAATTACTGCAGTAAAACATGGTATAAAGTGGTGTACATAGAGAGGTTATGCTATGCGCGTACTAAACACAAAAATCGACTCTAAAAATGAATTTCTGAGAATTATATATATATACCTGAATAATAAAGGACGGATTGTTTCTCCCGGTCCAACACTTTTTTAAACCGTTTTACCCTTCCACAAGACATTTAAATTACCCACGATGCCACCCCTGAGTGAAATACCGGTTCTTTTTTCGAGATCGTGCATGCACTGAAGTCGTCCGCGTTAGAATCCGTCTTCGCTGTTGTCGGCCAACAGAGGCCCGCTGGAATTGCACGACCCCATTAGGGCTCGTTTGGATGCGAGGGAACCCGAGGGGATCCCCGTCCTTTCCCCGAGCGAGAAACCCAGGGGCGAAATGAACCCAGGGAAAGCCCACCCATCCATTTGGTCGCCCACATGGGCGAGGGATCCCGACCGTTCCTCGGCCTTTCCCCGGGAGATCATTCCACGAGTAGCTAGGTGGGGAAGGAAATCCTCGCTCTCTCTCGCGACAGAGGCGACGACGCCGGATGTGATGGCCCGATCTTCTTCCTCCGGGGGCCATTGCCTCTTACGCTCCGCCTCCTTCCCCCGCATCTCCCCGTCCTTCTTATGCCCCCCATGATCTGCTCCTACCTCAACCTCCTGTCCCCTTCGGCGACGACGACGGCCCGGTGGTGACGCTCGTGTTCTTCTCCTTCGACTAAGGTTACACCTACTCCTTCTCTACTCGTTTGCCTCTTTTTGTACGATCCCTCATGGATCTGCTTGCCCATGCAATTGTGCTCTATGGGAAAGGAGGGGGGAGCGGTTCTTGAATCTGTACCATTTTTCTGGGTGTGTATGGATCTAAGATTTCTTTGATTAGTAGTACCTGGAGAAAATATGAAAACAACGGAGTTCAATTGTTCTACTGTACCTACAGTGTGTATCTAGATTTGTTTTTCCAAACAAAACGAATTAGCAATTGTTCCCTAGGGTATTTTTACAGTGCGCCTCACCATTCACCATAGATAATCTTATCTTTAACTTGATATATGAATGTTGGAGATGCCGTAAGATTACCTTAATGTTGGCCGCAAAGCCAACTAATTTAGAACATACATCATTCTTAGAATAATTCAGATTTGGAAATTATTCTGCAGCCAGTGACCTTCTCTTATTGAGTACACAACATATTGCATAACAATGTGCTCATAGTTTTATGTTGGAATATTATGCTTTGCTTATAAATAAACTCCTCCGTTGGTGGACTAAGGTTACACTAACGGTGCACAACTATTTTATTTTCTCCTATACTCAGCATATGCTAGTACTATATGTATAGATCCCTGCTTTGGTCATAATTAATGTAGCAGTAATTTGTATGGTTGTAGAACAGATGGTTGCTTCCAAACAAATGAAAGCATATACTCCCACTATTCAAGTTGCAAAACTTCAATTTGCTGGGGAGGTTTAGAATTGTGAATCGGCTCCTGGTTCAAGCTGTTATGTTGGATGTGTCCCAATAAGCTTCTTTCTTGATGCCTTTTTATTTTTTTGGTTAAATGTTACTCAGAGGATATGGTTGCAGTATGAGGGGGTCTGAGTGGTGGCGGTTGGGTGCTTAATAAAGAACACCGAAGTCGTTGCACGTGCAGTCATGTAGTCTGATACTCAGGATACGTCTCGTGGGATGCTCCCTGGAACCTATTAAAAAAGAAATATGTGTTCACATGCATTTTATATGGCAACTTACAAGTATATACAGTCAGTGGCGATACAGGGGAAATTTGAACAACGAGCTCCTTGGCTAGCCGACCTCGCGTTTATGCTTCAGTAATACTACCATCTCTATTTATCTTTAGATTCAGCCTATCTATCCAATACTACATGAGGACCTGAAGTCATTTTAGTCAAACGAATTCGTAGTACGGTCATTTTATGCTTCAGCCACTAATGTCAGTTGGAGTTTTACGCAGTTTATATTATTATGATGTCGTTGTACACTGCTAGCTGCATGTAGCCATGTTACATTTTACAGTGAAGTATCATGTGTCTATGCGGATGCATGCAGCTCCCCTGCTACTGTTACTCTTATCTCCATTAGCACCCAGTATGAAGCAGAATGTTTTGAGCAATATATATACACAGTTTTTTTCTCAACGAGATACTCTAAAATCTGCATGCCACTTGCTAGCAAATTAGTTGACAAATGGACAAGAGCAACCTACTGTTTCTCCTTGGTAGATTAATTAGGAAAAAATACATTTGTTTAAAAGCTTGCTAAAAATAATTATTGTGCACTTGATGAAGCTCCGATAGTATTGTGCTAATGTCCGCACTTCACAATCTAAATTTTAGTTATATTATCTATGAACTGGCTGTAGCATTGCCTTCAGTTAAGAAATAGTGTTCAATCCAGTTTTCTATGTATCTTATCCTGGCATTCTATGTGAATCTCATTTATGAGATGCTGCATAGCTTTGGTTTGCGGCTGTCACTGCTGTCCAATGATGATTGGATAATCAAGCAGCTTGTGCAAGACATTTGTCCCTTGCTACGTGATTTCACGGTGATGAAGAGCCAAGGTTGCCTCTGACCAGTACTGCTGTTCTGGTGTACTAATCAAGTACCATTTGAACAAAAGGGAGATTTGCTTCAGGCTCGTGGCGACATCACCGGTCCTAGACACCACGGAAAGTTGACGGAAATGTTCGAGAAGCTGATGTAGAAGTTATACCTAGTTCAGTATCAACAGTTCACACAATTTCGATTTTCTTAATGGAGCAAAATATTTTTTCCTTGCTGGACATGTGACCATTGTTCCATTTTCAATTTTGAATCATAATTTGCGTATTATGTTTATCCTTGATGTCGCATTTTTTGTTTGACTTGATATGTAAGACTGCTTGTGTCTGTGCAAGGTGAATATTTTGTTGTTTTAGAAAACTCTGTATTTATATTTTCCTGTTTTCCCATCATATTTCTATATTAAGTTGTAGTCACGGATTTCTTGAAGTGAAAGAAAGAAAAGAAGAATTTATATTCTGGAATTGGAACGACATTATAAGATGCCAATTTCGGTTACAATGATAGATTTTTTCATTTCCCTCTCCTTTCCCTAGAAGTCCAAATGGCAACGAACTTTTTCTCCCATGGTGGGAGAGGATCCCGTGTGAGCAGGGGAAATCCCCACGAGGGGTTTACTTTCCCAGATTTTCGTTCCCCAACAACCAAATGAGCCCTTAGCAGTTTCAGTTTCACAACCACGACCACCCAGACATGCACTTTTCTTGTGCGTCGGTAGATCGTCTGGCTTGTCCTCCTGTTTCAATATTTTTTTAGCGTGACGTTATTGCAACTAGCTGAATGCCCGTGCATTGCCACGGCCTATTATTTTTTTCTTTTCATACATTAAAATAATGTACATAAAATTTAATATGTTTAGAAAAAATAACTACATAATATTGAAAAGCACACTTTGTAAAAGAAACGTATTTTAAAAAACAAAAGATTTCAATTTGACGTGATATGCATAAAAAGTAAGTTCCAATTAGTTATTTGTTACCAAGATCTATCTCTAGGACGATAAATATAAATTTTCAAAATGATTATGTTAAATGTGCATATAAATCAGAAAAGTCAACTCAGTATATACCTCATTTGTTTGTATAAATCTTGGTTAGTCTTCATGAGAAGACAGGGCCACATCGGATGATTTTTCTGAAACATCGACATAATCTATACCTGATCCATACAAGTGCAACAAATATTGAAATAAAATATGCAACATGCATGGAAAAAATTATAAACTCGTAGCTCAAATATTTGTATTCATAGTTATCATCGATGTCGCGTCCAGATAGATCTTTTTTTACCGTGGGGATGCCACTTGAGCCCATAAACTCGCACAACTAACGAAGATCACCTAGTCGCCGGACATAAGAAGACATGTAAACATTGTAGCGACCTAAATTTAAGGCAGAACTCTTGTGTGCATTAAAAAATAAAATCATCTTAACACAAAAAAACACTTAAGCAGATATGTAATTTGGTACAAACCATTGTCGTAGTCTAATTTTAAATTTATCTATCGAATAATAACTATTGTAGTAACAACGTAATTTTGGATTACCAGGAGAGACTATAGAACACCAATTTCAGAAGCAAGGACAAAAAAAGGATAGCTCGGAGATATGTCGTGTGAAGTACCAGTCTACCAGAGTGTGTAACATCTGGTTGGATTCTCCACCGAAGTTACTTGTAAACCTTTTGCTTTTGGCATCTGACATCGCTGGTTGATTAATACATCGTAGCGTTTATACTCTATAAAACAAACAGTTTTTTCAGGATTCAGATCAATATGCACCACAAGCAAATCCATGGCACATGTGGAACATCGACGATGACGATAAAACCTTTCAGTCATTAGAAGCGCCAAGTTACTTTGACATCATTTTTATGCACCACAAGCAAATCCATGGCACATGTGGACGATCGACGATGACGATCAAACCTTCCAGTCATTAGAAGCGCCAAGTTACTATGACATCATTTTTTCCGGTGGTTGATGGTCTGCTGCATCGAACAGGTCCTTCATCGAATAGCTTGATGTTCTCCGACGCGCGCCAGGGAAGAACAACACCCCAGCCTACCGGCAATGGCGCGGGCGAGTAGTGTGATAGTGTCTTCCCGGTCCCGTGCAGGCCGGAGAGCAGGCACCCCTTGCCCCTTTGCAGCTAGAGCTTGGCCTGGTCGTGGTTCCTGAGGAAATCGACCACCCCATGCAGCTCAAGCTTGGACTGGTCAGCTCCGGCAACGTCCTAAAGTTGTGCACCTCCTGGCTACTGGACCTTGCTCTTGGAGCGTCCTAAGTCAATTGCGTTGTGAAGCCCGCCAACTTTAGCTGCTCCAGCCCCTCCACGTATCCCATGGCGAGCCGAGGTAGGGCGAGGTGGCAAAGCCTCCAGGGATTGGCGAGGCGGCTAAGCGTTTGTGCGAGACGATTGTTAGTTAGCGATACACTATGAAGGCTAGTTATTTGAGGACAAGCTTTGATCGTATTCCAGCCGAACTCTGGTATGTCTGGCCAGCGATAGGAAGGTTAGATCGAATCGGTGTTTGTTGCGTTTTTTCACGACCTGCGGGACGAGGAATCCGGAGGAACGGGGTATGTTTTACTTGGGGGTGGCAATAAGTGTAATTTTTAAGAGCTCAGCCTAGCACTTCGGGGTAGAATCAGAATTACTATTAAAGCGAAAGAAGACATGATGGTTCGTACGTCGCTCTATATTTACTCTCTGTTTTCTGACTATTTACCTAGGATTGCCACCGCCAAGTATGGTTAGTTCCTTTCTTTTTCCTTCCCTTCCACACGCATTTTCTCTGCTCCTCCGTTCGCTCGCACCTCCATGACTTCCGGCGACTAGGACAGGGCGCCGCCACCCCATCTACAGCGCCGGGCCTCCCCTCCAAAGCACCCTCTCCGACACCAACCTCCCTCCCAGTTCCCGGCATCTCTCTTGATCAAAGTAGTGGCGGCTCGCCAGATGGACGAAATAATGGCAGACTCTACGGCGACCCCGGCGGTGCATCCAATGGCGCGGCAAAACAGTGAGTCTTTTCTCCTCTCTATACAGTGCCTTCTCTCTTTCATCCCTCTCTTTATCTCTCTCCTCTGTCCCCAACTGTCTCCTGGCAAAACTGTCGCAGCTGCTGTAGCCAAGGCGCGAGACGGCGGCTTGGTTTCCCTGTCAGCGCTGTCTTGAGGAGTTTCTGGTGGCCAATTAAATAAGACATATGTGCTGGTCTGATTTTACAGCTTCAGGTTTCCATTAGAGCCACAAATCGGTCTGTATAGTTAGATGGGGAAGCGGCTTTTCTAATGGTTTGTTGATTTCGTATGCAACTCTTTGTAGAAAAGAAATAGACTGAACTAAATGTTTAATAGTTCTTAGTGAGTGATTCATGACTACGCTTAAAGGTCCAGGCAAAGTTAAAACATATTCTTACTGATTTGGCATGCTAAAGGTAGATACCACAGTTAGTACCTGCTAGCAATGCTTGCTTCTTTTTTTGAAGAATTTAAATATATACTCATGACTGGAAATATATTCTTGTTTCCTTGTTATATATACTGACTATGTAGAGCATACGTACCCATTGATTTTCCTTTTGGCTGAGTTTGTTTCCTTTTTTGAACATGATTTGTTGAGGGCCCTACACTTAGAGTGTCAAACCTTTTTCCTCAAATTAGTTTCCATACAATTACTTTACGAATACCCTGTGCATTTTAGTACCCAATGTTGTCAGTTTAGTTTGGTGATGTCTGTCATTGATTTGGATAGTCTTTATGGTGGATAAGGAGCCATCAACATTTACAAATTTCCATTACACTATCTATATGAGGGGGAGCCAACACATTCTTTGATGCCTGAATTTTTTTGCATATATCAAAATGATTTTTTTGTTTATCTTGTTCATGAGACTGAAATCATATAATTAATATTGGCAAATTTACTTTTATGTGGTGCTACCTTACGACTTTGACATGCATCCGTTTTTGTAGGG
Source organism: Avena eriantha (assembly GCA_910589775.1). Taxonomy (NCBI): domain Eukaryota; kingdom Viridiplantae; phylum Streptophyta; class Magnoliopsida; order Poales; family Poaceae; genus Avena; species Avena eriantha. The sequence goes on along the minus strand of OU342745.1, from coordinate 34,783,076 downwards.
AGGTTAGTTCTACTCAAGATTGACTGATTTGGTAAAGTATATGTATATCAATACCAACATTTTTACTACTCTTCTATAAAATACATTGTCTTTCGCGAGGGGAAGGGATAACAGAAGAAGCGCATGAAGGAATTTGGGAAGGAGATGTCCGACGATAACTTCGATGCACGTCTACACATTTTTTGACATGTAAAGGTATTTTGGAAGGAGATGTCTGACGATAACTTCGATGCACGTCTACACATTTTTTGACATGTAAAGGTCTACCTTCCTTATCTTCAGTGGAAAAACCTTAGCGCTAGATTCTTGATGAGGTTTTTTTGCATTCAGGTGCGATAAGAACGGTGATGGAAAGCTCTCAGAAGATGATGTCAAAGAGGTCAATACCATACCGTCTCTAAATCTGTCTAGGATTCTCCACAAACCTTCTTTAAAATTTCAATATTTCATTGCATGTATGGATTATTATGCTGAGCGCCTCAGCAAACAATCTTAACAAGTTGAAGAAACATGTGGTGATCTGCCTCACTTATCATGGAAGGGCTAGACCTGATGGTCGTGGTTACATTAAGGTGCCAAGAAATGAAAACTTTATTTTTTTTTGGTGCATCAAGTGAATACAGTGATACATAATGCTCATCATATGTCAGAATAATTTGGCAGCTAGAGAAACTTCTATGTGGTGCAAAGTTGGACCACAACCTCCATGTAGGCGCGATGATGTGCACACTCCACCGCACCCAGCCATGTTGACGCACTATGCGAGCTCTACACTATCGCCAGGATGTCTATATCTCGGCACAGTTGATGGTAAGTAGAACACCCTGACAAGGCGACAACAAGGATGGTGTGAGCCCGGTTAACAATTTAAGTGTGATTTGTAATGTCCATTTGTTTTATCATTTTACATTTTGTTTCTTTACTTTGATAATTGTTTTGCTTATTTGATTGAATATGCACCTGCATGACACCATCTGGACTTACAACAGGTGAAATCGATGGACTTTAGTACACAAGGATTGGAGCATAATAAACGAAAATACTAATTTTCCGTAATAACTTGTAGCTAGATATTGACACATTAAGTAGGACCTCCAGAGATTAATTTCCCATAGCTTCTGTATGTCCCCTGATTGGATAGAAACACGCTTGATCGTGTGGTGCTTGGTTGTAGCATGTTTGCATCTGTAGTCAGTTAGATGTCTAAACTGGTATATTACAACTCTGATTATTTTTTCAGTATTTGAACTCAAGTGTCCGAGCTTGTAGAAATTAATGTGACTGAAACTAGCAAATCAACCATAGCATCAAACAGTGTAGTGCAGCTTTGGTCCAACTTATTTAGTTGTGCAATTTGCTGGGTATAAGTAGTAAGTATTCAGATCTTTGAGCCCCAAATGATGGTGTTAATGATTGTGCATGTTCAGTTTAATTAAATTGTATCTTTATCTGATGACTTACTTTGACTGCACACAAACTGATGATGTCGCTTTTTTATAGTATTTCGCCCTAACAGGGAGGGGCCATCACCAGCCCTAGCTGTGCGCCGGCGTCAAGTACAGGGCAAGGTCGCTTTGCAAGAGTGGAGGAAGAGGATGAGGATGCAGCTAAGACTCATGGCCTCCTAGACGGTAGAGGAGATGCAGGTTTTCTTTGTATTGCTCTTGCCTAAGCCTAACCCCCTACGTCACTATCTCAATTCTCAAGTTCACCGCATATCATTCTCTCAACTGGCATGGCTAAGCCGTAGAGACACAGATCACCATCAAACTCTGATCTAATTAGTTCTGTTGTGTCCGCATTGTGAAGTTGACTGTGATCGGGTGCAACGTATATACAGAAAGATCCTGCATATCATCTTGATTTCAGCGGTAATATATTGATTGCATTCTGCTACCTATGTATACTATTTACCATCAAATGTAAAATCTACTGCCATTTCTTAGTTACTTTTGTGCACATGCTTCCTGCATATCATCTTGTTAAATCTGATGTATCATTTGAGGAACATATGCAAATCATTCATGTAAATTAGTAGATAAAAGAAGATAACTACTTGATTTAATTCATGTTAAGAGGTAAAGCTGAACGAGATGTAGAGTAATGCGTAAATGCATTACATTTGGCAAACTTCTTACTTAACAAGAAGAATGAATTATTCCACTTCATTACCTTTGGCAAACTTCTTACTCAATAAGATGAATGAACTATTGCACATTAAGTTGTTTCCATATGCTCTTGCTTATTTTTTAGAAATTTATGAAGAATCAAGGGCACTTCGCAGTTCAGTATTTCTTTGCAAACTTGTGATCAGTGTCTTTTGACATTTTGGTAACACGTAGCACATACATAAATACTTTGTCGAGAATCATGAGCAATAAGTTTCTATATAGAGTGACAATATTGCTTTGTTTTTAATTGATAACATTCTTATGCTACTTGCAGAGAGAAGATGACCCAAATTATGTTTGAGACTTTCACTAATCCTGCCACGAATGGCGTGAGTTAGGCGGTACTCTCCTATGCAAGTGGTCATATTACTGATATGAACTGCTTCCACATTTTAGTTCAGTTTTATGCTTTGCTTATGCTGCCATTTACTAATTACTTAGAACTATTTTCAAGTCCCATAATTAAGTCAGAATTTATGTTAACAATTTTCGAAATGCTCATTATCTTGCATAAATTGGACATGCCAACTTTGATATGAGCAACGGTACTAGGGAGGATCAATCTGAATTAACTCTAGCTCCAACGCTGATGCAGGGTCTTAAGGGCAGCGGAGAGTAACCTGAGCGTGCGGAAGGGGGATACGAGGAGTCACATGCCGATGCTATGTTGACGGGCAAGGTGGCAGCGATTACCTCGACAAGTTAACAACTATCACCGTCAGACTCCTTCTGCCACAATGCACCGACTCGCCGCTGCACCAGCCACACTTTCTCATTCTTCCACCTGACTCCTCGCCCATTTTATTTAAACCATCTTCTCTGTCGTTGATGTTTTCTCCTGCCACATGTATTTGCATGGTTAAGTTGACAGTTTGTTAGCTGAAGGTTCCCTTGTTTACTGAATGCACATGGAAAATATGGCTTTTCTTCTTCTTTGATGAAATGTCACTGATATAGTATGCATTGTTGCTACCCAAGCACTCCATGGTTGCTGGTGTTTCTCTCTTTTGTAGCCAGGTTCACCCTTCAGAAGACTCTTCTATGGATACATTATACATTGTTGCTATCCAGACTCTTCTTTGAAGCATATTACTGAATCAGAGCTAATATAATCATGCACCACCGCCATGACTGAAATCTCTCCTTGATTAGAAATATTTATGTTCAGTCCTAACCTTTTATGTGTTGCTTTCAGGGATTATCCAAAGATCTTCGTGACATCACACTCAACAAATTGAAGGCATAAGAAGTATTCTAGGACGCTAGGAGAAGCTGCCCTGCTCCCACCTGCAACCGAAAGCCGTTTTTCTAGGATTTGTTTGCATTTGGAAGTTGTCAGTTATTTTTTGTTTTTAGAGTGTGGAAGGGTTTGTGAACTTGCAACAGTTGCTTCAATTTTTGGTCACAAGTCTGGAATATTATCTCTGGTAATTATTAAAAGGATTCGTTTGTATTTGTTGCCGCTTGTGAGACAAGATACACCTTAGTCTTGGGTGTAATTCATGTTTCTACTGAATTTAATACATGAAAGTTCTAAATTAGCATGAACGATCTCTACGAGGAGTTTTTTTTTTGCGATTATGACTACAAAGTGTTCGATGTGTATTTGTCCTTCTGAATACACTCCTAAAATATGAACGATATGCTATTCTTGTTCATAATTTGGACCTGCGTAGTTCAAAAGGCTTACAACATGGAATTCTTCATAATCTCAAAAAGAGTTTGTGTCTTGTTTTGTTTAAGCCTATTACCGTCGCAACGCACGGGTATTCAGCTAGTCAGAAATTAAAGCTGACTTACCACACCATCAAGACCATAAACCTTTTAATATTATTGCAATATGTGGTGTTGGTAGGTCGTATGCCACGAATACTATTGGTGGCATTACAAAGCTGGCCAAGACGGGCCTAGGGCTAGGAACTCGGCAATGGGAAATAACGGCCCAAAGGAAAGACAAAAAATAAACAAGAAGAAAAAGAGGGACGGGTTTTTAAGTTTAGTCCCACCCTGCCCCCTTATACCCAGCCTCACCAGTTTATATACGGCACAAATTGTCTGGATATCAGCAAGCTTACGTAATCAGCCACACCTTACCTGAAGTGAAGGAACCGAATGTCGGCTTAATTAAAATTAAAAGCGAGGGACGCGAACTTGTGGGTGGGAAGCGAATTTGTGGGCTTATAATTATAAAAGTGAGGGAAATGAATTTGTGGGCTTAATTAAGAGTGATGGAAGCGACCGAACAACGAGGACGAGAGGGTAACTAGGGCGGAGGTGTCCTTGTCGCGGCCCGAGCTTGGGAACGACGGGGACCAAGAGGAAGGGGCTCTCACCGGCCAGGACAGAACAGAGCGCAGAGCGAGAGAGAAAAGGTCGGTGCAGGGAGCTCGGTGCTGCTCTGGGAGAGAAAGCCGAGCGGCGGCCACGACGCGACCTTGGAGATGACGGGAACCGGGAGGAAGGGGCTCGCCGGCCGGGAGGGCAGGGGGCGCAGGGGTCTGCGGGAGAGAGAGCAGAGCAACGGCCACGGCGCGAGCTTGGAGACGATGGGGAACCGCGAGAGGAAGGGGCTCGCCGACTAGAATGGCGGCGGCACGGGAGCTCGGTCTGCGGGAGAGAGAGCCGAGAGCGACGAGGACGGGATCAAGGGGATCCGGGGGTGGAGACCGAACGCGTGAGGGTGTTCTTGGTGGTGGTTGGGGCAATGGGGATTTATCGTGTTTGGGGCGGTTCCGTGCGTGCGGGTGGCCCTCGCGTGTGTGCATGGCAGCCTATAAGGAATTGCATATGTGTGCTACGTACTATAGAAGAAGCACGACGAGCTGGCCTGCTCCTTCCGCACTACCTAGTAATATTCAATTTTGAACAACCTGTGATTTACTAACAAAGTAGCGATACGATTGGGAAACAAACATGTAATACGATCTTTTTTTTTAATTTGGCCAATAAACTTGTTCTTTCGCAGAAACGCGCGGGCATTGTGCTAGTATTATTAAAAGACACGCAACCGTGGTACCTGCGTGGTCCGTTTTGTCTGTCTCGATCTAGGACTCGATCGCTCAGCTTACATAGGGCAGCCGCGGGACGGTGCTGAGCAACGCTGTCAGCGTACGAAGCGAGAAGGCTTGGAGGCGAGGGGGGAATTGAGCGAGATTGGACAACGATGTTAAGTCGGCGAGTGCTGCCGCGGGAAGGCTCCTGAGTACGCCGGAATCTGTGGCGACTTGGGGGGGCTCCGAGGGAGAGAAAACGGATCGGGGCAGAGCTGTACATGAGCGAGGACGTTGTGGATGGGTACCAGGCTACCAGCGTCCACGCACTATTATACTTAACTGTTAAACATGCGTCGTGTCACATCTTTGGGAGCAAGCTGCTGTAGTCGTGGCTTCTCTGATTCCCTCAAGAACGAGCTGCGCAAGCAATAGAGAGCGGGTAGGCATGCAGCTGGGTGGGCTCAAGCAATACAGAGTAAGATGTGAGGCTTGATGGCAGCGGACATCCGGCAGGCGGCAGGGACGGTCCTAATTGCGACCAGCACCACCAGGGCCTTCTGGTTCGACAACTGCATGTATGACGGTTGACGGTCATACTGTACATATCATTTGCACTTGATCTATCATTTGCTATATTACTTTCTCTATGCCGAGGAAGAGAGGTGGATGCAGGTTTCTTCTACGTAGGGTAGGGAGGAGCAGAAGGGTTTGATTAACATATGGTTTCCATGACGAGTGTTGCTGGTGATTTGGTCCATGCGAGTTAGATTGATAGAGATGCTGAATTTAGGATCTGGCTTTTTGGACAACACGATTATGCAAAACTTCATCCTTATACTCATGGCTGTTGATCAATTCTTGAAGTAGGACAGAAAGGGTTCAGCTCCAGGTCGTCGATGGATGCGCTTCACCGCTGCATCCTCTGGAAACTGGAGAATAACCAATGCTAGAAGAAATTGATGCTTCAGCCTTTGGTCACGAATTTGCTACCACACCATCTGTTCCTGTTTTCTACCTCAAGTCTGCGACCATTGTGCTTTATTTCCGGCACGACTGTGTGCACAAAGCTCGAGGTCGCAGTCGCGGGCATTGCGTGTCGGCGAATGAGCGGGCGGGAGCGGCGGAGCAGTAGGGAAATTAACCCAAGTTTTGGTTCGCTTTTGCATTCTTAGTTCAAGAGAGTGGCCCCAACGCAACAAAAACCTTCCACATGATAAGCTTCAGTTTTCAGAGAAGCTCCATTTCGAAAAATTCAGAGAAACTACACAAGTCAAGATAATCACATACATGAGGAAAAGAAACCAGACACCTACACGAGTTGGTATTTTGAGTATAGGTCATATTTATGTACTATACCAAGATATGTTAGTAGACTAAATGATTCGGACTTATTTACTGTCCCGGATGTAATTCTATGTGGCAAACAAAGACATGGAGAAAATGCTAGTCATAGATCTCTAAAATCGGTACGCAAAAAAAGGTACTCCCTCTGACCCATATTAGTTGACTTGGATTTGTCTAGATTCGGATGTATCTAAACATGTTTTAGTGCTAGATACATCCGAATCTAGGCAAATCCAAGTCAATTAATATGCGTCGGAGGAGTACTACCGTGTAGATAATTTTTATTTGGTTCATCAACACGTGAACCGGATGGCTTTGAACATCAACTCTCGGCGACATTTGAGTCCAACGTTTCTTCCCGAAAACCTGAATCCACCGACTCGGGAGGCGGCGGCAAACCTATCTAGGGTTTCTTCCCTCTGCCGGTGACGTCACCGGTCCGTTTCGTTCGACGACCTTAGGGCCTTGGAGACGTGGCGGACCGCGGCCTCTCGCCGGCGGGAGGTTTTAGTGTTTTGCTTAGACTATTTTCAATGTCTTCTTCAGGATGTTGAGGCGGCGGCTACGTCCTGAGGTCAGAATAAGTCCTTCCCGCTCTATCCTCGCTCTGGTGGTGCGTCTAGCATCAGTGGAGGGCGCGTGGAGTCATGTGTCCGACGGATTCTTTGGGATCCGGTCGTTTTTGTACGTGTGTTTTGAGGCCAGTCTCTTCCGATCTACGTTGTTCATCTTCGACGATGGTTACTGCTTAGTGCGCTGGTCCTTTGAGGTCTTAGCACGACGACTTCCCGCCCGTCTACTACAACAAGCTCTACTACGACAAGTTTTGGCCGGCTCCGCTGATGGAGGGGCGAGGACGGCGGCACGCTTTCGGCTCGTGTCAGTGTTTGTAGTCGTCGCTAGATGATTATTAATAGATCCGTGGAATTTCGCAAAAAAAAACTCTCGGCGACATTCAGTCAGTTATAGTGTACAAACAGTACAAGTGGTCCGTGGAAGTGGTTTTCACCGACGTGGCACCTATATATAAATCAGATCACTTGATTTATTTACAAACAATCATAAAAGATAGAAAAGTCCAAAAAGTAGATATTGAAGTTCTAAAAATAAGTTATCTCATTTACCAAAATCCCAAAAAATATGAAAATTTGTGGAAAACCAAATTTCGGATTTCTTTAAATCAGGTTTGTTGTTTATTCAGTGTTCCTTGATTTTTGACACTTGCAGATTTTCACAGGTTAAACAGAACGGATAAGATCCATCTAATATTGGATGGACTAAAACACATGTTTTCTTATAGTTAATCATACAGATTGTTACTTCATCGTAGGAGCAATCAACAAAAAACAAAAAACAAACACAAAGGTAACGTGAAATGCAATTGTGGCATCTTAGATTGCAGTGAAGAAGCATATCAAAAGCATGGCATATTTGAGTAACTAAAAATATGTCTTATTTGCATATTTTTAACATGGCCAGAAATTTTGTTTTCTATTATGCATGTATATGCAACAACAAATAAACTTGAGCAACGCACGGATATTCAATTAGTATTTTTAATACTTTCTGTGTTGCCCTCTTTTTTTCGAATCAACGGCGGCAGCCGAAATCGGCCCACTTGCTAGGGCTCCCCGTGGGCTGGCCCACCCCACACTGCTCTCGAGTGGGACGTCGGCGGCAGCATCCGTCCGCGCCGACGATGGGGAGAGGTGGCGTTGCGGGGTTGCGTGTGCGTGACAGCGGCGACGTTCACGATGATGTGGCAGCGGTGGGCAGCGGGGTCGCGCAGGGGCGGCCGACTTGCGCGTCAGGCGGGAACATGAGCGGCATCGCGACGGCACGCACGCGGCCAGCAGGGCTCGGGCGGGTGCAGCGGGAGGCGTGCAAGCGGCGGCGCGCATCAGCAACGCGGCCAGCAGGGTCGGTGCGCGGTGGCGACTAAGTGCGCGAGGCCGGCGCGCGCGGTGCGGCGGGAACGCGACCGGCATCGCGCGGCCAACGACCAGCAGGGCGAGCGGCGAGAGGCATGGCCAGTAGGGTCAACGGCGCGCGTGCGAGCAGGGTCGTGCGGCCAGCAGAGCGGGGTCGTGGCCGTGCACGGCCAGCGGGAGGGCACATAGGGGTGCGTGCAGGCGCGACTCAGTCGACGGCCTGCAGCGACGCGGCTTGCGGCGGCACGGCCAGCGGGGCAAGCGGGTGCGCGTAACTGCAGCGTGACCAGCAGGGCGGTGGACGCGGCGGGCGTAGCTGCATGGCCAACAGGGCTCACGGAGGCTGGCGTTCCCCCAAGGCCATTTTAAGCCCACATGTCATAGACAACGCAGGGGTTATAATAAACATAATCACCAACTGGGGGTTATCATCAGGGTTATCATCAATTGTCCCGAGGAAGAGAAGAAACAAAAGGAAAAGAAAACAGGAAATTAGACGTCGCGATTGCCACATCTGGTGCGCTCGCGGTGGTACGGATCAGCTAGATCTATTTGTACCGTCTCTCTAAAATGTAATCCCTCCCTTTTAAAATATAAGATGTTTTAGCTTTGTGAAAAGAGTATATCTAGACTCCTTTTAGTGTATAGGTTCATTTAGATTTAGAGTGAACCTACACATAGATCTAGATACACTTTATTCACAAAGCTAAAACATTATATATTTTGAAATGGTGGGAGTAGTCAACAAATCCCTAGATCCGAGAGTATCGATATTGGTCGGCCACAGCATATTCGCTCGACTCTCGGGGAGAAATCCCAACAGTAGATGGGACCTAAATTACGAGTTAAACGTGAAAACTGAAAAGAAATCGAACGACGAATCCATTTTTGCAATTTCGGATTACCTTCAACGAAAGGCTGCGTGATGCAGGCTCGATGCTGGCTTGACGGAGAGACACGTGCTCACAACATGTTTCGCAACCCCTGCCAGCTGGCCGGTCCCGAGGCTGCTCCACAAAGAGGAAGACAACTAGAGTCGAAGACACACAAGAATCACACAAAAAATTGACACAGGGAATAAAGATGAGCTCTTTATTGATATCTTTGTAAACTGTACTTACAATGATTGCTTCTCTATTTATATTTATAGACTACCGGGGATAACAATATCCACATGGGTTAACCTGGTAGAGGACTCACCGGATGGGCCCCTACGGGCCCAGTTTCCCAACAGTCTTAATCTTTTTCCGTTTCTTTTTTTTGTGTTTTTGGTTCCTTTTATTTTCTGTTTCTTTTTTGTTTTTCTATATTTTCTGAATATTTTTAAAATGTGATCAATTTTTAGATCTGAACTTTTTTGAATTCGAACACTTATCGAAATCCTACAATTTTTTAATTTGAACAGTTTTTGATTTTGAACAAATTTTAAACATGAACAATTTTCGAATTTTCACATTTTTCGAATATGACCAGTTTTAGAACTTGAATATTTTAAACATATGTGAAAACTATTCAAATTTTAAAATTGTTTAAACTTGAAAACTATTCATATTCAAAAACACTAAAAACAATACACTTGTTAATTTGGGTTGGTTTAGGGTGGCCCATTAGGAGGAAGCTGCGTGCGGAGTTGGCATATAGCGCGCGATCAGGCGGAGAATAGCAACGTCCAACGGGAACCTCTACACCGACCAGATCGGCGCCTGCGCGTGATAACGGCCTAGTTCGGCGCCTATTTCTCTTTTTATTCTGGTTTTTTCTTCTTTTGTTCATTTCCTTTTTTCTGATTCTTCTACTATACTTCTTACATTTTTTATTTTTTCTTTTCTTTTCAACTTTTTTTGAAAAATGTTTAGATTTTACATTTTTTAGATTCGAAAATGTTCAAAATTTGGAAAAAAACCAGATTTGAAAAATATTCAGATTCAAAAAATGTTCAAATTTTTAAAAGATGTCCAGATTAGTTAAATGTTAAGATTTGCAGCTTGTTGAATTTTTTTTTAAAAAATCAGATTTGAAATTTATTAGATTAAAAAATGTCTAGAATTGAAAATTGTTCAAAAATTTAAATTAATAGAATTTTAAAATATTCAGATTTGAAAATTCCCAGTTTTTGAAAAAGTCATTAAAAAAATGTTTAGATATAAAATTGTTTAGTTTCTTAAAAAATCAAATTTTGTAAAAAGAAGAAAAAGAAAAGGAGAAAAGTAAAAAAGCGGCTGTAGGCCAGCCCAACAGTCCCGCCTGGGATGTGCGGTGCATGGTAAGGACTGACCATGTCGGCATATAGGAGCTCCCAACTCGAAGATGGTTTTACCGAGTAATCTAAAATTTGGCACCAGATAGGCCACCAAGGCCAAGAAATTGGCCGAAAACTAGAAAATGTGGTGTCTTCTTTCTCTTACAACAACTAGATTTTTCTGTGCCGGCTCTCTCTGTGGCAACATTCTTTTTTCTACATTTTTCCAACTTCATTTTACTCTATTGCACAAGGTTGGCATATAAGGGGGTCTTTTTGGAGAGTAAGCATTTTTTTCGAAATGAGTAAGCGTGGACGTACATTTTTTTTAAACAAGGCAGAGGACGCATCTTCATGAATAACAAGTATAAAACTCCACACCCGATCTAATTCGAAGATTAGCCACCACACACATGACAAACACAACGCACAAGAGCCTGCCCTAAACGGAATAACAAAGCCACATCTCTATCAAAATCGGTCAACTGACCTCTGAAGAGTAACAACTCGCATTGAACTTTATTGCTTGCCGATGCAACAAGTACCCTGAAATGCCTATAGGAGTTGGCTAGTGGGTAACGGGACTAGGTCGTTCTCGAGAAAGTCATCATCTTTGACTCACAAGTGAGCCAGTTATTAGTTGCGTGTTGGCGACTCCTCACTCCGATGTGCGGAAAGCAAAGCATCCCTCCAGTTCTTCGTCGTCCGTCGCCATGTCAATTTGAAATAAGATGGTTTCAACTAAGTTAGAATATGCTAGATGCTTTAGTTGAGAGTTCTGCACCGTGCCACCGGAGGCTCAAGAACCGGCCAAACAACATGGGACAATGTGGTGTCTCCCTTCTCTCCGGCATCTAGATTTTTCATGTATTGGCTCCTCCGTGAAAGAAGCTTATCTCTTCCATCTAACAAAGAGGTTTATCTCCATTTTTGAACTCCATTTCTACTCTATTTCACAAGGATGTTGGGGAATTAGCACACTCAGACGTGAACTGAAAATACGCAACAGAATAAGATGTAAACTTCAGATCCACTCATGTACTAACTCCACGAATCGTTGCTCAATCACGAAAGGAAACATATGTATCAAACATATATGGAGGAAACAGATTCTGTCCCAACCGAGGACACTTGTATGCTCTCACACACAGTTGCTGAAATCTGCAAGTAGGCAGGACAAGTCCTATGTGCTCTCAGCACATAGGAGTAGTGACGAGGGTTTAACTCATCAATGCCCATTGTTATGGACTTGGGTTTTGGAGAAGGAGGGAGCGTTGGAGACATCTATCAGCTAGCAAACAAGCACACAGGAGACAAAGGATTTACCCAGGTTCAGGCCTCGTAGAGATCCCTACTCCTGCTTGTCTGCTCGTGGAATTATCGAACGAGTCGAAAGTTACAATGGTGCGCAGATGCAATCTAGCGAGGGTTGTAGAAACTAGGGTTGCGTGTGTCCTTCTCGCCGCCCCTCCTAGCATTTATATAGATAGGCTAGGTCTCGGGTAGCAGGTCGAGTCGGTTACAAATTATGGTTTTCCCCTTCAAACTTTCTATCTTTAGCTTCTTCTTGTCTTTCAAGCAATCGAGAGTCTGCAGGTTACTCGAATCCTTTCATCTGGGCCTTGGCGACACCGTGGGCCTGTACGTATTTAGACCGTATATACCAAGCTCGAGTACCTGTAGGGTATACCCATGTCAAGTAGCAACAAGCAAATCAACACACAGGGACACCAATCCTTTTTACGTGGAAAACCTCTCAACTTGAGAGGAAAAACCATGGGTCGAAGCCACCCAAATCTTGTTTCACTATTATCAAATGGGGATACAACTTGTTCTTCTCTAGAGAGCACTAGAGGATCTCATACATCAAGATTTGTGGCACAAGAGCAAGGGATCAGAGCAATCTCACCAAAGATGGTGGAACCACAGCTTGAAGGATACAAGATAGTGGATCTAGACGTCACAACCTTGTGCGCAAAGCCCGGTGCTTGATTCAGCTTCTTCCTTCAACTTCTCCTCTTTCCCTCCTCTCTTGGTTTTCTTCTCCAATGGAAGCTAACCTGGATTTTTGTCAGTCCACCTTGTGGTGGCTGGATGGGAGGCTTATCATTCCCCTTTCCTCATGTGCAATGTCCAAAATGACCATTGGTCATAACCCTAAAGGTTGGTGGGCTCTTGCACCTGTTTGGGCCACCTGAAAAGGCTTCATAAGGCCATCTCCTCAAAGCCAACATGAGGAGGATACCCAACATTCTCCCCCATCCGACTCATGTGGGGGGCACCGCCATGCCCACTACTTTGCAACATACTGTTGGGTTCGCAGCATAGAAAACAAAAAATTCCTACGATGGGAACTATTATACGCCAAGATCTATCTACTAGATACAAGCAACGGGTGGATATACATCCATAGAGAACATACCCTCGAAGACCAACAAAGTGTAACAAGATGGAACTCGTGGATGATGTAGTTGAACGCTTGCCGATCTCAAGATCATGTGGAAGTCCTAGCGCCACAAATCAACAGAACATCCGTCCTCACACACACGTTTAGGCCACCGAACAACCTCCACCTCCTCGCTCCAGCAATGCAGTGGAAAAAACAACTCCTTCCAAACGAAATGCCATCGGGAACATGTATCTCACTAATCCGAGACCATGGGAGAATAATTCTAGAGGGGGAGAGAGATCCTTCATGAGGAGGTGTGCTTTGTGAGGGAGGAGAAGGAGGCCTTTTATAGGGGAAGGGGACCCCTCCCATGGCCGGAAGCCATGGAGGAGCCCCTCCACCTCCTCTCATTCATGTGGGTGGGAGCTCCACTCACATAAACATGCCTCTACTCAAAGTTCCACTCACATGCATTAAATTTCCACCAAATTTAATGCAACTCTCATTTAATAAAACTCTTTTATTTATTTTATTCAGAATTTTGTTAATTACTTTAATTAACAAACATTCACATAAAACCCCCTGCAACATTTTAATATCACATGCAGAACCAATTTCAGCAATTTCACCCGAAACAATTCCGGTGTCTATTGAAATAATTCCAGCACTTTGAAACTCTTTCGTCTAGAACATATTTGCTCCAAATGGTGTTGGCAACCCTTAAGTTTGTCATCCTATGGTTCGCGAATAACACTACTAGAAAATAGCTAATCCGTGGCGCACCTGTTTTGATCATCCGTGGCGCACTAGGGGTGCGCCACGAGGCGCGCGCTACGGGTAAAAGTTAGCCGTGGCGCACTAGGTGGTGCGCCACGAGTATGAAAAGTTAGCCGTGGAGCACTAGGTGGTGCGCCACGAGTATGAAAAGTTAGCCATAGCGCACTAGGTGCTGTGCGCCACGGGTACGATTTCAAATTTCAAAAAAAGCGGGATTTGATCTAGATCTAGATCTAGATCGACCCGCCGGCCGTCATCGTCGTCGGAGGGTGCAGTCGGAGGAGGGCATGGTTGGAGTATGGTGGAGGAGATTCCGTCCGGAGGTGCATGGGGCAGGGCGCCGTTGGAGGATGGTCGAAGGGTGGAGGAGTGAGGAGAAGAAGAAGGTAGGAGAGGTGGAGGAGTGAGGAGAAGAAGAAGGTAGGAGAGGTGGAGGAGAAGGAGAAGGTGGAGAAGGGAGGAGAAGTGGAGAAGGAGAAGTGGAAGTGGAAGTGGAGGAGATAAGGGGTGGGTGGGGAAGATATATATGGAGGGTTAGGTGGTCAGGTGGTGATTCGAATTTCGAATCCTGTCCAACTTACTCGTGGCGCACTAGGGGTGGTGCGCTACAAGTAAGTGGCCTCCATTTTGTTTCTACAGGAAAAAACGATCTTTTGATCATAACTTTTTACTCTTTTCGAATTTTGAAAATCTAAAAAATCTCCAAACAATCAGAGGTGGTTGTGAGCGGATGCGAAATCTCGTTCTCGTCATTTTGGTATATTAAACGTTTTTTTCGAATTCGTATGCAAAAGTTACGGCTATTTTACCGTGGCATGATCTTTTTTCCATAAAAAATCGAAATTCATGTTTGTTAATTTTCCTATACACTAGACCACATTACCTACATACATGTGAAAGGATTTTATTTTTAAATTGTTTATCATTTTCTTTTATTTTTTGCAAGGCTAAAAAGGCGATCCACAGGGGGGGGGAGGGGGGGGGGGGGGAGGGAGGGGTTGGTGCAGGAAACTTACCTGTGGCGCACTAGGCTAGGGTGCCCTACGGGTAAGTTAGCCCAGCTACACAGCAGGCCGCAACCCATATACCCGTAGCGCACTATGTCAGAGTGCGCTATGACTAAGTTTCACACCTGTAGCACACCGCGCACAGGTGCGCTACCGCTAGGTTGTCTGCGGCCACCTGTGCCCTGGCCCACAAGTAGCCGTGACGCACCACACCCATGTGCGCCACGCTTACAGCAGTTAGCCGTAGGGCACCTATGAGCAGTGCGCCACGCCTATTTTACCCGTGGGGCACCACTAGCATGTGTGCCACGGTCCTAGCGCCGCAAATCAACAGAACATCCGTCCTCGCACACACGTTTAGGCCACCGAAGAACCTCCACCTCCTCGCTCCAGCAATGCAGTGGAAACAACAACTCCTTTCAGACGAAATGCCATCGGAAACATGTATCTCATTAATCCGAGACCATGGGGGTATAATTTTAGAGGGGGAGAGAGATCCTTTGTCGTGGTGGTGTCACGGAAGATGCCATGGATAGGCTAAAGGTGGGGACTAAATGCACTAGGGGAATCCAGGAAGGGATAATGAGGTGATTCCTCACACAGAAGATTTATATTGATTTACTTCCAAGGTTACAAGTGCTCCTAGAGCTGTATTGGCGAGAGGAGGAAGAAGGAACTCTCTTACTCTCACCCACAGTATACCCGTACAAGACCTACCAGAGATCAACCCTTAGAACCTAAACCAATCAGAATAGCGGAACCCCTTCTATAGAGGCCCTAGCCCTCCTTATATAGGGGGGCTAGGTCTCTACTTAGGGCATATGTGGAGGCGTATTCTAGAGAATATGCCTCCTCCCAAAATAGTAAGCCGACCGGGTTGCTTTTCCCCCGTGTCACCCATGCAGAGGCTACGTGAGCCTCTGCGGCGCCTGCGTCAGCCGACACGAGCGTCGTCACCTCTTGTCAGCCACGCCTCGGTGGTCCTGCCCCTGTTCACTTCGCTCATGCAGTGCGTACCGGGGTTGCTTTTGACCAGCGAGATTCCTTCCTTCTCCTAGAAGCTAAATATGACCCGGATCATAGTTGACCCGGCCACACCCGTTCCTGCATACAAGTTAAATTCTCCTATCCGACTTACTGCTTAAGTCGGTCGAGGCTCCGTTAGGTGGACATCCCCTGGTCCGGGTTACTCCGAGACTCGGCCTGCCTTGAGGTGACCCGGCCAGCGTCCGCTTTGGCCTTGCCGAACCTCGGCTAACTCGGCCTTTTATACCCCGGCGTGACCCTACCCGGGGGTATCCCCCCAACATTAGTCCCCGAAGCTGGTGTGGTCTTAGCTGCCTTGGCCGCTAAGGCCACATCAGGTTCAATTTCACTGAGCTTTGGACGTTATCTCCGAGTTACCTCCTTATCTCGGATCATATGGATTTACGTTCCCTTGGCTCATTCCAAGTTTTCACTTGCTGGCCGGGTTACCACCTTATTTCGGACCTCATGGTTTTACTTTCCCTTGGCACATTCCAAGTTTTCACTTGCTGGCCGGGTTACCACGGTCCCATCCGGGTCTTCTTTCCTTCTCTCGTACGCTAACCCACGTGGAGGCTAATCATTAGGTTGCCTCATTTTAAGGGCCAGCCACAGTTATCGTCGTAGTAATTGTCAGTTATCACTACACGGGGGTCACGTCACGCCTGCCTCCTCGTTTACCGCATCAATGCGTCACGTCATGGGATCAGCTACACCCTGTGGCCTTCCGTGTGGCTCGTTGCTGATTGGTTGACGCGGGACATACACGGCCACACCGTGTGGCGTATCCGCATGACACGATCCCATTTCCCCCTCGAGGGAGTGGTTAAATAGGGGAGGGGCGCACCCCTTAGGTCTTTTCCTCCTTCCGCGCCCCTTTGCCTCTAGCTCTTCTTCTCCTTCGTCTTCCCCGCGACAGCGCCGCCGCCACTGCTTCTAAGTAGTAGCGCCGCTGCCGCACTGCTTCCCCACGCCTCTGCATCGCCACCACCACTATACGCCTCCTCCGCCACGGGTCGTTGTCAATCTAGGTCATTGCCCCCCACCGCCGCTAGCGCTAGTGAGGGCATCAAACACATGATGACAGAGGAGGAGCTCGCCGTCGCCGAGCAAGAGATGGAGGAAGACACCGCCGCGGCAGATCGTGGTGCGTCGGCTGGGTCCTGGGTCTGCCAAGACGACCTGGACTGGCTCTACTGCACCAGATGCATCCCCGCCGGCGTCACCGCGTGCCTCGCCTCCGCCGAACTCGCCCCTCACCCAATCCGGGTGAGTTCGTCGTGTTCTTGTCCCACTTCCAGCGGGGGTTCGGTTTGCCGGTCAGCGACTTCTTCCATGACTGGTTAAGCACCTACGAACTCCAGCCGCACCACCTTCCTGCCAACGCAATTACTTCTCTTTCCGCTTTTGCCTCCACGATTGAAGGCTATGCCGGACTATGGCCCACGAAGGAGCTATGGATCTGGTTTTTCGGCCTTCGTCGTAATGTTATTCTGAACATTCAACTTGATCCAGAGGACAAGCAGCTCACTCAGTTCAGAGCTGCGTCCATCTCACCCTGGAGGCTATCCGTCTTCCCCCGAGTCACCGGGCTAGACTCCTGCAAAGGATGGGCCCGGACTTTCTTTTATGTCCGGAACGAGGGCACTGAAGACTTGATCCGGCTGCTCCCCTATGCTCCGGGTCCTCCTAACCCGGACTTGTGGGGCGTTGTCCCTAAGAAGCCCACGGCCTTGGCTAACTTGGTCAACAAAAGGTTCGCGGAGCTGAAGGAGCTCGGGTTGCACAACGAGGATGCCATGATCACGTTTGTCTGCAACCGAATCTCCTCCCTCCAGAAGCGCACTCACAAGGTGTGCCACATGAGCTGGGGTCGCGACCCCAACCGGACCTCGTCCTTCGAGTTGAGCAACACGGAGATCTATCGCCGGGTCAAGGCCCTCTTCACCACCCACAAAGACTTCTCCTCTTAATGGACGTGGGGAATTGAGCACTTTTGCCGCGATAGGCTTCCTCCCATGGTAAGCCTCATGGCGCAAACTTTCTCCGGATTAAATCATATGTTGGTCATTGTTGTATTTTTAACTCTGTTGTCTGTTCTTTTCCTTAGCTATTCCTTCAGCAAACCCTCGAGGATGGCACTGATCTGACCCTTAAGTGGGCGCCTGACCGGGAGACCTCGGACGAGGAAGAGCCGGATCAGGAGATGTTCCTTCTGATGCCCGACGCTACGAAGCGACCCACCGGTAAATTATCTTCTATTAGAGATTGGCTTGATGATGAAGATGACTCGGCTGTCGAGGTGATGGAAGCTGTTGACGCTGCCCCTCTTTCTTATGCTTTTCTGGCATCAGCTAACCCCGGTGGGCAGATCCACGAGGACCCTCCCCTTGCCACGGGTGACCCTGTTCTGGTAGCGACGAAGAAGAAGCGTGGAGCTGCATCAAGTTCCTCCTCTGTACCTTCTCAGCCCGCCAAAAGGCGAAAGAAATCCGGAGAAAAAACTGCCTCCAAGCCAGTAGCCAAGGCCCCAGCACGAAGGGCTCGGAAACCCAAGGAGCCCCTGACCTCGGATGCGTAAGCCTCTTTTCCCTCTGCAACTTACTCTTCCTTTTATTGTTATAGTTTCTCATCCGACATTGTTTGATCCTCCAGGGCCGCGGTGGAGGTCCCCTAGAGTGGGCCTAGCATCGCTTCGCCGCTCCGGCTTAGCCCTTCTCCCCCTCGTGGCGACGAGTCACGCCCGCTGAGCCCTATTCCAGAGGGTTCTGCGGCTGCTCCGAGTTCTGCTCCACCTCGTCAAGAGAGGGGTAACCTTGGAGCAGGGTAGACTGGCCCAGCCGAGGCAGCGACATCCACGAGTTCGGCTACGCCGCAACCCGCAACCACCGAGACTACCTCAACACCAGCACCAACTCCGGCACCAAGTCCGGCAATAAGAGCACCAACGCCAAGCTCCTCCGCCTCATCCGAGACTTCTCAGTCTCGGCGAGGAAGTACCCAAGCAGCTCCTAAGGGAAAATCTGCTGCAACTACTTCCTCCTCCCAGCAGCCCAAGGGCAAAAAGGCCCCTGACGCCACTAGGACAGCGTTCGTCGAGGCTGGACAACGCACTCTCGCATCCATGCTTCCCAAGAAGCCTCCAGCCCCGAAGGACTCCTTGCCGAGCCAGCTGGTGCACAACAACTTGTTCTGCACACCAGCCCGGCCCTTGCCCTGGTTAAGAGGAAAGAGGTGCACGCGAAGGGCTTGGTGGCGCCCCATATGCCCACCGGCGAGCGATACCCTCCGAGCCTGATTGAATTCGTCATGAATTGGAACAAGGCAGAGGTAGTCCAAGACGCTGATCTCCCGGAGAAGTTCGGTCCCGCCGAATTCTCCGCTCAAATGAACACCGCCTTTAAGGCACTCAACATCGCGGGTCAGATGATGGAGGTACGTTATTCGTTTTCCTTAGCCAGTTGTAGGTATTTAGTAATATAACCATTAGTCCTCGATCCTCTGAGGGAGTAACTTGTTACTCGGCCGGATGCTCCTTAGAAAGCTAACGTAGCTCCTTGATAACTTCAAATATGCACAAACCTAGATCCGGGTTAAGTTCCACTTGGCCCGGATTTAGTACACTTCGAATATGCACACACCTAGAGCCGGGTTAATTTCCACTTGGCCCGGATTTTGTACACTTCGAATATGCACATACCTAAAGCCGGGTTAAGTTCCACTTGGCCCGGATTTTGTACACTTCGAATATGCACACACCTAGAGCCGGGTTAAGTTCTACTTGGCCTGGATTTTGTATACTTCGAATATGCACAAGGCTA
This sequence comes from Avena eriantha, assembly GCA_910589775.1. NCBI lineage: Eukaryota > Viridiplantae > Streptophyta > Magnoliopsida > Poales > Poaceae > Avena > Avena eriantha. Next base: position 34,763,378 of record OU342745.1, on the reverse strand, counting down.
AGTTATATCGTTGTACCCTTTGCAGGTGACCACCAACCGTCGTAGCGCTGAGTTTCAGCGTCTCCTTGATACCCATAAGACGCTGCGCGCCAAGCATAGTGCACTTCTCGCTGAACACGAGAAAAGGGGTAAGTTTCTTCCTTGGCACTTCTCCGTTTTCCTTCATTTTCCTCTGCTGAACTAACCTATCATTCGGTTTCCGAAGCTGGGGTGGAGGCTAAGAACAAGCTTATGAGGAAGAACCTGGATCAGATCAAGGGTAAGTTAATTTTGTCCGACCTTGCTATGCTTTCCATCTCCTTTTCTCCTTGGCTCGGCGAACATTCATACCTCGGCTCTGCCGGGTCAATACACTATTTAAGCATCTCTTGAAGATAGTGTGCCCATGCCTGATATGATGGTGCATTTTCTCGAATAAGCAGGACAACATCAAGCCGAGCTCAAAAAGAAAGACGATGAGCTCGCCCTCCTCCGGACCAAGGATGATGAGATCGCTAGGCTCAAGGCTGATATGGAGAAAATGAAAGCACAGCACCAGTCCGAGCTCCAAAGGGTTGGCCAGGATTACACTGAAGAGCGGGAGCGCCTCAATCTCCGGATCACCAAGGACCAGGATCTACTCAAGGAGGCCGACACTGAGCTTAAGTCGGCGAATACTGAGGTTGTGCAGCTTCACAAAAGACGCGATGACTACACTAGGGAGTTGACTCGGATCCTCAGCCATATATCACGTAAGCTCCTTTCCCTTATCCGACATATTTCTCCAGGTTACTTCAAATGTCTTTTCTCTTACTTGTTTCTCTTGTCTCGTTTTCAGGCAAATTTCCTGAGGGCACTGCCATTGCGAGCGCCGCTGTTGCTGATTTCCGCCGAGAGAGGGGTACTCCCGCTGCTCCTGGCGGTGAGGAGATTCCCTATGACATGGAGGACCTGTTGGTCAGCCTGTCATCTCGCGTGGAACTCATCAAGAACTATGGCAAGGATATCCTTAACGTTGCAGTCCGAATCTTCAACACGTTCTGGCCTAGAGAAGACACTCCGGAGACTACCATAAGTCTTGTTGAAAAATTGATGGAGATCGAGACCCAGCTCGACCTTTGGAGGGAGTCCGCTGGACGCGCTGCAGCTGATACCGTTCTTCACTACGTACTCACTTGGTACGAGAAGATCGATCTCAACCTCCTAGCGCGCATGCGCACTGGATCCCCCTGGACCAATGACCCGGAGTGGGTAGCTCGGCGCCAGGCGTGCGCCCACAGTCTCATCGAATATGCTCCCATTCATGAATGGACTAAGGGACCGAGCTTCCTGGAAGCCGCTGGTGACAAAGAGGTTGAGAACGTTGAAGATGGCTCGGACGAGGATGGAGAGGACGATGCCTCGGATATCGAAGACGGTGAAGATGATGCCGAACTTCCTCCTCCTGCTGCTCCTTGAGTGAAAACACTTGAGAACTTATCAGATCCCTGGTATGCCGGGTGGAATTGTATCCAGTACGCATGTGATATTTTGCTACTAAGTTTCTTATGCCGAATTAGCTTGGGCGTAGTCCCCGAGTTTCATTTTCTTGTTCGTCCAATCTTTTGGCTCGGTTCATGTCTACCTTGATTCGGTTTTACAACTTATGAATCTGAGCTTCAAAAATTGTTTTAACAATACTTGGAAACTTTAGGCTTAGCTCAAAATAATTCAACATAGTAATTTGAATGTAAATACAAGGTTAGTCCGGAAAACAAACGTCGGCTCGATTAAGTTTGTTTGCTTAGTCGTTTTTCATGTGCCAGGCAGTTCCAAACTTGTTCTCTTGCTTGCCATGAAGCCAATTCTTGTTGGACAGCAGCAAGTCGAAGAGTTGGGTTTTTGCTGCCCACACACTACTAAACCGAGTTAAGTAGAACAACTTACTCCAGCTGACGTATAAATAATAAAAGATAACAAATATTATTGAGGCAGTCCCCGAGTTACTGCTCGAGGTGCCAACATTTCATTGATAGGCTCATTGCCGGCATACATACCGACATCTGAGAAGACTCGGATACATACACTTCTTAGTTAAGTGTAGAAAGGACGAAGTAGAGCTACATTCCATGGACGCTTAGATTCCTCGCCGGACCTGTCCGCCTTGTTCTTTTCCTGTGGCTTTGCATCTATAAGATAATAAGAATCATTGTGCAATGCCTTACTCACAATGAATGGCCCTTCCCATGGGGGGAGTAATTTATGCATGCCAGCAGTACGTTGTACCAACCGGAGCACCAGATCGCCTTCCCGAAAGACTCAGGGGCTTACTTTCCGGCTATGATAGCGTCGGAGATTTTGCTGATATATGGCGGATCTGGACAATGCCAGTTCTCTCGCTTCTTCCAGCAGATCAACATCATTTTTCCAGGCTTCTTGCACTTCGGCTTCTGTGTATTGGGTGACCCTAGGCGAATCATGCTCTATGTCGGCTGGTAATACAGCTTCTGCCCCATATACCAGAAAAACGGTGTATAGCCTGTTGATCGATTCGGAGTTGTTCTTAAACTCCACAGTACCGCTGGTAGTTCTTCTATCCAGCACCCCGCTGATCTTTGCAACGGCTCAATGAGCCGGGGTTTTATCCCAGATAATACTAATCCGTTGGATCTTTCCACTTGTCCGTTCGATGCGGGGTGGGCTACCGAGGCTACGCCAGTCGGATCTTCTTATCCCGGCAGAAACACGCAAATGCTCCCTCAGCAAAATTTGTGCCATTATCAATTATGATAATGTGAGGGTAACCGTATCTCAATATGATGTCTTTGAGAAATGTTACGGCCGTAGCTCCATCACATTTTCTTATAGGCTTCACTTCAATCCATTTTGCAAATTTGTCCACCATGACCAAAATGTGAGTCATATTCCCCCTTGCTGCTTTAAACGGGCCAACTATATCCAAGCACCATACGGCAAATGGCCATGTAATTGGTTGGTCTTGAGCTCCGGCATTGGCATATGTGTCTTGGTAGCATACCTCTGACAACCATTGCATTTCCTCACCAGATCTTCTGCTTGTTCTAAGGCACTTGGCCAGTAGAATCCATGTCGGAAAGCTTTTGCCACCAAGGCTCGGGACGAGGCATGGTGCCCGCACTCCCCTTGATGTATATCTCGGAGGATGTCAAGCCCTTCTCTCAGGTCAACGCATCATTAGAGGACATTGGTCACACTCCTTTTGTATAACTCGGAATTGATGGTCGTGTATGCCTTAGCTCTCCTCTGTGTTTGCCTGGATAGCACCTCCTTAGTGGGCAAAGTTCCATCTTTCATGAATTGAAATATAGGTAGTGCCCAAGCCGGTATTGCTCGCATGAGGAACCCATCCTCATCAATTTCCATCTGATCCACCGGCATAACTTCAACCGGATCACGCTGAGCAGTCCCCGGGTCTTGCGAAGCAGTCCCCGGGTTCGCTGAGGTAGTCCCCGGGTTTGCCGAGGCAGTCCCCGGGTTTCGCGCACCACCTCCGATGTCAATGTCCATGGGCACAGCTCCGGATTCTGTATCTTCCGGGACGTAAATTGAGTCGGTTTCTGGGGACGGCCTAATAGATGGTTTTCTGAGGTGCTCTAATGCTACACCTGGTGGAATTGCTTGTCGGGTTGACCCGAGCTTCGATAACATGTCGGCAGCCTCATTTTCCACCCGGGGTACATGATGAAATTCGCATCCCTCAAAGTAACCAGATATCTTCTGCACATGAAATCTGTACAGAGCCATGTTTGGATCAAGGGCGTCCCACAGTCCCGACACTTGCTGTACTACCAAATCCGAGTTGCCAAAGCATAGGATCCGACGTATCCCCATCTCTTTTGCCACTTTGAGCCCATGCACAAGTGCTTTGTATTTAGTGACATTGTTTGATGCCGCAAAATGGATCTGCAGCACGTATTTCAGCTGGTCCCTCTTTGGCGAGGTAAGTATGACTCCGGCGCCTAGCCTGGTTTTTTGACCCGTCAAAGTGCATTCGCCAATAGTGCGGATTTGGTAGCGGCGGTTCGTATTGCACCTCGGCCCAGTCCACACAAAATTCCGCCACAGCCTAAGACTTGATTGCCTCTCTTCTGTCATATTGTGGCGCATAAGGAGCTAGTTCAATTGCCCATTTTGCAATTCTGCCACTCGCATCCTTGTTACTCATTATCTCGGATATAGGAGCCTCACATATTACCTCGATGGGATGCTCCTCAAAGTAATGCTTCAGCTTCTTAGCTGCCATGTACACGCCATATGCCACCTTTTGATAGTGTGGATAGTTCTGCTTTGAGGCTGATAATACCTCGCTCAGGTAATACACTGGCCTTTGCACTGACTTACCTTCCTCATCGCGCTCCACCACTATCACTGCACTTACAACTCGGTTGGTTGCGGCTATATAGAGCAACATTGGCTCCTTTGATAGTGGAGAGGCTAACACTGGTGCAGTGGCTAACATCTTCTTCAAGTGGGCAAAGGCTTCATTGGCCTGCAGCGTCCAAACGAACTTATCCGACTTTTTCATGAGTTGGTAAAGAGGCAATGCCTTTTCTCCCAACCGACATACAAACCGACTTAACGATGCCAGGCAACCTGTGAACTTCTGGACATCATTAAGACACTTTGGCAGTTCCATTCGTTCAATGGCCCGGATTTTAGTTGGATTAACTTCGATACCTCGGCTGGAGACAAGAAATCTGAGTAACTTTCCAGCCGGGACACCGAAGGTCATTTTTCCGGGTTAAGCTTCATCCGGAACCTTCTTACGTTCGCGAATGTCTGCCTGATATCGTCAAGGAGCATTTTGCTTTCCTTGGTCTTGATAACCACATCATCCACATACACTTGTACATTTTGACCAATTTGGTCATGCAAACATTTTTGCATACATCTTTGGTACGTTGCCCCTGCATTACGTAAGACAAACGGCATGGTGTAATAAGCCCCATACGGGGTGATAAATGCAGTCTTTATTTGATCATCCGGATTCAGAGGTATCTGGTGGAAACCAGAATATGCATCAATGAACGACAAAAATTCACATCCAGCAATTGAGTCTATGACCTGATCTATCCTTGGCAATGGAAATGGATCTTTTGGACACGCCTTGTTCAGGTTCGTGTAATCAATACACATACGGCAAACCACCGCCACATTCGGATCGTCCTTCTTCTTCTCCACCAACACCAGATTAGACAGCCAATCCGGGAAAAGAACTTCCATGATAAATCCTGCAGCTAGTAACCGAGCTATCTCATCTCCAATGACCTTTCTCCTATCCTCGGCGAAGCGGCGGAGAGGTTGCTTCACCGGCTTTGCTCCGGGTCTCACGTTTAGAGAGTGCTCGGCCAACTCCCTTGGAACACCTTGCAAGTCTTGTGTGGACCAAGCAAAAATATCCTGATTCTCATGGAGGAAGTTGACGAGCGCGCTTTCCTATTTGTCACCTAACCCGGCACCAATTGTTATGGTGCTCTCTGGGAACATATCATCAACAGGAACTTTCTTGGTATCTTTTGTGGCTTGGAATGAGACACTTCCATGCAGGTTACTCAACACCAACATATACTGCTGAGCGGACTGAGCCAATATCGCCACCTCTTGGATTTTCCTCTTCTCTTGCACAATCACGAGTGACTCGGCCAGGTTAGACCCGGCCGACGCACACTCAATGGAACGTCGGAAATCCCTAGCAATGGTAATCACTCCGTTTGGCCCGGGCAACTTCATCTTCAAGTAACTGATGTGACAACTTGCCATGAACTTGTTCAGTGCTGGCCTTCCGAGTAACGCATGATACACACTTTCCAAGTCCACCACTTCGAATTCTAAATTTTCAGTTCAGCAGTTCTCTCTCGTGCCGAACAATACGTCAACCCGGACCTTGCCTATGGGCTCACAAGAAATGCCAGGCACAATACCATGGAAAGTTGTCCTTGTAGCTTGGAGCATGTTCTCCGAGATACCTAACTTACGCATTGTATCCGCATACATGATGTTAATGCTACTGCCGTTGTCAATCAGTACCTTGGAGAACCTTACATTGATGTTCGACCCAATGAATGTCGGATCCAGAACCAATGCATACGGACCAGGACTTGTATAAGCTTGGGATGATCTTTGATATTCCAGGTAATTTCCTGATCTGACCAAGGCATATACCTCGTCACTGCGGGCATTACCGCATTCACCTCCATATGTCGATGTTGCAAGATTTTTCTATCTGTTTCCTCAGTGGTGAACACACAGTAACTTTGATGATGCTCTCTATACTCATTCCTCCCTTCATTTCCGGGCTACCTCTGATCCGGTTGATGCTGGTTTTCCACTTGATGCACTGCATCCCTTCTCTCATGGTTATCATACCTTGGTGGAGGGGGAGGCAACATTAGCTGTTGCGTGTTTGCCTCGGAGAGCAACTGCTGCCGGGGTAACTCCTCCCGAGGTTGATCATTCCGGGGTGCCTGAGCATTCCCCGAACCACTTTGCTCTATTTTGCGCATCCACTCACATTGCCTTGTTGTATGACCTGCTGGGTTATTCGGATTTGGCGTGTGAAATTTACATGGCTGATCCAACATTGACTCATAAGTATACCTCAGACGGTCCTTCTTTTCCTGCCACTGTTTCTTTTGCTCTGGCGTCCAAGTTTTCTTGCCATCGTTTCTCGGAGTCCATTGCCCTCCAGTCTTCTGACGTTGATTGCTCCCTGCTCCAGGCTGATCTTGATTCACAGCTGCCACTTGTTGCGAACTGTACCGGTGATCGGTCTGTCATCTCTTCTTTTACCTCTGTAATCATTCCTCCGGGATGATCCTGCTCCATCTCTCTGGTAGTATTCATCATTTGACTCGTTTGACACGAGCCTAGGTTGAGTCGGATCACCCAGAGCATACGAATCAGCGATCCGGATCATCTCTGCCAGTGTAGTTGGCATTTTCCTTTGCAACTTTTGCCACAGCTCGCTTGCATATCTGCATCCTTGCGCAAACCACGCTATGGACTGTGATTCTATCACGCCCTCACATGAGTTTCTCACGGTGCACCATCGGGTTAAAAAATCTCGGTCCGTCTCATTCGGTCTTTGCTTACATAGGGTCTGTGGCCTATTTGGCCTCTGATATGTACTTGAGAAATTGCTGATGAACATCTCCTCAAAATCTATCTAGCAGTTAATACTTCCGGGTGGCAAATTGTTCAACCACACCCTCGCTGGCCCCTCCAACATCTGGGGTACATATCTCACAGCCCATCTCAAGTTGCCTGTAGCAATTTTCATTGCTGTAGCATAGTTTATCAACCAATCCTCCGGCTTTGTACTACCGTCATACGTCTTAGTACCTCTGGGTAACTGGAAGTTAGGCACCGGAGGCTCCTTCATGATCCAGGGCCCAAAACACGCAGGACCCGGAGGACCTTGACACTCAATCTGTTCCATCCTATACAGTCGATCCAGTTTTAGCCTGGCATCATCCGGCATCAAATCTCTGCTTCCCAATCTCGACCCTATCACATGATAGTCCGGCCTTGGGTATCCCGCATTCACCATTTCCGAATCTCCATCATTATACCGGTCCTGCTCTCTTGGAGTGCCTCTCTGTTGCATACCCCGACCGGCACTTTGCTCTTGCCTTGGTATATTCCACTGTTGCGGTTGTCCTGCCAAGTTACACTGTCCGGCATTGCCATTTACAGCGTTTCCTTGACTGGCATTGCCTTGGTCGCGATTACCTCGGCCAGCTTCACCTCGGCTCACACTTTGTCGATCATCATTTCTCTGTACTTCTTTTCCTTTCGCTGCCCTCGTCGGGTCATATAGGACGATCTGTTTGTTTCTTCTGGCCAAGGTTACTACCTCTTCTCTCCTAGGGCCGCCATGAGGAGACGATGCGGCTCCAGTGGATTTCTCCGGGTTACCCACTGCCGAATGAACGATCTTGGAGGCCCCAGCTCTCTCCGGGTTTGCCCTGAGCAGTTCCTCATTTTGTCTGTTCGTGATTCGAACCAACTCATTGACCCTCTGTTGCTGCCTCTGACGAGCTTCACCCGTAAGGCCCTCTAGCTCGGATGCAGCTGCATCTGCTGTTCTGAGGTTTTTATCCGGGGTACTGTACCTCGGCAGCCCCACGGACAAACAGTTTTCTGACTCCTCAATCCTGGTATCACCCTCTTTGTTCATTTCACTCATGAGATTTCTCCCCTTTACTTTTACAGCATCAACTTTGTTTGCCTTTGCGTACTCACGCAGCGTCATGTTCAACGACTGCTGAGCCGCAGCTATCTTTTTCGCACCTTCTAGAATTTTTTGCCTAGTCTCCTCTAGCTTGGCCTGTGCCTGAGCCGGATCTACTACTGCTGCTATAGGGTTTGCCAAGTTATCCATCGCTTCCCGCAACACATTCTCTGGCCTCTCTAGCAGAGGACCTCTACCTTTCCTTGGCACCTTGGGTGTTACCTCTGGATCTGGTGCCGGATCCTTGCTTGTGCCAGCGCTAGGCGCAGTCATCATCACCTCAGCATAGTCCGGGGAGCGAGTGATACGCGCCCCATGAGCCACGCTAAGGGGAGGCTCGCCCGCCTCAACGACGTGTCGCGGATGAACGCAGGATACATCCACAGCGACGTAGACCTTGTGTGCGCCGAGCTTGACGAAGAGGCTGTTGCGCGGAAGAGGACGTGTGCCGAAGCAGCCAACGTTGTCGCTGACGAAATCCAGCGCTCCAAAGCGCTGGACCAGCCCGGAGACGATGCATTCGCCGGTGCCGATGAGGTTTCCCATCCGGATCTTCACCCCTGCTAGCGCCGCTAGCCCCACGGTGGGCGCCAACTGTCATGGTGGTGTCACGGCAGATGCCATGGATAGGCTAAAGGTGGGGACTAAATGCACTAGGCGAATCCAAGGAGGGATAATGAGGTGATTCCTCACACAGAAGATTTATATATGATTTACTTCCAAGGTTACAAGTGCTCCTAGAGCTGTATTGGCGAGAGGAGGAAGAAGGAACTCTCTTACTCTCACCCACAGTAGACCCGTACAAGACCTACTAGAGATCAACCCTTAGAACCTAAACCAATCAGAATAGCGGAACCCCTTCTATAGAGGCCCTAAATAGTAAGCCGACCGTGTTGCTTTCCCCCCGCGTCACCCATGTAGAGGCTACGTGAGCCTCTGCGGCGCCTGCGTCAGCCGACACGAGCGTCGTCACCTCTTGTCGGCCATGCCTCGGTGGTCCTGCCCCTGTTCGCTTCGCTCATGCAATGCGTACCGGGGTTGCTTTTGACCAGCGAGATTCCTTCCTTCTCCTAGAAGCTAAATATGACTCGGATCATAGTTGACCCGGCCACACCCGTTCCTACATACAAGTTAAATTCTCCTATCCGACTTACTGCTTAAGTCGGTCGAGGCTCCGTTAGGTGACATCCCTTGGTCCGGGTTACTCCGAGACTCGGCCTGCCTTGAGGTGACCCGGCCAGCGTCCGCTTTGGCCTTGCCGAACCTCGGCTAACTCGGCCTTTTATACCCTGACGTGACCCTACCCGGGGGTATCCCCCAACATCCTTCATGAGGAGGTGTGATTTGTGAGGGAGGAGAAGGAGGCCTTTTATAGGGGAAGGGGACCCCTCCCATGGCCGAAAGCCATGGAGGAGCCCCTCCACCTCCTCTCATTCATGTGGGTGGGAGCTCCACTCACATAAACATGCCTCCACTCAAAGCTCCACTCACATGCATTAAATTTCCACCAAATTTAATGCAACTCTCATTCAATAAAACTCTTTTATTTATTTTATTCAGAATTTTGTTAATTACTTTAATTAACAAACATTCACATAAAACCCCCTGCAACATTTTAATATCACATGCAGAACCAATTTCAGCAATTTCACCCGAAACAATTCCGGTGTCTATTGAAATAATTCCAGCACTTTGAAACTCTTTCGTCTAGAACATATTTGCTCCAAATGGTGTTGGCAACCCTTAAGTTTGTCATCCTATGGTTCGCGAATAATGCGGACATGATCGAGACCCCTCTCAGATCAATAATCAGAAGCGGGACCTGGAGATCCATACCGACTCCCACACATTCAACGATGACTTCTATGATCGTGAGAACCTTTAAAGATAGTAACTAAATCCCTTTGTCTCGCGATATATTACATGTTCGAGATTCGATCATCAGTATCTCAATACCTAGTTTGATCTCGTTACCGACATGCACTCTTTTCTCGTTCCCGTGATATAACATTCTAGTGATCACATCACTTGCTTGCAAGCTATCTTAATGTGATATCACCGAGATGTCCTAGAGTATATCTATCCATCATCGGGATTGGAAAATTCTACTCTTGATCCATGAGCCTCAACATAACACCTTTGGAATACCCAAACCCATCTTTATAGTCACCTTGTTACGGTGTGACGTTTGATGGTATCAAAGTATTCTTCCCATGTTAGCAATTAACATGATCTCATGGTAAGGATAAAGATTACTTCGTATGATGTTATAACAATATAAACATAATGACTTTGATCGTAATGCTATACTTCAGATGAATGTTCATCACATCATTCATTAATGTTGTGACCTCGTTATTAACAACATCCAATATCTATGATCAGGAAACCTTGATCATCCTATTAATCAACGAGCTAGTTTATAGAGAGGCATAACTAGGAACTTTCTATTTATTTATTAAACACACATGTATTTAGGTTTCTGTATTAATACAATTTTAGCATGCAAAACAAACATCTATCATATACTTGGAATACATATAATAACAACTTTATTATTGCCTCTCAGGGCATATTTCCTTCAGTCTCCCAATTGCACTAGAGACAATAATCTAGTTTACATAGTGATAATCTAACACCCATGGAATTCTGGTGTTGATCATGTTTTGCCCTAGGGAGAACTTTAGTCAACGGATCTGCTACATTTAGGTCCATGTGTACTTTACAAATCTTTATATCTCTATCCTTGACATGCTCGCGGATGGAGTGAAACCAGCGCTTAATATGCTTGGAATTCTTGCGAGACCTTGGTTCCTTGGCGTTGGCTATGGCTCCATTGTTGTCACAATAGATCACCATTGGGTCCAACGCAGTAGGAACCACACCTAGTTCTGTTATGAACTCCTTCATCAAAACCGCTTCCTGCGCTGCTTCTGAAGCAACAACATATTCCGCCTCTGATGTTGATCTAGCCACCACAGGTTGTTTGGAACTCCTCCAACTAACTGTTGCTCCGTTCAAGAGAAATGTGTGTCCGAATTGAGACTTAGAGTCATACAGATCGGTGTCAAAGCTAGCGTCGATATAACACTTAGCGACCAGCTCTTCTTCACGTCCGTATACAAGAAACATATCCTTAGTTCTTCTTAAGTACTTAAGGATATTCTTGACCGCTATCTAGTGTTCCAAACCTGGATCAGATTGGTACCTACTAGTCAAACTAATAGCATGTGCCACATCCGGTCTTGTACATAGCATGGCATACATTATAGAGCCTATGGCTGAAGCATAGGGGGTCTTATCCATTATCTCTCTTTCTTCCGCCGTAGCCGGACTTTAAGTCTTACTCAATGTCTTGCCTTGCAACATAGGTAAGAACCCCTTCTTACTTCCATCCATACTAAACTTCTTTAGTATCTTATCAAGGTATGTACTTTGCGATAGCCCAATTAGGTGCCTTGATCTATCTCTATAGATCTTAATGCCTAATATATGTGATGCTTTACCAAGGTCCTTCATCAAAAATTTGCTGTTTAGATAACTTTTAACACTGTTTAAAAGATCTATATCATTTCCAATCAATAATATGTCATCCACATATAATATTAGAAATGCCACATCGCTCACACTCACTTTCTTGTAAATACAAACCTCTCCATAAGTTTGGACAAATCCAAACTCTTTGATCACCTCATCAAAGCGGAGATTCCAACTCCGGGATGCTTGATTCAGTCCATAGATGGATCGCTGAAGCTTGCATACCTTATTAGCATCCTTAGGATCGACAAAACCCTTAGGTTGTATCATATACAACTCTTATTAAATATTACATTGAGGAATGCAGTTTTGACATCCATCTGTCATAATCAAAATATGCAGCAATTGCTAACATAATCCTAACTGACTTTAGCATCGCTACGGATGAGAATGTCTCATCATAGTTAACTCCTTGAATTTGTTGAAACCCCTTTGCGACAAGTCAATCTTTATAGATGGTCACATTACCATCAACATCCGTTTTTCTTTTGAAATTCCATTTATTCTCAACGGCCTTCCGGTCGCGAGGTAAGTCCACCAAGGTCCAAACTTGGTTTTCGTACATGGATTCCATCTCGGATTTCATGGCTTCTAGCCATTTGTTGGAATCCTAGCTCATCATTGCTTCTTCATATGTCGCAGGGTCATCTATTTCATCAACCATGAAATTCATAACAGGATTTCAATACAGTTCAGGAGCTACACCTGTCCTGCTTGACCTGCGAGGTTCGGTAGTGTCCTCTTTCGGAGTATCATGATCATTATCATTAGTTCCCTCTTCATTTGGTGAAGTCAACTCTGGAACAATTTTTGACGCTGCGTACTTGCCGTTTCATGAAGAGAAGGTTCAATAACCTCTTCGAGTTCTACCTTCCGACTACACACACCTTTTGCGAGAAACTCTTTCTCTACAAAGGATCCATTCTTGGTAATGAAAACCTTGCCCTCGGATCCGTGATAGAAGGAATACCCGATTGTTTCTTTTGGGTATCCTATCAAGACGTATTTTTCTGCTTTGCGTTCAAGTTTATCAGGCTGAAGTTTCTTCACATAAACATTGCAACATCCAAAATCATAATTCAGATGGTGTCTTTTCAACGGATTTAGATGGTGCCCTATTTAAAATGAATGCAGCGGTTTCCAGTGCATAACCCCAAAATGACAGCGGCAAGTTAGTTAGAGACATCATAGATCGAACCATATCCAATAAAGTACGATTATGACGTTCCGACACACTATTACGTTGTGCTGTTCCGGCAGGCGTGAGTTGTGAAACAATTCCACAGTCTTTCATATGTGCGCTAAACTCGTAACTAAGATACTCTCCACGGTCGGACCGCAGAAATTTGATCTTTTTGTTACGATGATTTTCCACTTCATTCTGAAATTCCTTGAACTTTTCATAGGTTTTAGACTTGTGTTTCATCAAATAGATATACCCATATTTACTCAAATCATCCGTGAAAGTAACAAAATAACGATATCCACCTCGCGCCGACACACTCATTGGACCACATACATCAATATGTATGATTTCCAATAAATCTGTCGCCCGTTCCATTGAACCGAAAAACAACATTCGAGTCATCTTGCCCGTAAGGCATGGCTCACATGTATCAAATGATTCAAAATCAAGTGATTCCAAAAGTCCATCAGAATGGAGTTTCTTCATGCGTTTAACGCCAATATGACCTAGATGGCAGTGCCACATGCAAATATATCATTGTCAAGTTTAATCCTTTTAGCATCAACATTATGAATATGCGTAATACTATTATCGAGATCCAACCGAAATAAACCATTCAACACAGGTGCATGATCATAAAAGATACTATCCATATAAATCGAACAAACATTGTTTTCAGATTTGAATGAATAACTGCTTCATCATAAACACAATCCGGGTATAATGTTCATGCTCAGCGCAGGCACCAAATAACAATTATTAAGATTTGTCACTAATCCCGACAGCATATGGAGAGGCAGCGTTCCGACGATCACATCAACTCTTGATCCATTGCCGACACGCATTGTGATCCCATCCCTTGATAGCCGTCGCTCGTTCCGTAGCCTCTGAATCGAGTTATATATATTAGCAACCGATCCCGTATCAAATACCCAGGTGCTACTGCGAGTACTAGTTAAGTACACATCAATAACATGTATATCACATATACCTTTATTTTCCTTGTCGGCCTTCTTGTCCGCCAAATACTTGGGGCAGTTGCGCTTCCAGTGGCCAGTCCCCTTGCAATAGTGGCACTCGGTATCAGACTTAGGACCAGCTCGAGATTTCTTTTCAGGTGCGGCAACATATTTGCCACCCTTCTTTCCTTTCTGCGTGTCCTTTTTGTCTTTCTTGAAACCGGTGGTCTTATTGATCATCAACACTTGATGTTCTTTCCTGATCTCCACTTCTGTAGTTTTAAGTATAGACAGAAGCTTGGGAGAGGCTTCTTCATGCGCTGCATATTACAGTTCATCACAAAGCTCCTGTAGCCAGGTGGTAGAGATTGGAGAACATGATGTATGCCTAAGTCAATGGGAATCGTTATTCACAAGGACACAAATTTATCGGCGTACCCAGACATTTTGAGTACGTGCTCACTAACAGAGCTATTCTCTTCCATCATGCAGCTAAAGAACTTTTCAGAAGCATTATAACTCTCTATGACATCATGGGTATCGAAAATCATTTTCAATTCACCCATGGTATCAAAGGCATTGCCATTTTCGAAATGCTTTCAAAGTTCTGGCTCAAGCCCATACAATATGCCGCAATGAACTAAATTGTGGTCCTCCTGACGAGTCAAATAGATGTTCTTTTCCTCGTCAGGGGCATCATGAGCTGGTGGGGGGCCTAGTGGCGCTTCTAGCACATATTGCTTTTGTGCAGCAGTGAGGAGAAGCCTAAAATTCATGGCCCAGTTGGTAAAGTTGCTACCATTTGCCGCAAGTTTCTCTTTCTCCATGAACACATTGAAATTAAAAGCAGGTGGTGCCATCTACAACATAATTTGTACACCGCATGGAGCTCAGGGAAGAGTTGGGCCGCTCAAAGCCCAAAACCATCGACCACCTGATGGAAATCGCGAATCGCTGGGCAGATGGAGAAGATTCGGTGAAAAACCGCATTCATTCCGATGACGAGGCAGAACTCGAGCGCACACGTGATCGCCAAGGCAAACGCCGCATGAGCATCTACGATGACCGCGACAACGTCAACATGGTCGCGACCGGTTACGCCGACAGACGCGACGACAACCGCAACATCAGCTATCGTAGCGGTGGATACCGCGACTTCGGAAAAACCACGCAAGTATGACAGCGCCACAATTGCGATGAGGCACCCGCAACATCCATTGAAGACAAGCTGTCCGGGCCATGCACTGTGCACTTCTACATCGACAAGCATGACAGAAAGAAGAAGTCAAGTCACCTCCTCAAGGACTGCCGCGAGTTCCTCAAATTACATGAGGGACTGGCTCGGATGAACCGTAGCATAGTCGAAAGGGGTTACGGAGCCGCCTCAGGCGCCGTCGCACATGGAGCTTCGCTACCACCACCCGGGCCACCCCCGAATGGAGCTGCGCCGGACCAGCACCACAGAGGCGAACCATACCCATGGGCCATGGGTACCATGATGATCCAAAAGGGGCGCCCCTCGAATCGGGTGCACAAGGCCATCACTCGCCAAGTCAACTTGGCCACAAACTCGCCACCATCTACCACTGAGTACCTCAGCGGAAGCGAGTCCTGCATCACCTTCAACAAGCGCGACCATCCGCCCCAAGTACCTTGCTCAGGACATTATCCCCTCATACTCGAGGCGCAAATCGGAGGCTTCGACATGAGCCGCGTCTTCATGGACGGCGGAAGCGGCATCAACCTTATATTCACGAGTACCTTGTGAGCAATGAGGATCCCTCTGACTTTCTTAGAAGCCTCAGACACAACATTCCATGGCATTGTCCCAGGCAAGGGCGTGTATCCCTTTGGCAAAATCAACCTCGACATCATCTTCAGCACGCCAAAAAACTTTCAGCGTGAGCGCATCGACTTCGAGGTCGTCGACTAGCCCTCGCAGTACCACTGCATCCTCGGACGTGTCGCGTTCGCTAGGTTCGTAGCAGTACCACACTACGCCTATCTGCAGATGAAGATGCCAGGCCCTAACGGTGTCATCATAGTCAACGGGAGCTTCGAGAGATCTGACAGTTGCGACAGGGAATTCAACAGAATCTCCCAGTCCTTCGGCATGCAAGAAGAACTCGCGAGACTAAAGGAGTCGATAGACAACAATCTGCCTCCCCTAAGCCGGCCAAGCTCACCCGACTTGTCCTTCGACTCATCAGTGCACACGAAGAAAGTCCAGGTCCACCCATCGGATCCTGCCAAGACGGCCCTCATCGCCAACAACTTGAGTCCCGCATAGGAACTCGCGCTCGTCGAATTCCTCCGTGAGCACTAGGAATTTTTCGCCTGGTGTCCAGCAGACATGCCAGGAGTTCCTAGGGAATTCGCCGAGCACGCACTCAATGTCAATCCAGACGCAAGGCCGGTCAAACAAACAATTCGGCGATGTCTGAACCAAGGGCAAAGGCAGTTGGAATGGAGATCAATAGACTCCTTGACACCAAATTTATACGCGAGATCAAGGAAAGCACTTGGCTCGCCAACACGGTGCTAGTACCAAAAAAGGACATGGACATCCTGCGGATGTGCGTGGACTTCACCTCTTTGAATAAGCACTGTCCAAAGGATCACTTCTCACTACCGCGAATCGACCAGATCATCGACTCCACCGCGGGATGCGAGCGCCTCTGCTTCCTCGACGCCTACTCAGGCTACAACCAAATTCGAATGAAGGAGGAAGACAAGGAAAAAACAGCGTTTACAACGCCTTTTGGTGTGTTCTGCTACAACACAATGCCCTTCGGGCTAAAGAACGCAGGAGCCACCTACCAGCGGTGCATGCAGGCTTGCCTCAAGAACCAACTCGGTCGCAACATTCAAGTCTATGTCGACGACATAGTAATCAAGACCAAAGAGGAAGCCTCACTAATATTCGATTTGCGCGAAACCTTCGCCAACCTCGATCGCTACCGGATCAAGCTCGATCTGGACAAGTGCGCCTTCGGTGTACCATCTGGGCAACTACTCGGGTACCTTATCTCCACGAGGGGTCGAGGCAAATCCGAAGAAAATAAAAGCTATACTGGCCATGGAGAAGCCGAAAAACATAAGAGGCGTCCAACAACTGGCTGGGCGAATCGCGGCTCTCAGTCGATTTATCAGTCGGATGGGTGAAAATGCACTACCCTTCTACCAACTCCTCCGCAAAGCTGACAAGTTTGAGTGGACCAATGAGGCGCAGGAAGCATTCGAAGACCTCAAGCGCCTGCTATCCACCTTGCCGGTACTAGTGACCCCACGCGAAAGGGAACCATTGTTGCTATACATCTCCTCCACCAACTAGGTGGTCAGCACAGTGCTCGTAGTCGAACGAGCTGAAGAAAACAAGGTCCACGGGGTACAGCGCCCAGGCTACTACCTCAGCGAGGTACTTATGCCAACAAAACAGTAGTACCCGCACTACCAGAAACTGGCGTATGGCGTCTTCATGACGGCTCGGCGACTGCGCCACTACTTCGAGGAACACCCAATCGTGGTAGTCAACGACGCCCCGCTTGGGCACATCCTCAACAACCCCGACGCCACCGGATGAGTCGCACTTTGGGGAATCGAACTGTCTCCACGAGACATCGCATATGAAAAACACGACGCAATCAAGTCACAAGTTCTCCCTGACTTCCTCGTGCACTAGATGGAGAACCAGCTCCCCGAGAAACCAGATATGTCCTACCTCTGGACAATGCACTTCGACGGATCCAAGCGGAAGGACGGAGCTAGTGCAGGTGTCATACTGACATCGCCCCAGGGAGACAAGCTGAAATATATCCTGCGAATGCAGTTCGCCGCCTCAAACAACGAAGCTGAATACGAGGCCCTGCTCCACGGGATGAGGATGGCAAAAGCCTGCGGCGCCAAAAGGCTAATAATATATGGCGACTCCAAACTGGTGGTTAATCAGACAATGCACGAGTGTGACGCACTGAACGACAACATGATCGCCTACCGCGACCTCTACGACACACTCGAAGGGGATTTCGATGGCTGCGAGCTGCGGCACATAGGTCGCGAAAGCAATGAAGAGGCGGACGCACTCGCCAACATAGGCTCTACCTGCGCCCCCATACCACCCGGGGTATTTCTCGAGCGCATCTGCGAATGCTCCATCAAGCCAAAGGCCGCGAAGAAGAAAACAAGCGCAGTAACGGACTCGGGGGCTACGCCACCCAATGAGCCAATGGCACTCAACGACTTGGAGCTGGATACAGGACTCGAAGGACCAATGAGTGTCATGATGATCGAGCTATCCTGGACTCAACCGTACATCACGTACCTTCTCAGCAAGAGGCTACCGGATGATCCGACTAATGCACGGCACATCGCGCGGCGATCCAAGGCATTCGTTGTTATCAATGGCAAACTGTACAAGTGCAGCATCACAGGAGTGCTCCAACGATGCGTCTCCACGGCCGATGGAAGAGTTGTTCTCCTCGACATCCATGAGGGGACCTGCGGGCACCACGCCGGCAGTCGCGCCCTAGTTGCCAAAGCTCTACGAGCTGGATTCTACTGGCCTACGTCCATGCGCGACGCCAAGGACATCGTCCAGAAATGCAACGCTTGCCAGCGATTCGCGAACAAGCCACACGCACCTGGCGCAGAACTCTGGCCAATTCCATTGGCCTGGCCCTTCGCGCAATGGGGACTTGACATGGTCGGCAAGCTCCCAAAGTCCTCACGAGGAGGCTACGTCTACCTCCTGTTCGCAGTCGACAAATTCACCAAGTGGATAGAGGCCATGCCAGTGACCAATCAATCAGGGCACAACGCAGTCAAGTTCTTCGAGTCCATCGTCTACCGCGTCGGAGTGCTGCACAACAACATCACAGACAATGGGACAAACTTCATATCCAAGGAGTTCCAAGAATTCTGCGAGAATCTGGGAATCAATGTCAGCTATGCCTCGGTAGCACATCCACAGTCAGGTCGAAAAAAGCTAATGGGCTCGTCTGCGGCGGCATCAAGAAGCGACTCCTTTGGGCACTGGAACAAGCCGCGGGTTGCTGGCCAGACGAACTACAATTAGTACTGTGGAGCCTACGCACAACTCCAAACAGTGCTACAGGGTACACCCCGTTCTTCATGGTACACGGGGTTGAAGCGGTGCTACCTGCCGAAGTACGATACAAAGCACCGCGTGTGGTCGCTTACAGCGAGCAGGAATCAACTCTCGCACTAGAAGACTCCGTAGACCTCCTTGACGAGGCAAGGGAAATCACCGCGGAGAGATCAACGATCTACCAGCAGAACCTGCGCAACTACCACAGTAGGAGGCAACGCCCTAGATCCTTTGTCGAAGGCGACCTGGTACTGCGACTGAAGCAGCAAGGGCATCTCAAGCTCGAGTCCCCCTAGGAAGGACCATATGTGATTACAGAAGTAATCCCAGGTGGCGCCTATCGCCTTCAAAATTTAGAGACATGAGTTGCATACTCCAACCCCTGGAACGTCGCGTAGCTGTGACGCTTCTACCCTTAGTCGCTTTTTACTTTTACGTTACAAATAAGGCTACTCAGCCAAGGCTACTTAGCCACACATTGTACTTTGTACTACCCCGGAAATAAATAAAGCTAAGTGCCCCGAAACTCTGTGTTTTTCTTTCATTTCTCGCAAATTATCCACTCGGGGCTACGCCACCCTGTACACATCTATTTTACGAACTCAAACGCGATATCCTGAGTAGCTGGCACACCAATCGAAACCCTTGACAAAACATCAACCCAGTTGCAACGCACCTGACAGGTTGACAAGGGACTGAGATAAACAGAAAGCTAGGCTAACAAAAAGGAATCGCATAGTACAACGCACTCACAAAACATACACGCTAACGAGCTCTTTTATACATCATCATTAATCAATTATAGACAACATACATACGAACTTTACAATATTGATACAACTATGTGCAGGATACAAACTAAACTACTGTTGCAACAAGAGAACATTGGTCTGCTCTTCGAAGAAATCGACGATCTCCTCTGCCGGGCGGTCCACTGCCTGATAATGCGGCACCATGTTCCAAACAGAACCCGTTGGAGGTGCAGGTGGCCCAGCCGCAATTGCTGCAACATCCACATCAGGCCTATGCAATCGCACCAGTGATAGAGCAGCTTTGGCACTAGCCACTAATTGTTGCCGCACACACTCGCGGACCGCACTCAAATCCTGGAATTTAGCAAGAAGGGCCAGCAGGCTCGATGGAACAACGTCCAACGGGAACACCGTCTGGTAAATATTCTTCAAGCATGACTGCGACTTCTTCAAGAAATGAAGCACTCGTGACACACGATCCTGCAGGTCGCCAACGCGATCGTGCGATCATGATCTACTCAGAAGTACCCACTCGCCTGAAGCTGCTCTTGGGTCAAGTCATTCATACGAATGGCAATTCGATCCTTCTCATCCTGCGGATGGCGCGTGCTGACAACTATACAAAGCAAAAGCGGAAGTATGAAGACAGCAAACCATCGCGAGTGACTACAAGGAAAAGATAAGAGTAAGAAAGCTAACATTTAAATTGGTCGCCCAGCTGCGTCACCTTCCCCAATAGATATTGTTCTTGAGCGGTGGCCTTCTCTGCCCTCGATTTCCATACATCCGCATTACCGCGGAGTACGGGCAATTCACGCTCCAACTGCTTCACGCGATCACGGAGTCGCGACAGCAGAGACAGCTCATCCACCCTTGAGCGCGGCGGTGCCAAAATGTCTTCAAGGGGTGGCGAATCCTGAGGTTCCCTCAATGGTTCACTCGATGTGCCCTATCACAAGCCAAGCAAGAAGCAATAAGAAGACTAAAGCGATGCACAGACAAAAGATTCGAATGCATTCAAGATTAGCAAAAGTATCAGCAGATACACTCGCCAAAAGGCATGTTTTCGACAAGAGACATAAGCTATCTAACTATTACAAAGCTACTGAGGAGCAACTGGTTTCTTCGACTTGGACTTTGGCTTTGGGGGCCTCATCGAGTCCGTGGTGGTATCAGATGCCACTAACTTTCCGCCGGCTCCTGACGCCGCAACCTTCGCCGCCTTCTTGGCTCGCTGCAGCTCCTCAAAGTACTTTGCAACTGTGTTGATCAACTGTGGCCCATACTTGCCACAAGCAGTCGCGAAAGGAGCAAAGACTACCTGCTGGCCGTCCACGCCGACTGGCATCGCCCTTGAGACTGCTGCAGGATCAACTTCGACTCCGTGGGCTTGCACCATCACGAGTGACATTGACGCACCAGCCGCACAGAGCGAGTTCTTGAAGCTCGCAGGAACGCCTCCAGCAAGTGATTCGACCAGCTCATCCAGATTTTTGATCAACTCAGCCTTGGGTAACATCTCCTCCCGAAGATGGCTGAGCACGACTTTAGCCTTGGCGAGCGTACCTTGCACAGCAGTGCTGCAGTCTTCGACTGCCGAGACGGCACCCGCCAATGCATCATCACGTCAGAGAGCCTATGCGTCAAAGCTCAGCCCACTAGCATCTACACAAAAATCGAGCATTGGCATAACATCAGCAGCAAATAACCACATCAAAGGCAATCAAAAAAGAGGCATTTGAGGAAATTGCAGAGCAGCAAATACCTGAGAGAGCCTTGGCAATCGAAAAAAGCTGTTCTTCGAACATCTTCTCCCTAGCCGCGATGGAAGCACGCAGATCCTCTTCGCCCTTTTGCGACTCGTCACACGCCGTGATTGCCTCATCGCGGCTCTTCATAGCCGTGGCGTGCGTCTTTTCCCGGGTGGCGGCGTCGCGAAGAAGGGAATTATGTTCAGCTGAAAAAAACAAACACAAATGATAGAATATCAGTTGAATACATAGCAATGATGCAAAAGAAGAAGTAAAAAACACCTACCTTCCACCACGCGATGGCGCGTATCCAGCATTTCATGCTGGCGACCCATCGCAAGGACCTGCTCCGCCAAGTGAGTGGCTTCCTTCACAAGGAGCTGTCGTAAAAGGAAAAGAACAGAGGATCAGCAGATGACATAGATAAAATCGACTGCAACATCAGAAGAAGAGATACTACACTTACATGATCCTCCAGTGACTCCGAAGTCGATTGGTGTGCAGTCATCTGGGCAACCATCCGATGCTCCCCATCGTGTGGAGAGCTTGATGAATTATGCCCGGAGTGGGCCCCCAATGGAGGGGAAGGAGCATGTTCAACCTCTTTCTTGGCCCTGGAGGTCGCGACTCCAGATTCTTTCAAAAATTGTACGTCGTCAGAAGATGATGACGCTTGTTGGCTGAAAAACAAAACCAATGTCAAGAAAAGGCAACTCCAAAGAAGAACCAAAAAGGAAGACTTGAATACTTACCAATCAAACTTATCAAAGTCGAAGGTTTGATCCCCCGACTCTGACGACGATTCCTTAGGCAGCCGCATCTTCTTGCGAGAGGATGCCTCCATGGCACTCACAGGAACTGCAGGGATCGGCGACTGTGCACCAACACCTGCACCTTCTGGAGTCGAAGGGGATGACGCATCCGAATCCTCGATGCGCGAACGCTTGCGAGTATCCAGACTACTCGACTCGGGGGCTTCCTTCTCCACATCAGATGGGACGGTCGACTCCGACTCGTCCTCTTCCAAGGCTTCACGAGGGATAACCCCCTCAAGAAGAGGGGGCATACAGGGTGATACCACCCAATCCTGCATACAGACAATAATTTAGCACAAAGTCAAGAAACAACAAAGAAGCAATCGACAAACAAAGCTACTATGTAGCACAACTGTATCTCAGGAGGAGGGTTAGCAGCATCGAATGGAGGAACGACTGGGTCACTAGGGAGCACATCCTTGACGTTGTACTTGGTGACCAGTCGCACCCTTTTGTCTACCTCACTCGCGGACATGCCATCGCCAGACACGCGAGTGACATCGTCCACGCCAGCCCACTGAAACATGGGGTGGACTCTAGCCTGCAGGGGCTAGACGCGATGGCGCAGCCATGTGCGAATGAGGGCGTAGCCTCCCTCCTCTTTGCCCATGCGACTCTCGAGGTCATAGACGCGCTCGTACAGCACATCTGTCTCCGCGCACTCACCAGGAATAGTCATGTTCTTCCAGGAACGCCTCCTCTTGCACGGCGTCACGAGGTCGAAGGGCACGAGTCCGTAGTGGTCTCCGTCGGCCTTCTAGTCACGGACGTAGAACCACTTGTCCCTCCACCCTTGGACGGACATCATCAGCTTGATGTTGAAGTACGTGGCGGAGGGATCGACGTGGATACCGCAGCCGCCTACATCGTAGACTACGGAGCCAAACGCCGATTGACACTTCAACTTGAAGAGGCGCTTGAAGAGGCCGAAGTGCGGCTCGATTCTGAGCCAGCACTCGCAAAGGATAATGTAGCAAGCTACGTGGAGGATGGAATTGGGGGACAGCTGATGGAGATGGAGCCCCTAAAAACAGAGAAGACCCCTGAAGAAAGGATGCAGGGGCAACGAGAGGCCGCGGATGATGAACGCTAGGAACATCACCTGAAAGCCGGCAGGAGGAGAGGGGATTACCTCACTGCCAGGGACACGCGCGTCAACGACTGTGGACGAAAAAACTCATTCTTGGCGAAGAAGACGAAGCTCTGAGGACTTGATCACAGATGCACGCCATGCACCATTTGTGATGCGAGTGCCCATGCCCTTCTTCTTTTCGCCGGTGGCGGTGCTGGTGCCCGCAGCGGCGAAGCCGCCCTTCTTCTTCATAGCAGCAGCGGCAGCAATAGAATCGGCCACAGCACCTCCCTTTTTCTTCCCCATTCCGCGGCGGCGATGTGACCGGAGGAAGTAGCTGGGAAATATGATACATTGCAAATGTATCTATAATTTTTGATGTTCCATCCTTGGTTTTATCTACTTTCTTGTGTTTTGTCCACACTTTGGAGTACTTTTCATGTGATTTCTTGGACTAACCTATTAACAAGATGGCACAGTGCCAGTTGCCTGTTTTCTGCTGTTTTTGGTTCCAAGAAAGTCAGAAAATCAATATTATCGGAATTGGACCGGACAAAAGACAAAGTCGATATTTTACCGGAAGACTCACGGAGCCAGAAGACGAGACGGAGAGGGGCCACAGGGTGGCCACACCATGTGGTGGCGCGGGCTAGCCCTGGCCACGCCACCAGGGGGTGTGGGCCCCCTGGCCGCCCACCGACCTTGCCTCTTTGCCTATAAGATGCCTCCCAATGCAAAAACCCTAAATCGTCAAGCCTCTAGCCACGAAAAGTTCCGCAGCGCCGCCACCACTGAAGGGGAGATTCGGGGGATAGAAAGTCTCTGTTCCGGCACCCTGCCGGGATGGGGAAGTGCCCCGGGAGCCATCTCCATCGATCTCCACCACCATATCCATCATCGTTGGTGATTCTTATGATGAGGAGGGAGTAGTTCTCTCTCGAGGCTAAGGGTTCTACCGGTAGCTATGTGTTCATCTCTCTCTATGCATGATCGTATTGTGATCATGAGCTTTGTAATCAAGTAGATCTACCTTGCTACTCAAGTGCTTTAATAGATCTCTGCTCTCCCCATGTGTGTGAAAGTGACAGCGTGCTCACCATGGTGGCACTTAGACTAGATATTACAAATACTTGTTATGAGTTATATTTGGAGTTGGATGTCTTTATGAAATTGTGGTGTTTGTTGGACTCATCTAGTACTCAAGGTGACAGTGTGGGGTTTCTAGATGGGAAAGGCTTACTTTGAGGTGTGCTGTTATAGCCCTACCATCGATTAGAGTGTCCAACCGGAGAGTAGTTAAGAGTAGTATCATAAAGAGAAGATATTTATATGAGAGTGTTCACTAGTGAAAGTATGATCCCTAGGCCTTGTTTCTAAGCATTGATACACCGTTTGCAATTAGATCTGTTACATGTTTGCTTGCTTCCATCTTTATTTCAGTTTGCTTTTAGTCTCTTCCACGCCATCAAGCTATCTTCTATCACTGTTACCACTTATAATTATCTATACCACTTGTATTTCACTATCTCTTCGCCGAACTAGTGCACCTATACACCTGACAAGTGTATTGGATGTGTTGGGGACCCAAGAGACTTCTTGTATCTTGATTGCAGGGTTGCTTGAGAGGGGATACCTTTGACCACTTCCTCCCTGAGTTCGATAAACCTTGGGTGATCCACTTAAGGGAAAACTTGCTGTTGTTCTACAAACCTCTGCACTTGGAGGCCCAACAACTGTCTACAAGAATAGAAGTGCGTAGACATCAAGCTATTTTCTGTCGCAGTTGCTGGGGAGGTAAGGTAAATGGTACTCACATCCTCCGGTGTGAGTGCTCGAAGTTATTTCCTTTAGATTCTGCAATTTTGTCTTTTTGTTTCTTGTTTTCACTAGTTAGGTTTAATGGAAAACAACAACAAAATTAGAGAGCTTTATAGTATTTATCTTGATTTAGGACATGAAGTGTTTGAAGAGAAAATTAAAAAACCTATGGAACTTTATTTGCATGCTAATAGCAATGTTATTAGTATGAATTCTTTGGACACCATTATTGCTAATGCTATGGAAAAGTCTAAGCTTGGGGAAGCTAGTTTTTATGAAAATGATCTTTTTAGTTCCCCAACTTTGGAAGATAGTTATTCTATTGCTTATGATGATACAAGACCTCCAATATATGATGATTATAATGATGAATATGATATTTTCAGTCCACCTACTATTGAGGAGGAAATTAATTATGATTACAATATACCTCCTATATTTGATGATTATGGTGATGAAAATAATAATGATAGCTATTTTGTTGAATTTGCTCCCACTACAATCAATAAGAATGACTATGTTTATGAGGGGAGTATTAATTCTTTTATACATGTGGCTCATGATAAGAATGTTTTATGTGATAGTTATATTGTTAATTTTATTCATGATGCTACTGAAAGTTATTATGAGAAAGGGAAACATGGTTTTATGCATCTCAAAAATATTAAGTTTCCCCTCTTTATGTTGAAACTCTTGAAGTTGCACTTGTTTTACTTTACTATGCTTGTTGCTTTGTGCTTTCATGACTTGTTTCTTTATAAGATTCCTATGCATAGTAAGTGGGTTAGACTTAAATGTGTTTTGAATTTGCTTCTTGATGCTCTCTTTTGCTTCAATTCATAATCCTTATGTGAGCATCTTCTAAAACTATCATGCCTAACTTAAAGGCGTTAAAGAAAAGTACTTATTGGGAGATAACCCAAAAGTTTTAGATGAGTCTTAGAAGTTATTACCTCTGTAATAACCGCTCCTTATCCTTTTTATTTGCTTTTTGTGCCAAGATCAACCTCTAATGAGAGAGAAGTAATGATTGGGAAAGTTGCTGTCCCGAAACAGATTTCTATGCTTCACCGTAAAAATTCGTGTAAAATCTCTGTACGTCCTTTTGAGGCGCGGATTATTGAGCTTCTGCCCCAGGTTGTTATATAACTTTCATTAGTTCAACACTTTTAGATTTGAGGAACAGAAGGTCTTCCAAAAAATTCGTCTTTACCTGCTGGTCTGTTTTGACAGATTTCTGCCATTTTCTGCGTTTGCTTCTTGTTGGTTCCTTTTTTAATTCTTTTGGGGAATTGAGCTTTTTGAGGGAATTGCTACAGTAGCTAGTGTTTTAATGGAAGTTTTATTGGTGTTAGAACTGAACCTAAAGACTTATTATTTTGAGTGCACTAATGTTGCTAATAAAGATTGTGTGAAGTTTTGTATGAAGGAAAAATTTCAGGTGTATGGAAGGAACGAGTAATGAGATGAAGGATGGACTAAAGCTCAAGCTTGGGGATGCCACGCGTGTCACCCCAAGAAATATTCAAGAAGTACAAGCGTCAAAGCTTGGGGATGCCCAAGGCATCCCCCTCTTCATCAATAAAAATCCCAGGTTTCTTCCAAACGCTTCATTTTTATTGTTTCATGCACAGTTGTGTTGTTCTTGGAGCGTCTTCTTTTTTGTTTTCATTTTTGTTTTTTCGTTTGCTTGGTTTGCTTAGTTTTCTGAATAAATTGGTTGGACCCCCTATTTCATACATTGGTTTTCAAATAGTTTGGATTGGATTGGAAAAAAGTAGGAAAGTTCATGCTTAAGTGGTAAAGAGAGCTTGTTTTTGACTGTGGCCTATGCTTTGTCATGCCATGCTCGATATTGTTTTGGCTTTATGCTTAGTATTCTTTGCTGTAGCATGACTTGTTATAAACTATTGAGATTGCTTAATATGCCTTGGAAGGATCATGCGTTGTTTTAGCATATTAAAGCATAGTATAGTGGTATTCTCCTTTGATGCTTTATTTGGGTTGACTTGGCACATGCTCACACCATGTTATGACTATCACAAGTCACCATAGCCTTTATGATCCTTTAGTTTTCAACTTGTAGTATCACTTTATGCTTTGATCAATGATGTTTTGTCGCTCTGCATGATTATGGCCATTATTTCTCTCTTAGTTTGTCGCTCCCGGTCTTTTGCTATCCTCCACAACCAAGTATGAGTTCCACTCATGCATCCAACTCCCTAAACCAAGTTATTCCAAAGAGTTCACCATACCTACCTACTAGCTTATGCTATTCCAAGTATATTCATGCTTTTGTTTACCTTCCAAATTAAACTTGTTATGAGCAAACTAGTGATTAAAGCTCTCACGAACTTGATGTCACACTTTACTTTTCTTGCCCTTAATAAACTTGAACCATTGTGTCGTCTATGTTGTATATGCTTGCACTTATTTGTTGGGGATTAGCAGAACCATGATGTCATGGGGAACGCTTTCAACATTGCACTTGGTACTTGTACCTAGTTGATATCATGCTCTTTTGTCTATGGATGTCGTCGGTGTGAAATGAAAGGGGAGCTTGTAAGTCCATGGAGTTATGTATGTGTGTTAGACAACGCCTGGGCCGCCTGTCTAATCCATGCTATCATGGTGGAAACCTGCAGCGTAACCATAATGAACTGTCTATGAAGCATTCTTCTTATAAAAAAAGAGCCCTATATTGAGAAAAAAGAGAAAAAGAAAAAAAGAGATTATGAAAAGAGAGAAAAAAGCACCATATTCCCATGGTAAATAAGAAGATTGTTGAGATGCTCGTTGTCTGCTTGCCTTGTCATTTTGATATGGGGATTCTTCCGTATCATCGGGCAAGGGTACCCCGTTGGCGGTTCTCTATGATACACATGTACTTACGATGACAAGAACTTACCGGTGACTAAACTTGAGTAGCATGAGGAGCGGTCCTCGTATTCAAGGGACATGAGATTTCTAACTTATACTTTTTCAAGCATGTACACCATAGTTTGTTCACTTTAACCTTAATCACTTCAAGATGCTTATGATAGGGGCAATGAGAGCTGAAAGCTAACAAGTACCATAATTTTTGGAAGCTCTTTATGAGACTTGAATCCCTATTTCCTTCTATGAAGGCCTTTCTTCCACTATATATATTGAGTCTCCACCTTCTATCTTTATGCACTTACTTTGAGAGCATAGTGGCCATTCGTAGTTCTATGTGCATTGTCCCAAGACTAGTTGATTGATGCATAACTTGATATTGCTTCTTTTAAACTATTTGTATCTAGTCACTCTTATGAACTTTGAAGGTGTCCTATGCAATTATATTTGCTACTCTATGAGGGACAAGCTGAATGCTATTATTTTATGTTTTCTTTATGTGAAACAAACAAACGTCTTGCAAAGCATTGTTATTCATGAAGCTTTTGCTTGTGCCTTTTCATGTTGCATCATAGTTTCTTTGTCTTATTTCTAGAACTTTATCTTTCATGTTATGATTGAAGTACTATGATCCCAGCTTTGAATGTTTTACAAATACTTTGATCAAGTCTTTGATGGTGTGTCACCTCAAAAATTATTCTTTCTTTTTATCACTTACCTACTCGAGGACAAGCAGGAGTTAAGTTTGGGGATGTTGATACATTGCAAATGTATCTATAATTTTTGATGTTCCATGCTTGGTTTTATCTACTTTCTTATGTTTTGTCCACACTTTGGAGTACTTTTCATGTGATTTCTTGGACTAACCTATTAACAAGACGCCACAGTGCCAGTTGCCTGTTTTCTGCTGTTTTTGGTTCCAGGAAAGTCAAAAAATCAATATTCTCAGAATTGGACCGGACAAAAGACAAAGTCGATATTTTACCGGAAGACTCACGGAGCCAGAAGACGAGACGGAGAGGGGCCACAGGGTGGCCACACCATGTGGTGGCGCGGGCTAGCCCTGGCCGTGCCACCAGGTGGTGTGGGCCCCCTGGCCGCCCACCGACCTTGTCTCTTCGCCTATAAGATGCCTCCAATGCAAAAACCCTAAATCGTCAAGCCTCCAGCCACGAAAAGTTCCGCAGCACCGCCACCACCGAAGGGGAGATTCAGGGGACAGAAAGTCTCTATTCTGGCACCCTGCCGGGATGGGGAAGTGCCCCCGGAGCCATCTCCATCAATCTCCACCACCATCTCCACCACCGGTGCTGATTCCCATGATGATGAGGGAGTAGTTCTCTCTCGAGGCTAAGGGTTCTACCGGTAGCTATGTGTTCATCTCTCTCTATGAATGATCTTATTGTGATCATGAGCTTTGTAATCAAGTAGATCTACCTTGCTACTCAAGTGCTTTAATAGATCTCTGCTCTCCCCATGTGTGTGAAAGTGACAGCATGCTCACCATGGTGGCACTTAGGCTAGAGATTACAAATACTTGTTATGAGTTATATTTGGAGTTGGATGTCTTTATGAAATTGTGGTGTTTGTTGGACTCATCTAGTACTCAAGGTGACGGTGTGGGGTTTCTAGATGGGAAAGGCTTACTTTGAGGTGTGCTGTTATAGCCTTACCATCGATTAGAGTGTCCAGCCGGAGAGTAGTTAAGAGTAGTATCATAAAGAGAAGATATTTATATGAGAGTGTTCACTAGTGAAAGTATGATCCCTAGGCCTTGTTTCTAAGCATTGATACACCGTTTGCAATTAGATTTGTTACATGTTTGCTTGCTTCCATCTTTATTTCAGTTTGCTTTTAGTCTCTTCCACGCCATCAAGCTATCTTCTATCACTGTTACCACTTATAATTATCTATACCACCTGTATTTCACTATCTCTTCGCCGAACTAGTGCACCTATACACCTGACAAGTGTATCGGGTGTGTTGGGGACACAAGAGACTTCTTGTATCTTGATTGTAGGATTGCTTGAGAGGGGATACCTTTGACCACTTCCTCCCTGAGTTCGATAAACCTTGGGTGATCCACTTAAGGGAAAACTTGCTGCTGTTCTACAAACCTCTGCACTTGGAGGCCCAACAACTGTCTACAAGAATAGAAGTGCGTAGACATCAAAATACGCAGAGCTGGTCCAGCGCCACGAAGGAAAAGAGCGCAAAGAAGCAGAGGAGCAGCGGCCATGGTGATGGAGGCAAAGGCAGAAGAGAAGTAGATGTGAAATTTACCGTCGCCGCATTTCTACTTAACCCCTTGGAAGATGCAATCCAACGGCTAAGAAAAACCCTATCAGACGTGAGGCGTTCATCACGCTCGACACGTGGAGGACCTGAAATACGAACCGTCCCCCACTACTCCCATTACGCATGGAAATCGAGGATGCGTAGTTAAAATAAAGATTACGCACGCCCGGTCAAATCAGAGTCAGGAAATGGGACCCACCGCTCGTCATGTCCCGTCAAACTCGCTCACGCGGACAACTGAGATCATGGAATTGTCAGCACTGACGTCATTCAAAATTTTGTAGCAGAAGACTTCGACTACTTTAGTCCTTGTTTTAGACTTCGACTCCACCAAGCACTCGGGGGCTACTCCCATAGGGAGCGCTGGTCGCGCACCCTACGATTTTTTTTTTCTTTTTGCAGGAACATGGACAATCAAAGCAAACCCAACCACTTGAAAACACGGTTCGACTATGGACATGGGTTACTCCCATAGGGAGCGGCGGAAGCAAATTCGACTGGAACAAGCAAACAAATGACAAGAGCAGTCGCAAAAGTTCTTTAGTCCCTGCTTGAGTCTTCGACTCAACCAGGCACTCGGGGGCTACTCCCATAGGGAGCGCTGGTCGCGCACCCTATGATTATTTGTACAAAGTACTGTGTGTTGATAACATCCACACTCGAAGCTTATGGCGACACCACCTCATGATTTTTCCCTACAAAGAGACTGCGTCTCCTGGGTCACCCGAATCGTCTCCGCAATGACAAAAATTCGAATGCCGCGCTTACAGCGTGAAGATAAGACCTGAATAAGGCCTGGCAATGCATTCACTGCACACTACCAGAAATACAACCGTGGCTATAGGCACGATGACCATGCCTTGACGGATGCGTCGAGTGCTCAAACCCATACACTGGAATTCGA
This sequence comes from Avena eriantha, assembly GCA_910589775.1. Classification (NCBI taxonomy): domain Eukaryota; kingdom Viridiplantae; phylum Streptophyta; class Magnoliopsida; order Poales; family Poaceae; genus Avena; species Avena eriantha. Next base: position 34,732,072 of record OU342745.1, on the reverse strand, counting down.
CTCATGTAAGACCTCCGTGGCTTGAGTCTAATTACACCAGCACTTTTCCGGATTCGAGTCCGGGGACTCGAGTTCGAGTAGATGGCGTTGTTTTACCCTAAGGTAGTTAATTGATACCGATACATCGGTTAAATCAGGCACACACATCAACAATCCCTAAGACACAAACAAGGCAGTCGAAAAACATACTCGGTCATGCACTCGAAAGGATTCATAAAGTCCCAGTCGAATCTGCGATTCCACTGGACACTCGGGGGCTACTGACATGGGTATACCCTACAGGTACTCGAGCTTGGTATATACGGCCTGAATACATAGAGGCCCACGGTGTCGCCAAGGCCCAGATGAAGAACTCCAGTAACCTACGGACTCTCGATTACTTGAAGAACAAGAAGAAGCTAAAGATAGAAAGTTCAAAGGGGAAAACCCTAACCTGTAACCGACTCGATCTGTCACCTGAGACCTAGCCTATCTATATAAAGGCTAGGAGGGGGCGGCGAGGAGGACACACGCAACCCTAGTTTCCACAACCCTCGCCAGATTGCATCTGCGCACCATTGTAATCCTCGATTCCTTTGATAATTCCACGAGTAGAGTAGCAGGAGTAGGGACCTCTATGAGGCCTGAACCTGGGTAAATCTTCGAGTCCCCTATGTGCTTGTTTGCTAGCCGATAGATGTCTCCAGCGCTCCCTCCTTCTCCAAAATCCAAGTCCATAACAATGGGCATTGATGAGTTAAACCCTCGTCAATGATAGATCGAGTTCAACTAATCCAAATTACAAATGAACTCCCACTCAAAAACAACACCCCTCGTGTCTTTTTGGTGATTACATGAACCAAATCCACTACACCAAGTCCGATCATAACGTGAGTCGGTGTAGCTCAAAGGCGAGCATCAATATGGGCATCATATCAACTATATGACTCATGCTTAACCTTTAGGTCCGTGTTCTAGGGCCATGTATTCACATGCTAGGCTCGCCAAGTAAGAACCTTAGTACTCGCGTGTGTAAAACTGTCTTACACCTGTTGTATGAAAGCGTGGAGTCGAGTACAACCGATCATCACGTGATGTCTCGAAACACGATCCATAGAATGGTGCATACTTAAGGAAGAAGGCATTTTTATCTTGATATTTAAATGAGGGATCATCTTATAATGCTACTAAAACGCCAAACAAGCAATATAAGATGCAAACATCATATGTGTAAAGTGAAATGACATGGTTCTTGCTTGATCACTATCATGTGCATCGTGGTATGATCTTTATCATTCCTTTGTGTGTAAGGCCAAGGTCTTTGGAACTTACACGTTAGGTGTGTTGTAAGAGTATCAACTATACATCAACTTACAACATTACCATATCATGACACTTGCCCAACAACAATCTAAACTAGACGCTTCTAATTTATCAATTGCAAGTTTTACGTGACTTTAGGGCTTTCGAAGATAGAACCGGTCTTACCTACGAACATGGAACCACAACGATGATAACCAAATTATTAGCAACTCGTTGTAAATCAGATATTGACTATAGTAGGAGAGACAAACACCCGCTAGCCACTTATGCAAAACTAGTTGCATGTCAAGCGTGGAACAAGTCTCATGTGCAAGGACATGTAAAGTTAGTCTGGGCCACTTCATCCCACTATGACACCAATATCCAAAATACATATAAGATCAATAACATGATCATCATCACCCACATACTCATATGTGTACTACCCGTGCAAAGCATCTACGCATAGATGAGGCTCTGATACCACTGTTGGGTTCGTAGCATAGAAAACAAAAAAAATCCTACGATGGGAACTATTATACGTCAAGATATATCTACTAGATACAAGCAATGGGTGGGTATACATCCATACAGAACATACCCTCGAAGACGGACAAAGTGTAACGAGATGGAACTCGTGGATGATGTAGTCGAACGCTTGCCGATCTCAAGATCTTGTGGAAGTCCTAGCACCGCAAATCAGCAGCACATCCGTCCTCGCACACATGTTCATGCCACCGAACAACCTCAACCTCCTCGCTCTAGCGATGCAGCGGAAGCAGCAACTCCTTCCAGATGAAATGCCACCGGGAACATGTATCCCGCTAATCCGAGACCATGGGGGATAATTCTAGAGGGGGAGAGAGATCCTTCACGAGGAGGTGTGCTTTGTGAGGGAGGAGAGGGAGGCCTTTTATAGGGGAGGGGTGCACCCCCTCCCATGTCCGGCAGCCATGGAGGAGACCCTCCACCTCCTCTCATTCATGTGGGTGGAAGCTCCACTCACATAAACATGCCTCCACTCAAAGTTCCACTCACATGCATTAAATTTCCACCAAATTTAATGCAATTCTCATTTAATAAAACATTCTTTTATTTATTTTATTCATAATTTTTTATTTACTTTAATTAACAAACATTCACATAAAACCCCCTGCAACATTTCAATATCACATGGAGAACCAATTTTAGCAATTTCACCCAGAACAATTCCGGTGTCCATTGAAATAATTCTAGCGATTTGCAATTCTTTCGTCTAGAACATATTTGCTCCAAATGGTGTTGGAAACCCTTAAATGTTTCTCCCTACGGTTCGCGAATAATGCAGACATGATCGAGACCCCTCTCAGATCAATAATCAGAAGCGGGACCTGGAGATCCATACTGACTCCCACACATTCAACGATGACTTCTATGATCGTGAGAACCTTTAACGATAGTAACTAAATCCCTTTGTCTCGCGATATATTACTTGTCCGAGATTTGATCGTCAGTATCTCAATACCTAGTTTGATCTCGTTACCGACATGTACTATTCTCTTGTTCCCGTGATATAACATTCTAGTGATCACATCACTTGCTTGCAAGCTATCTTAATGTGATATCACCGAGAGGTTCCAGAGTATATCTATCCGTCATCGGGATTGAAAAATTCCACTCTTGATCCATGAGCCTCAACATAACACCTTCGGAATACCCAAACCCATTTTATAGTCACCCTGTTATGGTGTGATGTTTGATGTTATCAAAGTATTCTTCCGGTGTTAGCAATTAACATGATCTCATGGTCTAAGCATAAGATTACTTCGTATGATGTTATAGCAATATAAACATAATGAATTTGATCGTAATGTTATACTTCGGATGAATGTTCATCATATCATTCACCAATGCCGTGACCTCGTTATTAACAACATTCAATGTCCATGATCAGGAAACCTTGATCATCGTGTTAATCAACGAGCTAGTTTATAGAGAGGCATAACTAGGAACTTTCTATTTGTTTATTAAAGACACGTGTATTAAGGTTTCCGTTTAATACAATTATATCATGCAAAATAAACATCTATCATATACTTGGAATACATATAATAACAACTTTATTATTGCCTCTCAAGACATATTCCCTTCACATACAAGCAGCTTCTCACTTGGCAATATCTTGGTCATCATATCTGAGCCATTCTTATCGGTATGGATCTTCTCAAGTTTTAGTAACTTGGAAGTCACAACATCTCGAATCCAATGATACCTCACATTAATGTGCTTGGTTCGAGAGTGGAAACTTGGATTCTTGGCAAGATGGATAGCGCTCTGGCTATCGCCAAACATATTGTAATTATCTTGCTTCATGCCCAATGTTTGCAAGAAGTTCTTCATCCACAACACTTCCTTGCAAGCCTCAACTGCTGCTATGTACTCAACATTTATGGTTGATAGTGAAATTGTTTTCTGCAACCTTGTTTGCCATGATACTTCTCCCACTGCATAAGTCATCAAGTATCCGGAGGTAGACTTCCTAGAATATGCATCACCAGCATTATCTGCATTTGTATAGTCTTGCAATACAAGATCACCACTTCCAAAGAATAAGCACAGTCTAGAAGTACCTTTGAGATACCTGAGAATCCACTTCACTGCATTCCAGTGAGCTTCCCATGGATTTGTCATGAACCGACTAACAACTCCAACTGCATAGGCAATGTCAGGCCTAGTGCACACCATGGCATACATCAAACTGCCCACGGCAGATTGGTAAGGTACTTTACTTATTTCTTATTTCTCCTTCTTCCTATTGGGACATTGTTCTGAACTCAATTTGTGATGGCCTACAAGTGGAGAGGTAATAGACCTTGCGTCTTTCATGTTGAACCTTTCAAGTACCTTCTCAATGTATCGTTCCTGTGAGAGCTAAAGCAGCTTCTTTGATCTATCTCGGGAGATTTTCATGCCAAGTATTTGCTTAGCTGGTCCTAATCCTTCATGGCAAATGATTTACTCAATGCCTTCTTGAGGAGAGCAATCCTCTTCGTGTCATTTCCAACAATCAACATGTCATCGACATATAGCAAGAGAATAATGAAGTCACCCTCGGTGTGCTTTCTGGTATCGAGGATTAGTCATAAATGACTCAAACTTCTTGTACCACTACCGAGGAGCTTGTTTCAAGCCATACAAGCTCTTCTTCAATCTGCAACTTGGTTATCCTTGCCTACATTCGTGAATTCTTCCGGCTACTCCATGCATATCTCCTCCTCTAGGTCACCATGTAAGAATGCTATCTTCACATCGAGTTGCTCAATTTCAAAGTCCATGGTGGCAGCCATGCCTAGCACAACTCGGATCGAAGACATCTTGAGCACTGAAGAGAATATCTCATCAAAGTCAATACCCTTTTTCTGACTGAAACCTTTCACAACCAATCTGGCCTTGTACCTCAGATGTGAGCTTTGCCCTTTAGTCTTCACTATGTACACCCACTTGTTCTTGAGCGCTTTCTTGCCCTTTGGTAAGGACACCAGCTCAAAGGTGTCATTCTCGTACAGGGATTTCATCTCATCCTACATGGCTTCCAACCATTCCTTCTTGTGCTCATCAGACACTGCCTCCTCATAGCACGAGGGCTCACCTGCATCAGGCATCAATACATATTGATGTGGTGGATACCTTGTGGAAGGTGTTGGATCTCTTCCACTTCTCCTAAACTGCTGCACTGGTGGTAGGGAATCAGGTGGATTAACATCACCTTGATCGTCATCATCATTTTCATTTGATGGTTGTTCATGTCCCTCACTTGTACTGCCTTGTTAAGTTGCATCATCTTCGTCTTCAACATCATCATCTCCCCTGTGATTGTGATGCACGAGAGGAGGGTTAACTAGATCCAAGTCAACCTGAGGTGTGGTGGCCTTCGGCTTCTCCGGTTTCCCAATATCTTGTATTGTTTCTTCTTCAATGAAAACCACATCTCGGCTTCTACATGTCTACTTCTTGATTGGATCCCACAATATGTATCCAAATTCATCACTTGGACTGCTGAGATAGATGCATTGTTTTGTCTTGCTATCAAGCTTGGATCTCTCATCCCTCGGGACGTGCACAAATGCCTTGCACCCAAAGACCTTCAATTGCTTGTATGAAACTTCCTCCCCTAACCATACTCTCTGAGGAATATCACCTGCAAGAGGAACTGAGGGGGACATGTTTAGTACATACATAGCATTATTCAAAGCTTTAGCCCAAAAGGAATTCGGTAAGTTTGCATGAGAGAGCATATATGTGACCCTCTCGGTAAGAGTCCTGTTCATTCTCTCTGCAAGTCCATTGAGCTAGGGTGTCTTTAGTGGAGACTTCTCAAGCCTGATGCCAAACTTTCTGCAATACCTCTCAAAGGGATTGCGATATTCACCACCATTGTCTGATCTTACACACTTCAATTTCCTACTAGTATCTCTCTCAACCTTGGCATGGAATTCCTTGAAGACGTCGAGCACCTGCCACTTGTTTCTCAATGCATAGAGAAATATCTTCCTGTAATGGTCATCAATGAATGTCACAAAGTATAATGCTCCACGAGGGATTTTCAGTCATGGAGCAAACATTAGTGTGCACAATGTTAAGAACATTCTCCGCACGATGCGACCGGCGTGTACGAAATGCAACCCTATGTTGTTTGCCAGCAAAACAATGTTCACAGTGTTTCAAGGTTATACCTTTCAACTTAGGGAGGTAATCCTTGCGAGCAAGAGCCTGCATGCTCTTCTCACTCATATGCCGAAGCCTCTTATGCCACAACTCAACTGAAGTGTCATTCTCGGTGAACGTTCATCACATCATTGCATAGCTTGGTTTTAGTCACATAGAGACAGCCTTGCTTGCTTCCTCGAGCCACAATCAAAGAGCCTTTGGTGAGTTTCCATTTTGCATCACCAAAATAACTTCCATGGCAAATGTCATCAAGCTTTCCAACTGACAACAGATTCAGCCGTATGTCGGGAACATGTCTCACATCATCGAGCACCAACCTGCAACATGTGTTTGTCTCAATGCATATAGAGCCCTTGCCAACAATAGTCGACGAACCACTATTCCCCATCCTTACCTGGCTAGTAACACCGTTGGTATAGGACGTGAAATACTCCTTGTGTGATGTAATGTGGAAGGACGCGCTTGAATCCACAACCCAACTCATGGCATCATCACGAACAACACTATAGCATTCTTCATCTTCAATGACTAGGTAATCTTCACCTTGCTCACATTCTACAGTCATGGCGGCACCATTCTCGCCCTTTTGCTTGGCCTTCTTCTCAACTTTCCCTCTAGCAGATCTCTTTTGTATTTTCTGCAATCGCTCGTCTTGTGTCCCGGCTTTCCACATTAATAGCAAGTAGCACCTAATCTCTATCTTGACTTTGATCTCTCCCTGGACTTCTGGTCTTTTCCATGCCGAGATTTGTCTTGGCCACGTCCACGGTTGTCATTCTTGCCGTGGGACTCAGCCACATAGGCATCAAAAGAGGAGGCATCGCCTTTTCCCCTCTTTCCAGCTTCTTCATTCAGCATGCTATTCTTCACCATCTCCAATGTCAGCTTCCCATCCGGAGCTGAATTGCCAACTGACAAAAAAAGCGTGTTCCAACTATCAGGCATGAAACTCAGCAGCAACAATGCTTGCACCTCATCCTTGAAGTTGATCTTCATGGCAAAGAGTTGGTTTATATGGCACTGGAAGACATTCAAGTGTTCAATAACACTGCTACCATCCCGGTACTCAAGCTTGGCTAGTATTTTGATTACCGAGGCCTTGTTCATAGTTGTCTTCCTCTCATACATTGACTCCAACTTCTGCCACATCTCATACGCATTTGTGTCATTTGCAACATGGTGGAATATATTGTGATTGATGTACAAACGAATCATACCTACTGCTTTTCTATTCATCACTCTCCATTCTTCTTCCGTGACACCGGATGTCGGTTGTCTTTCACAATTGGCTCATACAAGTCCTTGCAATAAAGGATGTCTTCCATCACGGGCTTCCATAATGAGAAATTAGAAGAATCAAGTTTTATCATGCCACTTGTGGTGGCGCCTTCTTCCAATGCCATTGCGAGCTAGCAGCAACCTTAGAGCAAACCTTGAGCTTTGATACCACTCTGTTGGGAAATTAGCACACTCAGACATGAACTGAAAATACGCAACGGAATAAGATGTAAACTTCAGATTCATTCATGTACTAACTCCACGGATCGTTGCGCAATCACGGAAGAAAACATATGCATCAAACATATATGGAGTAAACAGATTCTGTCCCAACCGAGGACAAGTCATGTGTGCTCTCACACACAGTTGTTGAAATCTTCAGGTAGATAGGACAAGTCCTATGTGCTCTCAGCACATAGGAGTAGCAACAAGCAAATCAACACATAGGGATACCAATCCTTTTTACGTGGAAAACCTCTCAACTTGAGAGGAAAAACCACGGGCCAAAGCCACCCAAATCTTCTTCCGCTATTATCAAATGGGGATACAACTTGTTCTTCTATAGAGAGCACTAGATGATCGCATACATCAAGATTTGGGGCACAAGAGCTAGGGATCGGAGCAATCTCACCAAAGATGGTGGAACCACAGCTTGAAGGAGACAAGGTAGTGGATCTGGACGTCACAACCTTGTGGGCAAACCTCGGTGCTTGATTCAACTTCTTCCTTCAACTTCTCCTCTTTTCCTTCTCTCTTAGTTTTCTTCTCCAATGGAGGCTAACCTAGATTTTCGTTAATCCACCTTGTGGTGGCTGGATGGGAGGCTTATCATTCCCCTTTCCTCATGTGCAATGTCCAAAATGACCCTTGGTCATAATCTTAAAGGTTGGCGGGCTCTTGCACCTGTTTGGACCGCCTGAAAAGGCTTCATAAGGCCATCTCCTCACAACCCACATGAGGAGGATACCCAACAAAGGATGCCATAGAAGCGTGTTTGGCAACATAAACCCACACAACTCTGGGCACAATGTCACGGGTGCGATGTTTTTTTTCTTAGGTGTGCTATGACTAGATGAGTCTAAGGGCCTCTTTGATTCTCAGGATTGTCAGGACATAGGAAAAGGAAAATTGTAAGAATGGAGTGGCGTGTCCTCTTAGATCCTACATTATTAGAAAATTACATGAATTTGGATCAAGTATGTGTTTTTAAATCACAGAAAAACAAAGAAATTCTAACATAAGGTTAGAGTGGATGTAAACTTTCCTTTAAAATAATGTGCAAAGGAACCCCTTGAAGAAATTACCGTCCTATAAATCAAAGGGATTGTGTAGAAAATTTGTTAAGGAACCAAATCCTTTAAAGGGCCCTCATTTCCCCCTCGCCCTCTCTCTTCGCTACAGTAGCTAGGAGTTTTCTTCGCCGGACCGGGCCGATCCGGAGCCTCTCCGGCGGCTTTGCCGGCCGGAGATGGCGGAGGGGAGGTGCCGGAAGTAGTCTAGGTTAGGTCTTTGGGCTGTATGCCCATAGTTTGGAGCGAGGTTCAGATCCTGGCCAGATCTAGATCTTAGGGTTCCGCCGCCGCCAGTTCTTCCTCCGGTTGGAGTAGCTTGCGCCGGTGCGGACTGCCGTCTCCGCTTGAATAAGGCTGCTGTGGACCCGCAACCCTGTTCTTCCGTTTCCTGGCCGGCCGTGGTGGCGAGGGGGAGCGGTGACCTGGGTGGTGTGTGGTGGCGTCGTCTCTCCTGGCTGGCCGTGGTGGCGAGGAGGAGAGATGGCGGCCCTGCTTCTTCTTCAGCGGCTTGGAGGCGGGTCGTTGGCCTCTCTGTCTCGAGCGTCTCAATGTTGCTCGCCTGCGTCGTCGAGTCATGGTGGCTCTCTTGCAGGCGGAGGTCTCTACGGCGCTTCCTGGCAGTGAGGCGCTTTGGGGCTTCTCTCCGGCGCTTCCTTGACAGCAGGACTCGTTAGCGCGTCGGACCCAAGGGCAGTAGGACTGCCGCTCCTTCGCTGCACTGCTCCTGGTGTCAGTTGCCCCCTGTGGCAAGGGCGCTTGCTGTCGCCGGAGCTCGTCGTCGATCTGGAGGTGGAGGAGGACGAAGGACTCGATTGCTTTTCGAGTTTTCTTTCAGGGTCCTCGGTGCTTATTCTTGGGCCTCCTAATTTTCATTTCTTAGGCCTTTTGTACTCCAGAGACTGATTTGCAGCAATATATATTGGGTGATTTGCACCCGTTCACCGTTCAAAAAAAAATCCTTTAAAGATCCTACACGATTCTTCTAAATTAAAGGAGACATAAGAAAAAAGAGGAACAAAAGAAGAAAGAAGACCGGTATCACTAGCTGGTGTGTGTGTGTGCAGGTGGCCATGTGCGAATGGCAACTGCGTAGCATGCCACCTGCAGACCAGGCTTTCTGGACCGGGATTTAACGGATCACTGGCCGGCCCTCTATATCTATATCTATCTCATCGCATCGCATCGCATCCCTTCCATCCGTCCGTCACAACAAAGCGGCCAATCAATTCCATCGCCTCCAATCGTCGCCAGCCTTTCCCATCAGTGTTTACGACCGCCCTACGGCCGCGAGCCCACTCCGACTCCGAGCTCAAGCTCGAGCCTAGTACTAGTACTAGCTACTCGCTGGCTAGTCCACCACAAATTCGCATGAAATGAAAATCTACGGTTCAAATGAAAACTTTGGTTCGAAGAGTACATTTACGAGTTTATTTTCGAGCCCAAGCGACGGAGTGCCTTGGATGCCTAGTAGTAGTACAGTACTAGTACCGGCGCTCCTTCACTTGATGCACATCTGATCACATGGATCGTTTTAAGGCCGCGCGCGCCGCCTTCATGGAGGCGTGTACATGCTGCATTAATTTGAGCACTTACTGTTAATTAAGCTTTGATTAACCGCGCTATCCAGAGCAAAATGGAAGGATCCCATGTCAAATTTTCAATAGCCGCCGGCGCATTTGCGATCGGATCACGCCAGTACGGACCGATGCGTTGCAAGTACCTCCTCCTATCCATACTAATGTTCACAGATTTATCTATATTCAGATATATCTAATCAAGTTTAGTTAGATACATCTGAATCTAGACTAATCTGAGAACACTAATTTAGATTGGAGGAAGAAGAGGCTTTTTTTTTATCAAGGGGGTAAGAAGAAGCGATCCAGGCGGGACACATGGGAAATCATGTCATGGAAAACATCACCTGAGTTTTGATCACGTCATGAAACACACTAGAAGTATATCCGAGTTAGTGCATCTCCAAACGATCCCCAAATTTCGTCCGTTTTGGTTGGTCAGTAAAATTCATGGGAAAAAACCTACCGAGTTATTAGAACTTTACAAATCAAGCAATCCACGTACTCTCTCCGATCCATATTAGTTGACTCAAATTTCTCTAGATTCGTATACATCTAGCACTAGATACATCCGTATCTAGACAAATCGAAGTCAACTACTATGGTTCAAAGGGAATAGAAAAAAGTAAACTCCCATGGAGTTACGAACTTAAAATCCTAACAATAATAATGCCAAATCATTAAATCAAAAGATCAGTCGTTACGCTTCACTAATAATAATAGATCTAGTTTTAATGCGAGTAACACTAATAATAATAGATCTAGTTTTAATGCGAGAGGTACACCGAATGGCAAAATGAAAAATCGGCTAAGACAGTTGCACACGTCGCGACGTTGAGATTGTGTATGATGTAGGAAAGGTACTTCCTCCGTTTCATAATATAAAATTATTTTAAAACCCTAGTGTATAGGTTCGGAGAAACATCTAGATACATTGATTTTACAAAGAAAAAACATTTTATATTTTGAAACGAAGGGAGTACGAAGAATAAGCTTGTCATGCAGCCAGCTAGATCTGGCAAAACCGAAAAGGACAAAGCATGTATGGTCAGTACGTACTTTCTAGAGATGTGTTGGTGAAACTGTTAAGGTTTTACCATACATACCGGCCCTATTAATTAATCCGTTAAACTACACGCGAATGCATGAGTGGAGTACGTATACGGATGCTCGAGTCTAGTCTATCAACATGTGCCGTGGCACATACTAGGCAATTAGGGCAACTCCAACGACCAGATCATACATGGAGGCGTCTGAAACTGCCCGCATCGGACAGAGGACAAGGCCTACTGGCGCACAACAAACGGACCGAGGGAGCGTGTACCGATCCAGTTTGCCGCATTTTCATAGCTTAAATTTGGATTGACTATAGGGTTCAACGAACAGCCCGCGCGTCCGCATCGTGCGTCCTTTTTATCCGGCTCGGGCTCTCCAACCAATCACGCACACACTCTCTCCCTCCGCTCTTAGCCAGCCGCCACCCTCGGACGCCGGGCCCTAAATCTACGAAGGTCACCCAGCTCCTGACGTGCCCGACGCACGCCGCGACCATGACGGTCCCTCCCACAAGGCGGAGTTCCAGGACTCTGTCCCAACACGACAACGAGGATCCGTCTCACGGACCACTGGCCGCCCTTCGGGTGGAACATCCTTAGGGAAGTCTTCCTGCCAAAGATGAATCGCTAGGGATCCCTCGACGAGGCTCACTTGGAGCACCTCCATGAGGTGCACGCGAACCACGACGACGCGTCCACATCGAAGAAGCTCACGAGGAGCTCGACAGGAAGAAGACGATCGTTCTCTCTCTCGAGGAGGAGTGGGGCCTCGTTTGACTGCAACACACGTTTAACGAGTCTGCCTTCCACTCCCTCGGCATCTGAGAGCCTACGCTCGGGTGACGATTAATAGTATCATCGATTTAGGGCTAGGGTTAGTAGAACTAGTAGAGCAAGACAATGTAGATGATCAACAAGGTTGCCTTCCGCTCCCTCGGCATCTGAGGGCCTACGCTTCCGCGATGATGAATAGAGCCGCCGATCTAGGGTTAGGGTTAGTAGAACTAATAGATCAAGAAGATGAAGATGATACACAATCGAGATGTATGATTCACTAGATCACTTCCATTTGCGTGTTTCGTGAACTATGTACCTCATACTTTTGGTACTTCGAGGTATGCCGGCAAGGCCTGCTTGAACCACCTTGCAGTGGTACTTAATTTTCCACCATTTTCATTAAATTAGGACTATTTATGTGTGTGAAATGTGCAAAATAAAAACCGGCAAAAATTTCCTAGTTGCGGACAAATGAGGGACGTTGTTGGGTGCACTGGTCTGTCCTAGGCAGACATGAGCCTTCGACCTGTCGTGGGATTACCACTACGGGTACCATTGCGAGAGGGACCGAGGAAGTGGAGCGCCGCAACATCAGGTGAATCGGGGACGAGATTGGTACACGTGAGTTACCCAGGTTCATCCCCTCACTCTTGGAGGTAAATACCTACTCCTGCTTTGCTGTATTGCTTTGTATACCGGGTTACAAGGTTCCGCGGACTATAGCTCTGTGCGTCTGTCAGCGGGTTCTGGACTTGTGTGATCTATTCGCAAGTCTATGGGTATCTCACGGAGAGAGATTCTAAGGTTAGTTAAAGCTCTAAGCACTCAACCTTACTATTTCTACGCTAAGCCGACCTTATATACACGATCGACTTAGGGTTTATATTGTCCCTGTATCTGTATGGGAGTGGGAGTCCTCACAGATGCCTATTATGACCTTCTTGCCTTACACTCTAAGTCCTTGGTTTCCGTCTTCCTTGTGACTCCCCTGAACTGACTAAGGATCAGATCTTATCTAGCTCAGGCCTCGTTTACTCGAGTAAGACCACTAGGTGTTGTCATAGTCCTGCCACGCCCACCATTACTCGGCCTGGTGAGCATACCCAGCTTGACATATGTCCGACATTACCCCCGAGCTCTTCGAGTACCACTAGTAGAAAATAGGGCTTCCGTTTGGAGCTGCCCCAGGCATCAGTCACCAGGACTCGTGTGAGCATTAGTCCCGGTTCGAATGGCTAGGACACCGCACGGGGCATGGCCATAATCAGTCCCGGTTCGAATGAGACCTTTAGTCCCGGTTGGAGACATGAACCAGGACTAAAGGGGTTTCGCACCTGCCTCAACCCCTTTAGTCTCGGTTGGTGTATCAAATCGGGACTAAAGATCCATGTTCCTACATATACCCCCAGCTCAACATGCTTATGTGTGAGATGATTTGTTTGTCCCTTCTCATGCACAAGTGGTGTATGTTGCTTTGTTTCCCCCCTCTATGCACAAAAGGTGTTCGATGAAATGCGAGAGAGCATGATGCCACTTGAGTTCACACAAAACAAACATGATATGAAGTGTCTGAGGCACACTTAAGCTTTCTCCTCTTTCTTACCTTCTCGATCAAGGTTAGCATCTTTATCCTTTCATCTGTCATTGATATAATTCATGTGTCGATATACAGTGGTCATTTCTCTAGATGTTCTGTAATGGTTTTTGATAAACTTAATTATATAATGTAGATGAACCTGCAATGGATGTATGGGGACGGACGCACTGCCGAGTTCATTACGGGCCTAGATAATTTTATTGGTGTGGCTTAGGCAAACAACCTGAATGGTTTTATGTGTTGTCTGTCAGAATAAGAAGGATTTCTCTTCCACGAGAACCCTTCACACCCACTTGCTTCAGTCCAGTTTCATGCCCAGCTATAATTGTTGGACCAAGAACGGAGAAAAAGGGCTTATGATGAAAGACAATGAAGAAGAGGATGATGACAACTATCCTATGTTCCCTGAATATGGTGATACTGCAATGGGGAAAGCTAAAGATGAAGAGGCACCAGATGAGATCATTGATAATCTTTACCGGGCCATTGTTGATGCACAGAGAGAATGTGAAAGTGAAAAATGAGAAGTTGAAGTTGAAGCGCATGTTAGAGGATCAAAAAAAATTGTTGTACCCAAACTGCAAAGATGGCAACACAAAACTCGGTACCACACTGGAATTGCTGCAATGGAAGGTAGGGAATGGTTTATCTGATAAGGGATTTGAGAAGTTACTGAAAATAATGAAGAAGAAGCTTCCAAAGGATAACAAATTGCCTTCCAGTATGTACGAAGCAAAGAAGGTTGTCTGCCCTCTAGGATTAGAAGTGCAGAAGGTACATGCCTGCATTAATGACTGCATCCTCTACCGCGGTAAGGAGTACGAGAATATGAATGAATGTATGGTATGCGGTGCATTGAGGTATAAGATCAGACGAGATGACCCTAATGATGTTGAGGGCGAGCGCCCTAGGAAGAGGGTTCCTGCCAAGGTTATGTGGTATGGTCCTATAATACCACGGTTGAAACATTTGTTCAGAAACAAAGAGCATGCCAAGTTGTTGCGATGGCACAAAGAAGACCGTCAGAAATACTCGATATTGCGACACCCTGCTAATGGGTCGTAGTGGAGAAAAAAATGAGAGAGAGTACCCTGCTGATGCATTCCTTAAGTTCCTTGTGAAGGAGATATGCCCTAGAGGCAAATAATAAAAGGGTATTATTTTCATATCTCATTAGTTCATAATAGTTTTATATCATGCTATAACTGTATCAAGTAGAAACATTGATACAAGCGTGGTATACAAACAAACTAGGTCCCTAGTAGCCTCTATTTAACTAGTTCATTGGGCAGACGATGATCAAGGTTTCCTGATCATGGGGTAAACAAAAGTCACTAACAATAAAGTCATATCATCTAGAATGATGTGATGGACACTTCCCACCAATGATTGTTGCAACACGATCATGTCACTTAGTTCATGTTGCAATTGTCAAGAAACAAATTGTCCTGATCCTTAGACCGTGAGATCATATCAATCACTGTTACTGGAGGGTGCTTTGACCATATCAACCGTCATCTCGTGACAGGGTGGCTATAAAGGTACACGTTGGGTATTTGAAGGAGAACGTTGAGGCAATATGCTTCAAGATAAGGAATTGTTCTCCTGTGTGATGGGAAGATACAGCTGGGCCCACTCGGTGAATTACATCTATGTTGCACAACACATGACTAGGTCATGGAGATGGTATTTCACGGGAATGAGTAAAACAGTACTTGTTGGAAATGAGATTGAATGAGGTATCGTGATACCGATGATCAAATCTTGGACATGTCTTGCATCGCGAACAAGGGAATTGGATATGTCATTTCAGGTTCAAAAACGATGGAGAATCGTGGAGCGCATAGGGGTCAACATGGGCATCTCGGTCCCTCTATTGATCATGGATATGGATCATGTCTATAGCATTCCTAAACCAAGGGAAACACTCTTAAGGGCGATACGACACTTGGAGATCGTCCTGCTAGATGGAATCACAGAAGAGAGAGAAATCGGAATCGTTCTGGAGAGTTCCGAAGTTGTTCAGATAAAGAAGGAAAGGAAAAGACCAAAAGGAGTTTCGGATAAATGGTAATTTAATATATGCATTTATTATATGTTAACTATGAATTAACTTATACTAAATAAATAATTAAATTCAAATTCATAAAGTGGTTTCTCATTAGGCCATAATCTCAGAAGAAATTGGCCTAGGAGAAAACCACAAAAAAGGCAAAGAAAAACAGCTAAAAGGGTTGGTTTGACCAGCCCATGCGAAAGGGGCGGTGGATAACATCCACCGCCCGTGGAAGCACACAACCACCAGCCGGCGCCTCCTAGGCCTACTCAACCCTGGCCTAGAGGAGCCTGCGAGGGAGCTGGTGGGCAAGGCGGACTAGCGTGGCGGACTGGGCCAGGCGGGGAAAGCCAACCCACCTAGGGCTGGGGGACCACTGCTGCTCGCCAACGCGCAAGCATGCGCTGGGCCGCGGCAAGCCCACTCGGGTCAGCCTTGTTAGACGACACCACTGCGGCTGTTCGCTGCGGGCCGCGGGGTGGCTCGCTGGCCCACCCTAGCTGGCTGCTTTGACAGTTGCTGCCTGCTGGGCTGGGATGGCTTGGCCCATCCAACTGTTGCCCAAAATTTGCCTATTTTCCTTTATCCATTAGTCCCACATGGGGAATCTAAGAGGGAGGGAAAACCTCCCTTAGCCTATATAAAGGGGTGCCTATGGGTGGACTAAAATACACAATAAATTAGGGTATTCCCTTTGGTTGGAATACTCCCCCTCTCTCTAGTTGCCTTCGTTGTGGCGTGGTCCGAAGTTAGGACTATGCGCCAAAGTCAATGCATATGCTTCACGCCGTTGTGCTGCAGGGATTCCACCAGGGGATCTACTTCCACAACCCCAATAGGGATCAAGGAGTTCAGGATTCGTCGCATTGCACCATATGCATGTGATAACTCGGTGGGGCTATTGAAGCTTCCAGGCCATCGTACAAGGACCTGGACAAGGGCGATGTGCGAGGATCTTCCCGACCTTGAGGTCAGACGTGTACGACTACATCAGCCACGCTCCTGCATGAGCATAACACTCTCTCGGTTTTCAAGGGTAAGTTACCGCTGTCTTCCTCCATTACTATATTACTTCTAGATAGATCCTAGGACATTCAGGGTGTTCGCGCGTAGTAATTTTTTTCTTATTCCTGCGGAAACCCTACACCTTGCGCCATCTGCAAAGCCCGGGTACTCGCTCTCGATTTTTCTCCACTGCGACTCATTAGCGGGGTGTCTCAACATAGAGTCTTTCTTGCGGTCTTATTTGTGCCATCGCAACAACTTGGCATACTCTTTTTTTTGAACAAATGTTTATACCATAATATTGTAGGAGCATACCACATAACCTTGGCAGGAACCATCTTCCTAGGGCACTCGCCCTCAACATCACCAGGGTCATCTCGTCTGATCATATACCGCAATGCACCGCATACCAGGCATTCATTCTTATTCTCGTACTCCTCACCGCGATAGAGGATGCAGTCATTAATGCATGCATGTATCTTCTGCACATCTAATCCTAGAGGGCAGACAACCTTCTTTTCTTTGTACGTACTGGCAGGAAATTTGTTATCATTTGGAACCTTCTTCTTAATTATTTTCAGTAGCTTCTCAAATCCCTTGTTAGATAAACCATTTCCTGCCTTCCATTGCAGCAATTCTAGTGTGGTACTGAGCTTTGTGTTGCCACCTTTGCAATTTGGGTATAACCCTATTCTGTGCATCCACAATGGCCCGGTGAAGATCATCAACGAGCTCATCTGGTGCCTCTTCATCTTCAGTGATAAGGGGTGACCTCAAGGGTGGCCCGATCTTCATGGATCTCGTGGTCAAATCGACGGGAAAGAGAGGGGAAACAGGGAAGGTTGTGGAAACGGACACACACCTCGCGAAGAACACAATGAACACACACCACGATACAAGGCCAATCGATCCCACCGGTGGCCACCGGTGCGATAGAATTCTCGCAAGGAAAGATCGATCAACGTGCTCCCTTCAATCCCAAGCGGAGAGGGAAGAACACCTTGGGGAGGGTCTTGAGAACTACGCTCACGCACTCGCAAACGTAGGCCTTGTACATCAATGGATGCGCGATGCAAACTCCAACGAGGTTGGTGACGATAGTCGGTCCCCTTGGTAAAGGGGATGAGGCAAAACTAGAGATTCCATAAAGGGGGTTTTCTTTAGTCTATCATCTATGCCTAAGGAATACATGAGGGGGTGGGGGTACTATATATAGCCCAGCCACATAAGAAGGGGTAGTTTGGGGAATAATACTAGGGTTTGAAATGGACTAGAGGGGTACCTGGGCCAACGGCCCAGCTGTTGGCACGCAGACCCATTCACTTAGGACGGAGACTCCGGGGTGCTAGTGCCGGAGACTTCACGGGTGACCAGAGACTCCGGGGTCATCGTCACTCTCTGGGGTAGACTCCTGGGTGGTGGATAGAGAGCTCCAGGCAGGCAGCCGGAGTCCTATCCGGAGTCCTAGGGGTGGAGACTCCGGTGCGGAGGGCCGGAGACTCCGGTTAGAGGGACGGAGACTCTAGGGTGGCCAAAGACTCCGGTTTGGTCGCTGCACTCTGGCTTTGTCACTGGAGGGTTGTACTGGGAGCACCTGGGGCGAGTCCGGAGTCCTGGCCGGAGACTCCGATCTTGAGGGCCGGAGACTCTAGTGCTTCAGGGGCTGCTTCTTTTGTCTCCTCTTCCAAGCCTCCATCTTGTCGGGTTTGGCACTCCGGTGTGAACCTATCATGATAATGAGACGGAGTATGAAGTAGTATACCATTCAGTAGGGTAGGAAGTGGGCTCGCATAGAGGATAGGATTCACCTTTGGAGTCCATGACGACTTGGCATAAGTTGGAGACCTTGATGTGGTAATGACCGTAGGTCGGGCTACATCATCTCCCCCTTCAAAAAGAGTCATCCTTGACTCTACATGCTCATCACAAAGTAGAAGAGGTCAAGATACCTTCTTGATCATGGGGTTCACCATATAGTTGTCCTCGGGAAGATTGAATTGACAACACTTCAATGTTCCTTCACTTTTCATAAAGCCTACAAAGCTCACAACAAAAGCGAAGAAACACTCAAAGAGTAGCCAATTCATGAAGATTATAGCATGAGTCCTCAGGTAGAAGGAAGTCACCTTATGATGTAGAGATAGCTCGTTTAAGGGCAGCCATAGGTAACTCTCTTTGGTTTGTTGTGTCAACTTATGGTTGGTAGAGGTTGACGTGTAAGCAACTGTACCTTTACACAACAAAGACCAAGCTAAATATATCGATGCGTGATAGAGGAACATGTCATTTGTGGCATGTCCATTCTTGTTCACAACACTATTAACACGTCTCAAGTATAGCAAATGAAATGAATATGGAAGGTCAAAGTGCATGGAAATTGGTTGAACATCATCCAAATGTGGGAACTCAAAAACTCCATACAACGTCTTAGTGTGGCACTCAAAGCAATTAACTAAAATATTGATCAACATCTTTGATGCGAGAATAGAATAATTCGACAAAAAACACACGAGGAAGGATATCCAAAGCAAAATCATTATCAAGTGTGCAAACCAACCATTGGAAAGAGAAATTGATCAATATGTTGGATTCCACACACAAATCATCAAAAGAAAAGATCATGGGCATATGAGTATCACAAGCGGAAGCAAAAACAACATGTTTGCAAACAAACTATATGAAAGCGCAAATGGTAGTTATGTTTGTTGCAACAAATATACGAGATACTTGGAAGCTATCATGACAATACATGCTCATAATGGCAATATGGTTGCACTGAAATGGATCGTATGGGCACCTAGAGGGGGGGTGCACTGAAATGGATCGTATGGGCACCTAGAGGGGGGGGTGAATAGGTGCTACTCCAAATTTTAATTCTTTTTCAATTTTAGGCTTGACACAAAGGTAAATTCTCAAGATATGCAACTACGGAGAATTTCCGTATATGCAAACCTAACTACTAAGCGAGTAAAAGCGAGGAACAAGGTAACCGTAGTGGATCACGTGGAGACACAAGATTTGTTTGACTTTAGTTCCTTCCTTGTTAAGGGAAGTACGTCTGCGTTGGAGGGGTGGGCGGTACTAAGACAACCACGCCACAATAGTCCTCACCCTATTCTCCGATGGATCTCGCCACCAAAGGTCTGATAAACATTTCCACTACTGGTACCCTTCGATGTGGGAACCGATGCCTTTATAACACTAGCGGGGCACACATCCACAACTGAATTAGAGGCTCTCATGATGACAACAAGCTGCCACAAGAACAAGTATTATCAATAACCAAAAATGAGATCTAGATATTTGCAAGAAATACTAGATCAAGAATCCTCCAAGATAATGGAGGGGAAGTGATGCGCTTGATTGGTGCTGATGTAGATCGAAGACTCCTCCTTTGATTCCCCAAAGATCGGAGCCTTCGGGTGGACAAAGAGGGAGATCTCGGTTTTGAACTTGAAGAACAATATTGCACTTTTTTGAATGAATCAAGGGTTATGATAGGAGGAGCAATTCGGGTATTTATACCCCTGTCAAAACTCAGCCGTTGGAGAATTTGGGGCCGGATTATCCGGCCGAGGCAAAAACACTGCCCTAGAATCAGATTTCCTGGGGGAAAATGCACCCCCTTACTGCATGACGTGCCTTGGCTCCCTTTGAAAAAATTCCCTGTGGGCGGATTATCCGGCCGGGCAAAAACTCCGGCCCTGGCCGGACAATCCGAGGAAAGTCCGCCCCCATACAACATGACGCCCCTTGTCCACTTTGTTGGTCGAGCCAGGGCGGATAATCCGGCCCTTGGTAGGGGCGGATAATCCGCCCCCAAAATTCTATTTTGGCTGTTGTTTGTATGGGCAATTGTCTGCAACACTCAACACCCATTAAATAATCCTTGGTATTGATATCTAACATACAAAACACTAGAGATCATGAAATGTTCTTTCATGCACACAAAACATCGGAAAGAGAAATTGTTCAACATTTTTGTTGCAACACACAAAGCATCAATATCCAATAGAAACAAATGATGATTGCCACAAGGTGAAAGAATACCATAAACATGCTTGCAATCAAACCATAGGAAAGAACAATTTTTCAACATGAAAGATGTGAAGCATGCAAAAGGTATCAGTGTTGGGTTCGATCTTGAACTCACTTGGGGGATGCTCTCTAGAGCTCCTTTTGTCAACTCGTGCTCAACCGAGGTTGACATTGTAGTGCGGGTACCTATTGTAGCACCCCAATTGTCTAACAATTGGAATGCTACTTGTCCTAGTAAGATATTGGCTACTTCATATATATTATTGTTGCATCATAATTATAGCATGCTCATGTCATCATGCCACCTTGCATTTGAGCATCATATAAAACTCCTTTTCTTTTGGTTCTTCTCTCACATGCATTATTAATTGTATTTGCCTCTTGATATTATATTTGGCTATTGATATATTTTTCAAGTGCCCAAGTTGAGTTGGGGGCATATCTCTTATTCCATTTCACCACCTTTATCTCCCACCACCCTATAATTCCACCATCCCTTTAACAATGAGCTTGTCTATTTATGTATTTTCTTTCTTTGATATTTTAATTCTAGCTCATGTAGTTTGGGGTGGATTAAATCCTCTAAATTCTTTGCTTGGTTTATTCCACTTCTTGGAAATGCATAAGATTAATGCCATCATATTATTATTGTTGTCACAAAATAAATAATGGTATTATTATTTTTGCATGGGCCATGCAAGCTTCTCCACCACCTTTTACTTCCATTGGTTTTTCTTTGGTTTGAGTGGATCTTATCTTGGGAAAACCATCTACCTCCCTTATACCATCCTCATAGTATCACCCATTTCTTTTCCTCTTATTTTATTCTCCATTCATGGACCATATGAGGCTTACCCCATAATTCTTTTCTTTTTCTTTCTCTTAGAATTCTTTCCACCTCCACCTCATGATCATTCTAGCCTCCACCATGCTCCACTTGGGATGGTCTTATCCACATTCCTTTCTTTTCTTTTATTTTAATCTTTTTCTACATGTATGACCACATGAGCCTTATTCCACCTATTTCTTTTCTTCTTCTTTCTTTCTAGTTTCTTCTCTACATTAGTCCATGCAAGCTCAAGCCCTTTTAGTTCTTCTTGGTTTGGCTTCATACACAAAATTACAATCTAAATACTTAAAATTAATCAAACTAATTAACCTCTTTTTCTCCTCATAACCTATTTTTCCCTAACCCTAAACCTTACCTCTAATCCTCCCTCCCTCTCTCTCACTAGCAGCACCACCTGACCCTCTCTCTCTCTACCTGGCCCACACCTCAGCCACCTCGGCTAGCCTAGCCCTAGCCAAACCCTAACCGAGCCATGCCCATCTAACCAAACCGAGCTCCTCCCTCTCCTCTCTTTCTTTCTCTGCCGGCTGAGCCAGTCCCACCTGCCTCCGTCGTCCTGGTCCACCTGCAGCCTCCCCTCTAGCCCCAGCTGGCCGAGCACGTGCTCGAGGAGGAGAAGAAAAAGGTGGCACGAGGCCACCTTATCCCTGCCGTGCCCCGGCTGCTCTCCTCCCTCTCTCCCTTCTTTTCCCTTCCTCCCCACGCCTCTCTGGCCTCCCCAGATCTGGCCCGAGTCGCCCTTCCTTCCCCTTCTTCCTCCCCGACGACTACCTCCTGCCGCCGGTCGCCGCCAGGTCCACCTCGTCCTCGTCGATCCTGACGTGCAGCTCGACCCGGAGGTGGCCTGGGAGACCGAGGACGCTCCACTACGACGCCCCGCAATCGCCAACGTGGACGAGAAGCTCCCCCGCGTCGCCAGTACCTCATCGTCCCCGAAACCCTAGTTCATCGGAGCGCCAGCGACCTCGCCGTTCTGCAGCCCCTCGCGCCGATCCGACACCACCAGGCGACCCGCGGTGAGCCCCTCCCTCTCCCGGACAACCTCCTCTTCTTCGTCGTGGTCTAGCGTCGCCGGTCGTTTTGTCGAGCGCCCGCCGTGCACGCCATCGTCGTAGTCTGCAAGCTTTTCCGTGCCGCGCACACCTTACCTAGCGCCCGAGCCACCTCCTAGCATCTTCCCTAGCATCGCCGCACTGGCTAGCCTCCTCAGCACGGACTCCCGCGGCCCGGGATCGAATCCCCGCTCCGCGCCGCGCACGCACCTGTCGCCAGAACACGAAGAAGAAAAACAGTAACCCGGGCGCGTGGTCGTTTTGCAAAAAGCCCCCCGCCTTTTTGGATTCCGCAACCCGCGCTCCAACGACCCCACCAGTCAGTCGCCCTGGTAGTTTAGCAGAAAACCCCTCCGTTTTCTCAGACACAACCCGCGATCCAGCTGCAGCCCCACCTGTCAGCCCCTGTCTTCCGCATCGCTGACACGTGGGCCTTCCGCCGCTGGTCCCGCCTGTCAGTGTCAGCGGCTAGCCTCTGCCCGGTGCAACACGTTTTCTCGCGCGCGCGTGGCCCCAGTCCGCGTTGTCCCCACCTGTCATTGTCTGGGGTCGATATCGCCTGGGTATAAAAAGTTTCTGCCTGAGTCTGTTTTAATTCAAATCTTTTCCAAATTAATTTAAATTCAAATTCTTTTCAGATTCAAATAATTTTTAAAATACAAATCCAAATAATACAAATAATATATGTTTTGGAATCAGAAAAATGAGAGGAATTCAAATATGCCCTTCAAATTATATTTTGAACACTTTAAATTTCGAGTAGATTAAAATTACAAGAAAATGCCCTTTTTACTTAATTAATTAATAACTTTTGTTTTATAACTCCAAATTTGACAAATAATATGTCTAAATCGATCAGCGCGACGAGCCCGTTCTATTTATGCAATCCTTGTTCTGAATTGAAGCATGCATCATGTTGTCATCTAAAATCTGAACCGTTTAAGACAATAAAACTTGGGCAAATAAATGATAAAATGCTTTACTTCTTGTATCCACACCTCACCTTTGCCATGCTACTTCAATGCCATGTAAATTGTGCATCATTCATCATGGCATGCTTGGTTGCTTGTTGCATTTCAATTTATATGCTTGCGCACTCTATTTATGTTGGCCCTTGTTTGTTTGGTTCTTCTTCGAATAGACGCCCAGCAGGAGAATTATCAGGAATCACAGGAGTATTACCCAGATCCATCTCTCGCTTCAACTGAGCTGCCAGGCAAGCACTACCACATGCTTGCATACATACAGTACCTATTGCCTCTATCTTATTCTTGCATCATTGAGTCGCGGTTGCATAAAATTGAATCCCAAGTACTGCATAGCCTTTACTTTTAAACCACATTAAGCCTGTTCCGGTTCCATGAGCCATTACTACAGGAGTTGTTTGAGCCATGCGAGTCGTAGAAAAGCATGAGTAGGGTATGTGAGTGTCGGATGGATAACGAGGTACCTAAACAACATAACCTGAGTAGTAATGGGATAACTAATGAAAGAGGCACCGGTGAGCAATATCTGCTATTTGGTTTTTCATGCTCACTTGTGTCCCGTAGGACCCCGAGTACTTGATTCCTGTTCCTTGTTTATTCGCACTATCCACATCCGGGAGGCCTATGGACCCCCCTGAGCCAGAGCTTGATTCATTCTTACTTCTTGGGGCCACGATTAGTTTGGGGCTTTATTACTATCTTGTACTTATGCCATGTTACTGTTTTATTTAAGATTGTGCGAGGAGCACCTGTACTGTTTTGGATCGTGACACGTTTTCGCTGTATCGACAAGCCCAGTCTCATTTTCGGGTTCCCAGTCGTTACCGCCGTCCACACAAACCTTGGGTCCGTCTCGGAGCCGGCCAACTTCGTTGCGGGTAGCTTAATGGGGTGGCCCCCTGAAATATTTCTGAATCCTGTGATTGCTTTGTCGTGAATGCCTCGTTGGGTTTTGATTTGGTTTTTCCGAGGTTGATCGAGTGTGTGTTGCTATTCGTGCACCCCTGCAGGGTAAATCTTTCTGAAAGCCGTGTCCGCGGTTATGGATGACTTGGAGCACAGTTTCTCGATCATAGACAAGTATAACTAAAGTACCGCTTTTAAATTGACTAAGTACTTGACTAGTAAATAGTGCAATACTCATGGAATGGTTAATAAAACTGCCAACGGATGATGGGGGTTGTTCGTCCGCTTCCTCGTTGGTAAGCGAGGAGGAGGATGGATCTGTTAATTATACTGTTATAACTGTTGTTCTTAATTCACGGACTTCCGTCTATCATTGGTTAGGCGGAAGGTTAGCGAGTCTCTATAGAACTGTTAGGTATTATCTTTTGCTGCAATTGCGTCACCCCAGGTTGTGTCCCCTTTAGTGGCATAAAGACTTGCTGAGTACCCCTAGGGTCTCACACGATAAATTGTATGATTCAGATGAACAGGTGTACCCGCAAGATGGATACTGGGTGGAGGAGACAGATGATGTTGGCAACGATCATTTGGTGTAGAGATTCCGGGAACGGGGATCCGTGTGATCTGTGGGCGGGATGTGTTTATTTATGGGGCATCTTATGCCAATTTGCTTCTTATCCGTACTCGGATCTTGTTTTCCGCTTCCGCCTGATACTCTGATGTGTGATGTATGAGGAGCTATCCTAAATTATTATATCTATCTAGGATATTTGGATCTTGCCGTATGGCGTTGCAATATTTCTATTTTCTTTTAGATGGCATGGCTCTGATGTACTGTTGTATGTGGCTTGCATACATACCCACTTGTGTATGTAGTTGATCCCTTCGCCTGCCGATTACGCCGCTCGTTCTTGTCCCGTTGTTTGAAAGTGGTTAGGACGGCCGAAAGGTCTACCGTGAGTGGCCCTGGGCCCCACCGTACTATTTTAACCACTTTCGATCATCCAGGCATTAACTAAGAGCGTAATTCACCGAGGTAGTTACAATTGGTATCAGAGCCATCCCGCCCTTCAGGGTCTCAGCCAAAATGGTCGTTGTCTGTCTAGCAAATATTTTGGTAGTTATGTATACTAGGGAAAAACAAACGTGATAGTAAGATTGCTTCCATTTTTCTTCTTACCCACCCACCCACCCTTTTCTGGTAAGGAAGTGTAACGTTTTCAATCCTCTTCTAAACTTCAAACTAGGATTCACGTGTTCTGGGTTCCGTAGTACCATAGGTTATGTTTGTGTGTGTGTGTGTGTGAATTCCTTGTCTATCTGTTGCATCCAAATGTTATCACTATCTGCCTTTTGGTTATCAACTGTTGGTACATTCCCTACCGACAGTCCTTTGTAAACCGACGCGATCTATTCTGATTCGTTGTACACCGATGCGATCTATCTTACTCTTTGTTATCCGACGTTATCTTGTTGGGGTGTTCTTTTCCGTAGTTACCAATCTTTAGTTTCACCTTAAGAAGAAATTGTTGGGATATGTGTTTTACTGATTCATGTGCGAAGTAATGATTTGAGTGCGGGATGGAGTCGCGACCATACCACTACTTTTGTCATTTGCTTTTGTATATTGAACTAGTAGAGTTGCTAATCTTGATTCGTTAAGTGGTTTTGCGCATTTAGTGGTATTTTAATGCCAAAATTTGCGGAAAATTTTTCTTTGTTAGTTTGTATACCACACTCCTTGTTCAGTCGTGTGTGTTATGCTTAATATCTTCTAGTTGCCTTGAACTTTGTTGATATTTTCATATCACCTGAGTGAATTGCATTCTATAATCTTGATTAATTCCATTTTGGTACTATTTTGGATTATTATCATTCTCCATTATAGTACTGACTTGTGTTTTATATCAATCACAGGATGGCACCACCACGCCGTTCTGAGGAGGATATACCACCTGAACTTGGGGCCGCTTTGGCAAGTATTGCAAATGCTTTGGGCACTATGCAGCAAAACCAGCAGCGCTTCGAGGAAAGTGTGAGGAGGAATGAGTTTGCTCCGCTACCTCCACCTCCCAAGCGAGGAGACATCAAGAGTTTTCTCAAGTTCAACCCACGCCAATTTGAGGTGTCTGATCAGCCACTTGATGCGGATGATTGGCTTCGTGAAGTGTCAAGGTTGCTCATCACTGCGGATGTTCCCGAGCAAGAATGGGTCAAGTGTGCTACTCACCTTCTGAAGGGAGATGCAGCTCTTTGGTGGGAAAATTACCTCAAGGCAGATCTTTCTGGTTTTCAGCCTACTTGGGAGCGATTCACTGCTGCTTTCAAAGAGCAATATCTGTCAGAAATTGTCATGGAAAGGATGAAGGAAGTGTTTCTCAACCTCAAGCAGGGAACTGACAATGTCAACACCTACATCAGAAACTTCATGAACCTGTCTCGTTATGGTGGCGATGAGATCTCTGATGACAAGAAGAAGCAAAAGAGGTTTCGGCAAGGCCTCAATGCTTCCATCAAATATGCAATCACTCATGCAAGGCCAGCATCTTTCCTGGAACTTCAACACACAGCTCTGCAGGAAGAAGCAAGTAGGCAAGTGTTTGAGGAGTCAAAGAAACACAGCCGTGATACATCAAGCTCTTCTGCTATGGCAGCTCCTTCTAAGCGTCGTGTCTGGGTTCCTAACACCCCACCGTCGCTCCCTGCTCCACCAAGACCTTCAAGCTACGCACCAAGGCCACCAAACTCCTTCACTGCGGCTCCCAGGGGCTACAACCACAACTACCCTGGAGCGCCTGGCGGAGTCCCTGGCTACGTTGCTCCACGTCCACCTGGTGCTTGTTATACTTGTGGAAACACAGGGCATCAGCAATGGAATTGTCCAATGAACAACAAAGCTCTTCCACCACCACCTCCAAGACCTGCGGCAAGTGCTCCTATGATTCGTGCACCTCCACCTCGGGCTCTCAACATCAACACTAAGCCTGGGTCTGCGGTTGCTCGTGCTAACTGTGTCAACGCCGCTCAAGCTGAGCATGCTCCTGGAGTTGTCATGGGTATGCTTCCTGTTAACTCAGTTCCTGCACGAGTTTTGTTTGATTCTGGTGCTTCGCATTCTTTTGTTTCTCACAAGTTTGCGCATGAGCAAGATCTAGCTATGGTTCCTTTATTACACCGTCTTGTGGTACAATCTCCTGGGTCAAACATGAGAGCTGCTCATATCAGCCATGGCAATCAAATTGAGATTGGTGGTTCTTCTTTTCCGGCTTCCTTAATTATTCTGGGCAATTCTGATATTGATGTTATCTTGGGCATGGATTGGTTGACAGCAAATGCAGCTGTGATTGATTGTGCTGAACGTTCGGTTTCTCTGAAAATTCTTGAAGGCCATATAGTCTATTCTCCAAGTCTGACTCCTGCAATTCAGCTTTATTCTTTGGCAGCTCTGAATGATGATGCTATGGAAGGTATTCAGAGTGTTCCTGTAGTTTGTGAGTTTCCAGACGTCTTTCCTGAAGAGTTGCCAGGTATGCCTCCGGATCGTGAGGTTGAGTTTGTCATTGAACTTGAACCTGGCACTGCTCCTATTTCCAAGCGGCCTTATAAAATGGGTCCTGCTGAGTTGGCTGAACTTAAGCGTCAGTTGGATGAACAAGAGAAGTTGGGTTTCATTCAGCACAGTACTTCTTCTTGGGGTAGTCCAACCATCTTTGTGAAGAAGCGAGACAAGACTGATAGACTTTGTGTTGACTATCGGGCACTCAATGCTATAACAATCAAGAATAAATATCCCCTTCCGCGGATTAATGATCTCTTCGATCAGCTAGCCGGAGCTGTGGTATTCTCTAAGCTTGATTTGAGAAGTGGTTACCATCAAATCAAGATCCGCAAGGAAGATGTTCCCAAAACAGCTTTCACCACTCGCTATGGCCTGTATGAGTACACGGTCATGTCTTTCGGTCTAACCAATGCACCTGCCACCTTCTCGAGGCTTATGAACTCGGTTTTCATGGAGTATCTTGATAAGTTCGTTGTGGTCTATCTGGATGACATTCTAGTCTATTCTAAGTCAAAAGAAGAACATGAAGAACACCTTCGGTGTGTCCTAAACAAGCTTCGTGAGAACCGCCTGTATGCAAAGTTCTCCAAGTGTGAATTCTGGCTGCCTCAAGTCACCTACCTTGGTCACGTTATCTCTGCCAAGGGCATTGCCGTCAACCCAGAAACTATTAAGACAATTATGGACTGGCTTCCACCCATAAATGTCAAAGAAGTCAGAAGTTTCCTTGGTTTGGCCAGTTACTGTCGTCGCTTCGTTCAAAACTTCTCAAAGATTGCGAAGCCTCTTACCGATCTCCTCAAGAAAGGCAAGAAATATCTTTGGACTCCTGCATGTCAAGCAAGCTTTGAAACACTCAAAGAGAAGCTCACTTCCACACCAGTCTTGGTTCCTCCAGATACATCAAAGCCTTTCCAGATTTTCTGTGATGCTTCATTGCAAGGATTGGGTGCGGTCCTTATGCAAGACAAGCAAGTTGTTGCTTATGCATCTCGTCAGTTGAAGACGCATGAGATCAACTATCCTACACATGACCTCGAACTCGCAGCAGTTGTCTTTGCTTTGAAAGTATGGAGGCATTACTTGCTGGGCAACCGTTGTGAGATCTTTTCTGATCACAAGAGTCTGAAGTATATCTTCACACAGCCTGACCTCAACCTTCGTCAGAGGAGGTGGATTGAAACAATCAATGATTTCGATTTGACCATCAACTACACCCCGGGCAAAGCTAATGTCATGGCAGATGCTCTCAGCCGAAAAACTTATGTCAACAACCTCATGGTGGAAGAACAACAACCTCTCTTGTGCGAGGAATTCCGCAAGCTCAACCTTGAAATTGTGGATCAAGGTTATCTGCTGAACCTTCTAGCAACACCTCTATTGGAAGAAAAGGTCCGTTCCATTCAGCTTGGGGATCCTTACACTAAAAAGATCATCTCCAACATTCAGCTTCCAAAGTATGAGCCTTTTCACATAGATGACCAAGGCACTCTTTTCTTTGAACACCGGATGTTTGTTCCGAACTACCCGGGTTTAAGGGAGCAAGTTCTCAAGGAGGCGCATGATTCTGTTCTTTCCATCCACCCTGGCAGCACTAAGATGTACATGGACTTGAAAACACAATATTGGTGGCCTGGTTTGAAACGATATTGTGCCAAGTATGTCTCGGAGTGTGATGTCTGTCGTAGAGTTAAAGCTGTCCATCAGAAACCTTCCGGTCTTCTACAGCCATTGAAGCCTCCGGAATGGAAATGGGAGAAAGTAGAGATGGACTTCATTACTGGTTTTCCAAGGTCGCAAAAAGGCAACAATGCAATCTTTGTTGTCATTGACAGGCTTTCCAAAGTAGCTCACTTTTTTCCAGTCAAGGAAACAATTTCTGCAATTCAGTTGGCTGAGCTCTATATCAACAGAATTGTTTCTCTGTATGGAGTTCCTCTTGAGATCAGTTCAGACCGTGGAAGCATCTTCACTTCCAAATTCTGGGGAAGTTTCCAAAATGCTTTGGGAACAAAGTTAAACTTCAGCACAGCTTACCACCCTCAGTCGCAAGGACAAGTTGAAAGGATCAATCGGATTCTGGAAGATATGCTCCGTGCTTGCGTTATCTCTTTCGGCATGAAGTGGGAAGAATGTCTTCCTTATGCTGAATTCTCTTACAACAACAGTTTCCAGAAAAGTCTAAAGATGGCACCATTTGAGGCTCTCTATGGTCGCAAGTGCAGAACTCCGATTGGTTGGTCGGGCGCAGGTGAAAGATTATTGTTTGGCCCCGACATTGTAACTCAAGCGGAGGAGAAAGTTCACATCATTCTTGAAAACCTGAAGATCGCTCAAAGTCGCCAGAAGAGCAATTATGACAGAAAGCACACGGACATGGAGTATGTCCCTGGTGATCTCGTTTACCTTCGTGTCACTCCCATGAGAGGCACGCATCGCTTTGGTATCAAAGGAAAGCTGGCTCCTAGATACATCGGTCCTTTCAAAATTCGTGGAAGAAGAGGAGAAGTTGCGTATGCTCTTGAGCTTCCTGAACAACTCAAAGTCCATGATGTTTTTCACATCTCTCAACTCAAGAAGTGCTTCAAGGATCCCGGCAGGACCGTGGACCATGAACTCATCAATCTCCAAGAAGATCTGTCTTATCAAGAACACCCCACAAAAATTCTTGAAGTCGCAGAAAGAAGGACTCGCAACAAGTCCATCAAGTTCTGCAAGGTGCAGTGGTCGCACCATTCCGTTGATGAAGCCACCTGGGAACGTGAAGATGAGCTCCGTGCCAAGTATCCTACCCTCTTTGAGTCTTCTTCTTCCTAGAATCTCGGGGCGAGATTCCTGTTTAGTGGGGGAGAGTTGTAGCACCCCAATTGTCTAACAATTGGAATGCTACTTGTCCTAGTAAGATATTGGCTACTTCATATATATTATTGTTGCATCATAATTATAGCATGCTCATGTCATCATGCCACCTTGCATTTGAGCATCATATAAAACTCCTTTTCTTTTGGTTCTTCTCTCACATGCATTATTAATTGTATTTGCCTCTTGATATTATATTTGGCTATTGATATATTTTTCAAGTGCCCAAGTTGAGTTGGGGGCATATCTCTTATTCCATTTCACCACCTTTATCTCCCACCACCCTATAATTCCACCATCCCTTTAACAATGAGCTTGTCTATTTATGTATTTTCTTTCTTTGATATTTTAATTCTAGCTCATGTAGTTTGGGGTGGATTAAATCCTCTAAATTCTTTGCTTGGTTTATTCCACTTCTTGGAAATGCATAAGATTAATGCCATCATATTATTATTGTTGTCACAAAATAAATAATGGTATTATTATTTTTGCATGGGCCATGCAAGCTTCTCCACCACCTTTTACTTCCATTGGTTTTTCTTTGGTTTGAGTGGATCTTATCTTGGGAAAACCATCTACCTCCCTTATACCATCCTCATAGTATCACCCATTTCTTTTCCTCTTATTTTATTCTCCATTCATGGACCATATGAGGCTTACCCCATAATTCTTTTCTTTTTCTTTCTCTTAGAATTCTTTCCACCTCCACCTCATGATCATTCTAGCCTCCACCATGCTCCACTTGGGATGGTCTTATCCACATTCCTTTCTTTTCTTTTATTTTAATCTTTTTCTACATGTATGACCACATGAGCCTTATTCCACCTATTTCTTTTCTTCTTCTTTCTTTCTAGTTTCTTCTCTACATTAGTCCATGCAAGCTCAAGCCCTTTTAGTTCTTCTTGGTTTGGCTTCATACACAAAATTACAATCTAAATACTTAAAATTAATCAAACTAATTAACCTCTTTTTCTCCTCATAACCTATTTTTCCCTAACCCTAAACCTTACCTCTAATCCTCCCTCCCTCTCTCTCACTAGCAGCACCACCTGACCCTCTCTCTCTCTACCTGGCCCACACCTCAGCCACCTCGGCTAGCCTAGCCCTAGCCAAACCCTAACCGAGCCATGCCCATCTAACCAAACCGAGCTCCTCCCTCTCCTCTCTTTCTTTCTCTGCCGGCTGAGCCAGTCCCACCTGCCTCCGTCGTCCTGGTCCACCTGCAGCCTCCCCTCTAGCCCCAGCTGGCCGAGCACGTGCTCGAGGAGGAGAAGAAAAAGGTGGCACGAGGCCACCTTATCCCTGCCGTGCCCCGGCTGCTCTCCTCCCTCTCTCCCTTCTTTTCCCTTCCTCCCCACGCCTCTCTGGCCTCCCCAGATCTGGCCCGAGTCGCCCTTCCTTCCCCTTCTTCCTCCCCGACGACTACCTCCTGCCGCCGGTCGCCGCCAGGTCCACCTCGTCCTCGTCGATCCTGACGTGCAGCTCGACCCGGAGGTGGCCTGGGAGACCGAGGACGCTCCACTACGACGCCCCGCAATCGCCAACGTGGACGAGAAGCTCCCCCGCGTCGCCAGTACCTCATCGTCCCCGAAACCCTAGTTCATCGGAGCGCCAGCGACCTCGCCGTTCTGCAGCCCCTCGCGCCGATCCGACACCACCAGGCGACCCGCGGTGAGCCCCTCCCTCTCCCGGACAACCTCCTCTTCTTCGTCGTGGTCTAGCGTCGCCGGTCGTTTTGTCGAGCGCCCGCCGTGCACGCCGTCGTCGTAGTCTGCAAGCTTTTCCGTGCCGCGCACACCTTACCTAGCGCCCGAGCCACCTCCTAGCAGCTTCCCTAGCATCGCCGCACTGGCTAGCCTCCTCAGCACGGACTCCCGCGGCCCGGGATCGAATCCCCGCTCCGCGCCGCGCACGCACCTGTCGCCAGAACACGAAGAAGAAAAACAGTAACCCGGGCGCGTGGTCGTTTTGCAAAAAGCCCCCCGCCTTTTTGGATTCCGCAACCCGCGCTCCAACGACCCCACCAGTCAGTCGCCCTGGTAGTTTAGCAGAAAACCCCTCCGTTTTCTCAGACACAACCCGCGATCCAGCTGCAGCCCCACCTGTCAGCCCCTGTCTTCCGCATCGCTGACACGTGGGCCTTCCGCCGCTGGTCCCGCCTGTCAGTGTCAGCGGCTAGCCTCTGCCCGGTGCAACACGTTTTCTCGCGCGCGCGTGGCCCCAGTCCGCGTTGTCCCCACCTGTCATTGTCTGGGGTCGATATCGCCTGGGTATAAAAAGTTTCTGCCTGAGTCTGTTTTAATTCAAATCTTTTCCAAATTAATTTAAATTCAAATTCTTTTCAGATTCAAATAATTTTTAAAATACAAATCCAAATAATACAAATAATATATGTTTTGGAATCAGAAAAATGAGAGGAATTCAAATATGCCCTTCAAATTATATTTTGAACACTTTAAATTTCGAGTAGATTAAAATTACAAGAAAATGCCCTTTTTACTTAATTAATTAATAACTTTTGTTTTATAACTCCAAATTTGACAAATAATATGTCTAAATCGATCAGCGCGACGAGCCCGTTCTATTTATGCAATCCTTGTTCTGAATTGAAGCATGCATCATGTTGTCATCTAAAATCTGAACCGTTTAAGACAATAAAACTTGGGCAAATAAATGATAAAATGCTTTACTTCTTGTATCCACACCTCACCTTTGCCATGCTACTTCAATGCCATGTAAATTGTGCATCATTCATCATGGCATGCTTGGTTGCTTGTTGCATTTCAATTTATATGCTTGCG
Organism: Avena eriantha; assembly: GCA_910589775.1. Taxonomy (NCBI): domain Eukaryota; kingdom Viridiplantae; phylum Streptophyta; class Magnoliopsida; order Poales; family Poaceae; genus Avena; species Avena eriantha. The sequence continues at coordinate 34,698,399 of OU342745.1, read as the reverse complement.
CACTCTATTTATGTTGGCCCTTGTTTGTTTGGTTCTTCTTCGAATAGACGCCCAGCAGGAGAATTATCAGGAATCACAGGAGTATTACCCAGATCCATCTCTCGCTTCAACTGAGCTGCCAGGCAAGCACTACCACATGCTTGCATACATACAGTACCTATTGCCTCTATCTTATTCTTGCATCATTGAGTCGCGGTTGCATAAAATTGAATCCCAAGTACTGCATAGCCTTTACTTTTAAACCACATTAAGCCTGTTCCGGTTCCATGAGCCATTACTACAGGAGTTGTTTGAGCCATGCGAGTCGTAGAAAAGCATGAGTAGGGTATGTGAGTGTCGGATGGATAACGAGGTACCTAAACAACATAACCTGAGTAGTAATGGGATAACTAATGAAAGAGGCACCGGTGAGCAATATCTGCTATTTGGTTTTTCATGCTCACTTGTGTCCCGTAGGACCCCGAGTACTTGATTCCTGTTCCTTGTTTATTCGCACTATCCACATCCGGGAGGCCTATGGACCCCCCTGAGCCAGAGCTTGATTCATTCTTACTTCTTGGGGCCACGATTAGTTTGGGGCTTTATTACTATCTTGTACTTATGCCATGTTACTGTTTTATTTAAGATTGTGCGAGGAGCACCTGTACTGTTTTGGATCGTGACACGTTTTCGCTGTATCGACAAGCCCAGTCTCATTTTCGGGTTCCCAGTCGTTACCGCCGTCCACACAAACCTTGGGTCCGTCTCGGAGCCGGCCAACTTCGTTGCGGGTAGCTTAATGGGGTGGCCCCCTGAAATATTTCTGAATCCTGTGATTGCTTTGTCGTGAATGCCTCGTTGGGTTTTGATTTGGTTTTTCCGAGGTTGATCGAGTGTGTGTTGCTATTCGTGCACCCCTGCAGGGTAAATCTTTCTGAAAGCCGTGTCCGCGGTTATGGATGACTTGGAGCACAGTTTCTCGATCATAGACAAGTATAACTAAAGTACCGCTTTTAAATTGACTAAGTACTTGACTAGTAAATAGTGCAATACTCATGGAATGGTTAATAAAACTGCCAACGGATGATGGGGGTTGTTCGTCCGCTTCCTCGTTGGTAAGCGAGGAGGAGGATGGATCTGTTAATTATACTGTTATAACTGTTGTTCTTAATTCACGGACTTCCGTCTATCATTGGTTAGGCGGAAGGTTAGCGAGTCTCTATAGAACTGTTAGGTATTATCTTTTGCTGCAATTGCGTCACCCCAGGTTGTGTCCCCTTTAGTGGCATAAAGACTTGCTGAGTACCCCTAGGGTCTCACACGATAAATTGTATGATTCAGATGAACAGGTGTACCCGCAAGATGGATACTGGGTGGAGGAGACAGATGATGTTGGCAACGATCATTTGGTGTAGAGATTCCGGGAACGGGGATCCGTGTGATCTGTGGGCGGGATGTGTTTATTTATGGGGCATCTTATGCCAATTTGCTTCTTATCCGTACTCGGATCTTGTTTTCCGCTTCCGCCTGATACTCTGATGTGTGATGTATGAGGAGCTATCCTAAATTATTATATCTATCTAGGATATTTGGATCTTGCCGTATGGCGTTGCAATATTTCTATTTTCTTTTAGATGGCATGGCTCTGATGTACTGTTGTATGTGGCTTGCATACATACCCACTTGTGTATGTAGTTGATCCCTTCGCCTGCCGATTACGCCGCTCGTTCTTGTCCCGTTGTTTGAAAGTGGTTAGGACGGCCGAAAGGTCTACCGTGAGTGGCCCTGGGCCCCACCGTACTATTTTAACCACTTTCGATCATCCAGGCATTAACTAAGAGCGTAATTCACCGAGGTAGTTACACCTATACACATCATAAACAAAAGGAAGAACATGTGTGAATGGTAGAGAAACACATCATCTATCATGACATATCTCTTCTTGTGCACATCACCATTAATGTCAATCAAGTGTAAAATATGTGCATGGTGAGTATGCAAGTGGGGAACATGCTTATCATGGGATTTACCAAAATCTCCAAAATTTGAGAAAGCTATGGAGGACATCTCAATAGAAAACATATGATAATCATTGTTGCAAGCAAAACAAGTGAAAGAGCAATTATTCATCTTATTGCCAGAAATGGGAGAAATTTTATAACATTCATGACAAAGCATGGTTCAAGATATACCGTTGTTATCATCATTGCAAGCAAAACATTGGAAAGAGCAATTGTTCAACAAAGTGTAAGAAATGATGTCATCAACGTAAAATTTAGAGCATATCATGTCTATGGAAATATCATGACAATAGAACGATTCCACATGGTCATCATGATGCATAGAAGAATCAACACATGGGAATAAGAGTGGAACATATGTCATGTCACAAGTTTCATCCATAGCATGCAAATCATCACAAATCATCATGTCCACTAGGTGGGATCATGGCATCATTAACACCCATATTTTTACCTTGTTCATACCTCTCATATGAAGTGGGTGTTGTGGTAGTATTGGGCTCCATGTGGATGACTTCTTCATCTTCTTGATGTAGCCATGCCGTAGCATCATCTTCATGCACCATGTACATCTTTTTGGTAGGAGGCATCAACACCTCCAAGTTTGGCACTTCTTGATCCATGGAACCTAGCACATCATGTGAAAACACACTAGACGTAGAGGGTAAGTTGTTAGAAATCAAAGTGGTCTCACATGACCTATCAACTACCACTCTCAACTCACTCGGTGTATCACTCATGCCCTAAAAGTGGAAGCACTCAATCTCATGTATGGTGGAGTCACTCATCTCACTCTTGTTCTCACTCAAGTGGGCCAAGTGGCTATCATACTCACATGGGATTGGTACCACATCATCATTCAAGCATATAGGGATAGCCTCGGTTTTCTCAAATCCATGCGCCTCCTTTGGTGAAGGGAACATCCCATGATCACCATTCTCGACTCTCTCGCCTTCAAAGTTGGATGCCATAAGATTGTCATCGCTCGCCTCCATAGTCGAAGGGAAAATCCCATGCTTGACCGTCATGTCGCCATGTTGTAGTAGTAGTGGAAGTAGGCTCATGTTGTTGTCAAGAGCGGTGCTCGGATCGACTTCGTAACATATGTGGCCTTGTCTTCCTCCATCTTGAAGTGTATACATCCTCTTGACATACTCGTCCAACTTGGCGAAGTAGAGGTCTTCGTCCTCCTCATCCATGAAGTTGCATGCATCATCTAGGATGTCAAGTTTTGGCGTTGAAGATTGATGGCGTGGAAGAAGGATTGCTCTTGGTGCCATTTTGGTGGTGGCACGAGTAGTTGAAGGTGCCTTATGATGGTGTCGATGAAGGTCATTGGCGTGCCTTGCCAAAGGTTGATGTAGGTGGCACACTTGGTCATCCACATGACGCTCGTGATGATGCTCATTTTCCTTGGTTTTGTGCTTATGGTGCCTTCTTGAGGTAGACTCGTTAATTTTTGCGAGGATGCTCATGTTCTTGGCAAATTTATCGTCCATGTCCTTCTTGAAGTTGTTAAGGGTGCTTTGGTATTTGTCCATTTGATGGTGGACCTTGGTGCTCTCGAGGTGGAGGTTCCGTCTTAGTCGACGCGACTTGAGGAGCTTGTCGTTTTCGTTCTTGAAGTCGTCCATGCTTGGGGAGTTATTGTTGTTGTAGAACTCCATATCCCCCAAGCATGTGGAGCCATTGTCAGTGTAGTTCTCCATCATGTCATCCATGCTTGTAGGCATATGCATGGTGGCTCAACGTGGATTCTTCATAGAAATCATCCTCGGTTCTGGAGTCCCTAGACATGCTTCACAAGACCAAGTGGTGTATATGGAAGTGGTAGTGGGTATTAGGGAAACAACATCAAACCTTACTTTACCTTGGAAGATAGTATCGTGCAAGTGGCTACACATGAGAGCAATAAAAACCAAGTAAAGTGAAGTTCACGCGGAACACCAAAACCAACTTACCACTAAAAACACACACACACAAATCTTATGGTGGATGGGTATGGAAGGTGGCATGTCAAGAACAATCCGAAATCAAGATGTTGTAATGGCAAGTAAAGAACCACGATGATCACGAAGCAAAACAAGTCAATCGACAAGATAGGAATTATGTACAAGGAAACAAACATAGTGGGATAAATGGGACTTGTGCGACAGAGAAAGTGAGCTAAGAACCAAATTATTACCTAGCGAAGACTATAAGCTTGTGTCGCACAAGTGCAAGAAGAGATGCTAGTTTGATTGCATAAAGTTTGTGGGCTACAAGATATGCACAAAAAGTACCACCTATTTGATGTTCATCGAGCTTGCGCTTCTAATTCTATGAGGCACTTGTTTCATTCTTTTCCTTTTCTTTTTTCTATTTTTTCTTTTTCACTTGCCTCTTCCTTGTGTCAACAACTATACAAGATAAGTGTATGAGATAGCGCACTCTCAACTTTTCCTCGAAATTCTATAAGGTATCAAATGTGCATAGCCCAAGCAATCATAGGAGGAACTAGTCTGAATAAGTGTTTGTTGGCCGCAAAGATATTGTAGTTCACAAAGGAAAGCAAGTGGGGAGAAGTCGTAGAATTTTTATACCTTTCGTCGCTGATCTTCACCATTTATTGTTCGATTCCTCCTTGCTCATAGAATTTGGATGGAGTACATAGCATGAACCACTTGGATGATGATGTAGAGCCCCCTCCCCTCTTTGAAACAAGCTAAAGAACACCAAAATCTGAGTTCAAATGCAAAAGTTTTGCTCAAAACCGTGAAACTGATTTGCTATCTGCAGGGGGCAGAGACTCTAGTCTGAGTTCACTAACCCCGGAGACTCCAGGCCTGGGCCGGAGACTCCGGGATGTCAAGAACTCATCGAACGCTTTTTGGGCAGAAAAACTCAAACCAAAATCTCAAATTGATGGGGGAAATCAAGGAATTAGGCCATGAGAACGCAAGGGAAGGTAGATCAACAAGTTTAGCAAGTAATCCACAGATCAAAATCTACCAAAAACTCACTCAAATCATAGATCGATTTAAAACACGAATTGGGGCTATTTTTGGTGGAATTTTCGAATTTATGGGGAAAATACCAAATCGGTGAGAAATCCGTGGCAACCAAAAGCTGCTGATACCAGATGATAAGGGGTGATCTCAAGGGTGGCCCAATCTTCATAGATCTCATGGTCAAATCGATAAGAAAGTGAGGGGAAAGGGGGAAGGTTGCGGAGCAACACGCACTTCGCAAAGAATACGATGAACACACACAAAATCACACAATACAAGGCCAATTGCTCCCACCGGTCCAATAGAATCCTCGCGAGGAAAGATTCGTCAATGTGCTCCCTTCGATCCCAAGTGGAGAGGGAATAACACCTTGGGGAGGGTCTCGACAACTATGCTCACGCACTCGCAAACGTAGGCCTTGTACAACAATGGATGCGCGATGCAAACTCGAACGAGGTCGGTGACGATAGTTGGTCCCCTTGGTAAAGGGGATGTGGGAAAACTAGAGATTCCACAAAGGGGGTTGTCTTTAGTCTATCATCTATGCCTAAGGAATACATGAGGGGGTGGGGGCACTGAATGGTTCAGGAGCAGAAAACAAAAATTTCCTACGTTTGAACCGCCTAGTACGCCCAAGATCTATCTATGTAGTAATGCGATAACGACCAAGCGTATAGAATACATACCCTTGTAGACCATACGCGGTTAACGTTCTGACGGGAACGTGCTTGAAGTAGTCGAACTCGTAGCCGACCTCAAGGTTGTGAAGCTCCTCGCAGGTTACCCCTTGCTCCTTCTTCATCGTGCAGCAGCTCTGGCTCACGACATCCAAGGTGCCTCAAGTGAGGCCCCTCGTGGTTTCGTACACATACAGTGTACGATGACGACCTCCGGCTCCTTGATCCCTTCCGAGAGTGCAGAAGTAGATCTCCGGCTTGGAATCCCTGCAGCGCAACGGCGTGCTGCAGGTGCGGTGTCTCTTGCATGGCCAGTACATACTTGGGACCGTGCCAACGCATGGAGACGAGAGAGAGAGGGAAGGAGAAAGTTAACCAAAGGACTTCTCTAAATATTGGTGTGTCAAATCCCACCCATGGGCACCCCTTTATATAGGGCGAGGGGGTGTGCCCTCACCTTTGGGTTTCTCTTGTGGGACTATTCAAGGGAGAGGGGGAGGCGCATGGGCCCTTAGGGCTGAAGGAGATATGCCCTAGAGGCAAATAATAAATAGGTTTTTATTGTCATATCTCAATTAGTTTATAATAGTTTCATATTGTGCTATAACTGTGCCAAGTAGAAACATTGGTACAGGTGTGGTATGAAACAACCAAGTCCCTAGTAGCCTCTATTCATACTAGTTCGTTGGTCACGAAGATGATCTGGGTTTCAAGATCATGGGCATTTATGCTGACTGACAACGAGATCATATCATTGGAGAATGATGTGGTTGGACATTCCTCGAAGGATTGCAACACGATCAAGTCATATAATTCATTGTTGCAATTGCTATACCTAGACTCCTTCTCCTTAGACCGTGAGCTCATATTACTCACTGTTTCCCTAGGCTGCTTTGACTGCATCAAACGCCACTTGGTATGGAAGTGGTTATAAAGGTGTACGTTGGGTGTTCTGAAGGAACAGTTGATGACATGTGACTGCAAGACCGGGATTTGTTCACCCACATGATGGGTAAAGATACATACGGCCGACTTGGTAAGATTACATCTATAAATGTTGCAACATGTGACTAGGTCACAGGGCTGTAATATCATGGTAACAAGAAAACATAACTTGTTGTGAACGAGATTGAACAAACGTATGGGGTACGAGTGATCGGATCTCAGACAAGTTGTATCGAGAAACAAAAGGAAGAGGATGCTACATTTAGACGGTTCAAACGACATTGTCATCAGGAATGCATAGGGGTCACATGGATATCCCTTGTCCCTCTGTTGATCATTGATACAGATCATGTCTAGAGAATTCCCAAGCCGCGAGAGGATACACTTAAGGGTATGATGAGAGCGATCATTCGTAAGACAAAATCACAGTAGAGAAAGAGAGAAAGCCAGAATCGTTTCACAGAGAGATCCGAAGTTGTTCGGAGAAAGAATAAAGGAAAATCCCCGAAAAGTGTTTTCGGATAAATGGGAATTTAAATATATATTTAAATATATATTAATTATGAATTAATATATTATAAATAATATTTAGATTCAGATTTATAAAGTCAACTTTTATATTAGGCCAAATCCCAGAGGGAAAAGGCCTAGAAATAAAAGTGCAGAAAAATAACTGGAAAAGATAAAACAGCCAGCCCTGTGGGCAGCGGATAACCTCCACCGCACATGGTGGCAGATAATTACACGCCGCTCAGTGCCCAGCGGGTGGGCCGCTCGGCCAGGTGGGCCGCTGGCAGGCGAGCCGGCCCACCCGGGCCATTGGAGCCAGTGGGGCGAGGCGGGGCACTGGGCCGCCGGTGGGCGAGCCGACCCATCCGGGGCTTCCCCTCCCAGGCCGCCGCAGCGGGGGCGCATGTTGGGCCGCGGTGGTTCCTAGGCCCATCCGGCTGCTGTGCTGACTGCTGCTTTCTTTTTCCTTTTATTTAAGTATTTTTTGTTTGCCTATTGGGCTGAGTAGATACAGCCCATTTGGCAATCCGAATTTGTGCTGACTTTTTCCTTTAGTATTAGTCCCACATGGCTTAGCCTTTGAGAAAGGTACACCCCCTTAGCCTATATAAAGGGGTGCCCATGGGTGGGATTAAACACACAACTTGAGAATTCCTTTGGTTGACTTTCTCCCTCCCTCGCTCTACCTTGTGACCATGGCCCCAAGTCTGGGCTGTGCGATCGAGGCACACCTGTAGTACGCCATTGCGCTGTAGGGATTCCTAGCCGGATATCAACTTCTACACTCCCGGTGGGATCGGGGAGCCGGAGGTCTCATCGTGCACCGGATGTGTATGAAGACACGAGGCGCAACACTTGGGGCGCTAGAATGTCGTGAGCCGGAGTTGTTGCACGATGAAGATGATGAAGATCAAGGAGCAAGGGGTGACCTGCGAGGAGCTTCACGACCTTGAGGTCGGCTTCGAGTACGACTACATCAACCACGTTCCCCGCGGAACGTTGCCGCATACGGTCTACAAGGGTATGTATTCTCTACGCTCCAGCCGTTACCGCATTACTACATAGATAGATCCTAGGCAGTTTCTAGGGTTCAACGTAGGAATTTTTTTGTTTTCTGCGCCGATCCCCAACAGTGGTATCAGAGCCGATCTATGCGTAGGAGTGCTGTACGGCCAGTACGCACAAGTATTGTGCAGGCATTGATCCCTTAGTTGTTACCCTCTAACGTGTACTTGTTTATATCACGGTATTGTTTGATGAAGCGGCCCGAACCGACCTTACGCGTATTCATACGCGAGACTGGTTCCACGCTCAACATACGGCTTGTACCGTATAAGTGGCTAGCGGGTGTCTAGCTCTCATTCAATAGTTGATATAGAATTTACAACGGAGGGCCCCGAAAGGGGTGTAATAGAGACAACTGTTGGATCCATGTTATGGTTGGAAAGTTCGTAGTTTAGAAACAGTTCTAGTGCGAAAGCCCTAACAACCACGTAAAATTTGCAATATATAAAGTAGAGGCATCTAACTTTATTTTGCAGGGGGCATGTGATTATGATATGGCATTGGTCGTTACCAAGGTAAAGTAGTTTAATTTTCTGTTACTAAGTAGTATAGTAATAGTCATCGTTCCGATGAACGATCTGGTGGAGGCGTTGTGGACTTGGCGTCAAACCAAGGGCAAGATGGAGATCATGCCGGAGCGCTCGATGGAGATCAAGGTGCAAGAAAGACCATATCATATCACATTATACATATGATGTTGATACCAGTTTTTACATCTTATTGTGTGCTAGTATTTAGATACTCAACGGTAGCAAATAAGATAATCCCTATTTAATTCCAATGTTCTGTGTTCCCCTTGTGTGTGCACCACCAAGAAAGCTCTTCGGTATGAGGTGATCCAGGGTTACAGGCCTTGGTGTCAGACATATCTACGTTCGCATACAGTGGATGTAAGCCATGTTGCACAGCGAATACACACAAGTTAGATTTGGCGAGCCTAGGACGCCACAGAAGCGTGGCCTCGGAACACAAGAGATCGAAAGATCGAGCATGCATCACATGGATGATGTGATTGTCATTAGTGAATGTCTACCTTTGATAATGCACTGATCGCTGTGTAACATGGGGGAGGTGCAGAGGATAGGGATCATGCGATCACTAAAGTTGTCCAGGGGATGAGAATTTTAGTGGAGACCAATTATAAATTGATCTCTTATTATAAACTTAGTCTAGATGTCTATTTGCAAATATCTTAGTAGATCTTGGCCTATCCCATTGAGGTCATTTGCGACCATGGGAATATATTGCTTTATTTGGAACTTAGCAAAAGGGTCCAGCTTCATAGATTAATACCCACGCCTGAGGGATATCCTCATAAAAGGTGATATTCTCTTCTTGATACAATAACCATTAGGAGATAATTCGGTGACTCTGGAATATTAGTGTTTTCTCCATAATCATCCAATAATCCATTCTCCATTCGATGGAGAGTTGGACTACATTTTGTATTCTACAGAATAAGACACATAGAGTATGAGCCGTTGGATGGGTTTTCCTCCATCATGGATGAAAAGAGAATGTTTGGAAAAACACTTAGCAATCTTGCATTAGAATTGAGAACTCTTATAAGGGCTTGATTGCAAATGGAGGTCATGGATGAAAAGGTATAGGTAAGATATACAAATTATAAATGTGGTTCTTGCAAAACTCGTTGTAGTTTGCAAAGTATGTGATACTTGTCCCGGTTTGTTAAAACAGGATGATCTGCTTGAGAATTGCTGGATTTGAGGCAATATGGCTTGATGATGGCAAGCAAATCAGTTGATGGCTGACATCACCTCTTCCCTCAAAGTTTATCATTTATATTAGTGGACTTGAATATAAATTTGTAATCCCAGTTTGTGTGTCTTTCTTTTGGCGAGACGATTATTCATATGAACAAGTTACAAACCAGTTTGTAATATTCTTATGAACAATACCTTATGGTCACATTATGATTATAAATAAGTTATTCTCATCACTATGTTAATGATAATAGTTTAAATATTTATAAATGATTGGAATGCTAAAAAGATATCCAAAGTTTAATAATGAAATGACACTATAGTTTAAGTCATTTTGGTTATTGCAGGTTCTTTATGAAAGATCGGGATCCTAGATGCTTAATCTAGAGACTTTGCAAAACCATGCCTCTCAGGCAGAATGACTAAAACTCCGCATTCTGGTAAAACGGTGATATGCGAAGAAATGTTGAATCTTATACATAGTGATGTATCATATTTTCAACAAGTAGTGGAAATCATTTATTGTGGACTTAAGTGAATAAGTGTATTTACTTAATGAAACATGAAGTTTGAAATGATTTGAATTGTTCAAATGAGTTCATAACTAAATGGGATATTGAATTAACTGAATTAACAAGTCTCTTCGATTTGATCGACATGACTAAGGTATTCAAGTTAAATTTAGCATAAAAGGGACTTGTGAAAGATGTTTCACAAATTATGATAATTGGACGAATTCAAACTATGTTGAAATGTCTAAAACATCATATTCATTTTGTATTAGATACATATTATCTCTTATCGGGGTTGTAGTTATCATTTAGAGCTAAAGATTAAAATAAGCAAACACTCATTTGAAATACAAAGGAACATCTAAAAGATTCGTGGAAACAACACCATAAGTGTTATGGCACGTTCGAGTTTCTGGAGATTTCGGTAAATCGAAGTCGTGGCGAATAAACAAGTCTTTGTAGAGCATTCTTAGGAAGCTATGAATGCATCTTCCACGAAAGGGGCAAACCTGATGTTGTCCTAAGTTGATTTGTCTTGATGAAGATACATGTGGAAGAAAGTAAAAGTTCAAAACAAGGTATTTGACCTTGCCTCCAAATTGTTGAGTGGCGCAGCGGAATTCGTTTCGTGAATCCAAACTCTACATATAGAGGAGAAACCAATGATAATGATCATAAAGTTTCAGTGAATACTTTTACTAAAGAAAGTAGGATTCAACTATATATTCTACAAGTTTGTGGAATTATATTATTGATTCACTTGTCATGTTTTGAACAAAGACATACCTACGAATTACAAAGAAGAGTGATGGACCTATGTGCGAGAAATGAATGGTCATTGAAATCTCGATAGTGGAATTCTCGATTTAATGATGATCAAGGAATTTTGGAATGTCCAAGATTATCGAGAGAACCTGGATTTGAGTGGGAGCAAATCAGCTTGACTAATTCATAATATGTAGCTAACATATTTTGAGTGGGAGCTAAATGAAATCCCTGGATCTCAAACATGAATGTCATATTTGAGTGGGAGCGTGAAATCATTCTGGAATATGTAGACGACATGTGTGAATGATGTGATTGGTGTTAATGGTATTTAAGTTAAGATGAAGTTGAAGTTATTAAACAAAGAGATCTATCGAGATAGATTGGTAAGTTTAATAAACACTGAACGTTGAATGCTTCCTGGACTTGATTCTGAAAGATGTTCAGAATGTCCTAAGACAAGATTCTGAAGTAGCTCAGAATGGAACAAGGTAAGAAAGAAGTTCTTACTATATGAAGCATTGAGTTAGTATTGCAACTATGGTAGAAAGAAAGAGATGCGTTGCATCTCCTATGCCCCAGTCATAGGTTCTTCCATATAACCATGTTGTATACTCGACATAAAGTGACCCGAGGTTCTGGTTGGTAAGACAAAGTCTTAACTGTAAGAACATGTCTTTAAGTGATTCCTGAGTTAATCACTGAACCAGAATTAAGTTTGTACTTAAGTAGCAAGAAGCAATGTAAGTGGCATAGTTGCATTTCATGGGTAGAATGATAAAAGCTACATCTGATGTGATGTATAATGTTATGGCGGGGCTAGTTTGCTTTTAACATAGAATGATGTGTCCCAGGGCCCGGTGCCCATGAGAAAGCCCTCGAGGTTGATCTAACGTCACTGTAAGCTCCTGGAATCCGGCCTCGTTCTGCTGCCATGACTATAGTATATACACAAAGGATAGCAAAGTGTGTTTCGAAGTTTAGATGACAACGGTGAAAATGACCGTCATCATAAACACTAGAAACAAAGTCTCATTTTGTTGCCAAACAAATACTTTGACCCATTATACGATAATGGTGTGAATGTCAAAATTAGGAAGACATTAACGATTTGCAAAAGACATAATGATCTAGTAAAACAGAACATGGACATGACGTTTCCCATGAGCATGCATAATCTGTAAACGCATATGGTATATGGTTTATATGAGTAAAATGCAAGCTGGATTATTTGTACTCTAGTGCAAGTGGGAGACTGAAGGAGATATGCCCTAGAGGCAAATAATAAATAGGTTTTTATTGTCATATCTCAATTAGTTTATAATAGTTTCATATTGTGCTATAACTGTGCGAAGTAGAAACATTGGTACATGTGTGGTATGAAACAACCAAGTCCCTAGTAGCCTCTATTCATACTAGTTCGTTGATCACGAAGATGATCTGGGTTTCAAGATCATGGGCATTTATGCCGACTGACAACGAGATCATATCATTAGAGAATGATGTGGTTGGACATTCCTCGAAGGATTGCAACACGATCAAGTCATATAATTCATTGTTGCAATTGCTATACCTAGACTCCTTCTCCTTAGACCGTGAGCTCATATTACTCACTGTTTCCCTAGGCTGCTTTGACTGCATCAAACGCCACTTGGTAAGGAAGTGGTTATAAAGGTGTACGTTGGGTGTTCTGAATGAACAGTTGATGACATGTGACTGCAAGACCGGGATTTGTTCACCCACATGATGGGTAAAGATACATACGGCCGACTTGGTAAGATTACATCTATAAATGTTGCAACATGTGACTAGGTCACGGGGATGTAATATCACGGTAAGAAGAAAACATAACTTGTTGTGAACGAGATTGAACAAAGGTATAGGATACCAGTGATCGGATCTCGGACAAGTTGTATCGAGAAACAAAAGTAAGAGGATGCTACATTTAGACGGTTCAAACGACATTGTCATCAGGAATGCATAGGGGTGACATGGATATCCCTGGTCCCTTTCTTGATCATTGATACAGATCATGTCTAGAGCATTCCCGAGCCGTGAGAGGATACACTTAAGGGTACGATGAGAGTGATCATTCGTAAGACGGAATCACAGTAGAGAAAGAGAGAAAGCCGGAATCATTCCACGGAGAGATCCAAAGTTGTTCGGAGAAAGAATAAAGGAAAAGTCCTAAAAAGTGTTTTCAGATAAATGGTAATTTAAATATATTTAGATTATGAATTAATATATTATAAATAATATTTAGATTATGATTTATAAAGTCAACTTTTATATTAGGCCGAATCCTAGAGGGAAAAGGCCTAGAAATAAAAGTGCAAAAAAATAAATGGAAAAGATAAAACAGCTAGCCATGTGGGTGGCGGATAACCACCACCGCACAGGGCGGCAGATAACTGCACGCCGCTCAGCGCCCGGCGGGCGGGCCGCTCGGCCAGGTGTGCCGCGGGCAGGCGAGCCGGCCCACCCGGGCCACTGGAGCCAGCGGGGCAGGGCGGGGCACTGGGCCGCCGGGGGGCGAGCCGGCCCACCCAGGGCTTCCCCTCCCAGGCCGCCGCAGCGGGGGCGCATGCTGGGCCGCGGTGGTGCCCCAGGCCCACCTGGCTGCTGTGGTAACTGCTGCTTTCTTTTTCCTTTTATTTAAGTTTTTCTATTTTCCTATTGGGCTGAGTAGATACAGCCCATTTGGCAGTCCGAATTTCTGCTGACTTTTTCCTTTAGTATTAGTCCCACATGGCTTAGCCTTTGAGAAAGGTACACCCCCGTAGCCTATATAAAGGGGTGCCCATGGGTGGGATTAAACACACAACTTGAGAATTCCTTTGGTTGACTTTCTCCCTCCCTCTCTCTACCTTGTGACCATGGCCCCAAGTCTAGGTTGTGCGATCAAGGCACACCTGTAGTACGCCATTGCACTGTAGGGATTCCTAGCCGGATATCAACTTCCGCACTCCCCGCGGGATCAGGGAGCCGAAGGTCTCATCGTGCACCGGATGTGTACGAAGGCACGAGGAGCAACACTTGAGGCGCTAGAATGTCGTGAGCCGGAGTTGTTGCACGATGAAGATGATGAAGATCAAGGAGCAAGGGGTGACATGCGAGGAGCTTCACGACCTTGAGGTCGGCTTCGAGTACGACTACATCAACCACGTTCCCCGCGGAATGTTAACCGCGTACGGTCTACAAGGGTATGTATTCTCTACGCTTCGGCCATTACCGCATTACTATGTAGATAGATCGTAGGCAGTTTCTGGGGTTCAACGTAGGATTTTTTTGTTTTCTACACCGATCCCCAACAAGGGCACCATGGGCCAGCCGGCCAGGGGTTGGCCCCACCCCGCGCACAGCCTTAGGCTGGGTGGGCCCCCTTGAGGCAGCTAGGCCTTGACCCTTTGGCCCTTGGCCCTTCCCTCCTTCGGTTTTCCGTCATGGGCCCTTTTTCCCTAGGAAGTTTGGCCCATTAGTGGAATACCCCTTCAAATTAGATTTTAATATTATATTTAATATTAATTACATTAATTAATATGTAAATACATATTACAAAATCTGATTTGACCCGAAACACCTTTCGGTTCCCTTTCGATTCCCTGTGAACGACTTCGGAACTTTCTCGGAACGATTCCGGTTCTCTCATGGAACTTTTCTGGTTTCCGTTTCTCTTTCATATGGTGATTCCAACTTACGGAGGATCTCTAGCTCATTTTACCCTTAAGTGTATTTCCCCACGGCTCGGGAATGGCACAGACATGATCTCCATCAATGATCAATAGCGGGACCGGGATGCCCATAATGACCCCTGTGCATTCCACGATGATAATGTCATTTGAACCGTAAACAGTCATGTCCCATTCCCTTTGCCACTTGATACCTAGTTCACCCGAGATTTGATATACGGTATCTCCATACCTTCGTTCGATCTCGTTGCCGATGAACTTGTTTTCTCGTTTTCGTGTTGATGCATTCCGTGACCCAGTCACACGCTTGCAAGCTTTGTTAATGCAACATCACCGAGATGGCCACTAATGTATCTGTCCGTTACATGGATGGGCAAATCTTGGTCTTGATATGTACTCCTCTACACGCCCCTTTGGGAAACCTGAGTGGCACCTTTTCGATAACCCAGTCACGGAGTGATACTTGATAACCATCTAAGCTCCCTCTAGAATGGTGATTTGCATTACCTCACAGTCTAAGGATCATGTCGCGAGGTTTCCTTAGTTTATCATTAATGGTGAACTTTGTAACTAGATCTCATTAAGATACAACTGGTTGGGTTGTTTGTCTATCACATCATTCAACTAATGACGTGACCTCATTGTCAATTGGCATAAATGCCCATGATCTCTAAACCCTAGATCATCCTCATGACCAATGAACTAGTTCACTAGAGGTAACTATAGACTTGGTTTGTTTACATACCACACATGTATCAGTGTTTTGTATTAATACAATTATAGCACAATATGAAACTATTATGAACTAATTGAGATATGACAATAAAAACGTATTTATTATTTGCCTCTAGGGCATATCTCCTTCAGTCTCCCACTTACACCAGAGTACAAATAATCTAGCTCGCATTTTACTCAACATAAACCATATCACATATGCATTTATTGATCATGCATGCTTGTGGAAAACGTCCTGTCCATGTTCTGTTCTACTAGATCATTATGTCTTTGCAAATCGTTAATGTCTTCCTAACTTTGATATTCATACGATTATCTCATAATGGGTTGAAGTATTCGTTTGGTGACAAAGTGAGACTTTGTTTGTAGTGTTTATAATGACGGTCATTTTAACTATTGTCATCTAAACTTCGAAACACACTTTGCAATCCTTTGTGTATATACGACAGTTATGGCAGCAGAACGAGACCGGTTTCTAGGAGCCTACAGTGACTTTAGATCAACCTCGAGGGCTTTCTCATGGGCACTGTGTTCTGGGACACATCATTCTATGTTAAAAGCGAACTAGCCCCGCCATAACAATATACATCACATCAGATGGAGCCTTCATACTTCTATATCTATGTAGATCCTAGTGCATGAAATGCAACTATGCCACTTACTTTGCTTCTTGCCCTTTAAGTGCAAACTTATTTCTGGTTCAGTGATTAACTCAAGAATCACTTCAAGACATGTTCTTACAGTTAAGAGCTTGTCCTTCCAACCAGAACTTCGGGTCACATTATGTCGAGTATACAATATGGTTGTATGGAAGAACCTATTACTGAGGCATAGGAGATGCAACACATCTCTTTCTTCCCTTTAGCCATCGTTGCAATACTAAGACTAACTCAATGCTTCATACAAGTAAGAACCTCTTTCTTTTCCTTTTTCCATTCCGAACTACTTTAGAATATTATCTAGGATATTCTGAACATCTTCAGAATCAAGTCCAGGAAGCATTCAACTGTGATGTTTATTAAACTTACCAATCTATCTCGATAGATTTCATTGTTTAATAACTTGTTCAAATTCATCCATATTTACTAACTTAAATGTTATCAATACCAATCACATCATTCACATATGTTGTCCACATATCCTAGAATGATTTCACGCTCGCACTCAAATATGGCATCCATATTTGAGATCCAGGGATTGCACTTAGCTCCCACTCAAAATATGTCTGATACATATTATGATTCAGCCAAGATTATTACCTCCCACTCAAAATATGTCTCTTACATATTAAGATTTCAGCAATCTAATTAGCTCCCACTCAAATGCAGGTCCTCTCGATAATCTTGGTCATTCCAAAATTCTTTGATCATCATCAAATTAAGAATTCTAGCTACGAGACTTCAATGTCCCTATATTGCTAGTGTAAATCCAATAGACTGAAGCATCTCTACATTGTAGTCAACTCCTTGAATTTTTCCATACTTTGTGACAAATTGAGTTTTACGTCTCCATTAAGTTTCATTTCCATCTTATGACTTTGAAGTTATTCAGAAATATCAAGTAAACTTGTTTACTTAATAAGATCAAGTAACATGTTACTTTGCAATCTTAAATGTAACTTAATATAGGATTTTATGACTCCTAGTCATTTCTCGCACTTAGTTCCATCACGCTTCTTTGTAATTCGCAGGTATGTCTTGTTCATAAACATGACAAGTGAATCAATAATATATTTCCACGAACTTGCAAAGTATATATTGTTGAATCCTACTTTGTAAGAGTATTCACTGAAACTTTATGATCACTATCATTAGTTTCTCCTCTATTTGTAGAGTTCGGTTTCACGAAACGAATTTCGCTGTGCCACTCAACAATTCGGAGGCAAGGTCAAATACCTTGTTTTGATCTTTTACTTTCTTCCATCTGTATCTTCATCAAGACACGTCAACTTTGGACAATAGCAAGTTTGCCTCTTTTTGGAAGATGTATTCATAGTTGCCTAAGAATACGCTACAAAGACTTGTTTATTTGCCACGATTTTGAATTGTCGAAACCTCTAGAAACTCGAACATGACATAACTCTTATGGTGTTGTTTCCACGAATCTTTAGATGTTCCTTTGTATTTCAACCGAGTGTTTGCTCATTTCGATCTCTAACTCTAAACGATAACTATAACCCTGATAAGAGATAATATAATACCATATGTATCTTAATACATAATGATTATGATGTTTAGACATTTCAATACACTTTGAAATTTGTCTAATTATCATAATTTGTGAAACATCTTTCACATGTCATTTTATGCTAAAATTAACTTAAATACTTTAGTCATGTCGATAAAATCGAAGAGACTTTTGTATTCTTGTTAATTCAATATCCTCCTTCACTTTGAAATCTTTTGAACAATTCAAAACAGTTTCAAACTTATGTTTCATTAAGTAATTATTCATATTCATTTAAATCCACCATGAAGTATGAAATAATGATTTCCACTATTTGTTGAAAATACAATACATCACTATGCATAAGATTCAACATTAAGTATGAATAATGATTTCCACTATCTTATTGAAAATATGATACATTGTTATGTATAAAGTTCAACATTTCTTCACATATCACTGTTTTACCAGAGTGCAGAGTTTTAGTCATTCTGCCCAACGAGGCATGGTTTTGCAAAGTCTCTAGATTAAGAGTCTAGGACCCCGATCTTCATGAAGAACATGCAATAACCAAAATGACTTAAACTATAGTGTCATGTCATTACTTAGAATTTGGATATCTTTTAGCATTCTAATCCTTTATAAATATTTAAACTATTATCATTAACATAGTGATGAGAATAACTCATTTATAATCTTAATGTGACCATAACGGTATTGTTCATAAGAATAGTACAACTATCTTGTAACTTGTTCATATGAATAATCATCTCGCCAAATGCAAGGCACACAAACAAGGATTACAAAATTATATTCAGGTCCACTAATCCAAATGATAAACCTTGGAGGAAAAGGGGTGATGTCAGCCATCAACCGTTTTGCTTGCCCTCATCAAGCCACATTGCCTCAATCCCAGTAATTCTCAAGCAGACCATCGTGTTTTCACAAAACGGGACAAGTATCCAATACTTATATAAACTGCAACGAGTTTTGCAAGAATTACATTTATAACTTTGTATATCTAACATATACCCTTTTCATTCATGAACTCCGTTGCAATCAAGCCCTTCTGAGAGTTCATAACTCTAATGCAAGTTTGCTAAGTGTTTCTCCACATATTCCCTTTGCATCCATCATGGAAGAAAACTCATCCATCGGCTCATACTTTATGTGCCTGATCTTGTGGAATACAAGATTGTAATCCAACTCTCCATCGAATGGAGAATGGCTTATTGAATGATTACGGAGAACACATAAACATTGCAGAGTCATCGGATTATCTCCTAATGGTTATTGTATCAAGAAGAGAAGATCACCTTTTACGAGGATATCCCTTAGGCGTGGGTATTAATCTATGAAGTTGGACCCTTTTGCTAAGTTCCATATCAAGCAATAAATTTCCCATGGCCGCAAAGTACCTCAATGGCATAGGCCATGATCTACTATGATATTTGCAAATAGACATCTAGACTAAGTTCATAATATGAGTTCAATCCTAATTGAGCTCCCACTTAAATTTTCATCCCCTGGACGATTTTACTGACCACATGATCCCAGTCCTCTACACCTTCCCCGATCGTCACGGCCATCAGTGCAACATCAAAGGTAGACATTCCCCAATGTAAATCACATCAACCATGTGACTCATGCTTGACCTTTCGGTCTCTTGTGTTCCGAGGCCATGTCTAGACATGCTAGGCTCGCCAAATCTAACTTATGTGTATTTGCTATGCAACATGGCTTACACCCACTGTATGTGAATGTAGATACGTCTAGCCCCTGATTGTCATGGCCGGCTTCATAACGGCAAATTTTCTTGGTGGTGCACACACAAGGGGAACACTATCATTGAAATTATATAGGGATTATCTTATTTTCTACCGTTGAGTATCTAATACTAGCACATAATAAGATATAAAATAGGTATCAACATCACATGTAAATTTGTGATATGATATGGTCCTTCTCCTTACGCCTTGATCTCCATCGAGCGCTCCGGCATGATCTCCATCTTGCCCCCGGTTTGACGCCAAGTCCATGACGCCACCACCCGGTCGTCCATCGGAATGATGGCTATTACTACTTAACTTAGTAACATAAAAGTAAACTACTTTACCTTCGTAACGACCAATACCATATCATAACACATGCCCTCCTGCAAACTAAAGTTAGACGCCTCTACTTTATCTATTGCAAATTTTACGTGGTTGTTAGGGCTTTCGCAATAGAACTCTTTCTAAACTACGAACTTTCCAACCACAACATGGATCCAACAGTTCTCTCTACTACACCCCTTTCGGGGCCCTCCGTTGTAAATCCTATATCAATTATTGAATGAGAGACAGACACCCTCTAGCCACTTATACGGTACAAGCCGTATGTTGAGCATGGAACCAGTCTTGCGTATGAATACGTGTAAGGTCGTTCCGGGCCGCTTCATCAAAGAATACCGTGATATAAACAAGTACACATTAGAGGGTAACAACTAAGGGATCAATGCTCGCATGAAACTTGTGCATACTGGCCATACAGCACTCCTACGCATAGATCGGCTCTGATTCCACTGGATGGTTCTGCAGCAGAAAACAAAAATTTGCTACGTTGGAACCGCCTAATACGCCCAAGATCTATCTATGTAGTAATGCGGTAACGACCGAGCGTATAGAATACATACCCTTGTAGACCATACGCGGTTAACGTTCCGAGGGGAACATGGTTGAAGTAGTCGAACTCATAGCTGACCTCAAGGTCGTGAAGCTCCTCGCAGGTCACCCCTTGCTCCTTCTTCATCGTGCAACATCTCCGACTCATGACATCCAAGGTGCCTCAAGTGAGGCCCCTCGTGGTTTCATACACATATGGTGTACGATGACGACCGCCGATGGCTTGATCCTTGCCAAGAGTGTGGAAGTAGATCTCCGGCTTGGAATCCCTGCAGCGCAACGGCGTGCTACAGGTGTGATGTCTCTTGCATGGACAAGCCTTACTTGGGACCATGCCAACGCATAGAGACGAGAGAGAGGGAAGGAGAAAGTCAACCGAAGGACTTCTCCAGATATTGGTGTGTCAAATCCCACCCATGGGCACCCCTTTATAAGGAGAGGGGGTGTGCCCTCTCCTTTGGGTTTCCCATGTGGGACTATTCAAGGGAGAGTGGGAGGCGCATGGGCCCTTAGGACACCATGGGATGGCCGGCCAGGGGTGGGCCCCACCCTGCACACTGCCCTAGGCTAGCCTGGTGGGCCCCCTTGAGGTGGCTAGGCCTTGGCCCTTTGGCCCTTGGCCCTTCTCTCCTTCGGTTTTCCCTCATGGGCCCTTTTTCCCTTAGGAAGTTTGACCCATTAGTGGAATATCCCTTCAAATTAGATTTTAATATTATATTTAATATTAGTTACACTAATTAATATGTAACACTACAAGAAAAAAGTTGGCTTTTACAATGGATGATTTTCGTGGTTGAAGGCCTGTTTTTCGTGGCCGAAGAGTCTTGCACGACGGATGGCCTTCATGGTAAAACACCGTCACAAATGAATTAACCACGTTTTTTTCGCCCGTGGCGGATTGCACCCTTCAGCAACGAAAACATGTTCCGTCGTAGATCTGTTCGCTAGCCACGCTGACGGCTACGTCATGCAAACTGCCACGTGGCAGCCGCCGTTAGTGGCCGGTTAACGCCGTTAATAGTCATAGAAATCGTGGCACAAGCCAGGCCTAGCCAAGGCCTGCTGAGTACTAACTGGGCTGGCCCATCAGAGGAGCCCAACAAGAAGATGGTCCGTTACTGTTTTGTCCTGCTCTATTTGAAATAGGCCCAGAGATGCGGCTCGCGAACTTTCAGGCCCGATTCTATTTCGGCCTACAGAAGACCCATGTTTGTCCAACACTATGCTGCCACTTGAGGCATGCACAAGTCCGACCCTGCACTGTTCAGGCCTGTTAGCAATTTAGCCTTTTACTGTTCAATGTTGTTACTGTTTCAGCCTTTTAGGAATTTCGACCCGTTACTGTTACTGCTATTGATACCTTTTACGGTTCCGACCTTTTACTGTTCCTGCCTTTTCACTGTTCTGGCCTTTTACTGTTATGGTCCTTTACTGTTCTAGCCTTTTACCGTTCTGGTCTTTTACTGTTCTAGCCCTTCATTGTTCTGGCATTTTACTGTTCTGGCCTTTTACTGTTCTGACCTTTTACTGTTCTGGCCTTTTACTGTTCTGGCCGCTTTGGGTCGTCCAGGCACACGTTGTTGCTGTTTCAGACTTTTTTTTTGCTAGCGCCTACTTTTCGCAGAACAGTAAAAGGCCTTTTACTGTTCTAGCCTTTTACTATTCTGATCTTTTTCTGTTCTGGCCTTTTACTGTTCTTGCCACTTTGGGTCGTCCATGCGCACGTTGTTACTGTTTCAGACTTTTTTTGCTAGCGCCTACTTTTCACAGAACAGGTGAATATCAAGAAATCAATTAATAAACACATAGAAATTAACATTACTTATTACACAACAATACAAGATTATTACAACAGGTTATACAACAAGATCGTAATTCCGACAGATTACAACGTGTCAGTACCATCAATAAGAGATCGGTACATGGCGATTCGCTTCACTGTATCATTTGTCCTCTTCTTCAACATTTCAGGTACAGATCTAAGAGCAGCTACACCCTTTCGTTTTGCATGCAATACATCATTTATATATTTATCACATGCAGGAGTTGTTCTAGGTGGACAGTTAAGTAAGTTTGCTTTAGCAATGCAATGGGAGGATGAATGGCACGAGGGATCACAACTTTCAGTCCTGCTTTCCAAGGACTCCTGCTGGGTTTTAACTGTAGTTTGCTAAAATATGGTGAAACAGGTTAAAACAAACAACAAGGGAAACAAGTAGTATTATATAAAGTAGAGATCATTTAAAGTAAGTATGAACTTATAGTAGCATGTTCAGGCTGACAGTAGATCCTTCTCGAGTGGGTGCGACTCCTGGTCAATCTGCCAGAAGAATCTGAGCAAAGTAGTTGGAACTCTGGTCCTTGTACTCCATTGTCATTTCTCTGCATGACATTTGAAACCAAGTTGGTTGGTTTGGAAGGATGAAAACTCTTGAAAAACACCAAAAACATAGCATTAAAAATTACCAGACGTATGTTTCAAACTAGATAGCTGGTTTGGAAGGATGAAAGTAGGTGAAAACACCAAAATATAGCGTTAAAAATGACCAGATATATCATCCAAACTAGATGGACATTCTACGAATTAAGCATTCACACATATATTCACAACTGAACATAAATGCAAATGTCATGGCAAGTTCTTAGGTAGAATGACAACTAATTAAGTAACACAAGGAAACCTCACGATCCAGCCTTGCTGGGCATCAGATTGTCAGTGTTGGATCCTCTATGAGCTGTTTGCATGACCCGTGCGAGCGCTCCAAAAGAATAGAATCTATGAGTTCGTGTTGGAGGATTAAACCAATAACGTGAGAATAAATAAAGGGAATAAAAGCAAGAAGCTAATGAGGTGGATAGGACCTACGAGATGAAGGGTGCAAATGAAATGGCAATAGCATCCAGGATATTGAGAAACATCCTGAAGATTTTGTAGCTTACGAGTAACAAAAATATAGCAAACGGGCAAGAGAAATTACCGCTGCACGGCGAGGACGGGTGGGACGGGCAAGTGGGCGGCAGCTCTGTATTTTGGGGTCAGCAACGAATGATTCAGTGAACCAGCCTCGGTATGGTAGACGACGGCGTTGGCGAAGCAGATCCGGTGCCGTGAGGGAGTCAGTGAAATAGTTCCAGTAAAGAGCGCCTAAAGTGGAACTCCGGTGTGGAAGAGAGGGTCGGCGGTGAAGCAGCAAGAGGAAGGTCGAGGTTGGAGGGGTGCGGGCGAGGAAGAGACGATGGGGGAGATATAAGTGGGATGAAGCACATTTACCACCTATACCTCTCTATTATTGAAGTACTGCCACGGTCCTTGTTTCCGGAGCAGGGATAGAAGAGGAATTTTGTATTTGCAAAAAGCGGGGCGGGATATTTGAATAGATGCGCGGGATATTTGAATAGATGTGCGCGTGATGTTTCGGCGCCATGCGGAAATTTTGAGGTTGAAGCTTCCGACGTACGCTACTCCGATGCGCCCTCTCTCATGTATTGGCCCCGTCTAGACCCACACGCCAGCGACGGTATGCTTACCAACATATAAATGAGTTTCCACACATTTGTCGAAATTGATAAACAATATATTTTGAAGGCTTTCATACAAGATGACTAAGGTCACGGTCATATCTCTGTTATAGTTTATAATAACGTGTCCATATCTGGTAGATACCTGCATCTTGGCATTTCAAAAGAAGATTCTGGATTTGATGGACAATGCCCAACTTTCATGAATTTCCAAACTTTCTAGCTAAATCTATGCAATAAAATGACCTTTTGACAATATGAAGTAAATATGTCTAATTTTGAACTAGAACATGTGTGATATACCTTGCTCTTGACTTTTTAAAATAATTCAAAGATATCAAGTAATCAAATATTGGAGAACCACCGAGAGTTTTGGAAAATTCAACTTTTTGATATGAATGGTAATAACACCTAATTTCAGCCATTTAAAAAAACAAAGAAACAAAATATAAAAAGAAATGCATCCATTATTTTCTCTATCCGTGTCTCACTATGTGCACTAGCTAGTTTCCATGGAAAAATATAATCTTGAAATTTGATAATTTCTAAGAAAAAATGTATCACTATATATATGGAGTACCATGTAAGAATATGCATGGCTTTCAAACCAGATGACCAAGGTCATGGCCATATATTTTCTATACTTTATAATAACCTATCCATATTTGTTATGGTGTGTATTGGCATTTAAAATATTATTTACAAGGGAAGCTTCCATATTGGAAGTTATTTCAATTTTCTAATGCACAACAATGGCTTTAGTCATGAAGCTACTACAAAACATGGCTTTAAATCCCACTGCCCCGGTTTTCACTCAAATTATATATAGCCTAGGGTTAATTAAGTTTAGGGTTCGGGGTTTTATTTTGGGTTGAGGGTGTAAGGGTTCATGGTTTATGGTTTAGGATTTTAGGGTTTAGGCTTTTAGGGTTTAGTCATTTAGGGTTTAGGGTTGTTCAAGGTTTTAGGGTTTATGATAGTTTAGGTTTTAAGGTTTAGGAAATTTTCAATAATAATGTTCAAGCTTTATATATATGGTTATATTCATGGAATAGAATGGCGTCATCGCAATTTAATAAAAGTATTTCAAAATTTGATCTATAAGTGCATTATACCTCCTTGGTAAGGGTTTAGGGTTCTAGGGTTAGGAAGTTAGAGTTCTAGGGTTAGGAGGTTATTAGGGTTTACGGTTAAGGGTTTATGATTTTCAATAATGTTCAAGCTTTATGCTTATATTCATGTAATAGAATGGCGTTACCACAATTTAACAAAAGTATCTCAAATTTTGATCTATAAGTGCACAGTACCTGCTGGTTTAGGGTTTATGGGTCGATGATTTAGGGTTTCATGGATTAGGTTTTATGGGTTGTTTAGGGTTTAGGGATTAGCGGTTTTTCAATAATGCTCAAAGATTTATACTTATATTCGTCGAATAGAATGGTGTGACCTGCTTTAATGAAAGTATCACAAATGTTGATCTATAAGTGCATGATACCTGCTTGGTTAGGGTTTTACAGTTTAGGATTTATCATTGTACAGGGTTTAGAGTTTAGCGAATTTAGAATAATGCTCAAGCTTTATTGTTATATTTGTCGAATAGAATGACATTACCTAATTTCATGAAAGTATCTCAAATTTTGATATATAAAGTGCATGATACCTGCTTGGTTAGTGTTTATGGGTTGAGGGTTTGGGGTTTTAGGGTTTAGGTTTTAGGGGTTGTTTAGGGTTTAGGGTTTAGGGAATTTTCGATAATGCTCAAGATTTATGCTTATATTCGTCGAATAGAATGGCGTTAGCAAATTAAATGAAAGTATATCAAATTTTGATCTATAAGTGCATGCTACGTGCTTGGTAAGGGTTTAGGGTTGTGGGTTTTGGGTTTTAGGAATTTTCGATAATGTTCAAGTTGCTTTATGCTTATATTCGTTGAATAGAATGGCATTGCATCAATTTATTGAAAGTATCTCAAATTTTGATGTATAAGTGCACAATACCTGCTTTGTTTAGGGTTTATGGGTCAAGGGTTTAGGGTAATAGGTTTTTACGGTTTAGTTTATGGGTTGTTTAGGGTTTAGCGAATTTTCAATAATGCTCAATATATATGCTTATACTCGTAGAACATAATGGGTGTTAGCTGATTTAATGAAAGTATCTCAAATTTTGATCAATGTGTGCATGACACATGCCTGGTTAGGGTTTATGGCTGAAGGTTTAGGGCTTTAGGGTTTAAGTTTTAGGGGTTGTTTAGGGTTTAGGGAAATTTTTATATTACTTAAGATTTATGCTTATATTCGTCAAATGGAATGGCGTTACCCAATTTAATGAAATTATCTTAAATTCTGATCTATAAGTACATGCTATGTGCTTGGTGAGAGTTAAGGTTTAGGGTTATAGGTTTTAGGGGCTTAGGATTTGGGTTTTACAGGTTTCGGTTTTCGGGAATTTTTAATAATGTTCAAACTTTATTGTTATATTCGTGTAATAGAATGGCGTTACCGCAATTTAATGAAAGATCAAATCTCAAATTTTGATCTATAAGTCCACGATGCATGCTTGGTTAGGGTTTATATGGGTCGAGGGTTTAGGGTTTTATGGTTTTACGGTTTAGGTTTTATGGACTGAATAGGGTTTAGGGGGGTTTATCAAATTTTCAATAATACTCGAGCTTTATGCTTATATTCGTTGTATAGAATATGGCGTTACCTAACTCAATGAAAGTGTCTCAAAATTTGTTCTATAAGTGCATGATACCTGATTGGTTAGGATTTATGGGTTGAGGGTTTGGGGTTTTAGGTTTAGGTTTTATTAGGTGTTGTTTAGGGTATTTTCGATAATGCTCAAGATTTATGCTTATATTCATCGAATAGAATAGAGTTACCAGTTTAATGAAAATATATCAATTTTTGATCGATAAGTGCATGCTACGTGCGGTGTTGATGGTTTAGGGTTTTAGGGTTTAGGGCATTTCCAATAATGTTCAAACTTTATTGTTATATTCGTGGAATAGAATAGAGTTAGCGCAATTTAATGAAAGATCGAATCTCAGATTTTGATCTATAAGTCCACGATACCAGCTTGGTTAGGGTTTATATGGGTCGATGATTTAGCGTTTTAGGGTTTTACGGTTTAGATTTTGTGGACTGAATAGAGTTTAGGGGGTTTATCGAATTTTCAATAATACTCAAGCTTTATGCTTATATTCATCGAATAGAATATATATGGCGTTACCTAACTCATTGAAAGTATCTCCAAATTTGATTTATAAGTGCATGATACATGTTCTGTTATGGTTTATGGGTTGAGGGTTTGGGGTTTTAGGTTTAGGTTTTATTAGGGGTTGTTTAGGGTTTAGGGTATTTTTGATAGTGCTCAAGATTTATGCTTATATTCATCGAATAGAATGGAGTTACCAGTTTAATGAAAATATATCAACTTTTGATCGATAAGTGCATGCTACATGTTTGGTAAGGATTTTGGCTTTAATTAGTGTTTAATTTTTAGGGTTTTGGGAATTTTAAATAATGTTCAAGCTTTATGCTTATATTCGTGAAATAGAATGGCGTTACCGCAATTTAATGAAAGTATCTCAAATTTTGATATATAAGTGCACGATACCTGCTTGATTAGGGTTTATGGGCCGAGGGTTTAGGGTTTTACATTTTAGTTTTATGGGTTGTTTCCAGTTTTGGGTTCAGAGAATTTTTGGTAATGCTTATATTCGTCTAATAGAATGGCGTTACCTGATTTAACTAAAGTATCTCAATTTTTGATCTATAGTTGCGTGATACCTGCTTGGTCAGGGTTTAGGGGTTTAGATTTTATGGTTTAGGATTCCGTGAATTCTCAATAATATTTTCAAACTTTATGGTTATATATATTCATGGAACAGAATGGTGTTACCGCAATTTAATGAAAGTATCTCAAAAATTGATCTACAAGTCGATGATATCCTGCTCGATCATATTTCTTGTTAAATAAAATTGAATGTACCCGGGTACTAAAACAAGGGAGAAACAGGAAGAGTTCCTTGAGATTTAGGCGTTGTTTTGTTGGGCTCGAATTCTGGCTTTTGATTTATGTCTTATAAAGCTATGAACATGGTTTTGTCTTTGTTTTTTTAGCTTTTACTCGGACATAGTGGAATGATAGTATAAGCCAGGTTGGATGGTTTTAACGATTTTATCTCGGTTTAGCGAAAAATGTTCGAATTTTGAACAACAAGCGATGGGAATCTCTACTTCCTGTAATCCTAGCTTACTGGCATGTGGGTCACTTGGATAGTGGGTCCAAAAAGTCGGTGTAGGTCAGAGTGGGCGGGCAGGTAAATATTGAAGAAGGGTTGTGCAACGTGGATGGGGTAATGCACTTGGGAGAACGCAAATTTACCACCTATATCCCTCTGTTATTGCAGTGCTCCCTCGGATTCTTGTTTTCGGAGCAGGGATAGAAGAGGAATTTTGCATTCTAGAAAGAGGTGAAGCATGTTTGAATGGATGCGCGGGATATTTTAATGGACGGGTGAGATATTTGGGCGCCGTACCAAATTTTGAGGTCGAAGCTTCTAGCATACCCTACTCCCGCGTGGGGCCTCTCATACGCACTGTCACCGTCTAGGCCCACACGCCAGCGAGAGTTGCTTCCCAGCATTTAAACGAGTTTCTAGGCATTTGCTAAAATTTTCGAACAGTTTAAGGCTTTCAAGAGGATGACCATCGTCCAAAAAAAGGTGACCAAGGTCATGGAAATAGTTTATGATGACGTGTCCGTATTTGGTAGATCGGTGCATCTTTGCAAATCAACCCATATGTCTGCTTCCAAATTTGAAGTTTGTTTTTGAATTTCGAAGTAACAACAATGTGTTTTGTTGTGAAGCAACTAGAAAGATGATGGCTCAAAATGCCACCGCCCCTTTTTTCACACAATGTATAACGCCCTTTCAAGCTTTCAGGATAAATTTGTGCAATAAAATAATTTTTGGGACTAGATGTTTTTTTGGGTCTGGATGTTTGAATGGATGGGCGAGATGTTTGAATGGGTGGGCGAGATATTTCGGCGCTTTGCCAAAACTTTGAAGTTGAAGCTTCTAAGGTACGCTACTCCTACTTGGGATGTTGTCCCCGTCAGATAGACCCACAGTCCTATATGCTTTCCAGCATTTAAGGAGTTTATAGACATCTGCCGAAATTAATGAACATTAATTCAAGGCTTTCAAACAAGAGGAGCAAGGTCACAACCATAGTTTATGTACCTTTTTCATCTTTTGTACTACTCCGTACATTGAAGCATCTTCGCCAACCAAGCTTACAAACCTGGCCATATTTGGTAGATCGGTGCATCTTGGCATTTCAAGCAACTGTTTACAAAGGAGATTCCAGATTTGACGGATAATGCCCTACTTTCATGAGTTTCCAAACTTCCTAGATGAAGATGCTGAAATTAAATAACTTTTTGACGATTGAAAGTAATTATATTTATGTACTACAAAGTGTGTGATATAGCTTTCTCTTGACTTTTTAAAAATA
This sequence comes from Avena eriantha, assembly GCA_910589775.1. Classification (NCBI taxonomy): domain Eukaryota; kingdom Viridiplantae; phylum Streptophyta; class Magnoliopsida; order Poales; family Poaceae; genus Avena; species Avena eriantha. The sequence goes on along the minus strand of OU342745.1, from coordinate 34,668,914 downwards.
GTTTAAAGGTACCAAATTAGTCAAATATTGGAGAACCACTGAGAGTTTTGCAAGATTTCAATTTTTTTGATATGAATAGTAATGACACCAAATTTGGGCCAGTCTTTTTAAAAAAATAAAGAAACAAAATATAAAACGAAATACACCATTCGTTTCTCCGTTGGTGTCTCACTATGTGCATTGGCTAGTTTCTATGAAAATATATAAAATTTGATAACTCTTGAAAAACTCGTTTCACAATATGGCGTACCATGTTTGAACATTCATGGCTTTCAAAAACTAGATGACCAATGTCAAGGCCATATGTGTTACCATACTTTATGATAATGTAACCATGTTTGGTAGATTGGTGCGTATTGGTATTTCAACATTGTTTAGAAAAAGAGCTTCCATATTTGGAGTTATTTTAAAAGCTCCAATCGATAATAATGGCTTTAATTTTGTCATATGATATATGGCGTACCATGTATGAATTTACATGGCTTTCAAACCAGGTGACCAAGGTCATGGCCACACCTTTGCTATAGTTTATAACAACACATTTGTATTTGGTAGATTGGTCCGTATTATTGGCATTTAAAATATTATTTACAAAGGAAGCTTTTGAATTAGAAGATATTTTCAATTTTTCAAGCGACGACAATGGCTTTTGTCATGAAGAAACTAAAAATAAGTATGGCTCAAAATCCCATTGCCCTAGTTTCTACACAAGATATATATAGCCTGGGGTTTAGGGTTCGTGTTTTTTGGGTTGAGGGTTTAGGGGTTTAGGGTTTATGGTATATGATTTAGGATTTTAGGGATTAGGGCTTAGGAATTTAAGCTTGGTATTTACGGTTTATGGTTTTCTAGGTTTTAGGGTTTATAAATTTTCAATAATAATGTTCAAGCTTATATATATATGCTTATATATTCGTGGAATAGACTCGTGTTATCGCACTTTAATGAAAGTATCTCGGATTTTGATCTATAAGTGCATCATACCTGCTTGGTAAGGGGTTGAGGGTTTAGGTATTTTATGGTTTTGGGGGTTTAGGTGTTTAGGGTTTAGGTTTTTTGGGAATTTTCGATAATGTTCAAGCTGCTTTATATATGCTTATACTCATGGAATTGAATAGCGTTAGCACAATCTGAGGAATGTTTATCTGAAATTTTGATCCACAAGTGCATATGATACCTCATTTACCAATGTCGTTTAGGCGGGGTTGAGGGTTTAGGGTTTTAGGGTTTAGGGCATTTCAGTAATCTTCAAACTTTATTGTTATATTCGTGTAATAGAATGGCGTTACTGCAATTTAATGAAAGATCGATTCTCAAATTTTGATCTATAAGTCCACGATACATGCTTGGTTAGGGTTTATATGGGTCGAGGGTTTAGGGTTTTATGGGTTTACGGTTTAAGTTTTATGGACTAAATAGGGTTTAGGGGGTTTATCGAAATTTCAATAATACTCGAGCTTTATGCTTATATTCGTGGAATAGAATATGGCGTTACCTAACTCAATGAAAGTATCTCAAAATTTGTTCTATAAGTGCATGATACCTTATTGGTTAGGATTTATGGGTTGAGGGTTTGGGGTTTTAAGTTTAAGTTTTATTAGGGGTTGTTTAGGATATTTTCGATAATGCTCAAGATTTATGCTTATATTCATCGAATAGAATGGAGTTACCAGTTTAATGAAAATATATCAATTTTTGATCGATAAGTGCATGCTACATGCGGTGTTGAGGGTTTAGGGTTTTAGGGTTTAGGGCATTTCCAATAATTTTCAAACTTTATTGTTATATTCATGGAATAGAATGGCGTTACCGCAATTTAATGAAAGATCGAATCTCATATTTTGATCTATAAGTCCATGATACCTGCTTGGTTAGGGTTTATATGGGTCGAGGGTTTAGGGTTTTACGGTTTTACGGTTTAGGTTTTATGGACTGAATAGAGTTTAGGGGGTTTATCAAATTTTGAATAATACTCAAGCTTTATGCTTATATTCGTCGAATAGAATATATATGGTGTTACCTAACTCATTGAAAGTATGTCCAAATTTGATTTATAAGTGCATGATACTTGTTCTATTATGGTTTATGGGTTGAGGGTTTGGGGTTTTAGGTTTAGGTTTTTTTAGGGGTTGTTTAGGGTTTAGGGTATTTTCGATAATGCTCAAGATTTATGCTTATATTCATCGAATAGAATGAAGTTACCAGTTTAATGAAAATATATCAACTTCGGATCGATAAATGCATGCTATGTGCTTGGTAAGGATTTTGGGTTTAATTAGTGTTTAAATTTTAGGGTTTCGGGAATTTTAAATAATGTTCAAGATTTATGCTAATATTCGTGGAATAGAATGGCGTTACCACAATTTAATGAAAGTATCTCAAATTTTGATATATAAGTGCACAATACCTGCTTGATTAGGGTTTATGGGCCGAGGGTTTAGAGTTTTACATTTTAGTTTTATGGGTTGTTTCCGGTTTTGGGTTCAGAGAATTTTTCGTAATGCTCATGATTTATGCTTATATTCGTCTAATAGAATGGTGTTACCTGATTTAACGAAAGTATCTCAATTTTTGATCTATAGTTGCGCGATACCTTCTTGGTCAAGGTTTAGGGGTTTAGATTTTCTGGTTTAGGATTCCGTGAATTCTCAATAATATTTTCAAACTTTATGGTTATATATATTCGTGCAACAGAATGGTGTTACCACAATTTAATGAAAGTATCTCAAAAAATGATCTACATGTCGATGATATCTTGCTTGGTCATATTTCTTGTTAAATAAAATTGAATGTACCTAGGTACTAAAACAAGGGAGAAACAGGAAGAGTTCCTTGAGATTTGGGCGCTGTTTGGTTGGGCTCGAATTCTGGCTTTTGATTTTTGGCTTATAAAGCTACGAACGTGTTTTTGGCTTTTTTTTAGCTTTTACTCTGACATAGTGGAATGATAGTATAAGCCAGGTTGGATGATTTTAACGATTTTATCTCGGTTGAGCAAAAAATGTTCGAATTTTGAACAACAAGCGATGGGAATCTCTACTTCCCATAATTCTGGCTCACTGACATGTGGGTCACTTGCATAGTGGGTCCAAAAAGTTGGTATAGGTCAGAGTGGGTGGGTAGGTAAATATTGAAGAGGGGTTCGGAAATATGGATGGGGTGATGCACTTGGGAGAACGCAAATTTACCACCTATATCCCTCTGTTATTGCAGTGCTCCCTCGGATTCTTGTTTCTGGAGCAGGGATAGAAGATGAATTTTGTATTCTAGAAAGAGGTGAAGCATGTTTGAATGGATGCGTGGGATATTTTAATGGATGGGTGCGATGTTTGGGCGCCATACCAAATTTTGAGGTCAAAGCTTCTAGCATACACAACTCCGGCGTGGGGCCTCTCAAACGCACTGTCACCGTCTAGGCCCACACGTCAGCGAGAGTTGCTTTCGAGCATTTAATCGAGTTTCTAGGAATTTGCTGAAATTTTTGAACAATTTAAGGCTTTCAAGAAGATGACCATCGTCTAAAAAAAGGTGACCAAGGTCATGGAAATAGTTTATGATGACGTGTCCGTATTTGGTAGATCGGTTCATCTTTGCAAATCAACCAATATGTTTGCTTCCAAATTTGAAGTTTGTTTTTGAATTTCCAAGTAACAACAATGTGTTTTATTGTGAAGCAACTACAAATATGATGGCTCAAAATGCCATCGCTCCCTTTTTTCACACAATGTATAACGCCATGTCATGCTTCCAGGCTAAATTTGTGCAATAAATTTTTTTTTGGGCTAGATGTTTGAATGGGTGGGCGGGATATTTCGGCGCTCTACCGAAACTTTGAAGCTAAAGCTTCTAAGGTACGCTACTCCCACTTGGGATGTTGTCCCCGTCAGATAGACCCACAGGTCTGTATGCTTTCCTTCATTTAATGAGTTTATAGACATCTGCCGAAATTAATGAACATTAATTCAAGGCTTTTAAACAAGAGGAGCAAGGTCACATCCATAGTTTATGTACCTTTTTCATCTTTTGTACTACTCCGTACATTGAAGCATCTTCGCCAACCAAGCTTACAAACCTGGCCATATTTGGTAGATCGGTGCATCTTGGCATTTCAAGCAACTATTTACAAAGGAGATTCCAGATTTGACGGATAATGCCCTACTTTCATGAGTTTCCAAACTTCCTAGATGAAGATGCTGAAATTAAATAACTTTTTGACGATTGAAAGTAATTATATTTATGTACTACAAAGTGTGTGATATAGCTTTCTCTTGACTTTTTAAAAATAGTTTAAAGGTACCAAATTAGTCAAATATTGGAGAACCACTGAGAGTTTTGCAAGATTTCAATTTTTTTGATATGAATAGTAATGACACCAAATTTGGGCCAGTCTTTTAAAAAAATAAAGAAACAAAATATAAAACGAAATACACCATTCTTTTCTCCGTTGGTGTCTCACTATGTGCATTGGCTAGTTTCTATGAAAATATATAAAATTTGATAACTCTTGAAAAACTCGTTTCACAATATGGCGTACCATGTTTGAACATTCATGGCTTTCAAAAACTAGATGACCAATGTCAAGGCCATATGTGTTACCATACTTTATGATAATGTAACCATGTTTGGTAGATTGGTGCGTATTGGTATTTCAACATTGTTTAGAAAAAGAGCTTCCATATTTGGAGTTATTTTAAAAGCTCTAATCGATAATAATGGCTTTAATTTTGTCATATGATATATGGCGTACCATGTATGAATTTACATGGCTTTCAAACCAGGTGACCAAGGTCATGGCCACACCTTTGCTATAGTTTATAACAACACATTTGTATTTGGTAGATTGGTCCGTATTATTGGCATTTAAAATATTATTTACAAAGGAAGCTTTTGAATTAGAAGATATTTTCAATTTTTCAAGCGACGACAATGGCTTTTGTCATGAAGAAACTAAAAATAAGTATGGCTCAAAATCCCATTGCCCTAGTTTCTACACAAGATATATATAGCCTGGGGTTTAGGGTTCGTGTTTTTTGGGTTGAGGGTTTAGGGGTTTAGGGTTTATGGTATATGATTTAGGATTTTAGGGATTAGGGCTTAGGAATTTAAGCTTGGTATTTACGGTTTAGGGTTTTCTAGGTTTTAGGGTTTATAAATTTTCAATAATAATGTTCAAGCTTATATATATATGCTTATATATTCGTGGAATAGACTCGTGTTATCGCACTTTAATGAAAGTATCTCGGATTTTGATCTATAAGTGCATCATACCTGCTTGGTAAGGGGTTGATATGGTTTTGGGGGTTTAGGTGTTTAGGGTTTAGGTTTTTTGGGAATTTTCGATAATGTTCAAGCTGCTTTATATATGCTTATACTCATGGAATTGAATAGCGTTAGCACAATCTGAGGAATGTTTATCTGAAATTTTGATCCACAAGTGCATATGATACCTCATTTACCAATGTCGTTTAGGCGGGGTTGAGGGTTTAGGGTTTTAGGGTTTAGGGCATTTCAGTAATCTTCAAACTTTATTGTTATATTCGTGTAATAGAATGGCGTTACTGCAATTTAATGAAAGATCGATTCTCAAATTTTGATCTATAAGTCCACGATACATGCTTGGTTAGGGTTTATATGGGTCGAGGGTTTAGGGTTTTATGGGTTTACGGTTTAAGTTTTATGGACTAAATAGGGTTTAGGGGGTTTATCGAAATTTCAATAATACTCGAGCTTTATGCTTATATTCGTGGAATAGAATATGGCGTTACCTAACTCAATGAAAGTATCTCAAAATTTGTTCTATAAGTGCATGATACCTTATTGGTTAGGATTTATGGGTTGAGGGTTTGGGGTTTTAAGTTTAAGTTTTATTAGGGGTTGTTTAGGATATTTTCGATAATGCTCAAGATTTATGCTTATATTCATCGAATAGAATGGAGTTACCAGTTTAATGAAAATATATCAATTTTTGATCGATAAGTGCATGCTACATGCGGTGTTGAGGGTTTAGGGTTTTAGGGTTTAGGGCATTTCCAATAATTTTCAAACTTTATTGTTATATTCATGGAATAGAATGGCGTTACCGCAATTTAATGAAAGATCGAATCTCATATTTTGATCTATAAGTCCATGATACCTGCTTGGTTAGGGTTTATATGGGTCGAGGGTTTAGGGTTTTACGGTTTTACGGTTTAGGTTTTATGGACTGAATAGAGTTTAGGGGGTTTATCAAATTTTGAATAATACTCAAGCTTTATGCTTATATTCGTCGAATAGAATATATATGGTGTTACCTAACTCATTGAAAGTATGTCCAAATTTGATTTATAAGTGCATGATACTTGTTCTATTATGGTTTATGGGTTGAGGGTTTGGGGTTTTAGGTTTAGGTTTTTTTAGGGGTTGTTTAGGGTTTAGGGTATTTTCGATAATGCTCAAGATTTATGCTTATATTCATCGAATAGAATGAAGTTACCAGTTTAATGAAAATATATCAACTTCGGATCGATAAATGCATGCTATGTGCTTGGTAAGGATTTTGGGTTTAATTAGTGTTTAAATTTTAGGGTTTCGGGAATTTTAAATAATGTTCAAGATTTATGCTAATATTCGTGGAATAGAATGGCGTTACCACAATTTAATGAAAGTATCTCAAATTTTGATATATAAGTGCACAATACCTGCTTGATTAGGGTTTATGGGCCGAGGGTTTAGAGTTTTACATTTTAGTTTTATGGGTTGTTTCCGGTTTTGGGTTCAGAGAATTTTTCGTAATGCTCATGATTTATGCTTATATTCGTCTAATAGAATGGTGTTACCTGATTTAACGAAAGTATCTCAATTTTTGATCTATAGTTGCGCGATACCTTCTTGGTCAAGGTTTAGGGGTTTAGATTTTCTGGTTTAGGATTCCGTGAATTCTCAATAATATTTTCAAACTTTATGGTTATATATATTCGTGCAACAGAATGGTGTTACCACAATTTAATGAAAGTATCTCAAAAAATGATCTACATGTCGATGATATCTTGCTTGGTCATATTTCTTGTTAAATAAAATTGAATGTACCTAGGTACTAAAACAAGGGAGAAACAGGAAGAGTTCCTTGAGATTTGGGCGCTGTTTGGTTGGGCTCGAATTCTGGCTTTTGATTTTTGGCTTATAAAGCTACGAACGTGTTTTTGGCTTTTTTTTAGCTTTTACTCTGACATAGTGGAATGATAGTATAAGCCAGGTTGGATGATTTTAACGATTTTATCTCGGTTGAGCAAAAAATGTTCGAATTTTGAACAACAAGCGATGGGAATCTCTACTTCCCATAATTCTGGCTCACTGACATGTGGGTCACTTGCATAGTGGGTCCAAAAAGTTGGTATAGGTCAGAGTGGGTGGGTAGGTAAATATTGAAGAGGGGTTCGGAAATATGGATGGGGTGATGCACTTGGGAGAACGCAAATTTACCACCTATATCCCTCTGTTATTGCAGTGCTCCCTCGGATTCTTGTTTCTGGAGCAGGGATAGAAGATGAATTTTGTATTCTAGAAAGAGGTGAAGCATGTTTGAATGGATGCGTGGGATATTTTAATGGATGGGTGCGATGTTTGGGCGCCATACCAAATTTTGAGGTCAAAGCTTCTAGCATACACAACTCCGGCGTGGGGCCTCTCAAACGCACTGTCACCGTCTAGGCCCACACGTCAGCGAGAGTTGCTTTCGAGCATTTAATCGAGTTTCTAGGAATTTGCTGAAATTTTTGAACAATTTAAGGCTTTCAAGAAGATGACCATCGTCTAAAAAAAGGTGACCAAGGTCATGGAAATAGTTTATGATGACGTGTCCGTATTTGGTAGATCGGTTCATCTTTGCAAATCAACCAATATGTTTGCTTCCAAATTTGAAGTTTGTTTTTGAATTTCCAAGTAACAACAATGTGTTTTATTGTGAAGCAACTACAAATATGATGGCTCAAAATGCCATCGCTCCCTTTTTTCACACAATGTATAACGCCATGTCATGCTTCCAGGCTAAATTTGTGCAATAAAATTTTTTTTGGGCTAGATGTTTGAATGGGTGGGCGGGATATTTCGGCGCTCTACCGAAACTTTGAAGCTAAAGCTTCTAAGGTACGCTACTCCCACTTGGGATGTTGTCCCCGTCAGATAGACCCACAGGTCTGTATGCTTTCCTTCATTTAATGAGTTTATAGACATCTGCCGAAATTAATGAACATTAATTCAAGGCTTTTAAACAAGAGGAGCAAGGTCACATCCATAGTTTATGTACCTTTTTCATCTTTTGTACTACTCCGTACATTGAAGCATCTTCGCCAACCAAGCTTACAAACCTGGCCATATTTGGTAGATCGGTGCATCTTGGCATTTCAAGCAACTGTTTACAAAGGAGATTCCAGATTTGACGGATAATGCCCTACTTTCATGAGTTTCCAAACTTCCTAGATGAAGATGCTGAAATTAAATAACTTTTTGACGATTGAAAGTAATTATATTTATGTACTACAAAGTGTGTGATATAGCTTTCTCTTGACTTTTTAAAAATAGTTTAAAGGTACCAAATTAGTCAAATATTGGAGAACCACTGAGAGTTTTGCAAGATTTCAATTTTTTTGATATGAATAGTAATGACACCAAATTTGGGCCAGTCTTTTAAAAAAAATAAAGAAACAAAATATAAAACGAAATACACCATTCTTTTCTCCGTTGGTGTCTCACTATGTGCATTGGCTAGTTTCTATGAAAATATATAAAATTTGATAACTCTTGAAAAACTCGTTTCACAATATGGCGTACCATGTTTGAACATTCATGGCTTTCAAAAACTAGATGACCAATGTCAAGGCCATATGTGTTACCATACTTTATGATAATGTAACCATGTTTGGTAGATTGGTGCGTATTGGTATTTCAACATTGTTTAGAAAAAGAGCTTCCATATTTGGAGTTATTTTAAAAGCTCTAATCGATAATAATGGCTTTAATTTTGTCATATGATATATGGCGTACCATGTATGAATTTACATGGCTTTCAAACCAGGTGACCAAGGTCATGGCCACACCTTTGCTATAGTTTATAACAACACATTTGTATTTGGTAGATTGGTCCGTATTATTGGCATTTAAAATATTATTTACAAAGGAAGCTTTTGAATTAGAAGATATTTTCAATTTTTCAAGCGACGACAATGGCTTTTGTCATGAAGAAACTAAAAATAAGTATGGCTCAAAATCCCATTGCCCTAGTTTCTACACAAGATATATATAGCCTGGGGTTTAGGGTTCGTGTTTTTTGGGTTGAGGGTTTAGGGGTTTAGGGTTTATGGTATATGATTTAGGATTTTAGGGATTAGGGCTTAGGAATTTAAGCTTGGTATTTACGGTTTAGGGTTTTCTAGGTTTTAGGGTTTATAAATTTTCAATAATAATGTTCAAGCTTATATATATATGCTTATATATTCGTGGAATAGACTCGTGTTATCGCACTTTAATGAAAGTATCTCGGATTTTGATCTATAAGTGCATCATACCTGCTTGGTAAGGGGTTGATATGGTTTTGGGGGTTTAGGTGTTTAGGGTTTAGGTTTTTTGGGAATTTTCGATAATGTTCAAGCTGCTTTATATATGCTTATACTCATGGAATTGAATAGCGTTAGCACAATCTGAGGAATGTTTATCTGAAATTTTGATCCACAAGTGCATATGATACCTCATTTACCAATGTCGTTTAGGCGGGGTTGAGGGTTTAGGGTTTTAGGGTTTAGGGCATTTCAGTAATCTTCAAACTTTATTGTTATATTCGTGTAATAGAATGGCGTTACTGCAATTTAATGAAAGATCGATTCTCAAATTTTGATCTATAAGTCCACGATACATGCTTGGTTAGGGTTTATATGGGTCGAGGGTTTAGGGTTTTATGGGTTTACGGTTTAAGTTTTATGGACTAAATAGGGTTTAGGGGGTTTATCGAAATTTCAATAATACTCGAGCTTTATGCTTATATTCGTGGAATAGAATATGGCGTTACCTAACTCAATGAAAGTATCTCAAAATTTGTTCTATATACCTTATTGGTTAGGATTTATGGGTTGAGGGTTTGGGGTTTTAAGTTTAAGTTTTATTAGGGGTTGTTTAGGATATTTTCGATAATGCTCAAGATTTATGCTTATATTCATCGAATAGAATGGAGTTACCAGTTTAATGAAAATATATCAATTTTTGATCGATAAGTGCATGCTACATGCGGTGTTGAGGGTTTAGGGTTTTAGGGTTTAGGGCATTTCCAATAATTTTCAAACTTTATTGTTATATTCATGGAATAGAATGGCGTTACCGCAATTTAATGAAAGATCGAATCTCATATTTTGATCTATAAGTCCATGATACCTGCTTGGTTAGGGTTTATATGGGTCGAGGGTTTAGGGTTTTACGGTTTTACGGTTTAGGTTTTATGGACTGAATAGAGTTTAGGGGGTTTATCAAATTTTGAATAATACTCAAGCTTTATGCTTATATTCGTCGAATAGAATATATATGGTGTTACCTAACTCATTGAAAGTATGTCCAAATTTGATTTATAAGTGCATGATACTTGTTCTATTATGGTTTATGGGTTGAGGGTTTGGGGTTTTAGGTTTAGGTTTTTTTAGGGGTTGTTTAGGGTTTAGGGTATTTTCGATAATGCTCAAGATTTATGCTTATATTCATCGAATAGAATGAAGTTACCAGTTTAATGAAAATATATCAACTTCGGATCGATAAATGCATGCTATGTGCTTGGTAAGGATTTTGGGTTTAATTAGTGTTTAAATTTTAGGGTTTCGGGAATTTTAAATAATGTTCAAGATTTATGCTAATATTCGTGGAATAGAATGGCGTTACCACAATTTAATGAAAGTATCTCAAATTTTGATATATAAGTGCACAATACCTGCTTGATTAGGGTTTATGGGCCGAGGGTTTAGAGTTTTACATTTTAGTTTTATGGGTTGTTTCCGGTTTTGGGTTCAGAGAATTTTTCGTAATGCTCATGATTTATGCTTATATTCGTCTAATAGAATGGTGTTACCTGATTTAACGAAAGTATCTCAATTTTTGATCTATAGTTGCGCGATACCTTCTTGGTCAAGGTTTAGGGGTTTAGATTTTCTGGTTTAGGATTCCGTGAATTCTCAATAATATTTTCAAACTTTATGGTTATATATATTCGTGCAACAGAATGGTGTTACCACAATTTAATGAAAGTATCTCAAAAAATGATCTACATGTCGATGATATCTTGCTTGGTCATATTTCTTGTTAAATAAAATTGAATGTACCTAGGTACTAAAACAAGGGAGAAACAGGAAGAGTTCCTTGAGATTTGGGCGCTGTTTGGTTGGGCTCGAATTCTGGCTTTTGATTTTTGGCTTATAAAGCTACGAACGTGTTTTTGGCTTTTTTTAGCTTTTACTCTGACATAGTGGAATGATAGTATAAGCCAGGTTGGATGATTTTAACGATTTTATCTCGGTTGAGCAAAAAATGTTCGAATTTTGAACAACAAGCGATGGGAATCTCTACTTCCCATAATTCTGGCTCACTGACATGTGGGTCACTTGCATAGTGGGTCCAAAAAGTTGGTATAGGTCAGAGTGGGTGGGTAGGTAAATATTGAAGAGGGGTTCGGAAATATGGATGGGGTGATGCACTTGGGAGAACGCAAATTTACCACCTATATCCCTCTGTTATTGCAGTGCTCCCTCGGATTCTTGTTTCTGGAGCAGGGATAGAAGATGAATTTTGTATTCTAGAAAGAGGTGAAGCATGTTTGAATGGATGCGTGGGATATTTTAATGGATGGGTGCGATGTTTGGGCGCCATACCAAATTTTGAGGTCAAAGCTTCTAGCATACACAACTCCGGCGTGGGGCCTCTCAAACGCACTGTCACCGTCTAGGCCCACACGTCAGCGAGAGTTGCTTTCGAGCATTTAATCGAGTTTCTAGGAATTTGCTGAAATTTTTGAACAATTTAAGGCTTTCAAGAAGATGACCATCGTCTAAAAAAAGGTGACCAAGGTCATGGAAATAGTTTATGATGACGTGTCCGTATTTGGTAGATCGGTTCATCTTTGCAAATCAACCAATATGTTTGCTTCCAAATTTGAAGTTTGTTTTTGAATTTCCAAGTAACAACAATGTGTTTTATTGTGAAGCAACTACAAATATGATGGCTCAAAATGCCATCGCTCCCTTTTTTCACACAATGTATAACGCCATGTCATGCTTCCAGGCTAAATTTGTGCAATAAAATTTTTTTTGGGCTAGATGTTTGAATGGGTGGGCGGGATATTTCGGCGCTCTACCGAAATTTTGAAGCTAAAGCTTCTAAGGTACGCTACTCCCACTTGGGATGTTGTCCCCGTCAGATAGACCCACAGGTCTGTATGCTTTCCTTCATTTAATGAGTTTATAGACATCTGCCGAAATTAATGAACATTAATTCAAGGCTTTTAAACAAGAGGAGCAAGGTCACATCCATAGTTTATGTACCTTTTTCATCTTTTGTACTACTCCGTACATTGAAGCATCTTCGCCAACCAAGCTTACAAACCTGGCCATATTTGGTAGATCGGTGCATCTTGGCATTTCAAGCAACTGTTTACAAAGGAGATTCCAGATTTGACGGATAATGCCCTACTTTCATGAGTTTCCAAACTTCCTAGATGAAGATGCTGAAATTAAATAACTTTTTGACGATTGAAAGTAATTATATTTATGTACTACAAAGTGTGTGATATAGCTTTCTCTTGACTTTTTAAAAATAGTTTAAAGGTACCAAATTAGTCAAATATTGGAGAACCACTGAGAGTTTTGCAAGATTTCAATTTTTTTGATATGAATAGTAATGACACCAAATTTGGGCCAGTCTTTTAAAAAAAATAAAGAAACAAAATATAAAACGAAATACACCATTCTTTTCTCCGTTGGTGTCTCACTATGTGCATTGGCTAGTTTCTATGAAAATATATAAAATTTGATAACTCTTGAAAAACTCGTTTCACAATATGGCGTACCATGTTTGAACATTCATGGCTTTCAAAAACTAGATGACCAATGTCAAGGCCATATGTGTTACCATACTTTATGATAATGTAACCATGTTTGGTAGATTGGTGCGTATTGGTATTTCAACATTGTTTAGAAAAAGAGCTTCCATATTTGGAGTTATTTTAAAAGCTCTAATCGATAATAATGGCTTTAATTTTGTCATATGATATATGGCGTACCATGTATGAATTTACATGGCTTTCAAACCAGGTGACCAAGGTCATGGCCACACCTTTGCTATAGTTTATAACAACACATTTGTATTTGGTAGATTGGTCCGTATTATTGGCATTTAAAATATTATTTACAAAGGAAGCTTTTGAATTAGAAGATATTTTCAATTTTTCAAGCGACGACAATGGCTTTTGTCATGAAGAAACTAAAAATAAGTATGGCTCAAAATCCCATTGCCCTAGTTTCTACACAAGATATATATAGCCTGGGGTTTAGGGTTCGTGTTTTTTGGGTTGAGGGTTTAGGGGTTTAGGGTTTATGGTATATGATTTAGGATTTTAGGGATTAGGGCTTAGGAATTTAAGCTTGGTATTTACGGTTTAGGGTTTTCTAGGTTTTAGGGTTTATAAATTTTCAATAATAATGTTCAAGCTTATATATATATGCTTATATATTCGTGGAATAGACTCGTGTTATCGCACTTTAATGAAAGTATCTCGGATTTTGATCTATAAGTGCATCATACCTGCTTGGTAAGGGGTTGATATGGTTTTGGGGGTTTAGGTGTTTAGGGTTTAGGTTTTTTGGGAATTTTCGATAATGTTCAAGCTGCTTTATATATGCTTATACTCATGGAATTGAATAGCGTTAGCACAATCTGAGGAATGTTTATCTGAAATTTTGATCCACAAGTGCATATGATACCTCATTTACCAATGTCGTTTAGGCGGGGTTGAGGGTTTAGGGTTTTAGGGTTTAGGGCATTTCAGTAATCTTCAAACTTTATTGTTATATTCGTGTAATAGAATGGCGTTACTGCAATTTAATGAAAGATCGATTCTCAAATTTTGATCTATAAGTCCACGATACATGCTTGGTTAGGGTTTATATGGGTCGAGGGTTTAGGGTTTTATGGGTTTACGGTTTAAGTTTTATGGACTAAATAGGGTTTAGGGGGTTTATCGAAATTTCAATAATACTCGAGCTTTATGCTTATATTCGTGGAATAGAATATGGCGTTACCTAACTCAATGAAAGTATCTCAAAATTTGTTCTATATACCTTATTGGTTAGGATTTATGGGTTGAGGGTTTGGGGTTTTAAGTTTAAGTTTTATTAGGGGTTGTTTAGGATATTTTCGATAATGCTCAAGATTTATGCTTATATTCATCGAATAGAATGGAGTTACCAGTTTAATGAAAATATATCAATTTTTGATCGATAAGTGCATGCTACATGCGGTGTTGAGGGTTTAGGGTTTTAGGGTTTAGGGCATTTCCAATAATTTTCAAACTTTATTGTTATATTCATGGAATAGAATGGCGTTACCGCAATTTAATGAAAGATCGAATCTCATATTTTGATCTATAAGTCCATGATACCTGCTTGGTTAGGGTTTATATGGGTCGAGGGTTTAGGGTTTTACGGTTTAGGTTTTATGGACTGAATAGAGTTTAGGGGGTTTATCAAATTTTGAATAATACTCAAGCTTTATGCTTATATTCGTCGAATAGAATATATATGGTGTTGCCTAACTCATTGAAAGTATGTCCAAATTTGATTTATAAGTGCATGATACTTGTTCTATTATGGTTTATGGGTTGAGGGTTTGGGGTTTTAGGTTTAGGTTTTTTTAGGGGTTGTTTAGGGTTTAGGGTATTTTCGATAATGCTCAAGATTTATGCTTATATTCATCGAATAGAATGAAGTTACCAGTTTAATGAAAATATATCAACTTCGGATCGATAAATGCATGCTATGTGCTTGGTAAGGATTTTGGGTTTAATTAGTGTTTAAATTTTAGGGTTTCGGGAATTTTAAATAATGTTCAAGATTTATGCTAATATTCGTGGAATAGAATGGCGTTACCACAATTTAATGAAAGTATCTCAAATTTTGATATATAAGTGCACAATACCTGCTTGATTAGGGTTTATGGGCCGAGGGTTTAGAGTTTTACATTTTAGTTTTATGGGTTGTTTCCGGTTTTGGGTTCAGAGAATTTTTCGTAATGCTCATGATTTATGCTTATATTCGTCTAATAGAATGGTGTTACCTGATTTAACGAAAGTATCTCAATTTTTGATCTATAGTTGCGCGATACCTTCTTGGTCAAGGTTTAGGGGTTTAGATTTTCTGGTTTAGGATTCCGTGAATTCTCAATAATATTTTCAAACTTTATGGTTATATATATTCGTGCAACAGAATGGTGTTACCACAATTTAATGAAAGTATCTCAAAAAATGATCTACATGTCGATGATATCTTGCTTGGTCATATTTCTTGTTAAATAAAATTGAATGTACCTAGGTACTAAAACAAGGGAGAAACAGGAAGAGTTCCTTGAGATTTGGGCGCTGTTTGGTTGGGCTCGAATTCTGGCTTTTGATTTTTGGCTTATAAAGCTACGAACGTGTTTTTGGCTTTTTTTAGCTTTTACTCTGACATAGTGGAATGATAGTATAAGCCAGGTTGGATGATTTTAACGATTTTATCTCGGTTGAGCAAAAAATGTTCGAATTTTGAACAACAAGCGATGGGAATCTCTACTTCCCATAATTCTGGCTCACTGACATGTGGGTCACTTGCATAGTGGGTCCAAAAAGTTGGTATAGGTCAGAGTGGGTGGGTAGGTAAATATTGAAGAGGGGTTCGGAAATATGGATGGGGTGATGCACTTGGGAGAACGCAAATTTACCACCTATATCCCTCTGTTATTGCAGTGCTCCCTCGGATTCTTGTTTCTGGAGCAGGGATAGAAGATGAATTTTGTATTCTAGAAAGAGGTGAAGCATGTTTGAATGGATGCGTGGGATATTTTAATGGATGGGTGCGATGTTTGGGCGCCATACCAAATTTTGAGGTCAAAGCTTCTAGCATACACAACTCCGGCGTGGGGCCTCTCAAACGCACTGTCACCGTCTAGGCCCACACGTCAGCGAGAGTTGCTTTCGAGCATTTAATCGAGTTTCTAGGAATTTGCTGAAATTTTTGAACAATTTAAGGCTTTCAAGAAGATGACCATCGTCTAAAAAAAGGTGACCAAGGTCATGGAAATAGTTTATGATGACGTGTCCGTATTTGGTAGATCGGTTCATCTTTGCAAATCAACCAATATGTTTGCTTCCAAATTTGAAGTTTGTTTTTGAATTTCCAAGTAACAACAATGTGTTTTATTGTGAAGCAACTACAAATATGATGGCTCAAAATGCCATCGCTCCCTTTTTTCACACAATGTATAACGCCATGTCATGCTTCCAGGCTAAATTTGTGCAATAAAATTTTTTTTGGGCTAGATGTTTGAATGGGTGGGCGGGATATTTCGGCGCTCTACCGAAATTTTGAAGCTAAAGCTTCTAAGGTACGCTACTCCCACTTGGGATGTTGTCCCCGTCAGATAGACCCACAGGTCTGTATGCTTTCCTTCATTTAATGAGTTTATAGACATCTGCCGAAATTAATGAACATTAATTCAAGGCTTTTAAACAAGAGGAGCAAGGTCACATCCATATTTTATGTACCTTTTTCATCTTTTGTACTACTCCGTATATTGAAGTATCTTTGCCAACCAAGCTTACAAACCTGGCCATATTTGGTAGATCGGTGCATCTTGGCATTTTAAGCAATTGTTTACACATCAGATTCCAGATTTGATGGATAATGCCCTACTTTCATGAGTTTCCAAGCTTCCTAGCTGAAGATGCTGAAATTAAATAACCTTTTGACATAAAGCCATTCATTCACAAAGTGCAATGCTATGTGCATTAGTTTCCATGGTAAAACATAAACTTTTATATTGACAAGGTTTGGATCAATTTTGATCTATGGTGACTGGCAGGTGGGCCACGTATATGGTGGTGCCCAAAGCAGGGTAGGTCAGAATTTCCAAAGTTATCCCTCCGCAATCTGCACCCCTTCGCGCTGTGTATTAACTTCCAGCCTCCACCGCCTAGGCCTCACCCCCTTCCCCACAAAACAGACGCGCTTACAGCCGCTCCTCATCACCAACGTGCGCGAAGAAGCTTTCCCGTCGGTCTTTTTGAGACGCACCGGTGGGCACGTCGATCCCACATTAGTCCTTCTATCTCTAGCTCGATCTAGTTGGCATTTTTATTTCCCTTTCAAATACTCCTACGTAGATTAATTTGTCCTCAATCTGCATGGTCATAGTTTATTCTGCACTGGATCTTTGTTCCTAAATACCTTCGGTGATTTTTGCTATCAATATGTTTGCTGAAACACATAGGTATATATAGTTTTTGTACTTCATCCATATGTTTCATGATTTTCTTTTAATAATAACCAACCTTGTATGCCATAATTAAACAGATGGGCAGATTTTGGATAGAGGTTGCTCCATTAGGCAACGCTAAATGTATCCTTGATGTTCTACGATTTATGGGATTTGTTAGAGCTCATTGTGACAACTCAAAAGTACATTTCCCCTGCTGGTTGTGTGCAAATCATAGGGTGCTGCCTCAAAGTGTAGTGGAAGACCATATTTTTACATTTGGGATGCTTAGCACATATGTTAGATGGGTATTTCATGGTGAACCATATGATCCTCCATCTGAACCGGGGAAGTACATCTTTATCATCAAGATCAAGTAGGAGAAGCAGATGTTGATTAACTAGATCAACTGACAAAGGCAGCTCCTGAGCATCTAGATCAACTTGGAGAAGGGGGAGGAGAGAAAAAGCGCAAGCTGCATGAAACAGGATTCATTTCTGGTACTACCACTATACCAGATGACAAGGTATATCTGTAGAACGACAAATGTTTAGGTTGTGTGTATTCGATGTTTGTCTATAAACGTATCTGTTAATCTAGTAATCGCAGAAGAAGACAACCGAAGAGGACTTTGATGGTAATGACGATGACCTGTTCATTGATGAGCATGTACCTGAGGCTGTGGATCGGGTACACTGCGTCTGGATGGATTTGATGCAGGGCTGCTGATCATCAGGGGTGTACTTTCGGTGCCGTTCATGACCACTAGCCCAGCTGCAAAACTCTTGGGGTGTAGAGCTATCCCATGATTGGTTTGCTACTGTCGTAGTTCTGTAATATGGAGCTACCTTATTATGATTTCTAGGCCTTTGTTAGCAGAACTATAATTGGAAACTATTCCGTATATTAGTATATACGGAGTATATGTGTGCTTGTGTGTGTTTCTAGTCTGAAATTTGAGCTTATCATTTTATCGATTCTTAAACTATTTTTGAGGCCCCAGCAATGGTGCCCTATGCTGCAATTACCGATGTCTTGTCCACTGCTCCGTGAGACGAATCAACAGAAGGATCATAAGCCGGTAACAATTTGATTCGAAGCGGGGCAATTTTCTCTATCCTTGGAGAGGAACCAGGGAGAACTAGTACTGGTACCAAGGGAAGGAGGAGGTTAGCTCAGTCAATTATCTCACCCACTTGATGTGGGACCTGCTTTAACTCACCCTTGATGTGGGTCCCGCTTGAAATAGCTGTAGGCCACCACGTGATAGCTGGGATCAAAAATTTGGGATTCTCTCTTGGCAAAATGTTCCCGCCACTTCCACTTAAAAATACTGTAGAAAAAAGTGTACTGCCCAGCCCTACTACTGCTAATACTACTACTCCCCTGCCCATGCCTTTCTACTGACGACAAGACAAGAAACCATCACTAGCTAGCTCACATCCAGCAAGCAACTGTTGAAACTGGTGCAACCTCCGATTGGGAAGTTCTTGTTCAAATAGGTGGGTGTATTTGCTCACCTCGAAATCCGGCTTTGGTTAATTTGCTTCCGATTGGGCCATTGGGGGTACTATTAGTACTAGGAGTAGTAGTATTCGATATGCTTTGATTGTGAAGTTCTTGCTTATTGCTCACCTTGGAATCACCTAATCAGGATATTTTTCCTCTTCTCTAATCGATTGGGTCATTTGGGTAGGGTGGGGGTGGTGGGGGGGGGGTGGGGGAGGTGGTACTGATTTCGTATGGATTCCTGATCAGGGCATGGTCACCGCTGTTCTGATTTGGGCATTTGGTCGGATTCGATTTCGGTGTTCTTCACTTCTGTAACCTTTAGTTGTTACTCGTAATGTGCAATGGATTTTGCGTCAGATTCTGTATGGAGAACTATGGGTCAGTGGCGCGGACGACCACTACGGATAGGGATGGTCCCGTTAGTTCCCTTAAAAAGTTTCCTAAAAAGGTAATGTAGCAGTATATTCGTTGCGTTCTTCTATTCTTTCCAATGCTGAAAGTGGTTAGCTGCAACTTGGATGTATCACTGTGCTAAAAGTTGTCTATGTCTGCATCCTATTTTTGTGGAAGCCTCTGTGACACCATCTCTTCTTCATTTACTGTAGCACGGTGGTACATACCTGCGAACGTGCGGTGCTCCAGGTGCGGCAAACAGGATGGTACCCCCACATGCCGCAGGATCCGGTGAGTACCACTACTCACCAAAAAACAAGCACAAGCCCACCGACCAGTTGGGAGGGCCCAACTTAAAGAGAAAGGTATTTGTTCTTAATACCCTTATTACCATGGTGCAGACAAATTTAAGTATTACCCGCTTGGTGTGATGCATGCTTATCAGATGATCAGAAACATATGTGTGATTTTATTAATACTGGCACTGTGCTTATGTGAATCCAGATCTGGATCTATCAGACTATCTCATACAGTCGGTATATGACTACTATGTACTGTACTCCCTCGTCCCAAGGCTTAGGCATATACTGTATTTTTTGAAAAGTCAAGCGACGGAAAGTTTGACCAAACTTTACATAGTATTGAACTATTGAGCTTTGTTGCTATTTATGCAGATTGAAGGTGCTGCTGCGGAGGTTGAGGGTGCTGTAGAGGCTAGTAGATTTCTGATGCCCGCACCAAAAGATGACATCCTCTACACAATGAGGAAGCGCCAACACAGTACCCAGGTGGGCAGTGACCTCTCTAAGAAGTGGTTATAATTTGGAAATCCATAATTTCACATATTATGATATTCCATGTTATTTTTATCAGCTAGTAATATATTTTTACGCTCATTAGAAGTTCATAAAAATAAAATCTATTTGCTTTTCAGGCAATGGTTTTTTCTTATATTATTAGATTTACTTGCTCTTAACATAATTTAACCTTTACACTTAATTTCAATCAGTATCACGCACCAGCTGCTCAACCCTTTCTGCTACCCTCCTCTTGTCAAGCTTGTGAATTGAAAGGGGGCCCTTGTATGCCATTCCAAAGGTAGAGGATGAAAAATGGTGCATGGCCACCCTTCGCAAAGGGTACCCATGGTATTAGGTATGGATTCCAAGTAGTCTAGACCGACTTGACGTAAGATCTTGTATCTCACTTTTTTTCGCTGTCGCCTTACTTCTCTATCAATTTTCTCATGAAGGCTGTCCCTTGTGTCGCTTGCCCCATTATAAACAAGATGTTCGGAAATGACAAGTTTCTAACTCTGTATAGAGAGGGCCCTAAAGGCATGTGGCAACTATATGATGTGGATATCTCCTAGACAATGGCCACCACCTATTTGGGTGGCCGAGGTTGGTCCAAGTATGTCCGTGAGAATGGTCTGAAGCAGGGGGACGAGGTAACATTTGATTTTAGCAAGCCTGGGCAGATACTTGGATGCCATCGTACACATGTTGACTGAAGGACCAAGAACAGAGGTAGTACTAATTAATTTGATTATGTACTCATCACAACCTCTAATGATTTTCTTACGACTAACTGTTCTGCACCATTATCTTTACTCATCATATGACCCTGACCACTTTTGCAGTCAGCTTCCCCTTATGTACCACCCAGAAGGGTGCCAGCATCAAGCTATTGGCACCGGCACCAGCACCGGCCCCAGTTCCTGAAATGGCACGTGTTGACCTCAGTAGGAGAAAGAATAGAGGTAGTAACTTAATTCGCTTGTACACTCTCATCTCTGTCTTGGAGTTATTGTTGTATAAGAAGCCATTTTGCTTGTCCACATCTCATATGCCTCTCTGACCACTCTTGTAGTCCCTTATCCACCCCTCAGAAGGTAACCAACACCAAGCTGCTGGCACCCCCAACGGCACTGGCCCTAGTTCCTGCTCCGGAACCTATTGACCTAAGTAGTAAGAATGGAGGTAGTAACTTAATTTGCTTGTATACTCATCATATCCTCTAATCACTTTCTTGTGATTAACTGTTGTATAAGAGACCATTTTGCTTGTACACTTCTCATCTGCCTCTACCATCCCTGCAGTCATCTTAGCTACCCCTTAGAAGGAATCTAGCATCAAGCTACTAGCGTCGGCACTGCTTTTGGGCCTTCTAGCTCCTACACCAGCCCCTCTACAATTAGTGGCACCATCTCCTACACCAACACCCGCCCAGCACAGGCATCGGCACAAGCTCCTTCATCACTCCGGGCAGCACCTTGTCAGACCATATCCTACACATGTGTCATCACAAGGTCACACCGGATTATGTTTGTGAGTATATGGCGGCGGATAAGCTGTTCTGAATGTCTTTTCAAGTTTCACATGATTCAGTGCATCGCTCTTAGTAATTATGTGTCTATCTCTTGCTTTGACTCAGAAATTGCCTAAGAGTGCCACAAAGCAACTCCAGGATAGATGAAAGGGCACAATAGTCTTCACGATGCAGAGCGAAGGATTTCTTATCGAGGGATGCTACGCCATTAACTCGACTGATGGGCGCTTGGCAGCTACTTCTAGGTGGACCAAGTTCCGGAAAGCAGCCAGACTTACTATTGAAAGAACGGTCAAGGTCGATGTATCTCGTTGCCCTGAATGCGGCATGCTGTTCATGAACTTCCTAGCTGTCTAGCTCTTTGGCCGCATGCTATTGTAATTAATTATGTGGTTGTCTTATCTCTACTGATCATATATGGGTGGTAAAACTGTGATAACCTTTTGCTGGATTGGAGCTATGACTAGTACGTACTGGTATGGTATATCTATATCTATATGACGGTTCCCTATATGAGCAAATATTATGACAATGATTGTGTTGTGATCGAGTGTGCTTGGAGAAAAGGGCAAACCGATCATGTGGCATGGTTTTTAGAGCTGAAACAAGAACTGTCTCTCTCTATAGTGATATTGAATTTCAGTGTTTGTATTGCTGAATCGGTCACTTTGAAATTCTTCTGAATTGGTCAAGTGTGCTGAATATGAACTAGGAATCTGTCGATTTTTTATGTCTTATTATTCTGTACTCCTTAATCTTTCAAATGGTATTGAATTTGTCAAAAGTTCTGTCGTTGCTGTTGGCTGCTTGCTCTAGAGCTTTTGCCTTTGTGTCATCGGAACCGTTGGATGCATTTTGGATAGAGATGAGAGGGTAAAGATATACAGCGTGATTTCACCAAGTGAAGTCATTGGATACCAACCCTGTTTTGGAGCGTGTGGTGTGTGTTCATTAGATATTTTTACATGAATATCTGTCAAAGGAATTAACGCTTTTTTTCTCCCTCGAAGAGGTCTATGTTTAAATCTGGCGAGACACATCCTAGTAAAATTTGAGATAGGAGCCCATTGACCATAGCCCCAAAAAATTTAATTTGGCCTTTTTGGCAGTGTCCCCCACCTCTAAAAAAATCAGCCTACCCATGTTTTTAAGAAACTAATCCATTATGTGGCTTTTTATAAATCGAGGTTCCAGTAGCACTGCTCTTTTATTTTAAGAGAGATAACATGGAAACACAATAATATTTTTTAGAAGACTGATACATAAGTTGTAGTACTAATACATGTTTAATGATTCAATTTCTATTAGTATCTTTGGTATTGTGGCAAAACACTCAGTTTATGTCTATTTGATTTGATTTGAAGGTCTTTAGTTCGAATCCACTGTGTGTACATATTTATATATATCTTGGGTTTACATTTTTTTAGAAAGGGTTTAATTTTTAATATCGCATTACGGAGAGGCTGACATCGTGGACCCACCAGCCTGCAGCATCCCTCGAGTTTAATGGTCGGGTTTGAGAAAAAAGTTAAATACTTGTACAGAGAGGCTGGCATTAGGGACCCACCAGCCAGAACATACCAGAGAGGGTGACATGGGGGCCTCAGCAGCAAGACCATACACGGCTGCCACATCGAGCAACGGTGCCAAGGTCAAAACAGCGGACGCGGCCGAAAAATAGTCCATCATACGCAGGTTTGATACACAGAGAGACCGGCATGTGGGACCCAATAGCGTGGCCTTATACAGGTTCTGCCTCAAGCGACGTTGCCAAGTTCGAAATAGGGAGGCGCGAGCAAGAAAAAGTCCAGCATGCACACCTTTCTTCTAATGAGAGGCTCACATGGGGGACTCAGCAGCCTGGAAAAACGGCTGATGCATCGAGCAACGCTATCAAGTTCGAAACACGGAGACGCGACCGAGAGCAAAAATTCCATCATACACACGTTTCTTCTTATGAGTGTATGACATGTGGGGGTGGGGCCCTACATCATGATTAAACGGTAGATGCTGCGAGCAACGCTATCAAGTCCGGAACACAGAGGCGCAACCAAGGGAAAAAATTCTATTATACACACGTTTCTTCTAATGAGAGGATAACATGTGTGGTCCAGGAGTTTGATTAAACGGCTGATGCAGCAAGAAAAGTTATCAAGTTCGGAACACGAAGGCGCGGCATAGGGTAGAAAATCTATCATACACACGTTTCTTCTAATGAGAGGATGACATGTGGGGCTCAGGAGGTTGGTTAAACGGTAGATGCGTCGAGCAGCGCTATTAACTCGGAACGGGGTAGCGCGAGCCAAGGAAAAAAAAATCCATCATACACACGTTTCTTCTAATGAGAGGATGACATGTGGGGCTCAGGAGGTTGGTTAAACGGTAGATGCGTCGATCAGCGCTATCAACTCGGAACGGGGTAGCGCCAGCGAAGGGAAAAAATCCATCATACACACATTTCTTCTAATGAGAGGAAGACATGTGGGTCCCAGCATCGTGATTAAACGGTAGATGCATCGAACGGCTATCAAGTTCGGAACAGGGTAGCGCGAGCCAAGGAAAAAATATCCATCATACACACGTTTCTTCTAATGAGAGGATGACATGTGGGGCTCACGAGGTCAGTTAAACGGTAGATGCGTCGAGCAGCGCTATCAACTCAGAACGGGGTAGCGCCAGCGAAGGAAAAAATTCCATCATACACACGTTTCTAATGAGAGGATGACATGTGGGTCCCAAGAGGTTGATTAGACGGTAGATGCATCGAGCAACGCTATCAACTTCGGAACAGGGTAGCGCGAGCGAAGGAAAAAAAATTCCATCATGCACACGATCCTTGTAATGAGAGGCTGAGATGTGGGACCAAACAGCCTGACTAAACGGTAGACGCCTCGAGTAACGTTATCGAGTTCAAATCAGGGAGGCGCGACCAAAAAGTATGGTCCGCTAGAGACACTGACGTCCAGGACCCACACACCTCAAAAGACTTCGGCGAGTCAACATCGCGCGAGGAAACGAAAATCTTGCTTCTGCCACGCGCTGGCCGAGCTTCCTCCATGTTTTTAGTAGATCTATCGTAGTAGAGGGCCGCGAAACCAAAAAAAGGTTTTCCATCGGCCACGGCGAGCCGAGAATTTGGTCGCGGAAGACGCGCCTTCTACGATGACTGTCGGGCCAATTCGTTGCGGAAGGAAACTTTTCTTGTAGTGTAAATACATATTACAAAATCTGATTTGACCCGAAACACTTTTCGGTTCCCTTTTGATTTCCTCCGAACGACTTCGGAACTTTTCCAGAATGATTCCGGTTCTCTCACAGAACTTTTCCGGTTTCCTTTTCTCTTTTATGGTGATTCCAACTTATAGAGGATCTCTAGCTCATCGTACCCTTAAGTGTATTTCCCCACGGCTCGGGAATGGCACATACATGATCTCCATCAATGATCAATAGCGGGACCAGGATGCCCATAACGACGTCTGTGCATTCCGTGATGATAATGTCGTTTGAACCGTAAATAGTCGTTTCCCATTCCCTTTGCCACTTCATACCTAGTTCACCCGAGATTGATCTATGGTATCTCCATACCTTCGTTCGATCTCGTTACCGATGAACTTGTTTTCTCGTTTCCATGTCGTTGCATTATGTGACCCAGTCACCCTCTTGCAAGCTTCGTTAATGCAACATCACCGAGATGGCCACTAATGTATCTGTCCGTTACATGGATGGGAAAATCCTGGTCTTGATATGTACTCCTCTACACACCCCTTTGGGAAACCTGAGTGGCACCTTTTTGATCACCCAGTCATGGAGTGATACTTGATAACCATCTAAGCTCCCTCTAGAATGGTGATTTGCATTACATCACAGTCTAAGGATCAGGTCACGAGGTTTCCTTAGTTTATCATTAATAGTGAACTTTGTAACTAGATCTCATTAAGATACAACTGGTTGGGTTGTTTGTATATCACATCATTCAACTAATGATGTAGCCTCATTGTCAATTGGCATAAATCCCCATGATCTCGAAACCCTAGATCATCCTCATGACCAATGAACTAGTTCGCTAGAGGTAACTAGAGACTTGGTATGTTTACATACCACACGTGTATCAATGTTTCGTATTAATACAGTTATAGCACAGTATGAAACTATTATGAACTAATGGAGATATGACAATAAAAACGTATGTATGTTTTGCCTCTAGGACATATCTCCTTCAGGCACTATATATAGGCCAGCCACATAACAAGGGGTAGTTTGGGGCATAAAACTAGGGTTTGAATGGACTAGAGGAGTACATGGGCCAAGGGCCCAGCTGTTGGCACGTAGGCCCATTCACTTAGGCCGGAGACTCCGGGGTGCTAGGGTCGGAGACTCCGAGGGTGGCCGAAGACTCTGGGGTCATCGTCGCTCTCCGGGGTACACTAGTAGGGAAAGGCTCACCGCCGGCGCACCAAAGTCATCTACCACCGGCGAGTTCCGGTTCGCCGGTGACCTTCTCACCGATGGTAATGCATTACAGTCGGCGAACTACACCATTCGCCGGCGATAACTGAGCATACCACCAGCGAGTAGCCCCATCGTCGGGGGTAATGTTCCCTAACATTGGCACACATCTCCTTGCCAGGGGTAATACAATTTGTTTGCCATGACTATTATGTATCAGAGCAAGAAAAATAATAAATAGACAGAATACATAGATGAATATAGGAATACACAGTATATAGGATAATGATAGCAAAATACATATTAACACAAGAAACAGTAGTAGTATCCACCAAATGTTCAATATAGCTAGGACATTGGTTCATATAGCATTATCTAGAGTTCACTCATCTTCACCCTCGAAGAGTCAGAAGGAAAGCAAGTGAAATAGATGATTCCATAAGTATAACTAAGCAAAAACTTGAACTCCCGTCCCTCTTACATGTCGCCGTACAAGATGGGGAATCTGTTCCATCCAGGACCACTAAAATATGTTTGAGCCTCCTCGTTGGTGACCCTAACCTGGTACATCCTATCGGGATGATTATGATGCGTCTGTTGGGTTCGCAGCATAGAAAACAAAAAAATTCCTATGATGGGAACTATACGCCAAGACCTATCTACTAGATACAAGCAACAGGTGGATATACATCCATAGAGAATTTACCCTCGAAGACAACAAAGCTTTGTTAACGAGTTGGAACTCGTGGATGATGTAGTCGTACACTTGCTGATCTCAAGATTGTGATGAAGTCCAGCAGGTCTGGCTCCAACACGTCCATCAGATCCAGCTCCAGCAAGTCCATCACCACCAAGTCCAGCACCGCAAAGCAGTGGTGCATCCGTGATCGCACACACGTCCGGTACCCCAACAACCTTCGTCCCTCGCTCCAGCAAAGCAGCGGAAGCAGCAACTCCTTTCCAGATAAAGCCACCGGGAACATGTATCTCACTAATCCGAGACCATGGGGAATAACTAGAGGGGGAGAGAGATCCTTCACGAGGAGGTGTGTGTTGTGAGAAGGAGAGGGGGGCCTTTTATAGGGAAGAGGGGGCACCCAAGGGCCATGGCGTGGCAGCCATGGTGGTGCCCCCACCTCTTCCATCATTCATGTGGTGGATGCTCCACTCACATAAATATGCCTCCACTCACACTTCCACTCACATGCATTAAATTTCCACCAAATTTAATGCAAGCTCTCATTAAATAAAACTATTTTATTTATTTTATTCAGAAGTTTGTTAATTACTTTAATTAACAAAACAAAAATTTCACATAAAACCCCCTGCAACATTTCAATATTACATGCAGAACCAATTTCAGCAATTTCACCCGAAACAATTCCGGGTTTCCATCGAAATGACTCCAGTGCTTTCTTAAATCTTTATCTGAAACATATTTGCTCCAAATGGTGTCGGTATCCCTTAAGTGTGTCACCCTACGATTCGTGAATAATGCAGACATGATCGAGACCCCTCTCCGATCAATAATCAGCAGCGGGACCTGGAGATCCGTACTGACTCCCACATATTCAACGATGACTCTTGTGATCGTGTGAACCTTAACGTCGTAACTAAATACCTTTGTCTCACGATATATTACATGTCCGAGATTCGATCATTGGCATCCAAATACCTAGTTTGATCTCGTTACCGACATGCACTCTTTTCTTGTTCCCGTGATATAACATTATAGTGATCACATCACTTGCTTGCAAGCTATTTCAATGTGATATCACCGAGAGGGCCCATAGTATATCTATCCGTCATCGGGATGGACAAATCCCACTCTTGATCCATGAGCCTCAACATAACACCTTCGTAGCACTAAACCCACCTTTATAGTCACCCTGTTATGGTGTGACGTTTGATGTTATCAAGATACTCTTCCGGTGTTAGCAATTAACATGATCTCATGGTCTAAGAACTAAGATTACTTCGTATAATGTTATAGCAATATAAACATAATGACTCTGATCGTAATGCTATACTTTGGATGAATGTTCATCACATCATTCCACCAATGTTGTGACCTCGTTATTAACAACATCCAATGTCCATGATCAGGAAACCTTGATCATCTTGTTAATCAACGAGCTAGTTTATAAGAGAGGCATAACTAGGAACTTTCCTTTTGTTTATTAAACACACATGTATTAACGTTTCCAAATTAATACAATTATAGCATGCAAAATAAACATTTATCATAAACATGGAATAAGATAATAACCACTTTATTATTGCCTCTCGGGCATATTCCCTTCAGTCTCCCACTTGCACTAGAGTCAATAATCTAGTTTGAAAAACTTTGTGTATTGAACACCTATGGCTTTTTGGTGTTGCATATACGCGATTGCTAGTGGTTAACATAATCTCCAGATCTGACAGTTTCAGGTCCGTGTGTATTTGCATGTCTTTGCGTCTCTACGCAGCACTCATTCTCAAATGAGATGGCATTGCATAAATTTGGTCCTTCCGTGAGACCCTTAGTTCCTTCGGGTTAAAATATGTTGATATTATTGTCGTACAATATATCTTCATAGTATTAGCCCACTTTGAACCACACCTAGTTTGATAACAAACTACTTAACACAAATGCCCTCCTTTGCTGCTACTATAGCAGTCATATACTTAGCCTTTTGTTGTAGTATCCATCACAATGTCTCAACTTTGGAATTCATCCAAATCCATCATGGAACATCCTTTCCATTACATTGTGCCACCCATAGTCTAAACTGAGATAAATTTAATTTGTATCTTGTGACAAAACTAGTATCAGTGTAACACTTTACAATGAACTACCTTTAACTATTTGTCACTTATACATGATATATTCTTAGTTCTTCCAAAGCTCATAAGAATATATTTACTATCGTCCAATGATCATCTTATGAATCATTCTGGTAAGTGCTCATAACATTTAGAGCATAGGACATATCTAGATATATACATATCACGGTATAATTGATCAAAATATTCATGTGATTTTACTCACCAAGTGTTGAAACACTTGAATCTTGATATAATCCTTTCCATGCAGCAAGAACCTTTCTTGTTGTTTCCATATTTAACCCTTTCAATATCTCATATATGTACGTCTGGCATAACCATATTAGCGCCTCAATCTATCCATATAGACATTGATGCCAAATATTCCGATTTTGCCCAAGTCTTTCATCAAAATCCTATTTTAATGAAATTCTTAACTTGTGTCAATAAAAGATACATCATTTCCAATCAACAATATGTACTCTGCATAATGTATTGGAAATTTGTCTCAGCGCTCCCACTTAATTTCTTGCAAATGCAAGCATCTTCATCATCTCTGATGAAATTAAACTCCTTTAACATTTTCATCATGGTGAAGATTCCAACTCCGCTATGCTCACTTCAACTATTGAAGTTTGCATGCCCTTTTAGCACCCTTTGAACTAACAAAACCCTTTGGACCGTGTCATGTACACGTCCTAGGTAACCATTGTAATAGAATAACCTTGTTTTGTTTATTCAACTACCATATACCAAATTATATGTAGTGGTTGCTAAATTAATCCATGAAAACTAAATATCGCTATGAAAGATCAAATCTTGTCATAGTCAACTCCTTGAACATTGCCATAAACTTCTTTCTGACATGTCGACTATTTCATAGATGTTAAACATCCATGTCTATTTCTTTATAGATCCAAACACGACCGATAGGCTTCACGCCTTTCCGGAGGGTCTTCCAAGTTTAGAAACTTGATTTCTCGTGTATGGATACTATCACGGATTCTATGACTTCTAGTCATTTTATGGAGTCAGGGCCCATCACCGCTTCTTTGCATGCAGTCGGTTCATCATTGTCAAAACAATAACAACTTCTATTTCAAATCTTACTATTTGATTCTTACCGACCCACATGGTTCAATAGGAACTCTAATCTCCAAGATCACACCCTTTGTAATGACGGGAGCCATGAGCATTGTGGCCGCCACTGGGACACTTTCCAGCACTGCGCTACTTAGCACATATTGCTAAGGTTCAACAACCTTATCAAATTTCTATTGTCCTCCCACTTAACTTTTCACGAAAAATTCCTTCTCAAGAAACTTGACGTTCCAAGCGACAAACTCTTTTGTCCTCGGTGTTATGGAGGAATTCCCAACAATTTCTTTGGGATAACCTACAAAGACGTGCTTATCCGACTTTGGTTGTAAACATTTTACTTATGCATAGCATACCAAAATTTAAGAAAAGACAATTCGGGTTTTATCCCAAACCATAACTCATATGGTGTCATTTTAACGGATCACGATGGTGCTCTCTTCAGTGTAAAAGTGGTAGTCTCTAAAGCTTTAATCCTTAAAACATAATGGCAGTTTTATAAATGACACCTCTGATCTTACCATGTCAAATAAGGTTTGATTTGATCTCTCGAACATACCATACTCCTGTGGTTTATCGGGAAATGCAAATTCATGGAACAATTCCTGAAATCTTAGGTGTTTTGCTAAACCTGTAACTCAAATCTCTTCCTTTATGATCAAATCATAAACTCTTTTATTTTCTTATTACAATGATTTTTTTTACTTCATCTTGAAAGTCTTTGAACAATTTTCAAATGTTTCATACTACTTCCTTATTAAGTAAATATATAGATATATTCACTCAAATTTTTGGAGAAAGCATATGAAGTAAAAAGATCCATCGTATATGGCTACACATAATGGACTATGCACATCAGCATGCACAATTTCCAATAAGCTAGTCATGCGTTCCTCTTTGGGCTATGGACGGAGTTTCAATTATCTCGAGGAAAGTTTCACAAGCGTCAATTGATCAAAACCAAAAGACTCCAAAAATCCATCAATGTGGAGTTTCTTCATGTTTACTTTCATATATAATTCAAACAGCGATGTCACTTCATAAGTGATCTTCCAATCATTTGTCTTACGACATTTTAGCAATAATGTTTATGGATGTGATTTCTCCAACTAGACTTGTAAAAGTTCATCCATCCTTTATGAAATACGGTAATTATTTGAACAACCATTGTTCTCGTAATACCGGAACAAAATAACAATTATTAAAACAAATCTTGAAGGCTAGGTTTGATGACAACGAAAACACGATAACACTTTATTTGTTTTCGATGAACATCATCACTTATTCTCTTGCTAGTTACTTAGGCCGTTGCAGTTCATGAATTGTGTTGTTCTGTATGACACTTCACACCAACCAATTTGGTATCCAATACCGGTATCCAATACCTAAGAACCACATTGTTTAACAAGCAAGGAATACAGCCATAACATGTATATCTTCCATATACCTAAGTTGGACATCTCCAACCTTTTCTTTTCTGCCAAATATTTTATAGATTCTCTTTCAACAATTCCTTTTCTTTTAAAAGAATCCATCAACATCAATAGTGGTGTCATTCACATGAAACATAGTACAAAGTGTATATAGTCAAATACTAATACCTTTGGACTTGCACTTTGAAGTGGATCACCATCATCAAATGTTTGGTGTTCTTTCAAAAATCCATTCTTTAGTAATCTATTAGTATAGTAAACATTTTACTTACATCTTCTATTGATCCTTATCATGACAACTTTCATGATCAAGCTACTATAGCCTATAAGGAAGAATCGCGAGTATAATGTTAGTTCCCAAAACCTTTTTGGGAGATCCGGATGCCTACATCTCCATCCTTCACAAATTCTCATACAATATGAGAACATGTATTTTGCTAAATTATGCTCTATCATAATGCAACCAAAAACATTGTTTCAGATATCACAATATCTTCCACACATGATGGTTTCTGAAACAATTTTTCAGCTCCTAGATAATCTTGATATTAAAACAACTTTTGAATATCAAAAATCATGGAGGCAAACATGATACTTTAGATACTAACATTGGAATTCTTACTCTTGATTTAATACTACTTATTAAACTTCATGGAGTAAATAGAGTTTGCAATCGGACTTCTAAACTTTAAATTGATATTCAAAACAATACGATACTAGCTCGTAAAGTAAATATCCAGAATTCTATAGTTCTATTATCTCAATTAAAACTAAGCATAAGGTAGTGAACATACGCCAATGACTACAACAAATTATGCAAATTCACTTCGATTTAGTTTATGACAAATTGATTTTGACTAATCCAAATTACAAATGAACTCCCACTCAAAAACGACATCTCTCGTGCCCTTTTTGGTGATTACATGAACCAAACCCACTACACCAAGTCCGATCATCACGTGAGTCTGTGTAGGTTCAAAGGCGAGCATCAATATGGGCATCACAACAACTATATGACTCATGCTTAACCTTTCGGTCCGTGTTCCGAGGCCATGTCTGTACATGCTAGGCTTGCCAAGTACGAACCTTAGTATTCGCGTGTGTAAAACTGTCTTACACCCGTTGTATGAAAGCGTAGAGTCGAGTACACCCAATCATCACGTGATGTCTCGAAACATGATCCATAGAACGGTGCATACTTAAGGAAGAACACATTTTATCTTGATATCTAAATGAGGGATCATCTTATAATACTACTAAAACACCAAACTAGCAATATAAGATGCAAACATCATATGTGTAAAGTGGAATGATATGGTCCATGCATTTGATCACCTTCATGTGCATCGTGGTATGATCTCTATGATTCCTTTATGTGTAAGTCCAAGGTCTATGGAACTTACACGTCAGGTGTGTTGTAAGGGTATCTACCATACATCAACTTACAAAATTACCATATCATGACACTAGCCCAGCAACGATCTAAACTAGACGCCTCTAATTTATCCATTGCAAGTTTTACGTGGCTTAGGGCTTTCAAAGATAGAACCCGTCTTACCTACGAACATGGAACCACAACGATGATAACTAAGTTATTAGCAACTCATTGTAAATCAGATATTGACTATAGTAGGAGAGACAGACACCCGCCAGCCACTTATGCAAAACTAGTTGCATGTCAGTCGTGGAAGCGGTCTCATGTGCGATGACATGTAAGGTTGGTCCGGGCCGCTTCATCCCACTATGCCACCAATATCCAATATCCAAAATACATAGAAGATACAATAACATAATCATCATTGCCCACATATAAACATATGTGTACTACCCGTGCAAAGCACCTATGCATAGCTCAGGCTCTGATACCACTGTTGGGTTCGCAGCATAGAAAACAAAAATGTTCCTACGATGGGAACTATACGCTGATCTATCTACTAGATACAAGCAACATGTGGATATACATCCATAGAGAACTTACCCTTGAAGACAACAAAGCTTTGTTAACGAGTTGGAACTCGTGGATGATGTAGTCGTACACTTGCTGATCTCAAGATCGTGATGAAGTCCAGTAGGTCCGGCTCCAGCACGTCCATCAGATCTAGCTCCAGCAAATCCAGCACCATAAAGCAGCGGTGCATCCGTGATCGCACACACGTCCGGTACCCCAACAACCTCCGTCCCTCGCTCCAGCAAAGCAGCGGAAGCACCAACTCCTTTCCAGATAAAGCCACCGGGAACATGTATCTCGCTAATCCGAGACCATGGGGAATAACTAGAGGGGAAGAGAGATCCTTCACGAGGAGGTGTGTGTTGTGAGGAGGAGAGGGGGCATTTTATAGGGAAGAGGGGGGCACCCAAGGGCCATGGCGTGGCAGCCATGGTGGTGCCCCCACCTCTTCCATCATTCATGTGGTGGATGCTCCACTCACATAAATATGCCTATGAAAGGATAGAGATGTCGCCTAGAGGGGGGTGAATAGGAAATTTCAAAACTATTACGGTTTTGGCTTGATAGAATGCGGAATTAAACTAACGTTTATTTTACAAGCACAAAACCTAAATACACTAGGCTCAACTAAGTGCACCAACAACAAGATAAGCTAAGCAAGATAGCACAAGATAAATATACCACAAGTGATAAGCAAGATATAAGTACTTCAAGCTCGATGGCTATCACAAGGAAAGTAAGCTCGGGTATAGAGATAACCGAGGCACGCGAAGACGAAGATGTATTCCCGTGTTCCCTTACAAGTAAGGTACTTCACGTTGGAGAGGTGTGGGATTCCACGAAGGATTTCCCAACGCCACGAAGGCTCACCTTCTTCTCCGAGTCTATCCCACGAAGGAATAGGCCCTTTCCTTATGGCCAGCTTTTCCTCCACTCTGGAGATGGCAACCTCCACAACCACTTCACAAGCTCCACGAAGGAGAAGCCCGGGTCTCTTCACAATCTTCCACGAAGAGGACACCATGGCACCAACCGCCAAGCCAACTAGGAGGTCACCCTCCAAGAGCAACAAGCTCACGGTCTCTCACTCGAATAAATCGTAGTGGAGAGCTCAACACTTATGCAAGAATGCAAAGCAAGAACACCAAGGGCATTCAAATCCCTCACTCTCAAATCCCACCAAAGCAACAAGTGCTAGGGAGTAATTAGAGAGGAAGAACAATGGTGGAAGTCAACCAATGACTTCAAGATCTAGATCCAAAGGGTTCCCCTCACTTAGAGAAGGAAATGATTGGTGGGGATTGTAGATCTAGATCTCCTCTTCCAAAGCCCTCAAAAAGATGCAAGAATCATTGGTGGGAAGGGAGAGGAAGCAAGCTCAAGAGGGTCAACAATGGAGGTCAATTTCGGGCTCAAGAACTCCCAAAAACGTTGGGGGAAGAACCCCCTTTTATAGGGAAAAGAAAATATGGCCGTTGGAGAGAAAACAGTGAAAACTCGGTTCCAAAGTCGGTTGGACCGGCCCAAGAACCGGGAAACTCGGTCCCCAGGCCGGAGGACCGACCTACAAACCGAAATACCTCTGTTTGCCAACCCGGAATAAACTCGGTCGCGAAAACCGGAAAATCCGGTCTGAGATCCGGTCTACCGGAGCTGGAACCGGACCGTCCGGTGTGGGCCTCGGTTGAACCGGATCCACAACCGGGATGAAACTGACTTCACGAAAAACGCAATAACTTTTGCATCCGAACTCCGATTTCGATGATCTTGGGCTTGTTTTGACGAGGACAACAAGGTCTACAATATGATGCATGAAAACATCATAGTCCAACAAAGGAAGATAGAACCAAATGAGGAAAGTTATGGAGCCTCCCTATAAGAAGAACCGGTAAAACCTTCAAACTCGAAAACGCCATATAGGATGCATACGAATTCCGTTTTCGTTGAACTTGGGCTTGTTGAAGAGCTAGAAACAAGCTCAAGAACATCACATAGAGAAAATACCAAAAAGCAACAAAATAGGAAGATGCAAAGTATGCAAAGGATTGAGCTCCCTATGACGATGTGATCAAGTTACCCAACCGAAAGCCCCTCTTAATAGTGCGGCTATCTATCCTATAACCCGGTCTCCCAACAACCACCTTGAGACTGGAAAAAGGAAAACCTAGCAAGGCCATACCTTTGCCTTGCGCATCCCGCTTGATCTTGATGACAACGCTTCAAGCTCCATCCAAGCCGGAATGCACCACTTGATCATTGTTGCTTCATGAAGACTCATAATTTGCTCCCCCATAAACCACTATGAGATAGATTCATTAAGACACGTCTTCACATGTCCATTATCACCAAAATGGACGGCAAGCTTCAAGCAAATGATCTTCTCGAGATGCTTATCTTGAACTTGCCCTTCTCAACCTTGATGGCGATCACCACTTGATGCCATCCTCACATGGGCTATTGAGATCTTCACTTTTGAAGCAAGCCCATGGAAAGATACCTATCCCATATATAAACCACAAAGGAACATATATAATGGGTTAGTTCATGATGCATAAATGACAAGGCTTACCACACCACAAGATCCATGTGGTACATTATTTATGCTTCATGCGTTGACCAACTTGAAATCACTCTTCACTCTTTGCATTGGTCAACCAAGAGTCTTCTCATGCTCCATCTCAATATCTTGAGGTACATAAGGAATTCTTCATTTGATTACATGCTCTAAATCTTAGTCAACCATAGCTCAACTAATGAGGCTATCATGACACCGGCTTAGAGCCATATCTTGAATTCTTCTATTGAGATCACACTCTCAAGATCTTGAACATGTCATATTCTTCTCTTCAATTTGATGATCTTGATGCCAAAACTCAAGGTATATCTTTATCTTCATGGCATCCATACTTGAATCCAACACATGAACTACAAGCATGACCTATGGAATATTCCTTCATATAAAACTCAATGAAAACATTAGTCCATAGGGATTGTCATTAATCACCAAAACCACACATAGGGGCAATTACCCTTTCAGCCTCCACTCACACTTCCACTCACATGCATTAAATTTTCACCAAATTTAATGCAAGCTCTCATTAAATAAAACTATTTTATTCAGAATTTTGTTAATTACTTTAATTAAAAAACATTCACATAAAACCCCCTGCAACATTTCAATATTACATGTAGAACCAATTTCAGCGATTTCACCCGAAACAATTCCGGTTTCCATCGAAATGATTCCAGCGCTTTCTTAAATCTTTATCTGAAACATATTTGCTCCAAATGGTGTCGGTATCCCTTAAGTGTGTCACCCTACGGTTCACGAATAATGCAGACATGATCAAGACCCCTCTCCGATCAATAATCAGCAGCGGGACCTGGAGATCCGTATTGACTCCCATATATTCAACGATGACTCTTGTGATCGTGTGAACCTTTAACGTCATAACTAAATCCCTTTGTCTCGTGATATATTACATGTCCGAGATTCGATCATTGGCATCCAAATACCTAGTTTGATCTCGTTACCGACATGCACTATTTTCTCGTTCCCGTGATATAACATTCTAGTGATCACATCACTTGCTTGCAAGCTATTTCAATGTGATATCACCGAGAGGGCCCAAAGTATATCTATCCGTCATCAGGATGGGAAAATCCCACTCTTGATCCATGAGCCTCAACATAACACCTTCGTAGCACTGAACCCACCTTTATAGTCACCCTGTTACGGTGTGACGTTTGATGTTATCAAGATACTCTTCCGGTGTTAGCAATTAACATGATCTCATGGTCTACGAACTAAGATTACTTCATATGATGTTATAGCAATATAAATATAATGACTCTGATCGTAATGCTATACTTTGGATGAATGTTCATCACATCATTCCACCAATGTTGTGACCTCGTTATTAACAACATCCAATGTCCATGATCAGGAAACCTAGATCATCTTGTTAATCAACGAGCTAGTTTATAAGAGAGGCATAACTAGGAACTTTCCTTTTATTTATTAAACACACATGTATTAACGTTTCCAAATTAATACAATTATAGCATGCAAAATAAACATTTATCATAAACATGGAATAAGATAATAACCACTTTATTATTGCCTCTCGGGCATATTCCCTTTGGCGTCAAAGTGACACTAAACACGACAACCTCATCCATGCTTCTATGGAGATGGTCCGTGAAGCCATGTCGTGCACCACAAGGGATTGATTGAGTAAAATCATAGGACAGAACAATTAGTCGTG
This sequence comes from Avena eriantha, assembly GCA_910589775.1. Lineage (NCBI taxonomy): Eukaryota > Viridiplantae > Streptophyta > Magnoliopsida > Poales > Poaceae > Avena > Avena eriantha. The sequence goes on along the minus strand of OU342745.1, from coordinate 34,631,172 downwards.
ATATTCATTGAACATATACATATTTACATTCTCCACATGAATTTCAGAGAACATACTATCCTAACACCAAAGTTCGCAGGGAGCAGTATGGTAATCTTCCTGTCCATGCAATGCCAACTATGTTGACCACATTTGTCGCACGCTTCTTCGCTATAATCCAATCTACATACATTGAGAAGAAAGTCACATAAAACAGAATGCATGTATAGAGTAAACGACATGTAGTAGATTACGGCTGCTTGATGAATGATAAAGATCTTTATCTTGTCTCTGTATTGCATGTCATGCTCATTCAAGAAGTTTATCTAGCCAGGTCCACTGAAAGATGTCTCGATCTCTATGTTGGTCACTGTAACCACATAACCCTATCGTGATCAGCATCTGACATCAAAGTGACCTCAAACACGACATCGTCCATGGTGTTTCTATGGAAATGGTCCATGAAGTCCATCGCCAAGCGCAAGGGATTGACTGAGTAGACAATAACAATACAACAAAGTCCATGGTTTATTTTCGATTCTATATAGAGACATCCATGATACTGTGTATCTCACAGAACACATACCGTCCTAGCCTCAAATCGACAGGGAGAACTATGGGGAACTTCTTGTCCACGCACCTCCCCTATGGTTGTGCACAGTTGTTGCACACTTGATCCATTATATATATTTATCTAGAAAGAAGACGCATAGTAAACATAGTTATAACGTAATTAAGTAGTAGGAAGCCTAGCAGGATAAGTCTAAAGTAATATAGGACAAAGTCTAGCTAGATCAGGCGTCGTCGTCATCATCGGACGACAAACCTAAGGAACCTAGGTCAGCGCATGACGTGGGTGTGACGGTGAAGTCGCCAGGACTGAACCCGTAGGGTCCCTAAGGTAGTGCGGTGGAGGTGCTCGCGTAGTCGGACCTAGAGGGACCTGCCTCCTGGACGGACTGCTGGCGCGTAATGGTCGCCAAGACCTCGTACTGCTGGGACATCACCGTAGGATCCGCGTGGAGTGTCTGGACCAAGGGGTCAACAAGCTGTCTCTCGACCAGTCGGTGCTCCTACTTCTCCACCCTTGTTGCGACTCTCATACCCACGGGCCTATTCTGAATGGTCCTAGCTCGATCCTCAGAGAAGTTTAGGATCACCCTAGCCCCTTTGTGTTGGACTGCCATGCAGTCGTAGGCACGTGCCAACTCCTCGGAGGACTGCCATGTCCCAAGGTGGCGCCTAATCCCATCGATGATGATATTAGCCTCCCAAGTGGGGATCCGCTCGTCCACTTCTTGTACACACCGCGGTACTTTGGCTCCCACTATGCCATTCTACTTAAACAGACAAACAGACATATTAGCAAAAAACAGTGTACAAGTAACTAAATCATAGGAAGTAGATTACAAGTGTACAAGTAACTGAATAATGAGTGTGTGTTCTTGTGTGCTGTTGATGAAAAGTGGAAAGCAGGAATTCTCCAACTAGTCTACATACATTAGAAAGAGATCACTAGATGAACATGAATCAAGTGACTAATCAGTTGAACATGAACTAGGCTACATACATAAACTAGCAGCTACATACATACATAAAACATGGGAGCAGTAATTTCTTACGAAACTATAATCAGAGTATCATGCCGACTCTATTTTGTGAATTAAGATAATGAAACCTAACAGAAATATGTAGTTCATTCATTAGAAAGGAGGAATTCTCCAACTAGGCTACATACATTAGGCATTTCTGTTTCTTCTTTCCTTTTATTCTAATCAGTTGAACATGCACTAATCAATTGAACATGAACATGAACTAATCAAGTGACTAATATGTTTCTTCTTTCCTTTTATTCTCGCGGAATCAAGTGACTCAGACCTCCGCGCACAGATCGCGTCATAGTCCAGCTAGGAAACGACTACTTCCTGAATCCTAAGTTCTGACGAAACTGAACCAAACTGAAACTTGACACCTAACTAACATTGTCGAGGAAGAACAACACTACTGAACCTAACTGAAACTTGACACCTATCTGACACTGTCAAGGACAAACACCTAACTGACATTGTCGAGGACGAACAACGCTACTGACACCTAACAATGGCAAGGACGGCAACATCGAATCAAACCTGGATGGGCGACGGCGAGGCGGATGGTGATGGCGATGGAGAGTCCCTCCTCCTCCTTCCCTTCAGCAAGGCAGATAGTGACGGTGAGGCCCTCTCCTCCTTCCCTTCGGTGAGGCGGACGGTGGAGCGGTGGACGCCTCCTCCTACTTCCCTTCGACGGGGAGGCGGACGGCGGAGCGACGACTAGGGTTACGGGCGGGGATTAGCTAGGGGTTCGATTTTTCATCGGTGAGATGGCCGATGGGGGTAGGGAGGGGGTACCTTGTTGAGACACAATGCAGTGACAGGTGGTCCCTCGATGCCTAAGGACCTAATTCACCGGGGACAAATCTTTTCGCCCGGGCAGGCCCATCCAACCCACTGTACCCCCAGCGCCTATGGGATTCATTCGCCAGTGGTAATGGCCAGCCCATCCAGGGGGCACGTGGCCCACAACATCCCCGACGCGCACCAGACCTCTTCGCCGGCGATAATTGGGCCAGCCCCGGTGCTTCCGTTTTTCTCTCGCGCGGTAATGCGAGGAAGGCCTGGATGGCCTTACCGCCGGTGACCCGCGTGCCCACTTCGGCGGCGGTAATAAATCCATCTATAGGGTTTTCCCTACTAGTGGTAGACTCCGGGGTGGCAGATAGAGAGCTCTAGGCAGGTGGCCGAAGTCCTGGGGGTAGAGACTCCGGTGTAGAGGGACAGAGACTCTAGGGTGGCTGGAGAATCCGGTGTGGTCGCTGCTCTTCGGGTTTGTCTCTGGAGGGTTATACTGGGAGCACCTGGGGCGAGTCCGGAGTCCTGGCTGGATACTCCGGGGTTGGAGGCCGGAGACTCCGGGCTTGAGGGCCGGAGGCTCTAGTGCTTCAGCGGCTGCTTTTTCCGTCTCCTCTTCTAAACCTCCGCCTTGTCTGGCTTGGCGCTCCGGGCTTCCTCCCTTGCCTCCGTACTTGTTGGTGTGAACTTATCATGATAATGGGACGGAGTATGAAGTAGTATATCATTCAATAGGGTAGGAAGTGGGCTCGCCTAGAGGATATGATTCACCTTTGGAGTCCATGACGACTTGGCATAAGTTGGAGACCTTGATGTGGTAAAGACCATAGGTCAGGCTACATCATTCAGCTTCCCCCGTTGTAGTATCACCATATTCAGGGAACACAGGATGGTTGTCATCATCCTCTTCTTCTTTATTGTCTTCCATCATAACCCCTCTTTCTCCGTGCTTGGTTCAACAATTATAGCTGGGCATGAAACCAGACCGAAGCAGGTGGGTGTGAAGGGTTCTCGAGGAAGAGTAATCCTTCTTCTTCTGATAGGAAACCTATGGACAACACATAAATTCATTCACACTATTTGCCTCAGCCACACGGATAAAATTATGCAGGCCCGTAATAAAATCGGTAGTGCGTCAGTCACCGTACATCCATTGCCGGCTCATCTGCATTATATAATTAAGTTTATAAAAAACTATTACAGAACATCTAGAGAAATGACCATTGTATACCGGCAAATGCATTGTATCAATGACATATGAAATTTGGCAAAAAAAATCAATGACATATGAAAGGATAAAGTTGCTAACCTCAATTGAGGAGGAAAGAAAGAGGAGAAAACTTAAGTGTGGCTCAGGCACTTCATATCATGTTTGTTTTGTGTAAACTCAAGTGGCATCGTGCTCTCACGCATTTCATTGAGCACCTTTTGTGCATAGAGAGGAAAAACAAAGTAACATACACCACTTGTGCATGAGTGGGGGAAAAACAAACCAGCTCACACAAGCATGTGGGGCTCGGAGGTATATATACGGAAACATGGACCTTCAATCCCGGTTTGAGGCAGGCGCGGAACCCCGGTACAAATCGGGACTAAAGGTACTACTCGAACCGGGACTGATCGTTGTCCTGCCCCGTGCGGCGTCCTGGCCTTACGAACCGGGACTGATCGCTCAGGGAAGCTACGACGAAAGCCCTGTTTTCTACTAGCGTCACTCATCCAACATTGGATTGGGGAAGTACTTTAGCAATTATGTCAAAAGATTGTAATTTATGAATTGTCTGTTGGAAATATAGACAATGAAGAGAGCATCTCATCGAATACAATGTCTCATTGTCGGATAAAAAGAGGCAAAATTCTCAGCCCCTTTAAGATTGACGCTCGACCATTGTGGACTCAACCTATAAATTAACCACAAATTACAGTTATTTATGTTTTGCTAAAATTGTATATATTCAACATTGTTGCTTTTTATGATGACTCGGATTTGCACCTCGATCGATCAGCCCACTAACGCCTGAAATCGGAACGTACTGGGAAAAACTGAAAAGAAACTCGCCGAATGCATGGGCCTCCTGATTGGATACTGTAGCCGTTTGTTTCCTTCTCCCGAACCCATCCCCCGACAAAGAAACCTGAGCACGCTGAGCTCGAGCAGAGTGCTCGGAAGGTAGCTAGCGTAGGACTTTGGCAGTGCTATGTAGGTCGGTAGCCTCTGCATACGGTCGGCCAGCTTAGCCCACTCACTCATGCATGCATGCATGGCCTACGCACGTGCGTACGTAGCACATACTCGGCACCTTTCGCTTCCGCCAAAGGCAAATAGGTTCGTTAAACCTACGAAAGTTGCTTGTCGAAAGAAAGAGACCCACACCACACACGCATGTTACATGCGTGTATACGTGGGAGCACACAAGCTATGACATCTATCCCTCCGTTTTAAAATATATAAGATGTTTTAGCTTCATGAAGCTAATGAATCTGGACCCTTTTTAGTATGTAGGTTCACTCCAAACCTCTCCGAACCTACATACTAAAATGTCTAGATACATTAGCTTCACAAAGTTAAAATATACTCCCTCCGACCCAAATTAATTGACTTAGATTTGTTTAGATTTGGATGTATCTAGGCATGTTTTAGGGCTAGATACATCCAAATGTAGACAAATCTAAGTCAATTAATTTCGGCCGGAGGGTGTATTATATTTTAAAACGGAGGGAGTATATACCAGAGATTTGGTTACCGGTCAATATACCTCTCTAACATTCCTAGTTTCAGAAATTAAAGAGCTTCTAAGAGATTGTAGATTATGCAAGTTTGTAAAGATAGATCGAGGGAAGGTTAGGGTGAGTCGTTGTCTTGCCAATTGGGCAAGAATAGAGTGTAGAACTTTGGTTTAGTTCGGTTCAGCTCCTGACGTTGTGCTTGAGGAAGTTGAGCTTGAATCTCTTGTAATCCCTACTGCCTAATAAGATCTGGTTTTACCCAAAAAAATACCGGTAAATGTTATGGTACCTGGAATCCCAGTCCCCGCCCGTAAATGAGTTCTGCATTCGAGAATTCTCGGAGGACTGTATGAATTTAGGCAGATAGTTGCTCCAACATGAATCATATGTGTCTCCCCATGCGCAAACTCTTCTATCGAGAGCTTTCGATTATGCTTTTTTTCTTTTCCAAAATGGGTTTTGAAACTTTTTGACGCTTTTCAAGTTTGAAATTCAGAATTTATATGAGAATCTCGTGCAGTATTCCGTATATCCTCATCTTGTACACACACACACACATCTTAACTAAAAATAATCATTGGTTACAAATGACGCTATGGCCGGACCCCGGCCGGCGGGTGGCCCCTCTTGCGTACTCTTCCATCTTTAATTCCCGTAGGAATCCATGCATAGATACTCCTACGGCACATTGCTAGTAAATGCGTGGCGAGCCCAGGTTTTAATACTCGGATACCCCTAATTACTGAGCAGATCCTGCATATTGATCTTTCACTGTCAGCTTCGATTTACTGCTGTTAATTCATGACAGTGTAGCTAGATATAGCCAGGAGTACTTCCATAGTATATCTTTTTCTTACCGTTTCTGATTCATGTCACAGTGTAAGGTATTCTATTGAAGAATGATGGTCCTGCTACAGTGCATCTATTTAAGGCACTTGAAAAAACAAATAGTGTCCCTCACACCTTGTAAAAAAATTAAATTAATCTTCTAAGTTACCTGGGTTCATTCAAAGCTAAACTTTGTAAGTTTGACCAAGTATGCAAGGAAAAATATTAACATCTACTACCTCTCTTCCACGATATAAAACATGTTATATTTAGAAATGTAGTTAGTACAATATAAAATAAATATCATTACACTCATCATAAGATATGCTTTCTAGTATATGCATTTTCTATTATAGAAGTTGATATATTTTCTTATATACTTGGTCAAACTGCCTTAAGAAATAAGACACTACCAATATTAGCAAGCATACTTATATATATATATATATATATATATATATATATACATATATTATGTTACCAATGTGCAACATTTTCTACGGAGCAATTCAGGCTAGGCGACTATGACTTTAAGAAAAAACAAAGCAACATGTACAATTAAAAAATCTGTGTTTAGAAACTATAATACTACGATTCTTTACAAAGCATGCCTTAAGAAGCAAGACACTCCCGGCATTAGAAAGCATACTACTAATATACATTTTATAGCGGAAAAATATCACTTCACCACAAAACAACTTACATGGCTCATCTTTCCATCTTATATTACTCTATTTATGGGCTCACTTAACTCCTAAAACTATCATATGTGAATCATTTAACCCCATACCATTTAACAGGAAGACAAAGTCACCCTTGAAAAAAAGGGAAAAATTGTACAAGCGCTTTGTGTTGGGTGTTATGTATATATGGTAAAGGTTTGTTTAAAATATGTCAATTATGATGTGTGAAAAATGCACTTGTTCTTCATAGATCCCACATTTTCAGATTTAAACTATATTGTTTATATGTATGCTAAAGATTGGTTTAAAAATATGTTAATTGTGATGTGTCAATAAAAACCACTTCTTTTTTCATAGATAACACATTTTCATATTTTTAAACTATACAGAGTATATATTTATATACCACAAGGTAAGATACGAATGACATGTTGTTTTTTAGGTAAATTGTCTCATTTGAGGAACCGTATGGGGATTAAAATGCTACTTATTATACTATAGTTTGGGAGAAAGATTGAGGAGGGGGTTTGCAATGCAACATTGCATGCTGGCATTTCATAAGAGGAAGGACATGGACAAAAGACACACTTGCCAAGCTGGCTTACAACACAATGACATGTCACTATTCTGTAACGCAGTGGAGGAATACCATCATCATCTATTTACGGGATGCGCTGTAGTAAACATTATATGGGGTTTAGTATCAATAAGTGCATGATTTGCTTTAGGTATAGATCAAATGCTCTACGCATGGTGGCAACTAGTAACGAGGTCGATATGGAGGGAAAGGAATAGTTGTGTGTGTTTCTTAAAACAAATTCAAACCCCTCATTTTAGAAATCAAAGAGGAAGCTATACGGTGGGCTATCGCTAGCAGCGGTCATGAGTTAGATGTAAGTAGGTTATGCAAACCAGGACCTAGTGGTTGTGTGCTTAGTCTCTTCTCTTCCAAATTGTCTATATTGTCTTTTCTGCCTTTCGTTTTGGCCTTTCTCTCTTGCGTAATATATCACATGCAGTTATCCTGTGTGGTTCAGAAAACAAAAGATTGGGGAGGGAGAGGGGAGGGTTGGGGGGGGAGAGGATTTGAGTAACCCTTAAAACAGTTTGAGACAAAAAGGTGAGCCAAGACAATAGTTTAGAAGAGAAAAGTACACTTCTACTTTACCAAAAGGGAAAACAGATACACGGGTACATACACTATTCCCTTAGTAAAAGGGCCACAAAAGTACAAGTTACACAGTAAAATAGAAAAGTGAAGAGATTGAACCCGAATAGAAAAGGCTGCACACTGCCTACCCCTAGCTATACTCCATGCACACACACATACCATACACTACACGATAATACAGTCAAACTACCTCTAGCTACGCTAGGCTACGCCAGGTTCATTCATGCACTGAAGCATGCAATGCCTGCATCTTCATGCATGCATCACGCTACATGAAGTCCACCTCGAAGAAATGCTGCATGCTGTTGCCGTTGCAGCAGCTGTCGCCGTCGTTGTTGTGGTGACGCTGATCCGACGCCGACGTCGCCGAGCACGACAAGATGTTGCCGCTGTCCCGCTGCTGCTGCTGCTGCTGATGCGACTGCACGAGCGAGGTCATCATGAACCCCTGCTCCTGTTCCGCCTCGTCGCGGCCTTGCTGATGATGCAGCAGCATGGTGTCCAGGCCGGCGCCGTAGCTATCCCTGCCGTGCCGCGGTGGCGGCGCGGCCAGGGACAGGATCGTCGGCGCCGTCGCGGCGGTGTTGCTCGACTGGCCTCCGTTCTCGAGCTCGTGCTGCTGCTGCTGCTGTTGCTGCAGGCAGCTAAAGCCGCTGGCCGTCGGCGAGACGGCGACCACCGTGGTCGAAGACTTGTTGGCTGCCGATCATTGATGTCGCGACGTCAGAAAAGACGGTAGAAGTGACGGTCACGTGTATGTAGCAGGAGTTGCATCTACCCCGTCTAGCGTATAGTACGTTGGTACGCCTACGTATGTGACATGTTTTGGCGCCGTGCGTATGCAGCACGTTAATTGAGCTGCTGGATATATAGTACGTATGTCAAATCCATTGACAAAAACCTAGAAGTAGCATCTAGGTATGTGTCATGGCATGTACATGTGGTGTGTACTGCTAGTTTCTTTCCAGTCCAACGCTGGAATTACCTTTGTTGATCAATTGGCACTAGTGGAGGTACATCTCACTTACATTTGACTATTTTAGCTTAAGTGTTCTACTTGTATCATTACTTCTAATTTTTTGTGTGCTTTCACACAATTTTCAACATGAGATTTCATAATTTATAAGTTTACCTAAATTATAGCGAGCAAACGGGAGAATTTTAGTCCCGGGGAGAGCGAACACATCGCCAGCCATGGGATCTTCAAGTATACCATAGACGAATATTTTGAAAATAACTTCCACGTGCTAAATGTCAGGGCCGACAGTTCTAAATTTATCGTATGGATAGAGACAATGAAAAGACGATCAACGGTTGAAAATTAAGGCAATATGACTTACGTGAGCAATGGACGTGTATGACAAGAGCTAGTGGGCTTACTCCTGAGATCATCGTCGTATGAGTTGCCGTCTGCCTTCTTGGAAGGCGGCGTGTCCTTGCCCTGCGCGCCAGCGGGCTTCCTGCGACGACGGTTGTGCTCGGTGAGCCGCTTCCGGCAGCTCCTCTTGGCCTCGTCAAACTCAGCAAGCACATGAAACCTAGCCCCCAAGAGACCAAAAATTAGAACAAAATTATTCATACCACAGAACTACCACACCATATAACCTACACATACATGCTATCTAGTATCGTAGTAGTATCTACTATATGCATGAGAGGTAGCTAGGTGGTACGATGGAACTGGATCGTTTGCAATGCAATGATGGGTGTGCTATCTACATTGGTCCATGTATGTAGCTAGGTATAGCTAGTAAGAAAAAGAGGGGGAGCACTGGATTCAGATGCGGATACGCTCAGAGCAGAACCCCTGATCTGATCTGATGTATGTCATCTCATCTCTGAATGATATATGTTGACATGATATGATGATGATGAGTGCATGCATGTCTAGAGTCTAGCGCGTCAGTCCTAGATCGAAAGATCGCAGCGCCTTTCCCACTGCCTGCGCTGATGGATTCTTTCGTCCTGTAGCGAGCAGAGCTTGCTTGGAAAATCATGCATGCCGATGCCATGCATGCATGGATGGATTGGAAAATTATTACTATGATGAAGAGATTTACGAACGTGGAGACGTACCGGCTGCACTGCTGGCAGAAGCGCTGGTGCTTGCCGGATGCGGCGACGGTGGGCGCCTTGGCGTGGTACTCGCAGACCTTGTGTCGGCGGTGGTAGTGCTTGGCGGCGGAGAGGTCGGCCTTGCATCCCTCGGCCTGGCAGCGCGGCGGCGGGTGGTGGGCTGCGCCGAGCCCGAGCCCCAGCACGCCCATGCCGCCGAGGCGGGAGCGCATGAGCAGGCGGTCCACGGCCAGCACGTCCGACGGGGAGAAGTAGGTCCGGCGGCCCAGGTTGAGCCCGATCCTCCCGCCCCCGCCGCCGCAGCCGGCGTCCGCGAAGAAGGGCCCCGCGTCCTCCCGCTTCAGGAACCCGGCGCTGCCGCTGCCGCCGCCCATTATGAAGGGGTGGTGGAGGTGGTACGTGTCCGCGGCCGATGGCACACCCGGAAGCGCCGTCATCGACGCCGGCGCCTGGAGCAGCGACGACGGCGCTAGCGTCGGCATGGCGATCTGCGGCGCGAAGGGCTGCTGGTTGGCGAGCGGCGAGGCGGAGGAGGAGAAGAGGGCGAAAGGGTCCTGGAACTGGAAGGCGTTGGCGGCGGCGGGGAAGTCGAAGCTGTTGTCGGCGTAGAGGTGGTGGTGCTGGAGCAGCGGCGCCGGCTCGAAGCAGGTGGCGTAGGAGGAGGAGTGCATGGGGCCGGCGCCGTAGCCGAAGTCGACGACGTCGCTCGGCGGCGGCGGCGCGATCGTGCCGGGGCCGGTTAGCCTGCTGCTGCCGCTGCTGCTCATCATGGCTCGCGCGCGGCCAGCTGCTGAATGATGATCGTTGAATGATGGGTGGGCGGGAGGAAGGGGCCGGCGCGCAGGTATGTTGTGTAGCTCTGGTGCGGCGGGGTGCTGCCTAAAAAGGCAGCGGGGGAGAGAGATGCGGCAGCAGGTGGTGGTACTACCACAGGAGTAGGCGCTAATTCATGCATGGTAAGTGAGGTATACGGCGCCGGTAATTGTGATTCCGATCTCGACGGCAGAACGCTACTAGTCGCTGCCTGCAATGCGACATGGCATTTTGGTTGTAACGAGCTAGTGGCCGCGTGCACGGTAAAAGGGTTTGCATTGCGGCGGACGTACTACGTTGGATGGATCCGACATCCGACCCAGCAGCCAGCAGCTAGGGCAGCTTCAGAGAATTCATTAAAGGTAGTAGTGGTGGTCACGGCCACGCATGCATGGGCGGGCGGGCGCCTGTACGATGTTGTGGATGCCATCCACGAAAAGGGTGCCGGTGTTTCTGCACGCACAGATACATTCAGAAACGGACATAGCTAGGCACGCAGCAGGCGATCCCACCAGTGCGGTGGAACGTACGTGCGTGGTTGATTTCTTCACTGCTAGCCCCAAATTGGCATATGAATTTGCCGTGGGAAATTGACATCAACAATGGGTTTAGGTTTGGGTGGAGGTTCGCGCACCCAAGAACTCTCTCTCCGTTTCAAATATAAATTGTTTTAGAGTACTCCCTCCAACCCATATTACTTGGCTCGAATTTGTCTAAATTCGGATGTATCTATACATGTTTTAGTACTAGATACATCCGAATCTAGATAAATCTAGATCAACTAATATGGGTCGGAGGGAGTAGCTTTTTTCTGAAACATATCAATCTATAAGTAGTGTATATATTCACTCATTTTGCTATAAACTACATACTCCCTCAAGTCCATATTAATGACCTTAACTTTGGCTAGATTCAAACTAGATACGTACGAATCTAAATAAAGTTGAGCCTACTAATATGAACCGGAGAAAGTACTAAAAAGTTGATACTTGAGAGGCTTAGGAAAACAACAAAGAGTACCAAGGCATTCGGATGAATGCCATTCATTTGATCCACACGAAGGAGTAGAAACGGAGCTTCATTTTACTACTTATGGAAACAGTTAGAGCGGCGCGTAGAAGGTTAAATTAGGGGGGAAACCGAGGTGACACATCGATCTCACTCTTCAGGACGTACACAAACCGCGGAAAACACTGTTTGTATGAGATCGACAGTTCGACACACCGTGTTTAATTTTTGAGCACACTAATAAAGGCGCCGAGATTGGATAGTTATGCCCGTGGATAGTACACGATTAAATGTGTAGCCTTGGCTAACATGTACCGCTCCTGGCATAATTGCTACCACTGATTTAATCAAAAATTTAGTACTCCATCCCACGAGAAATTGTAAAATAGTAAGCACTGCAGTATATAAACACAATGTCTTATTACCGAGGAAAATTTAGCCTCTCTCTCATTTGCTTGTTCCCCAAATTTGTGAACGGTTTCTATTTTTCAAGCTGCTTTAAATAACTTGCTTCACACTAGTTAAGTAAAATTACTGAAAAAATATATCAGATAAATTTAAGATGGGTATTATTCGTGTTTCAGAGTGTATATGGCGTGAGTTTCTTGGATGTTTGGTACAAGTTTGCTCATGTTTAACACATATTAGGAGATAATGCTTACACATCATTAATTGTAAAACAGTAAGCATCGTATAGATGAAAGGTATTGTTAAGGGTTTCTCTAAGGTCACGTACAATGGTAAGACAGCCATATCTTATAACGTAATCCTCGTATGATGACTAAACATGATGTACAATGAGTTATTTTTTAGTCTTATCTCCAGCGGCAGATATCCTAAATATATGGCGAGACATGTTGTACTAAGAGATCGTCTCTTAGCTAAGAGAAGGCAGAGGTTTTTTTGTTCTCTCTTCCAACTCAGCAATCATTCTACACGGCATTGCTAAAATAAGACTAAGATAAGACCATTGTACATGCCCTAGGTTTTGTGAGTTTTTTTTAGGTTCAGTAAAAGTTCTAAAGCTTACTCAACGGAGCCTCAAAAGCAATAAGTGCATTGTCCGTAATCAACCTTCCCGGAACAAAGTCACTTTGATTTTCAGAAACAATCGATGGCAATATGATCTTCAATCTATTCGCCAAAACTTTCAAAGCAATTTTATATAAGACATTGCACAAACTGATGGGGCAAAAATTATTTAAATGGACGGGGTTTGTGACCTTAGGAATAAGAACAACAATTGAGTCTCATAGACCTTCTGGAATTATCCCCCCTTCCAAGAAGCTCCGCACTGCTTCGCAAATCTCCTTGCTAAAGAACTCCCGGTGAGTTTGGTAAAAAAGAGCCGGGAAGCCATATGGACCCGGAGCTTTTGTTGGATCCATCTGAAAAAGAGCTGTTTTGATTTCATCATCAGTATATTCTTGAGAAAGAGATGCATTCATCTCATCCGTAACTTTACGTGGAATAGCCTCCAAGACAGCATCAATGGATATAGTTGGTTCTGAAGAGAATAAACATTCATAGAACTGTTGGACCATGCCTTTGATCCCTTCAATATCCTCACAACGAGAGCCATTATCTCTAACCAGAGTTTTGATTTTATTTGTCCGTTTACGTGCAGAAGCCCGGGCATGGAAAAACGCGTATTGTGGTCTCCCTCTTTGAGCCAGTCAATACGACTTTGCATCGTGGCCACACACTCGCTTTGGTTACTATATTGTTCGATTGGGCTATAATATGGCAAGGTCTGACAAGTTTTGGCATCAACGGAGCACATCAAAGAATGGATCTTCGTCAAGCATGGAAGGTGACTCAAAACTATGGAAAATATTGTGGTCGACAAGGGCTCCTGGTAAGATGAAGATCACTGCATGGCATTTTGCACATGCCTGCCTTCTGGACATCAGCTCCAGGTCCGACACATTCCGGCATCATCAGACTGTTTTTTCTGTGGGCGCCATGAGTCTATTGAACATACGATTTTGATGTGTCAGTTTGCACGTGAGTTCTGGGAAGTTATTTCTGCTGAACATCCGATCCAACTCCAAAGGAAGGTTTTCACTTCTACACATACTCGGCTGATGGATTTCCTGGAGAGGTGTTCAGCTATGGATGCCACAGTAATGGTTGTAACGATGTGGCATATTTGGGATGCGAGAAATAAAATTTGAGAAGGAGAACTCCTAATGCATCCTCGAGTTGTGGCTGAAAAGGCACCGGCATATATTCAGATGATTGCTATGCATCTGTACAAACCAACATCCATCCATAGGTGTGAGACCACGTCTTCAGTCCTTAGATGTTCACCACCGCCGGAAGGGACGGTTACTGTTAATGTTGATGCGGCAATTTTCGCAAGCTCTCATCGAATGGGAATGGGCGTCGTGATCCGAGACCACACGATGGCACATGCTTGGCTGCATGCAGCGAGCAACGAGAGGAGGTTGTGATGCCGGAAATTGCAGAAGCTCTTGCTATGCGCAGAGCGATTATTCTCGCTAGAGATGAAGGCTTTTCAAATATAATCGTCGTTTCAGATTGCCTCTCAGTGGTTCAACGGGTGATAGCAGGAGAGGATGATCGATCCTTGTGTGGTCTAGTGATACATGACATCAGAAGGATGTCGGCTTCTTTTGTTTCTTGCTCTTTTAATCATGTTAAGCGTGGTTTAAATTGTGCTGTTCATAGCTTAGCTAAACTAAGTGAGTTTTCTGTTTGTTCTGTGTGGCGTGGGGTTGCTCCGTATTGTATCCGCGAGATACTTTGTAATGACATTATGATTATGTGATCAATAAATCCCACGTTTCTCTAAAAAAAGGAGCCTCATCTCTAGGATTTTTTTCAATAGAGTACTTTTGATGACCCACCACGCATCCTCATCTCCACCAAAATCCATGTAGATCCTGACAAAGTAGGAGAATATAACTTTGTCGGGTGACCGGGGAGCGCTAACCCTATTATTCCTCGCTGCCCTCCTCCCCGGCTCCCTCCCCTCGTCGCCCCCGAAGCATCGCCGGACAAAGCCGTGCAGCGCCGGTGAAGGGGACAGTGGGGATTTATGTCTCTCGGCTCCGACGCTGTGGTTAGGAGGAGGGCCACCGCGATGGGACCGGAGGGCGATGACATGGCGCGGTGGAGGAGGAGGGTGGTCAGGTGTGCAGCGTGCAGCGGCAAGGTGGCTCCCGATGCAGCGATAGGCAGGACCTATTGGTGGCAGCACGGGCATCTTGGCTTGCCCCGGGCCCGATCTAGGTCTCAAGGGCCACGTCGCGGGATGCTCATGCTGGCTCCAGGCTGTTCGGGAGGTGATCAGAGGGCAGTTGCTGCTCGCTTGAGCCGTGTGGGAGGAGTAGATGAAGGGCTCATTGTGTCTTCGTCCGTCCATCATCGATAGGTGGTTGGAGGTTGTGTAGCGCCCAAGTGTTGGGTTCGCAGCATAGAAAACAAAAAAAATCTATGATAGGAACTATTATACGCCAAGATCTATCTATTAGATACAAGAAACGGGTGGATATACATCCATAGAGAACATACCCTCGAAGACAACAAAGCTTTGTTAACGAAGTCTAGCAAGTCCAACAGGTCCAGCTCCAGCACGTCCATCAGATCCAACTCCAGCAAGTTCATCACCACCAAGTCCAGCACCGCAAAGCAGCAGTGCATCCGTGATCACACACACGTCTGGTACCCCGATAACCTCCGTCCCTCGCTCCAGCAAAGAAGAGGAAATAGCAACTCATTTCCAGATAAAGTCATCATGAACATGTATCTCGCTAATCCGAAACCATGGGGAATAACTAGAGGGGGAGAGAGATCCTTCACGAGAAGGTGTGAGAGTGGAGGAGGAGTAGGTGCTCCTTATATAGGGGAGGGGAAGCCCAAGGGGGCATGGCTCCGGCCATGGTGGGTGCCCCCACCTCTCCCTCATTCATGTGGGTGGAGCTCCCACTCACATAAACACACACCTCCACTCATGTCCACTCACATGCATTAAATTTCCACCAAATTTAATGCAAGCTCTCATTAATAAAACTATTTTATTTATTTTATTCAGAATTTTGTTAATTAATTTAATTAACAAACATTTGTATAAACCCCCTTGCAATACTTCGACATTACATCTGAAAGCATTTTCAACAATTTGACCCTAAACAGTTCCGGTGTCCTTGAAATAATTCTAGCGCATTCAAACTCTTTCTCTAGTATTATATTTGCTCCAATTGGTGTTGGTATACCTTAAGTATGTCATCCTATGGTTCACGAATAATGCAGACATGATCGAGACCCCTCTCCAATCAATAATCAGCAGCGAGACCTAGAGATCCGTATTGACTCTCACACATTCAACGATGACTCTAGTGATCGTGTGAACCTTTAATTTCGTAACTAAATACCTTGACTGGTGATATATTACATGTCCAAGATTCGATCATCGCTATCCCCATACCTAGTTTGATCTCGTTACCAATAAGTACTATTTTCTTGTTCAATGATATAACATTCTTAGTGATCTTATCACCTGCTTGCAAGCTATGTCAATGTGATATCACCGAGAGGGCCCTGAGTATATCTCTCCGTCATCGGGATGGAAAAAATCTCACTCTTGATCCATGAGCCTCTACATAATACTTTTGGAGTATCTGAACCCACATTTATTGTCACCCTGTTACAGTGTGACATGTGATGTTATCAAGTTACTCTTCCGGTGTTAGTGATTGACACGATCTCATGGTCTAAGGACTAAAGTTACTTCGCATGATGTTATAGTAATTTAAACATAATGACATTGATTGTATTACTATACTTTTGTATGAATGTTCATCGCATCATTCCTCCAATGTTGTGACCTCATTATTAACAACATCCAATGTCCATGATCAGGAAACCTTGATCATATTGTTAATCAACAAGCTAGTTTATATGAGAGGCATAACTAGGAACTCTATATATTTGTTTTTTAAACACACATGTATTAACATTTCCAATTAACACAATTATATCATGCAAAATAAACATCTATCATACTTGGAATGAGATAATAACAACTTTATTATTGCCTCTCGGGCACATTCTATTTAGTCTCCCACTTGCACTAGAGACAATAATCTAGATTACATAGTGATAAATCTAACACCCACAGAGTTTTGGTGTTGATCATGTTTGCCCTAGGGATAGTCTTAGTCAACAAATCTGCTACATTCAGATGAAAAGAATATGCCTGACAAGCAATAATAAAGTGGTTATTATATTATATTCCATGTTTATGATAAATGTTTATTTATCATGCTATAATTGTGTTAACTAGAAATGTTAATACATGTGTGTTTAATAAACAAATAAAAGGTTCCTAGTGATGCCTCTCATTACACTAGCTTGTTGATTAACAGATGATCAAGGTTTCCTGATCATGACATTGGATGTTGTTAATAACGAGGTCACAAGATCGGTGGAATGATGTGATGAACAATCTCCCAAAGTATAGTAACACAGTCATGCCATTATGTTTACATTGCTATAACGTCATACGAAGTAACTCTAATCCTTAGACCATGATATCACGTTAATCACTAACTCTGGAAGAGTACTTTGATCCATCAAATATCACACCGTAATAGGGTGATTACAAAGATGTTGTCGAGTACTTGGAAAGTCTTAGTTGAGGCTCATGGATCAAGAGTGGGATTTGTCCATCTTGATGATGGAGAGATATACTCAGGGCCCTCTGGGTGATATCACATTAACATAGCTTGCAAGCAAGTGATAAGATCACTAAGAATGCTATATCATGGGAGCGAGAAAAGAGTACCTATTAGTAATGAGATCGAACTAGGTATAAATGATACCAAATGATCGGATCTCGGATAAGTAAAATATTACGAGACAAAAGAATTGGTTACTATGAAAAAGTTTCACACGACCACTAGTTTATCGTTGAGCTGGTGGGAGTCATTAGGGATCTCTAGGCCCCGCTAATGATTATTAATCAGAGAGAGTCTCGATCATGTCCACACAGTTCACGAAGCCGTAGGGAGACACACTTAAGGATAGTCAAAGCATTTGAGAGGATAGGGGACATCGAAGAAAATACTTGACAACGTAGAAATTGTTCTAATAAAAACTGCCGGAATAGTTTCGGTGTATCGGAATATTGCGAGGGGATAAAAAGCCTCCATAGAAGGGTACCACCGCTAAGATGAGGGAAAAACCCTCCAAATATTTATATGATATCAAAAGGTGAGAAGAGTGAGTATGTAGAGGCTAGGTCTTCCCAAAAAATCAGAACAAGCAAAAAGTGACAAAGAAATAAAAAAAGCAAAGAGAGGAAAGAAGCAAAAAGTGCCAAAACAAGAATGCCAAAAAGAATCAGGTAATGAGGGGCAATGGAACTAAATTGTAATGATAAACGATGCTTCAACCATAAACTTAATGGATAGTGTTTAGAAGATAGCTTGTGTCTCACATATGATATTCCCTACTTGCCAGCCATACGCACTTTCCAACCTCCTTGCCAAATATTCTGATCATATGACCGCCAGTATATATATACTTTTCTTTATGCGAAGAATGCATTATTGCTTCATGGTACTATATGCATTTTTGTTAGTCAATATAAAGATTGTGTTGTCAAGTATGACATTATAAGAAGTATCACTTTATGCTATGCTTGATTGTTGTTATTCTCTAAACAAATGAACTATTAACTTTTTGTGATACTTGCTAGTGAAAAGAAGCACCAAACTCCAAAGCCCATTTTATTTTTATCACCTTCATTCTCAAGGACAAGCATAGGTTAATCTTAGGGATGTTGATGCATGCAAAATGCATACATGAACTTTGTAGTTTGTTGATATGAATTTCCACATATTTGCTACATATCTGATGTTATATCCATGTCTTACATTGATTTATGGGGATTTACCAATGATTCCCTTTATTTTGGTTATAACTCTACATGATAGTAAACCCATTTTTTGTGTATTTTTTACCTTTCAGGGACCTAAACGAAGTCAAATGGAGCTGGGATTTCGGGAGCGTTAATATTTCATCAAGAGAAGCACCCGGAGCACTTGGACCTCACCAAATGGACTAGGAGGCCTAAAAGAGACCAGGTGGCGCAACCATTAAGGGTGGGCACACCACGTAGACCCTTTTCCTCCTCGACTGTCAATTCACTTTGATCTTTCGCCCACCGCCTCCATATGACCTAAAAACTATATATAAAGGGTCCCTCAAGAGTTCCCCGAGAGGGCACCGCAGAAACACCAAAACACCAAAACAAAGCCAGAACTAGTGAAGATTGGAGGGGAAACTCTACTGGATCCGCCTCCGGAGGGATATCTACCTTCTCCAACATCTCCAACATCATCACCATGATGAAGAGGGAGTATTCCACCTCTGTACTATGGGTTTGTGGTAGTAGTTTGATCATTTCTCTCTTGTTCTTCATATATCTAGTACCATATGAGCTTCCCAACATGATTATGGTCATATATGTAATTCATATATGGTGGATCATTATTCTATGATTTGATATATGAGATTTGAACCTATTACGTGTAAGATGTATTGATAGATGCATATCATGTACCCCATTCTTAAGTACTTGTTCTGATCCAACTTGTATGCAAGAGCATGTGTGGGGAGAAGTGTGTATTAGATGGAGTAGCATGGTGGTAGTGATTGAATAGTGGCAACAAATTCAATATATACTGTGATATTTACCTTTCTTTTGCTGTCTCACTAGGTATAACGTGAATTCATGTGCTATAATTATCTTGTGATAGCTAGATAATCTTTTTTGGTCAAGATAGCATATTTGTGATTCAAACATCATGTCAAATTACTTAAGGCTATACTCTGTTGATTCTTAATTTAAGATTTCTTGGAGTTTTCCCTTTCTTGAGGAGTATAAGAGAGATGTGTTTCATCATATTTATGTTAGAATGTGATGCCCATATGAATACTTATCAAACACATGTTGAAGTTCCACCAATACTCCCTCTGTTCCTTAATATAATGTGTATAGTTTTTTGATAAAAATCCAAAATATAAGGTGTATTGCATAGAAACAGTCGTTTGTAAAATATGTTTAGCGAATTGATTACATTTCCTTATCTAGGGCAAACTCCTCTATTTTCTCATGCCAATTAGTGAGGTGTAATCTTTCCCAAAACTTGTGGATCTTACCCTCCACGTTCGTTCTTTAATTTCTGTGCCCAAAGCTATACACCTTATATTTAGGAGCAGAGTGAGTATTATATCTTTACAACCCAAAAAGAGAGTAGACAAGTGAATCCATGAACCCTGGTCCATTTTAAACCATTAGAAACATCTTTCCAACACCATTATCACACTTCACATTTTCTGCAATTTATTATTTCGAAAATACAAAAATACTTTCTTCACTTGCAAACACACACAAAACCCAAAACAATTATCTTTTATTGCTTTTATCTTGTTTTCCTACTTTTTACATGTCTTGTTTTATTTTATATTATTGTTATTTCATATTACTAATACGAAACCTTATGCTTGACAACCACACGGTGGAGTTGGGGAGACAAGCAAAACTTTGCTTTGTAGGTTGTTTGAAGAGGAGGATAAGAATAACCTCTGGGCCAATTCCTCGAGAGTTTGATATAAAACCTCGAGTCATCCTTGTGGGGAAAAGACGCATGCTACAACACTCTGAACTTGGAGTCCCAATGATTTGATACACACGGAGTTGTTACCATCACCAACACACACCTATATAGTCATCCAGTTACGTTCGTGACGTTTGATGTGATCAAAGCAGCCTCAGAGACAGTGATTAATATGCTCTCACGGTCAAAGGAGAAGGATACTATATTTTTAGCTATTGCAACGATGAACCATGTGACTTGATCATGTTATAATACTTATATTAGGTAATGTCCATCACATCATTCACCAATGACATGACTTTATTATCAACTGGCATAAATGCTCCATGATCAGGAAACCTTGATCATCGGTTGCCTAATAAACTTGTATAAATAGAGGCTAGTAGGGACTTGGTATATTTCATACCATACTTGTATCAATGTTTTCACTTGATACAGTTATAACACGGTATGAAACTATTATGAACTAGTTGAGATATGGTAACAAAACCCATTTATTATTTGCCTCTAGGGCATATCTCCTTCATTAAATGCACATAATCGCAGCTTGGTTTCACCCTAATTAGCATGTGAGGACTACTCACTCATAATAATATTTCCAAGGCTAGAAAACATTGTGCGAAATACTTAGATTGAAATCAAATATTCTTACAATGGTCATAAAATCACAAGGATATCTCAAGTACAAGATGATGGCTATGGCTATGGAGTGGATGGAAGATGGAGAGCATGAACTATGGTGATGGTGAAGTGGTAGATCTCCTTCGGTGATGTTATAATACAATCTAAGAATGACACCTCTCTACACGGCGGCTGTAGTCTCGAAATATATATGGGCCTTCACGAAAGTTGTTGCGTTTGACCTAGCGAAGCCAACGCCACTCAGTATGGGCGGACCGTATGGGTGGGGCTTGCCGTACGGCTGGTCGTTAAACCTTCTAGAGGCTCCTCTTCAACACCAATTAACTTGGCTAAGTAGGAAACGTGATAATCTTCAATAAATGCTCCTGATTTCGCCTTAAAAGTGTGATTTCCTACACAACACAAACTAAAACCAAGGATTGCATATCTTTTCAATAATTAGTCATTAGTAGCAAGACTAGAGAGATTATTGGTCCATTGTTTGACTTAAAATATGATTAAAACACAGAGAAAGATGGCTATTTTCATAGCCACCACGGTGCCACGTCGACTTTGGGCTGGCCCATGTCCGCGATAAACGGCGGCTGATACAGGCCGACATCACCACATCAGCTACAAGCGGGTCTCTCCACCGGATGGGTGCGGAGGCGTGTCGCGCCTGAAATGCCTTCGACGGAATGAAACTCTGCCCACATATGCTGACGGCGGGTCCATGGTGCGCGGTCTGCCATAGTGCGATGCGGGTTACAATGGCAAGAACAGCACCCATCGACGATAGGAAATCTGCCGCCCTAGCCTGCAACAGGGCCGCCTCCCGGAAGAGTAGGCTCCGTTGTGACGGCGCCGCATGTCGTTTTGATCGTCCATCCCATGGCCAAAAATAATCGGGACGACGTGGATTACAGTTTGGGCCGAAACATTCTAGCGCTATTATTTACTCTGACTTGTATTCCAGTTGCACATTCCCAATTATTTTGGACCCTCCAGAAATGGCGACTTCTGGTAAGAAGTAGCCAAATGCAGTCAAATACTGGTATGTATCACTATAGACAGCGCTTAAAAAATCCATCTCCAAGCGAAGTGAACCTGGAGATTGGAGACGGTCGAACATACAATCCGCCTTAGGACGCCATATTATTCGAGATGGCTATTTAAACAAACCGTCTTAGCTTCTAGAGACGGCCGCACAAACTAGCCGTCTCAGAACTTCAGAGTATTCGAGCGAGCTGTCGGTAAAGACAGTCTCTAGGTTCAATTTATTGGAGATGGACCGTAATCAAGGCCGTCTCCGGTTGACAAAGTATTGGAGATAGTCCCTAGTGTAAGTCGTCTGAGGGAGCCGGATTCTTGCAGGCGGTTGCGAATGAAAGCCATATCATGTGCGTTGTCCTTAGAGGAGGTTAGGATTATAGACCGTCTTAGAGCCGGAACGATAAACTAGCTCAGGTTTCTGCTATCTTAGAAACTATGCGCTTGAGCCGGAATGAGAAACCGGTTTAGGCATATGGCAAATAACCGCCTCTAAGTACGAGGTCAGTACTAGTCATAGCATGCAAGTTATAGAGATAAATGCATATCTTGTGTGTAGGCCTAGTTGTATCTAATACTACCACCATTTCAAAGGTTAAGCCTTTTTTTGTTAAAAGGTCAACCTACAGAAAGTTTGACCTAACTTTTAAAAAACTATCAAGAACTATGATATTATATAGATATGTCATGTGAAAATATGTTTCATGATATATCTAATGGTATGAATTCCGTATTATAAATATTTATATTTTTTCTAAAAACTTGATCAAATTTTATGTAATTTAACTTTTGAAAAATAATAAAAGACTTAAGCTTCGAAATAGGAGGTAGTATAAGAGATAGTGGATAATTATACGCCACAAAGACAAAAACTCTAACGTGTCGGCTAAGAGACAACGCCATGGTGGAGCATGTGAAATGGTGTTACACCTTTTTTTCTCGAGCAATCTGCAAGAGCCTTAACTTTTCTTTTTATGAATAAATATCTAACAAACGTAAGACATACAAAGTTCAAACATACAACAAGAATTTAGGCCTCTAAAAATCATGTAATCGAATGAGATACTAGATAAAGCTTCTTCTTAACAAGTCAACGCAACGTACAACTGCCAGCCCCAGAGAGAGGTGATCCGGAGGAGAAAATCCATCTAGGCTTCTGCTCCCCTCACCAGCGACATCGCCGGTCTGCTCCGCCTCCGGTGTCCCTAGGGTCTTGGAGGTATGGTGGACCACGGTCTCTCGCCGGCGGGAGATTGTATGTTCTTTGTTTAGCATACTTTTTAGTGTCTTTCTCGAGATGTTGAAGCGATAGCTATGTCTTGAGGTTAGAATACGATCCTCCCCACTCTATCCTCGCTTCGGTGGTGCATCTAGCGCCTTTGGAGGGCGCGTGAAGTCGTTTGTCCGATCTCCTATGATTCTGTCTGTTTTCGTCTTTGTGGGTTTATTTTTAGGCCAGTCTCTTCCGATCTACGGTTTTCCTCATTGGCGATGGTTGTTGTTCTAGTGCGTTGGTCATTCACTAGTGGAAACGGGGCCACTTGTCCTGGTTTGTAAGGGTGTTTAGTCCCGGTTGCCCAACCGGGACGGGACAATTGGGACTAAAGCCCCAATCCTTTAGTCCCGGTTGGGCTGCGAACCGGGACTAAAGGGCACTCCACGTGGCTGCTGGCTGTCTCAGTGGGGGGGGGGGAGGGAGGGCATTCATCCCGGTTCGTATTACGAACCGAGATATATGGGTCTCTATCATGACTGGATTTTTGGTACTTTTTGTGCCGCGACAGAGAATTTATTTTGTATATTTTCATTTATTTTATTTCACCTTTATCTATTTCCTTATTATTTTGGGTTTTGCACTGAGCAATGAAGGAACCATTATATTACAAAACATCTCTCGATTATATTACACAGCAACTATCGAATATATTACATTCATGCATATATACAATATAAAGTCTTTTATAATCCCTATTACATTATCATCATCTTCCGATAGTATTCTCCTTTTGGATCCAGGACCTCTGCATCTAAGAATCTGCAATTTCCTCTTAGATTGCTTGTATGCGATCCTTTGATAGAAGATTATCCCGCAACCGTTCGATCTAATTTAAAAAAGGAGTCAACATATATGAATAAAACTAAACACAATTGATGGTAATAAAACAAAATTCTGAATATTGTTTATGTACTTAAAGTTATTCTAAATTTCTGCCCTTCTCATAGATCGTTTGACGAGTGAACTTGCAAACATAGTATCCACATAAATTATTTCCATCTTCCTGTCTCAGACACTTTACGAGAACAAAGTTCAATCAAAATAATAATAATTAAACATGATAATGGTATCGAAACTAGAATCAAAGAGACATGCGAATCTAGCTAGTAGTACTTATATTTAGTGCTTTAAATATAATCTTCTCTTTCCAGGCACCCTTAGCCTTGTTGGTGAACCGTTTCCAAGCGCTGCCCGGCAAAGAAAATGAATAAAATGAGTTATTAATTACTTGATATCCGTAAATAAATGAAAGTTGCCGATATAGTATCATAATGACTGAAATTTCCGCTGGAGCATATCCTACATGTTCGCCCACTTCTCAAGGGGTTTACGTTTAGAGTCCATGACTTATACTACTTCATTGTCAGGTTGAATAATTAGAGAATAAAATGGAAGCTGTGCATGCATAACTCATCAATTATGCACTTAACATCGAGTAAGCGAAATAGAATGTATACAAGACAATAACACTCACTCGAAGTTGTAAGGTAATAATATTTTCCTTTTGGTTTCTTGAAACCTTAACACCATTATAATTTTATCCTCTATTTCCTTGGGATTAAGTTTCACAGTAACTTCATGAACCCAATATGGGTCAATGAACCCAATGTCATAGATCTGTCCTCTTCTGCATCCGAGAATCTTCAGTCTACAAAATATAGTAAGTATGATTATACATGCGATAAACAAGGTGAGCTAACTAGAGACTTAATTACAGAACTAATACTTACAGACAATAGGCACTAACGATCGACTTGTCGAGGCGTCTTGATTGTAAAACTGATGTAGTTCAGAAAATTCTATTAGTATCTGGGCATCTCCATACCCATAATGCTCGTTTCAAACTCCCATCACTATCCAGTTTGCCCCTCCTTTGTGGCTTTCATGTACCAATTATGCAATCTTCGCATTTTTGTTGGTAGAAAGTTGACGTTCTTAGGTTTGACGAGAGGTTTTCCATACTGGTATTTGTATGCTTCCTCAGCACTGGGGAACTCTAACTAGGCTACATAATCATCAATACTCAAACCATGAGCAGCGGCCGCATCTCCGTACAGTGCAACAAATTCTGGATCATACTGCCCGTCCGCACCTTTGCTCGACTCCACCCTAGTATCGCAAATCACCTTGAGCGGGAGGACGATTGGTTTTTCTGTAAACCGAGCTACATAACTGAATTCCTGCTTGCACTACTGCTCTTCGACCGCATCATTGACTGATGTGACTTGAGAATAGAGTGGTCATAGTCTAATGACAGCCTTGGCTCAGGTTGATGAAGGGTCTTTAGCATTTTTAGCACTTTGCCTTTTTCTTCTTTGCTGCTAGGGAACTCTGGCTCTTTCGTCCGCTTCCGGTTATCAAACCACTATTGTGTTTGGGCCTTTGCGATCATCGTATTCTCCTCTTCAGTATAGTCGTAAGGTCTCATGGGAGGAACCTTTGGTACTTTTGGGAGGGGCTCTAGTAGATGTTTCGGTGATTGATTACTCTTCCGCTTTTGGCCCTAATCCTTTCGTACTTTTGGGAGGGGCTGAGACGGCTGACGCGGCGGCGAAGACGGTTGCGCTGGAGAAAGGGCATGTTGTGGCGAAGACGGCTGCGCTGGAGAAAGGGCCTATTGTGGCAAAGATGAGTGAGGTTGCGACGAAGATGGAGTGCTCTGAGGAGTCGATGTCCTTGGTGTACGATTTGGAAGCACGATGTGTTCCTTTCTCCATAGAATGGTCATGTTTTTTGCTTCTCCCAGCTCAGTCAAATCCCCTTCACCTGCAGGTTAGTCAAGCTTCAGATGCATGAATCCGTCCATAACTTCATCCACCCCGGCAATAGTGTAGCCCTATGGAACCGGACAACAATGGTAAGTTGGTACAGGTCCAACTAATGGTAAGGCATAGCCGACCGCCACCTTCATGGTTATGTTGAAAACTTTCATATGTAGCTCACAATGTGTCATCTCCGTGATATCATCCACTAGGTAGCGAAGAGGAGCCATCACCGGGGAGCTCCATGGAAGCCACGTTGCCTTTTTTGATTAGTAGATGGGTCGGTAGCATCGAAGGCAGCTTCGTTTACCATGTGCCGCTAAGATGGGCCGGTAGTAGCTTGCTGGATAAGTGCGTCAAGTTGATTCTGCTGCTGCTTTAATTGTTCTTCTATGTTGCGCATCCAGTCTGCCTACTTCATTACTTCAATTTCCTCCTTTTCCTTTCTCTTCTGACGACTTCTATTAGGATATTTCTTCCTGTGGTCGGGAAACCCAAGTTTCCATGGTTTGGAGCCTTCTGTGCGTCGTGTTCGTCTCTCGTGTTCAGGGTTCCCAAGAGCTAGTGTGAGCTCATCATTCTCTCCACCAGGAATGAACGTCCCATCTTCAATAGCCTTTACTGCATTTCTAATGTCTTCGATGGGTATGGGAGTTTCTTTATGTCTTATGTTATATATGCACTTCCCTTCAGAGTCCAACGTGCCCCAGGCCGGTAAAACCAATTCCTTACCCATTCGATCCAATTGTATGGCTCTGGGGTGATCGCTTACCCATTCAAGAAGGTCGGCCTTGAGTTTCTCCCACTTAGGCATTCTAGCCTTATAGCCACCTTGCCCAATAGTATGGTAATACTGCTTTTTAGCAGCATTTTTTCTTTGTTTCTGACTTTTTCTTAGCTGGCTCCGATGTCTTGTACGCTGCAAAATCAGTCAGTAGTCTTTTAGCTTCTCATATGCACTAGTGAATTCCGGAGTCTTCTCTTGCAAGACATAGTCAAGGTGCAATCTTTTCTTCCAGTTGTTGAATTGCTGGGCCATCTTCTTAAGAGCCCACTCCTTGACTTTTTCCTCCACGAGTTTCTTTAGTTCCTCCTTAGTTGGAATCTCCTCATCTGGATCGATCTCATCTGGATCCACCTCTAGTGTCGGTAGGGTGAAATTAACCATGAGCTTTTTCCAAAGCATATCTTTGGCTAAGTCGCTAACATATAGAGCTTCCGGATCCTTAGGCCTACTCCATTCTCTGACGATGATCGGGATGTAGTCCCTAACAATAACTCTGCATTGCCTTATAAATTTATTTGCAGCATCAATGGGAGCCTTCGGTTCGCCGTCTATAGTGACTTCTTCGATCATGTACCTTTCATGGTCTCCCAACTTTCTGGCTGGGCCTCGTTTCTTCTTTGCAGAAGATTTGCTCGACCTGGAGGGCTAAAAGAAGAAAGATCGTTAATATATGTATATAGACAACGGAGGCTTAATTAATTAATATATATATACACCTCGCCAGAGTTTGTATTATTTAATGTTCCATCGGAGCCGTCTCTTCAGTCGGCTTATCCCTTGTCGGCTTCTCCCTTACCAGAGCCGTCTGTTTCGTCGAAATCCGGATCTCCCTCATCAGAGTTGTTCAGATATCGCGAGGTTACATCGTTATCGATATGTCCTCCCTCGTTGATCATATCCTCCAGCGCCATTTCCTTCTCTTCGTCTCTTGGTTCCATAGTTTATGCAAAAGGGGAAAAGCAGATGAGTCGAAGCCGCCAAGCGAGGAGGTTAGGTAGGCGAGATTTGAGGGGCTGGGGCACCGTGTGCGGCGACTAACAAACTGTAATTCGAAGAAACCCTAATATAAGGTGCGCGTTGCCGCACCCGTCCATCATCCCTATATGGCGCGTGTTGCCGCACCCGTCATAAACCCTAATATACGACGCGCATTGCCGCACCCGTCATCGTCCCTATATGGCGCGCGTTGTCGCACCCGTCCATCGTCCCTATATGGCACGTGTTGCCGCGCCCGACCTGAAGACAGTACTCCCCCAAACAAATGTGAAGGGATTGGCATTTCACATAATAATCCAAATGTATACATACACACTACATAATAAAAATACATACATACACAATAATAATTCATTATTACAATTTGTACATAGATTATTTGTACATATAGCCCTAGCCCTAACCCTAATCCAAATGTATACCTACAATATCGTCCACAAGCAACTGTCGGCAAATGGGCAATTCATGCGGAGGTGTTCTTTGATCTGGATTTGGGGAGTTAGTTTTTGGTTTTGAGAAAGGGATTTGGGCTCCTTATTTTCTGAAGAAATGGGACCGAGTACTACATGGCTCAGTCCTGAGGCTCTTGTGTGGAAGAGATGGGCATGGCCACTAGCAGTTGCCAAAAAGAATTAAAAGCATTGACATGTGGGGTAAAATTATGGCCTATGGTTTATACATAGGTAAATGGATAAAAGTGAGAGTATCAGACTAACTAACTAAACCATAATAACTAAACCCTAATAGCATCAGACTAACTAACTAAACCCTAATAACTAACTAATTAAACCCTAATAGCATCAGACTAACTAACGAAACCCTAATAACTAACTAATTAAACCCTAATAACTAAACCGTAATAGCATGAGACTAACTAAATAAACCCTAATAACTAACTACTTAAACCTAACTAACTAATTAAACCAATTAAATAGAGAACAAAACAGAGAAGGGGGAGGGCGCGCGCGGCGGCCGGCCGGAGCAATACCTGGGGGAAGCGCCGCATGACAGAGGGAAGCGGCGCCACCATGCACGATGGGGGTGAGCGCGGAGGCCTTTGGGCCGGGACAATGTGGCGACGGCCTCTTGGGAGAGAGCGGCGGTGCGGAAGTCGTGGCGTTCCATCCGGCGTGCGTGATGTGAGCGGCGGCGTGTGAGGGGGAGGACCACAACGCTGACATTAGGCAGCCTGCTGGCATCAGAGTCGGAGGCACGCCTGCGTCGAGACTTAGAAGAATGCGAGATGGGGAAGGAGAAAGGAACGACGCACAATTATACGGGAGGGTCTTTCGTCCCGGTTGGTGCCAGGAACCGGGACAAAAGGTCTTTAGTCTCGGTTCGTGGCACCAACCGGGACGAAAGACAAGAGCATATGTCCCGGCTGTAGCCACCAATCGGGATGTATGTTCTTTTTTCCTGGCCCAAAGCGGTGCGCAGAGGACCTTTAGTCCGTGTTGTTTGCATAAACCGGGACTAAAATCCTTTTTTCAAATGTTTTTCAACTTGTCAAATATTCCCGCCTTATTTCTTATTTAGGTGTTTAAATTTGAAATGGTTTGAATTTGAAAAAACTTTCTGTTTTATAACATAATTATTCTAACTATTCAAACTATTCAATTAAAAATTTCTGAAATGGTTTAAATTTGAATTTGAAAGAACTTTCAACATGAAAAGTGTTTGAATTTCAATAACTAATCCAGAACCATTTTCTGTTTTCTAAAATAATTGTTCAAACTATTCAAGCTATTAACCATTTTGCCATTTTCAAATAAAAATGCATTAACTAATAATTGTTGCATACTTTTGAATTTGATAGAAACTTTCAACATGAGAAGTGTTTGAATTTGAATAACTAATCCAAAACCATTTTCTATTTTCAAACTGATAGGAGAGGCGGGGTAAAGGTAGACGAGTAATAAAAAATGCAAATAGTGGATCTCGAAAATCTTGGGTACATAGACGAACCATTCGTCCTAGCCAACGGCTTAGTCATAATCATGTCTAGCCATGTAGTACACAGCTTCAGGGTCATCTTATGAATCGTCTTCATCGTCGTTGCTATGGCATATTCTGAGGATCCTCAGCCCTTCTTCCGCTTGTGCACAGGGGAACCAGGGACCGTCAACCATGGCATATTTCGGGGACACCTTCCACTCCAGTCCCAGATTCACGATGCACGAGGGAGGGGGCTCCTGGATTACAATGCCGCTATGCCCGCGACCTTCACCACCGCCACCCTTCTTGTGGCTTTGCAGCGGGTGCAAGTGTGGGTACCACAGGTGATGATGATCTCCCTCAGTGATGTAGCGCATCACACCAGCGATAGTATGGTTCGCCCACCACAGGCAACGACCGGTTTCGTTGTGGTTCACCGGGGCGGGTCGTCACCCTCGTACCTAGCGAGCTCCCTTTCCCACCGGTTAGCGAAGAAGGCATTCCAGGTGTCGTTGTTGTCGGGATCCCAATGGGGATCCATCCGCTGCTCCGGCGTGAGCTCTAGGTAGAAGTGGTTTGTGATGGCCGCGTGGCGGGAGAACCTTGAGGCACAGGAGGGATAGGAACTCCTCCAACGCTCAGCATCCAGTCAGCAGGCAGCCGGTAGCCCGACAGGCATGGGTAGCTGGAGGCGCACAACGCCTCGGTCTCCTTGAGTGTCAGAATGGCCCAGTATGCGGTGTCCATTGTTGTGAGAGAGGAAGGTGTGGATGTGTGGATAGCCATGGCGCGGTCGGCCTAGATATAGAGGGAAAGGGCGGGAAGCGGTGGGAAATGGCGAGAAATATCTTTAGTCCCGGTTAGTGGCTCCAACTGGGACTAAAAGGCCCAGTTAGAGGGAAAGGGCGGGAAAACATAGCGGGAAGCGGTGGGAAATGGAAGCAAATATCTTTAGTCTCCGTTAGTGGCTCCAACTGGGACTAAAATGCCCTGTTAGAGGGAAAGCGCAGGAAAACATAGCAGGAAGCGGTGGGAAATGGCGGGAGATATCTTTAGTCCCGGTTAGTGGCTCCAACTGGGACAAAAAGGCCCAGTTAGAGGGAAAGGGCGGGAAAACATAGCGGGAAGCGGTGGGAAATGGCGGGAAATATATTTAGTCCCGGTTAGTGGCTCCAGCTGGTACTAAAGGGCCCGGTTAGTGGGAAAAGGCGGGAAAACATAGCGGGAAGCGGTGGGAAATGGCAGGAAATATCTTTAGTCCCGGTTAGTGACTCCAACCGGGACTAAAATACCTCGACAAGAGGGTCGACATTATGTCTTGAGTGTCAACACTATGTTGTGCTGCTTAATCTATAAATAGGCATCATTGTGAAGTTATCAACTGCAAACATGATGGTGTGCGAGAGCAGGGACACCACTATGGCCAGTTTGAGGGAGATGTCGGCAGAGCCCAGTCCTCCGGCATCTCCAACAAGTTGACCATAGATGTACCCCTAATATGTGAAATTATATAGCTCCTGACGTATTGATCTAGTTAGAGAAGTTATAAACTGCAAGATGATGTGCGAGAGCAGGGACAACACTACGGCCAACTTGAAGGAGATGCCAGCAGAGCCCAGTCCTCTGGCATCTCCAACAAGTTGGACATAGATGTACTCCCTAATATGTGAAATTAGTTAGCTCTCGGCGTATAGATCTAGTTAGAGAAGTCATAAACTGCAAGATGGTGTGCGAGAGCAGGTACAACATGTTGGGTTCGCAGCATAGAAAACAATATTTTCCTACGATGGGAACTATTATACGCCAAGATCTATCTATTAGATACAAGCAACGGGTGGATATACATCCATAGAGAATATACCATCGAAGACAACAAAGCTTTGTTAACGAGATGGAACTCGTGGATGATATAGTCATACACTTGCCGATCTCAAGATCGTGATGAAGTCCAGCAGGTCCAGCAGGTCCAGCTCCAGCACGTCCATCAGATCCAGCTCCAGCAAGTCCAGCACCACCAAGTCCAGCACCGGAAAGCAGCGGTGCATCCGTGATCGCACACACGTCCGGTACCCGACAACCTCCGTCCCTTGCTCTAGCAAAAGCAGCGGAAGCAGCAACTCCTTTCCAGATAAAGACACCAGGAACATGTATCTTGCTAATCCGAGACCATGGGGGGAAAATACTAGAGGGGGAGAGAGATCCTTCACGAGGAGGTGTGAGTGAGAAGTGAGGAGAGGGGGGCCTTTTACAGGAGGAGAGGAGGGTACCCCTCCCATGGCCGACGCCCCATGGAGGTGACCCTTCACCTCCCCCATTCATGTGTTGGTAACCCCCTCCACATAAATTTGCCTCTTCACATTCTCCATTAAAGTCTCCACTTTAAATGCATTAAATTTCTCCAAATTTAATGCTCTCTCATTTAATAAAACTCTTTTATTAATTTTATTAAGAATTTTGTTAATTACTTTAATTAACAAACATTCATATAAAACCTCCTAAACATTTCAATATTACATGCAGAACCAATTTCAGCAATTTCACCCGAAACAGTTTTGGTGTCTATTGAAATAATTCCAGTGCTTTTTTAAATCTTTATCTGAAACATATTTGCTCCAAATGGTGTCGGTATCCCTTAAGTGTGTCACCCTATGGTTCGCAAATAATGCAGACATGATCGAGACCCCTCTCCGATCAATAATCAGCAGCGGGGCCTGGAGATCCGTACTGACTCCCATATATTCAACGATGACTCTTGTGATCGTGTGAACCTTTAACGTCATAACTTAATCCCTTTGTCTCGCTATATATTACATATCCGAGATTCGATCATTGGTATCTCCAGACCTAGTTTGATCTCGTTGCCGACATGTACTCTTTTCTCGTTCCCGTGATATAACATTCTAGTGATCTCATCACTTGCTTGCAAGCTAACCAATGTGATATCACCGAGAGGGCCCAGAGTATATCTATCTATCACCGGTATGGACAAATCCCACTATTGATCCATGAGCCTCTACATAACACTTTCATAGCACTGAACCCACCTTTATAATCACCCTTTCACGGTGTGATGTTTGATGTTATCAAGATACTCTTCCAGTGTTAGTGATTGACATGATCTCATTATCTAAGGACTAGGATTACTTTGTATGATGTTATAGCAATATAAACACAATGACTTTGATCGTAATGCTATAATTCAGATGAATGTTCATCACATCATTCCACTATTGTTGTGACCTTGTTATTAACAACATCCAATGTCCATGATCAGGAAACCTTGATCATCTTATTAATCAACGAGCTAGTTTATAAGAGAGGCATAACTAGGAACTTTCCTTTTGTTTATTAAGCACACATGTATTAACGTTTCCAAATTAATACAATTATAGCATGCAAAATAAACATTTATCATAAACAAGCAATAAGATAATAACCACTTTATTACTGCCTCTCGGGCATATTCCCTTCAGTCTCCCACTTGCACTAGAGTCAATAATCTAGTTTGAAAAACTTTGCGTATTGAACACCTATGGCTTTCTGGTGTTTCATATACGCGATTGCTAGTGGTTAACATAATCTCCAGATCTGACAGTTTCAGGTCCGTGTGTATTTGCATGTCTTTGTGTCTCTACGCATCACTCATTCTCAAATGAGATGGCATTGTATAAATTTGGTCCTTTGGTGAGACCTTTAGTTTGTTCGGGTTAAAATATGTTAATAATATTGTCATACAATATATCTTCATAGTATTAGCCCATTTTGAACCACACCTAGTTTGATAATAAACTACTTAACACAAATGCCCTCCTTTGCTTCTACTATAGCAGTCATATACTTAACCTTTTTGTTGTAGTATCCGTCACAATGTCTCATCTTTGGAACTCATCCAAATCCATCATGGAACATCTTTTCCATTACATTGTGCCACCCATAGTCTAAATTGAGATAAATTTATTTTGTATCTTGTGACAAAACTAGTATCAATGTAACACTTTACAATGAACTACCTTTAACTATTTGTCACTTATACATGATATATTCTTAGTTCTTCCAAAGCTCATAAGAATATCTTTACTATCGTCCAATGATCATCTTATGAATCAGTCTGGTATGTGCTCATAACATTTAGAGCATAGGACATATGTGGATATGTACATATCATGGTATATTTTATTGATCAAAATATTCATGTGATTTCACTCATCAAGTGTCAAAACACTTGAATCTTGTTTCATTCACCAAGTGTCAATACACTTGAATTTTGATTCTACCTTTTCCATGCAGCAAGAACCTTTCTTGTCGTTTCAATATTGAACTCATTCAATATCTCATATATGTATGTTTGGCATAACCATATTAGTGCCTAAATATATCCATATAGAAATTGATGTCTAATATTCCGGGTTTGCCCAAGCCTTTCATCAAAGTCTATTTTTAATGAAATTATTATCCTGTGTCAATAAAAGTTACATCATTTCTAATCAACACCATGTCCTCTACATAATGTATTAGAAATATGTCTCAGTGTGATACGTCCATTTTGCATCACTATTCTATGTCTTAATTCACTATTATTCATTGATATATTTCGTATTGAGAGGTGATACTTATGTTATTTCATCTATTTTTGCATGGTTGATGACTTTTGGAGCATGGACCGCTGCAGTCAGGATTCTGATGGAAAAGGTGCTATTTGGAGGAAAAATTTGCAAAGATCAGAAAATCCGGGAAAATATACGAAAAATCCTATTTTTGCAGAATACTAAGGATGTCAGAAGACAGTGTGGAGATGGGCCACAGGGGGCCCACACCACCCCCTGGCGCGGGTAGCCCTAGGCCGCGCCAGTAGGTGGTGTGGCCATCCTTGGCCACTCCAGCCTCTCCCCTCTAGCATATATTATCCTCCCGAAACCCTAAGACTCGGAGAGCGACCACAGAAAGATTCCGCCGCCTCTGCGGAGCAGAAAACACCGAGAGAGAAAGATCTCTCCGGCAGACAGATTTCTGCCGGGGGAATTCCTTCCCGGAGAGGGAAGATCATCGCCATCAACACCACCAACAAGTTGGACTTCATCGGGATCATCATCATCATCACCACCATCATCATCAGCAGCATCCTCATCACCATCTCCATATTGCTGTAACAATTGGTTGAATCTTGCATTAGTTCATAGGGGAAACTTTCCCGGTGTTGATTACTCTTTGTAGTTGATGCTATTGAGTGAACCATTCAATTATTGTTTATGTCCAGATTGTTATACATCATTATTCCATCTATGATCATGATCCATATGATGTCTTGTGAGTAGTTCGTTTTGTTCTTGAGGACATGGGAGAAGTCATGTTGTTAGTAGTGGAGTTGTGTTGAGAAAGATTCAATAGTTTGTTATTTAAGTTGTGGTGTACTTCTTCTAGTGGTGTCATGTGAACGTCGACTACATGACACTTCACCTATATGGGCCTAGGGGAATGCATTGTGTATTTGGCTACTAATCGTAGGGGTTGCCAGAGTGACAGAAACCTAAACCCCCCTTAGGAAACCATTGCACAAGGGACGTAAGGGTCTTAGAGTTTAAAGCTGTGGTTAGGTTTCTACCTTAATTACTTTCTTGTACTTATGGATGTTTGCAAGGGGTATAATCACAAGTATGTATTAGTCCTAGGAAGGTCGGTACATTAGCACAGGTTCACCCACACAACACTTAGCAAGCTAAAGAAGATTAATCAACTATATGAAGCGAAAGCACTTGACAGTCTTCCCATGTGTCCTCGAGAACGTTTGGTCATCTTAAGTAATACAACCCGCTGGTCCTTTGCTGCATAAAGGATTGGGCCACTTGCCGCATTTATTCTTACTGTCTTTTATTTACTCGTACTTTGTTTACTTGCTTTATCATAAACCCCTAAAAATCCGTTTGCTAAGTATTTGCAGAGAATTCCTGATCCATACCAGTAGCCAGCACCTTCTGCTCCTTGTTGGGTTCGACTCTCTTACTTATCGAAAATACTGCGATACACCCCCTATACTTGTGGGTCATCAAGACTATTTTCTGGCGCCGTTGCCGGGGAGTGAAGCGCTATTGGAGAGTGGAACTGGTAAAGGAAACTTCTACTGTGAGTATTGTTTACTTCTGCTAGTTGCTTTATTTTCGTTATGGATAATTCGCTGAGTTTCTTATTTGGTAATGCTACTACCACTACTAAGGTAGTAGATAAGCCACCACCTACTGAGAATGATGTTTTCAAAATACCTACAAGAATTATTGATTGTGTTATGGATAACTACTATGTTGGAGATGGAACTGTCCATCCCGGTGATCATTTGCTCTTTATACACGAATTATGCGGGTTGTTCAAGTGTGCAGGTATTACTACAGATCAAGTTAAGAAGAAGTTATTCTCATTATCACTGAAAGGAAGAGCTGAGGACTGGTATAAGCTGCTGAAGAATGGTCAAGCTCTGGATTGGGAGGAAATAATGCCTCTCTTTTATTCAAAGTTTTGTCCTCCTAGTGAGATTCATAAAGATCGGAATCAAATATACAACTTTTGGCCTCTTGATGGAGAGAGTACAGCTCAAGCTTGGGGGAGATTGAAGTTACTAATGCTGAAATGTCCCATTCATGAGCTCCCCAACAATATTATTATCAATAACTTTTATGCAAGGCTTCCTCTACATGATAAAGATTTATTGGATGCTTCTTGTGCTGGATCATTCACTCGTATGGAAGAAGAAGCTAAATGGGATCTTCTAGACCATATTCAAGACAATGTTGAAGCTTGGGAGAATGAGAAAGGTAGAAAGTCAGGTATAAATTATGATTATGAATGCATTGAATCTTTTATGGGAACTGATGACTTTCAAAATATTAAAAATGCTTATGGTTTAGACTCTCAAGCTATTGCTTCTTATTTTAAGGCTTTTGCTTCCTACATTGAAGTGCCTAAAAAGAAGTGGAATAAGTATCATGAACCTTATAAAGATGTTGCTAAGAGTGTTCCTGCAAGAAACACTGAAGTTTATACTACTAATCATGTCTTACCTGAACCTTATATTGAGAAAATGGCTTTCCCAGTTAAGATTATGGAACATTCTATGATAGCTAGTATGGTTGATGAACCTATTATAGCAAATGTGAAAGACTTTGTTACTAAATATGAAGAAGAGGGACACACTATCCTTTGTAAGGATACCTCTAATATTGTTTCACAAAGTAGTGTTATGAGAGCTAGTATTCCTGTGTTTTCTGTTAGAATAAGCGACCAGTGCTATGATGGTCCTAGTGATAGCTATATTGTTAAGTTTATGCATGATACTGAAAGTTACTATGAGAGAGGGAAAAGTGTTCTTATGTATCCCAATAATATCAAGTTTCCTCGTTTTATGCTAAAAGTTTTTATGTTGCACTTATTTTACCTTCTTATGCAAGTAGCCCCTGGTTTCAAAAACTTGTTTGTTTACAAAATTCCCTTCCATAGGAAGTGGGTTAGACTTAAACATGTGTGTTTTTGCTTCTTAATGCTCTCTTTCGCTTCAATTCATATCCCTATGTGAGCATCTTCAAAATTATAATGCCCATCTTAATGGCTATAAAGAAAGAGCTTTTTGGGAGACAACCCAGTTTACTTTTGCTTTTAGTTTGTTTTTGCTTCTTTGAGTCTTGGAAGTTATTACTTCGGTAATAACCTCTCCTTATCCTTTTTGTTTGGTTTTTGTGTCAAGATCAACCTCTAATGAGAGAGAAGTAATATTTGGGGAAGTTGCTGTCCCGAAACAGATTTTTGTGCTTCACCGTAAACATTCGTGAGAAATCTCTGTATCTCGGATTGAGATGTAATTTTGTGTGCTTCTGCCCCAGGTTGTTATTTAACTTTCGCTAGTTTTGCACTTTTTGATTTGAGCAACAGAACATTTTCGGAAAAATTGATCTTTACCTGCTGGTCTGTTTTGACAGATTTTGCCACTCTTGCATTTGCTTCTTTATTCGATTTCCTTTTTGAATTCTTTTTGGATTTTTGGAAGGAGTTGCTACCGTAGCTTATGTTTTGATGGTTTTCACTTGAAGTAGAACTCAAAAGGTTTTATCACTTCATATATACTAATGTTGCTAATGAGAACTGTGTGAAGTTTTGTGTGAAAGAAATTTCCAGGTAGTGGAGTTAATGGTGTAATAAGGAAGAGAAGGGTTTTATGACTCAAGTAATAAGTGTACGAAGATGAATATATTGATGATTATTCAAGTGGAGACTCCGGAAGAATCCACTAAATACCAAATTCAGAGACCTGCAGAGTCCGTGTTCAAATAGGTAACTGTTCTGGTAAGAAAAGTTCCGTGAAAATACAATCCAACTATATTTTTGCAGTTTTCAGTCAATATGAAAAGTTACGAAGCGAAAAAGGGACAAAAACGGAGCCAGGGTGGCCCACACCACCCTGTGGCGCGGGCCCTCCCCTGGCCGCGCCACCAGGTGGTGAGTCCACCTCAGACTCCGCCTCCGACCCGTTTTCACCCAG
The DNA here is from genome assembly GCA_910589775.1 of Avena eriantha. Taxonomy (NCBI): domain Eukaryota; kingdom Viridiplantae; phylum Streptophyta; class Magnoliopsida; order Poales; family Poaceae; genus Avena; species Avena eriantha. The sequence goes on along the minus strand of OU342745.1, from coordinate 34,592,901 downwards.
TACCTTCCTCTTGTTATGAAACTTCGTAATATATAACCCCCGGATCTTCCGAGGATCGTCTATCGTGTTTTCGTCGTGTTTTTGTTTCGATCTGTTTCTGCCAGGACATACTCTTTGAAGGTTTAGAAGCACAATGGTGTCTGCCAAGGATAAAGGGAAGGAGCCTATGGAGGAATACCTCCAAGACCCCGGGAAGGAGTAGGAGATCAAGAGTGAAGGTGAATAGGAGCAAGGCCAACACCCGCACACCGGCACTACCATTGCACGCATTGGAGTGGTGACAGAACCTGCCAGGGTTAGAAGGACGGCACGGATGCAGGCTGGGGGGAAAGCTCCCCGTCACAGTTTGGCTCCACGGTCACTTCCTCCACACACCAAGAATCCCTTCCATACCTTTATCCATAACCATGCAGGAAAAGAAGACTCCAAGAGGGAAGAACAGAAAAAGAATCACAAGAGCTGGGATCCACAAACTGAGATGATTATGAGCCGTATTGAGCACAACTCGGAGTTGATTCGTACTCTCACCTTCGACATTGAGGACTTGGGGAAACTGATCAGAGAGCTCATCGAGAGGATACCACCACCACCGAAGGAGTAATTCGTCATCCGGTTTGGCATCCCCTTGGTTTATTCCAAGCTTGGGGGAGTGCCGCGGTATCACATCACTATCTTTTTACCTTTTTAGTAGAGTCATATCATGAATAGAGGAGTTATTATGTAGTATGGTTTGCATTATGGAAGTGTCCCCTCTCTCGTTAGATATGTATCCCTTGGTGTGAGTTGTCGTTATGGATTATTAATGAGAAGTTCTATCATTCACTCTTTTGCATATCTTATATTAGTTTTCAATTCTTGGTTATATGATTGATCTTGTTGTTAGTATTGGTATCACTTTGGGATCATTGAGTTAATTTATTTGGTTTTGGAAAATCTAGCTCGGTCAGTAGCACACTATTTTTGAGAGTTGAAAGAAAAGATAAAAGTACCTTTAAAGAAAAATAATTTCATCATCTTTCTTTCTTGATTTGCTCATAAGTTTAGTATTCTCTAGTTAAGATTTTTTGTGCTTCCGAGGAAGATTGCATGTTTGTCTTTATCGCTTGTATGTTTGTTTGTTTCCTTCAACTCTTATACTTGCTACCCAGCCTTGCTAGCCAAAAACTTGTACTGAGAGGGAATTCTTCTTGTGCATCCACCTCCTTTAAACCAAAACCTTTGCCATTTGTGTCCACCATACCTACCTAGTAGCATTATTGCTATTCCAAGTAAATTCTTGTTTTATCTACCTCCCGAATTAAACTTGTTATGTGAAAATTAGTCATTAAAGCTCTCATGAACTTGATGGCACACCTTACCTTCTTGCATTTAATAAACTTGAACCATTGGGTCCTTCTTTGTTGCGTATATGCTTGCGCTTTATGAGTTGAAGTTAGCAGAACCATGTATCATGGGGACCGCTTTCAACACTTCATTGGTACTTGTACCTACTTGATATCATGTTCTTTTGCTTATGGATCCCGGCGGTGTGAAATAAAAGTGAAACTTGTAAGATCATGGAGTTTATATGTGTGTTAGAGAAATGCCTGGGCCGCTGGCCTAAGCCATGCCTAATCATGGTGGAAACTTGCAGCATAACTATAGTGAGCATTCTATGAAGCATCCTCAATAAAAACCTATGCAAATAGCAAATGAAAAGATCGCTGAGATGCTCACTGTCTACTTGCCTTGTCATTTTGATTATGGGATAGCTCCTGTGTCATGTGCAAGGGGTACCCCGTTGGCGGTTCTCAATGATACGCATGTATTTACAATGACAAGAGCTTGCTCGTGACTGAAGTTGAGTAGCATGAGGTTCGATACTCATAAGTAAGGGGCATGGGACTTCAATTTATAACTTGTCAAGCATATCCTGTTAGTTGTGTCACTTTAACCTTAATCACGAAAAGATGCCTATGATAGGGCAATGAGAGCTGAAAGCTAGTAAGTATCATAATTTTTGGGAGCTCTTTATGAGACTTGCAATCCCTGCTTCCCTCTGTGAAGGGCCTTTCTTTTACTTTGTAGTTGAGTCAGTAAACCTACTTCCCTTCCATCTCAACAAGTATTTTGAGTTGATGTGTTTCATTCATTCATATGATGATTTATTCAATCATGTTGCTTATGTTCCTTGTTTTGCACATTGTTGTTATCTTGATGTTTACTACTTTGAAAGCTATCATTTAAAACCAGCTATTTGTGAACTCCAGCAAATTATCAACTATTCTCCGACCAAGAGCTAAGTTTGCCATTACCAATTACGATTCACTTTATGTATCTTTATTGTGTTTCCTTTACTCATTGCAAGTTGAGTTATATAATAGTGAGTTGTCTTCTATTATGATCTGTGTATTTGATGAATGTGATGCTTCTTGTCCGTATTCTTTTATCGACTCTTCACTCCAAGCCGGACATGAAACCGGACCGAAGCAGGTGGCTCTGAATGACTCTTGAGGAAGTGTGAGCCTGCTCATTCTGACATTCAACACATGGACAACACATAAAACCATCCCGCCGCTTTGTTCACCTCGGCCACAAGGCAAAAAGAACGCACGCCTTCTCTGTAAGCGTTAGAGCGTCGGTCACCGTACATCCATGGGTGGCTCATCTGCATCATACAACCATGCATATATATCAAATGCAATCACAATGCTTAAATTAGTACCGCGCGGTCAAAACGAGAAAATAGTTGCTAACCTTTTAGGACACTTCAAAACAAAGAGGAGAAACCTTAAGTGTCGCTCTGGCACCTCATATCATATTTTGTCTTTTGTGAACTCAAGTGGCATCGCTCTAACAGGCATTTCACCGAACACATCTAGTGCATATGAAGAAAAAAAGTTAGCACAAAGTTATACCCACCTCTCACATAGGAAAAAAACAGGAGAGAGTGGAGGGCTGGGTGCATATATATAGGGCCAGGCCATTAGTCCCGGTTTGAGATACCAACCGGGACTAAAGGTTCTGCCAGGAGCACACGCGCCGGCCCAGACCCAGTTGTCCCGGTTTGTATCTCAAACCGGGACTAATAGTTCCTTACGGCCCGGGACAAAGTGCCTCGGCCTCCTCGGGTCGTCTGGTTCGGACCATTAGTCCCGGCCCCAGCCACGGCCGGGACTAGTGGCCCGAACCAAAGGCCCATTTTCTACTAGTGTATATGACTCATGCTTAACCTTTCGGTCTGTGTTCCGAGGCCATGTCTGTACATGCTAGGCTCGAAAAGTAAGAATCTTAGTACTCGCATGTGTAAAATTGTCTTACACCCGTTGTATGAAAGCGCGGAGTCGAGTACACCTGATCATCACGTGATGTCTCGAAACACGATCCATACAACGGTGCATACTTAAGGAAGAGCACATTTTTTTATCTTGATATCTAAATGAGGGATCATCCTAAAATGCTACTAAAACGCCAAACTAGAAATATAAGATGCAAACATCATATGTGTAAAGTGGGATGATATGGTCCATGCATTGGATCACCATCATATGCATCGTGGTATGATCTATATCATTCCTTTGTGTGTAAGGCCAAGGTCTATGGAACTTACACGTTAGGTGTGTTGTAAGAGTATCAACTATACATCAACTTACAACATTACCATATCATGACACTAGCCCAGCAACGATCTAAACTAGACGCCTCTAATTTATCCATTGCAAGTTTTACATGGCTTAGGGCTTTCGGAGATAGAACCAGTCTTACCTACGAACATGGAACCACAACGAGGATAACCAAGTTATTAGCAACTCGTTGTAAATCAAATATTTACTATAGTAGGAGAGACAAACACCAGCCAGCCACTTATGCAAAACTAGTTGCATGTTAGTCGTGGAACCGGTCTCATGTGCGATGACATGTAAGGTTGGTCCGGGCCGCTTCATCCCACTATGCCACCAATATCCAAAATACATGAAAGATGCAATAACATGATCATCATCTCCCACATATAAACATATGTGTACTACCCGTGCAAAGCACCTACGCATAGATTAGGCTCTGATACCAATGTTGGGTTTGCAGCATAGAAAACAAAAAATACCTACGTTGGGAACTATATGCCAAGATCTATCTACTAGATACAAGCAATGGGTGGATATACATCCATAGTAACTTACCCTAAAATACAACAAAGCTTAGTTAACGAGTTGGAACTCGTGGATGATGTAGTCATACACTTGCCGATCTCAAGATCGTGATGAAGTCCAGCAGGTCCGGCTCCAGCACGTCCATAGATCCAGCTCCAGCATGTCCAGCACCACCAAGTCCAGCACCGCAAAGAAGCGGTGCATCCGTGATTGCACACACGTCCGGTACCCCGACAACCTCCGTCCCTCGCTCCAGCAAAGCAGCGGAAGCAGCAACTCCTTTCTAGATAAAGCCACTGGGAACATGTATCTCGCTAATCCGACACCATGGGGGAAAATACTAGAGGGGGAGAGAGATCCTTCACAAGGAGGTGTGTGGAAGAAGGGGTGTGAGGGGGGGCCTTTTAGAGGAGGAGGGGGGTACCCCTCCCCCATGGCCAGTGCCCCATGGGAGGGTGACTCCTCAACTCGCCCATTCATGTGGTGGTAACCCCTCCACATTAAAATGTCCCTTCACATTCTCTTTTAAAGTCTCCACTTTAAATGCATTAAATTTCTCCAAATTTAATGCTCTCTCATTTAATAAAACTCTTTTATTATTTTTATTCAGAATTTTGTTAATTACTTTCATTAACAAACATTCAAATAAACCCCCGCAACATTTCAATATTACATGCAGAACCAATTTCAGCAATTTCACCCAAAACAGTTTTGGTGTCTATTGAAATAATTCCGGCGCTTTCTTAATCTTTATCTGAAACATATTTGCTCCAAATGGTGTAAGTATCCCTTAAATGTGTCACCCTACGGTTCGTGAATAATGAAGACATGATCGAGACCCCTCTCCGATCAATAATCAGCAGCGGGACCTGGAGATCCGTTCTGACTCCCACATATTCAACGATGACTCTTGTGATCGTGTGAACCTTTAACGCTAGTAACTAAATCCCTTTGTCTCGTGATATTACATGTCTGAGATTCGATCATCGATATCTCCATACCTAGTTTGATCTCGTTGCCGACATGCACTCTTTTCTCATTCCCATGATATAACATTCTAGTGATATCATCACTTGCTTGCACGTTAACCAATGTGATATCACCGAGAGGGCCCAGAGTATATCTATCCTTCATCGAGATGGACAGATCCCACTCTTGATCCATGAGCCTCTACATAACACTTTCGTAGCACTGAACCCACCTTTATAATCACCCTTTCACGGTGTGACGTTTGATGTTATCAAGATACTCTTCCAGTGTTAGTGATTGACATGATCTCATGGTCTAAGGACTAGGATTACTTTGTATGATGTTATAGCAATATAAACACAATGAATTTGATTGTAATGTTATAATTTGGATGAATTTTCATCACATCATTCCACTAATGTTGTGACCTTGTTATTAACAACATCCAATGTCCATGATCAGGAAACTTTGATCATCTTGTTAATCAACAAGCTAGTTTATAAGAGAGGCATAACTAGGAACTTTCCATTTGTTTATTAAACAGACATGTATTAATGTTTCCAAATTAATACAATTATAGCATGCAAAATAAACATTTACAAGAAACAAGAAATAAGATAATCACCACTTTATTATTGCCTCTCGCGCATATTCCCTTCAGTCTCCCACTTGCACCAGAGTCAATAATCTAGTTTGAAAAACATTGCGTATATGCAACACCTATGGCTTTCTGGTGTTGCATATACGCGATTGCTAGTGGTTAACATAATCTCTGTATCTGATAGTTTCAGGTCCGTGTGTATTTGGATGTCTTTGCGTCTCTATGCATCACTCATTCTCAAATGAGATGGCGTTGTATAATTTTGGTCCTTTGGTGAGACCTTTAATTCGTTGGGGTTAAAATATGTTGATATTATTGTCATACAATATATCTTCATAGTATTAGCCCACTTTGAAAGACACCTAGTTTGATAACAAACTACTTAACTCAAATGCCCTCCTTTGCAGCTACTATAGTAGTCATATACTTAGCCTTTTGTTGTAGTATCCGTCACAATGTCTCAACTTTGGAACTCATCCAAATCCATCATGGAACATCTTTTCCATTACATTGTGCCACCCATAGTCTAAATTGAGATAAATTTAATTTGTATCTTGTGACAAAACTAGTATTAAGGTAACACTTTACAATGAACTACCTTTAACTATTTGTCACTTATACATGATATATTCTTAGTTCTTCCAAAGCTCATAACAATATCTTTACTATCGTCCAATGATCATCTTATGAATCATTCGGGTATGTGCTCATAACACTTAGAGCATAGGACATATCTGGATATATACATATCACGGTATAATCAATCAAAATCTTCATGTGATTTTACTCACCAAGTGTTGAAACACTTGAATCTTGATACAATCCTTTCCATGTAGCAAGAACCTTTCTTGTTTTTTCTATATTGAACCCTTTCAATATCTCATATATGTATGTCTGGCACAACCAGATTAGCGCCTCAATCTATCCATATAGATATTGATGCCAAATATTTAGGTTTTGCCCAAGTCTTTCATCGAAATCCTATTTTAATGAAATTATTAACTTGTGTCAATAAAAGATGCATAATTTCCAATCAACACCATGTCCTCAACATAATGTATTAGACATATGTCTTAGCGCTCCCACTTAATTTCTTGCAAATGCAAGCATCTTCATCATCTCCGATGAAATTAAACTCCTTTAACATTTTCATCAAGGTGAAGATTCCAACTCCGCTATGCTTACTTCAACCATTGAAGTTTGCATGTCCTTTTAGCATCCTTTGATTTAACAAAACCCTTTGGACCATGTCATTTACACGTCCTAGGTAACCATTCTATTAGAAGAACCTTATTTTGTTTATTCAACTACCATATACCAAATTATATGTTGTGATTGCTACATTAATCTATCAAGACTAAATATCGCTATGAAAGATCAAATCTTGCCATAGTCAACTCCTTGAACATTGCCGTAAACTTCTTTCTGACATGTCGACTATTTCATAGATGTTAAACATCCATGTCTATTTCTTTATAGATCCAAACACGACCAATAGGCTTCACGCCTTTCAGGGGGTCTTCCAAGTTTAGAAACTTTATTTCTCGTGTATGGATACTATCAGGGATTCTATGACTTCTAGTCATTTTATGGAGACATGGCCATCATCGCTTCTTTGCATGCAGTCGGTTCATCATTGTAAAAACAATAATGAATTATGTTTCAAATCTTACTATTTGATTCTTACCGACCCACACGGTTCAATAGGAACTCTAATCTCCGAGATCACAACCTTTATAATCACGGGAGCCATGAGCATTTTAGCCGCTTCCGGCACACTTTTCGGCGTTGTGCAACTTAGCACATGTTGCTTAGGTTCATTAACCTAATCAAAGTTCTATTGTCCTCGCACTTAACTTTTGTGAAAAATTCCTTATTTAAGAAACTTCACGTTCTAAGCAACAAACTCTTTTGTCTTTGGTGTTATGGAGGAATACCCAACAAATTCTTTGGGATAACCTACAAAGATGTGCTTATCCATCTTTGGTTGTAAACATTTTACTTATGCATAGCATACCAAAATTTTAAGAAAAGACAATTTGGCTTTTATCCCAAACCATAACTCATATGTGTCATTTCAACGGATCATGATGGTGCTCTTTTAAGTGTAAAAGCGGTAGTCTCTAAAGCTTTAATCCTTAAAACATAATGGCAGTTTTATAAATGACACCTTTGATCTTACCATGTCAAACAAGGTTTGATTTGATCTCTCGAACATACCATACTCCTGTGGTTTATCGGGAAGTGCAAATTCATGGAACAATTCCTGAAATCTTAGGTGTTTTGCTAACCATGTAACTCAAATATCTTCTTTTATGATCGAATCATAAACTCTTTATTTTCTTGTTACAATGATTTTCCACTTCATATTGAAAGTCTTTGAACAATTTTGAAAAGTTTCATATTTCTTCCTTATTAAGTAAATATATAGATATATTCACTCAAATTTCTGGAGAAAGCATATGAAGCAAAAATATCCATCGCATATGGCTACACATAATGGACTATGCACATCAGCATGCACAATTTCCAATAAGCTAGTCATCCGTTCCTCTTTGACCTATGAACAGAGTTTCAATTATCTCGAGGAAAGTTTCACAAACGTCAATTGATCAAAATCGAAAGACTCCAAAAATCCATCAGCATGGAGTTTCTTCGTGTTTACTTTCCAATATAATTCAAACAACGATGTCACTTCATAAGTGATCTTCCAATCATTTGTCTTACGACATTTTAGCAATAATGTTTATGGATGTGATTTCTCCAACTAGACTTGTAAAAGTTCATCCATCCTTTATGGAATACGGTAATTATTTGAACAACCATTATTCTCATAATACCAGAACAAAATAACAATTATTAAAACAAATCTTGAAGGCTAGGTTTGATGACAACGAAAAACACAATAACACTTTATTTGTTTTTGATGAACATCATCACTTATTCTCTTGCTAGTTACTTAGGACGTTGTAGTTCATGAATTGTGTTGTTATGTATGAAACTTCACACCACCAATTCGGTATCCAATACCGGTATCCAATACCTAAGAACCACATTGTTTAACAAGCAAGGAATACAGCCATAACATGTATATCTTCTATATACCTAAGTTGGACATCTCTAATCTTTTCTTTTCTGGCAAATATTTTATAGATTCTCTTTCAACAATTCCTTTTATTTTTAAAAGAATCTATCAACATCAATAGTGGTGTCATTCACATGACACATAGTACAAAGTGTATATAGTCAAATACTAATACCTTTCAACTTGCACTTTGAAGTGGATCACCATCATCAAATGTTTGGTGTTCTTTCAAAAATACATTCTTTAGTAATCTATTAGTGTAGTAAACATTTTACTTAAATCTTCTATTGATCCTTATCATGACAACTTTCATGATCAAGCTACTATAGCCTATAAGAAAGAATTGCGAGTATAATGTTAGTTCCCAAAATCTTTTCGGGAGATAAGGACGTCTAGCATATCCAACCTTCGCAAATTCTCATACAATATGAGAACATGTATTTTCCTAAATTATACTCTATCATAATGCAACAAAAAACATTGTTTCAGATGTTGGGTTCGCAACATAGAAAACAAAAAAATTCCTACGATGGGAACTATTATACGCCAAGATCTATCTATTAGATACAAGAAACGGGTGGATATACATCCATAGAGAACATACCCTCGAAGACAACAAAGCTTTGTTAACGAGATGGAAATCGTGGATGATGTAGTCGTACACTTGCCGATTTCAAGATCGTGATGAAGTCCAGCAGGTCTAGCAGGTCCAGCTCTAGCATGTCCATCAGATCCAGCTCCAGCAAGTCCAGCACCACCAAGTCCAGCACCACAAAGCAGCGGTGCATCCGTGATCGCACACACGTCTGGTACCCCAACAACATCCATCCATTGCTCTAGCAAAGCAGCGGAAGTAGCAACTCCTTTCCAGATAAAGCTACCGGGAAGATGTATCACGCTAATCCGAGACCATGGGGGAAAACTACTAGAGGAGGAGAGAGATCCTTCACGAGGAGGTGTAAGTGTGAAGGTGTGAGAGGGGGGCCTTTTATAGGAGGAGGGGAGGGTACCCCTTCCATGGCCGGCGCCCATGGAGGGTGTCCCTTCACCTCCCCCATTCATGTGGTGGTAACTCCCTCCACATAAATTTGCCCTTCACATTCTCTTTTAAAGTCTCCACTTTAAATGCATTAAATTTCTGCAAATTTAATGCCCTCTCATTTATTAAAACTCTTTTATTAATTTTATTCAGAATTTTGTTAATTACTTTAATTAACAAACATTCACATAAACCCCCTGCAACATTTCAATATCACATGCAGAACCAATTTCAGCAATTTCACCCGAAACAGTTTCGGTGTCTATTGAAATAATCCCAACGCTTTCTTAAATCTTTATCTGAAACATATTTGCTCCAAATCGTGTTGGTATCCCTTAAGTGTGTCACCCTATGGTTCGTGAATAATGCAAACATGATCGAGACCCCTCTTCGATCAATAATCAGCAGCGGGACCTGGAGATCCGTACTGACTCCCACATATTCAACGATGACTCTTGTGATCGTGTGAACCTTTAACGCTAGTAACTAAATCCCTTTGTCTCGCGATATATTACATGTCCGACATTCGATCATCGGTATCTCCATACCTAGTTTGATCTTGTTGCCGACATGCACCCTTTTCTTGTTCCCGTGATATAACATGCTAGTGATCTCATCACTTGCTTGCAAGCTAACCAATGTGATATCACCGAGAGGGCCCAGAGTATATCTATCCATCATCGGGATGGAAAAATCCCACTCTTGCTCCATGAGCCTCTACATAACACTTTCGTAGCACTGAACCCACCTTTATAATCACCCTTTCACGGTGTGACGTTTGATGTTATCAAGATACTCTTCTAGTGTTAGTGATTGACATGATCTCATGGTCTAAGTACTAGGATTACTTCGTATGATGTTATAGCAATATAAACACAATGACATTGATCGCAATGCTATACTTCGGATGAATTATTCATCACATCATTCCACTAATGTTGTGACCTCATTATTAACAACATCCAATGTCCATGATCAGGAAACCTTGATCATCTTGTTAATCAACGAGCTAGTTTATAAGAGAGGCATAACTAGGAACTTTCCTTTTGTTTATTAAACACGCATGTATTAATGTTTCCAAATTAATAAAATTATAGCATGCAAAATAAACATTTATCATAAACAAGGAATAAGATAATAACCACTTTATATTGCCTCTCGGGTATATTCCCTTCAGTCTCCCACTTGCACTAGAGTCAATAATCTAGTTTGAAAAACTTTGCGTATTGAACACCTATGGCTTTCTGGTGTTGCATATACACGATTGCTAGTGGTTAACATGATCTACGGATCTGACAGTTTCAGGTCTGTGTGTATTTGCATGTCTTTGCGTCTCTACGCATCACTCATTCTCAAATGAGATGGCATTGTATAAATTTGGTCCTTTGGTGAGACCCTTAGTTCGTTGGGATTAAAATATGTTGATATTATTGTCATATAATATATCTTCATAGTATTAGCCTACTTTGAACCACACCTAGTTTGATAAAAAACTACTTAACACAAATGCCCTCCTTTGCTGCTACAATAGCAGTCATATACTTAGCATTTTGTTGTAGTATCCGTCACAATGTCTCAACTTTGGAACTCATCCAAATCATGGAACATCTTTTCCATTACATTGTGACACCCATAGTCTAAATTGAGATAAATTCAGTTTGTATCTTGTGACAAAACTAGTATCAATGTAACACTTTACAATGAACTACCTTTAACTATTTGTCACTTATACATGATATATTCTTAGTTCTTCCAAAGCTCATAAGAATATCTTTACTATGGTCCAATGATCATCTTATGAATCATTCTGGTATGTGCTCATAACATTTAGAGCATAGGACATATCTGGATATGTACATATCATGGTATATTTTATTGATCAAAATATTCATGTGATTTCACTCATCAAGTGTCAAAACACTTGAATCTTGTTTCATTCCTCAAGTGTCAATACACTTGAATTTTGATTCAACATTTTCCATGCAGCAAGAACCTTTCTTGTTGTTTCCATATTGAACTCATTCAATATCTCATATATGTATGTTTGGCATAACTATATTAGTGCCTCAATCTATCCATATAGAAATTGATGCCTAATATTTTGGTTTTGCCCAAGCCTTTCATCAAATTCTATTTTTAATGAAATTCTTATTATGTGTCAATAAAAGATACGTCATTTCAAAAAACAATATGTACTCTGCATAATTTATTGGAAATTTGTCTCAGCGCTCCCACTTAATTTCTTACAAATGCAAGCATCTTCATCATCTCCGATGAAATTAAACTCCTTTAACATTTTCATCATGGTGAAGATTCCAACTCCGCTATTCTCACTTCAACTATTGAAGTTTGCATGCCCTTTTAGCACCCATTGAATTAACAAAACCCTTTGGACCGTATCTTGTACACATCCTAGGTAACCATTCTATTAGAAGAACATTATTTTGTTTGTTCAACTACCATACACCAAATTATATGTAGTGGTTGTTACATTAATTCATCAAGATTAAATATCACTATGAAATATCAAATCTTGTCATAGTGAACTCCTTGAACGTTGCTGTAAACTTCTTTCCGACATGTCGACTATTTCATAGATGTTAAACATCCATGTCTATTTCTTTATGGATCCAAACACGACCGATAGGCTTCACGCCTTTCTAGAGGGTCTTCCAAGTTCAGAAACTTGATTTCTCGTGTATGGATACTATCACGGATTCTATGACTTCTAGTCATTTTATGGAGTCGAGGCCCATCATCGCTTCTTTGCATGTAGTCGGTTCATCATTGTCAAAACAATAACGACTTGTTTATCAAATCTCACTATTTGATTCTTATCGACCCACACGGTTCAATAGGAACTCTAATCTCTGATATCACAACCTTTGTAATCACAGGAGCCATGAGCATTTTAGCCGCCTCCGGGACACTTTCCGGTGATGCGCTACTTAGCACATGTTGCTTAGGTTCATTAACCTAATCAAAGTTCTATTATCCTCCCAATTAACTTTTGTGAAAAAATCCTTCTTTAAGAAACTTCACGTTCTAAGTGACAGACTCTTTTGTTTTCGGTGTTATGGAGGAATACCCAACAAATTCTTTGGGATAACCTACAAAGACGTGCTTATCCGACTTTGGTTCTAAACATTTTACTTATGCATAGCATACCAAAATTTAAGAAAAGACAATTCAGGTTTTATCCCAAACCATAACTCATATGGTGTCATTTCAACGAATCACGATGGTGCTCTTTTCAGTGTAAAAGCGGTAGTCTCTAAAGCTTTAATCCTTAAAACATAATGGCAGTTTTTTAAATGACACCTTTGATCTTACCATGTCAAACAAGGTTTGATTTGATCTCTCGAACATACCATACTCCTGTGGTTTATCGAGAAAATGCAAATTCATGGAACAATTCCTAAAATCATAGTTGTTTTGATAAACCTGTAACTCAAATATCTTCCTTTATGATCAAATCATAAACTCTTTTATTTTCTTGTTATAATGATTTTTCACTTCATCTTGAAAGTCTTTGAACAATTTTCAAATGGTTTATACTTCTTCCTTATTAAGTAAATATATAGATATATTCACTCAAATTTCCGGAGAAAGCATATGAAGTCGAAAGATGCACCGCACATGGCTACATATAATCGACTATATACATCAATATGTATAATATCCAATAAGTTAGTCATTTGTTCCTCTTTGGCCTATGGACGGAGTTTCAATTATCTCGAGGAAAGTCACACAAGCGTCAACTTATCAAAATCGAAGACTCCAAAAATCCATCAACATGGAGTTTCTTCATATTTTATTTCCAATATAATTTAAACAGCGATGTCACTTCATAAGTGATCTTTCAATCATTTGTCTTGCGACATTTTACCAATAATGTTTATGGATGTGATTTCTCCAACTAGACTTGTAAAAGTACATCCATCTTCTATGGAATACGGTAATTATTTGAACAAACATTCTTCTCGTAATACCGGAACAAAATAACAATTATTTAAACAAATCTTGAAGACAAGCTTTGATCTCAATGAGAAACATAATAACACTTTATTTGTTTTCGATGAACATCATCACTTATTCTCTTGCTAGTTACTTAGGCCATTGCATCATGAATTGTGTTGTCCTGTATGACACTTCATACCAACCAATTTGGTATCTAATACCGGTATCCAATACCTAAGAACCACATTGTTTAACAAGCAAAGAATACATCCATAACATGTATATCTTCTATATACCTAAGCTAGACATCTCCAACTTTTTCTCTTCTGCCAAATATTTTATAGATTCTCTTTCAGCAATTCCTTTTCCTTTTAAGAGAATCTATCAACATCAATAATGGTGTCATTCACATGACACATAGTACAAAGCGTGTATAGTTAAATACTAATACCTTTGGACTTGCACTTTGAAGTGGATCACCATCATCAAATGTTTGGCATTCTTTCAAAAATCCATTCTTTAGCAATCTATTAGTGTAGTAAACATTTTACTTACATCTTCTATTCATCCTTATCATGACAACTTTCATGATCAAGCTACTATAGCCCATAAGGATGAATCATGAGTATAATATCAGTTCCCAAAACCTTTTTGGTAGATTAGTATGCCTAGCATCTCCATCCTTCACAAATTCTCATACAATATGAGAACATGTATTTTGCTAAATTATACTCTATCATAATGTAACCAAAAAACATTGTTTCAGATATCACAATATCTTCCACACATGATGGTTTCTGAAACAATTATTTCAGCTCCTAGATAACCTCGATATTAAAACAACTTTTGAATATCAAGAATCATGGAGGCAAACATAATACTTTAGATACTAACATTGGAATTCTTACAATACTAATTATTAAACTTCACGGAGTAAATAGAGTTTGCTGAAAGTTTGCAATAGGACTTCTAAACTTTAAATAGACATTCAAAACAATAGGATACCAGTTCGTAAAGTAAATATCCAGAATTCTATAGTTATATTGTCTCAATTAAAACTAAGCATAAGGTAGTAAACATATGCCAATGACCACAACAAATTATGCAAATTCACTTTGATTTAGTTTATGACAAATTTGGTTCGACTAATCCAAATTAGAAATGAACTCCCACTCAAAAACGACATCCCTCGTGCCTTTTTGGTGATTACATGAACCAAATCCACTACACCAAGTCCGATCATCACGTGAGTCGGTGTAGCTTCAAAGGCAAGCATCAATATGGGCATCATATCAACTATATGACTCATGCTTAACCTTTCGGTCCGTGTTCTGAGGCCATGTCTGTACATGCTAGGCTCGCCAAGTAAGAACCTTAGTATTCGCGTGTGTAAAACTGTCTTACACCCGTTATATGAAAGCGTAGAGTCGAGTACACCAAACTAAGGAATAACACATTTTTTATCTTGATATCTAAATGAGGGATCATCTTATAATGCTACTAAAGGCGCCAAACTAACAATATAAGATGCGAACATCATATTTGTAAAGTGGAATGATATGTTCCATGCATTTGATCACCATCATATGCATCGTGGTATGATATCTATCATTCCTTTATGTGTAAGGCCAAGGTTTATGGAACTTACACGTTAAGTGTGTTGTAAGGGTATCAACTATACATCAACTTACAACATTACCATATCATGACACAAGCCTAGCAACGATCTAAACTAGACGCCTCTAATTTATCAATTCCAAGTTTTACGTGGCTTAGTGCTTTCGAAGATAGAACCGTTCTTACCTATGAATATGGAACCACAACGATGATAACCAAATTATTAGCAACTCGTTGTAAATCAGATATTGACTATAGTAGGAGAGACAGACACCCGCCAGCCACTTATGCAAAACTAGTTGCATGTCAGTCATAGAACCGGTCTCATGTGCGATGACATGTAAAGTTGGTCCGGGCCGCTTCATCCCACTATGCCACCAATATCCAAAATACATGAAAGAAGCAATAACATGATCATCATCGCCCACATACTCTTATGTGTTCTTGATACATTGCAAATGTATCTATAATTTTTGATGCTCCATGCTTGGTTTTATCCACTTTCTTGTGTTTTGTCCACACTTTGGAGTACTTTTCATATGATTTCTTGGACTAACCTATTAACAAGAGCCAGAGTGCCAGCTGCCTATTTTCTGCTGTTTTTGGTTCCAGTAAAGTCAGAAAATGAATATTCTCGGAATTGGACGGGACAAAAGCCAAAGTGCCTATTTTTCCAGAAGACTCACGGAGCCAGAATACGAGACAGAGGAGGGCCAAGGGCTGGCCACACCACCCCCAGGCGCGGGCTAGGCCTGGCCGCGCCAGGGCATGGTGTGGTGGCCCCAGGCACCCCCTCCTCTTCGCCTATAAGAAGCCTTCTGCCTATAAGAAAACTTTAGGGGGTTCGACGTTTTTCCACAAAAAGTTCCGCTGCGCCGCCACCACCGAAGGGGAGATTCGGGGGACAGAAAGTCTATGTTCCGGCACCCTGCCGGGACAGGGAAGTGCCCCCGGAGCCATCTCCATGATCTCCACCATCATCTCCATCGACCATCCATGTTTCTCCCATCTATGAGTGAGTAATCCCCCGCTGTAGGCTATGGGGATGGTAGGGATTGGATGAGATCGTTCATGTAATGGCATCAGATTGTTAGGGCATGGTGCCTAGTATCTTTTATTAGTGCTTTATGACTTTGTTGCGACTTGTTGTGCTTAATGCTTGTCACTAGGGCCTGAGTGCCATGATTTCAGATCTGAACTTATTATTGATTCATTATGATAGTATTGTTCTTGGTCTTATCTGTAAGTTATATACACACGTCGTTGTCCGGAACCTATGGCCCTGAAGTGACAGAAATCGGGATAACCGGAAGGGAAAGGCTTTGATGTGAGGATCACATGTGTTCACGGAGTGTTAATGCTTTGCTCGGGTGCTCTATTAAAGGGAGCACCTTAATTGCCAGTAGTTCCCTAGAGGCCCCGCTGCAAACGGGCTGGCAGGACAAAAGATGTTCTGCAAGTTCTCATTGCAAGCACGTATGACTATATATAGAACACATGCCTAGGATTGTCTAGTACTTGGGTGCTTTATCTTATTTATCTGCAATTTCCCTTTGTTCCGATTGCTATGTGAATTGTCTTGTCCATGCAACACCCGTCCATCCATCCCTATGCCTACCGCACTCGAATCCCACTGTTTACTGCTTTTGTTACTACTATCTTTGCTTTACTACTGCTGTTACTTTACTATTCCTACTACAAAACTGTTGCTACTGATAAAGTGCTGTGAGCAAGATTGTTTCCAGGTGCAGCTGAATTGACAACTCAGTTGTTAAGGCTTATAAATATTCTTTGGCTCCCCTTGTGTCGAATCAATAAATTGGGTTTCACTTCCCTCGAAAA
Organism: Avena eriantha; assembly: GCA_910589775.1. Taxonomy (NCBI): domain Eukaryota; kingdom Viridiplantae; phylum Streptophyta; class Magnoliopsida; order Poales; family Poaceae; genus Avena; species Avena eriantha. Next base: position 34,575,661 of record OU342745.1, on the reverse strand, counting down.
TACTGTGATACAACCCCTATACTTGTGGGTCATCTGTTCTACCCATGCAAAGCACCTACACATATATCAGGCTCTGATACCACTGTTGGGTTCGCAACATAGAAAACAAATAAATTCCTACGATGTGAACTATTATACGCCAAGATCTATCTATTAGATACAAGCAACGGGTGGACATACATCCATAGAGAACATACCCTCGAAGACAACAAAGATTTTTTAATGAGATGGAATTCGTGGATTTTGTAGTCGTACACTTGCCGATCTCAAGATCGTGATGAAGTTTAGCAGTTCCAGCTCCAGCACATCCATCAGATCCAGCTCCAGCAAGTCTAGCACCACCAAGTCCAGCACCGCAAAGCAGCGCTGCATCCGTGATCGCACACACGTCTGGTACCCCGACAACCTCCATCCCTTGCTCCAACAAAAGCAGCAGAAGCAGCAACTCCTTTCCAGATAAAGCCACCAGGAACATGTATCTCGCTAATCCGAGACCCTGGGGGAAAATACTAGAGGGGAGAGAGAGATCCTTCACGAGGAGGTGTGAGTGAGAAGTGAGGAGAGGGGGGCCTTTTATAGGAGGAGGGGAGGGTATCCCTCCCATGGCTGGCGCCCCATGGAGGTGACCCTTCACCTCCCCCATTCATGTTGTGGTAACCCCCTCCACATAAATTTGCCTCTTCACATTCTCCATTAAAGTCTCCACTTTAAATGCATTAAGTTTCTCCAAATTTAATGCTCTCTCATTTAATAAAACTCATTTATTAATTAACAAACATTCACATAAAACCCCCTACAGCATTTCAATATTACATGCAGAACCAATTTCAACAATTTCACCCGAAACAGTTTTGGTATCTATTGAAATAATTCTAGTGCTTTCTTAAATATTTATCTGAAACATATTTGCTCCGAATGGTGTCGGTATCCCTTAAGTGTGTCACCCTATGGCTCGCGAATAATGCAGACATGATCGAGACCCCTCTCCGATCATAATCAATAGCGGGACCTTGAGATCCGTACTGACTCCCACATATTCAACGATGACTCTTGTGATCGTGTGAACCTTTAACGCTAGTAACTAAATCCCTTTGTCTCGCGATATATTACATGTCCGGGATTTGATCATCGGTATCTCCATACCTAGTTTGATCTCGTTGCCGACATGCACTCTTTTCTCATTCCCGGTATATAACATTCTAGTGATCTCATCACTTGCTTGCAAGCTAACCAATGTGATATCACCGGGAGGGTCCAGAGTATATCTATCCGTCATCGGGATGGACAAATCCCACTCTTGATCCATGAACCTCTACATAACACTTTCATAGCACTGAACCCGCCTTTATAATCACCCTTTCACGGTGTGATGTTTGATGTTATCAAGATACTCTTCCAGTGTTAGTGATTGACATGATCTCATGGTCTAAGGACTAGGATTACTTCGTATGATGTTATAGCAAGATAAACACAATAACTTTGATCATAATGCTATACTTCGGATGAATTTTCATCACATCATTCCACTAATGTTGTGACCTTATTATTAACAACATCCAATGTCCATGATCAGGAAACCTTGATCATCTTGTTAATTAACGAGTTAGTTTATAAGAGAGGCATAACTAGAAACTTTCCTTTTGTTTATTAAACACACATGTATTAACGTTTCCAAATTAATACAATTATAGCATACAAAAATAAATATTTATCATAAATAAGGAATAAGATAATAACCACTTTATTATTGCCTCTCGGGCATATTCCCTTCAAGTTATGCGGCTGTAGCACCTGCGCAGATCAGATTGCAGAGTGTCCACTCTATCTGCGAGCTTAGTCACCAATGGAAGGAGGTCTTCCTTCTTCTCCATCTCATTGAGACAGTGACAGACTTCAACATGATGGAGTAGCTCCTTCTTCTGATATATCTCCAGTGCCCGAACGCGATCCTTGGTCCTGGGGACAGCTTCTTCTTCCTCATCCATAATTGATGGCTCGGGGAAGTGGAAACCGTACCTCCACTCTTCTTGAGGCTTAACCTTCATACGAGCACCAATGGTTGGCTTCGAGAGTGGTGCCTTTGCTCCCTTGCTAGCACCTGCACCAATATTAGATAATTCCTTACGCTTGTGTGGCCTTGGATCCGTGGTGATGAACTTGACCATCTCCACACGCCCTTTTCCATGTGGCTTGGGATCTTCTCTCTCTTGTTGAGCTTTCTTCATCGCTGCCCAATCAATCTCAGGTGGATCATAGACGTCACGATGGATGTAGACGCCAACCACATCATCCTCGGAACCATTGTTGAAGTAGCTTGGCTCGACGTACTCCTTGTACCTCGGGCTAAACCTCTCCATCTCCTCATGATCGTCCTGCATGGACGGGCTGCTAGATCGGTCGCTGGAAGGAGCGATGAGCCCCATGGGTTTCCCACGGCCTAGGACAGGATAGCGCATTGCTAGATTTGTTCCAGGATATTATGATTAGAGAGAGAGACAATTGCAGTATATAAGGGGGTCAGAGGTCGGTTAAACTCGCGAGAAACACCAAATTGTTGTTCAATAAAAGAATCTTAACGAAACAGGGAATGAAATCATGGATTTGGAAGAGTCTTGCCGCGTAACGACCAACTATACAGGCGCGGCCCGTATAGCTCCGGCTGTATAGTTGGTTCCGGGCAGATATTTCCAAATATCTCGAGTCCAGGTCGATTAAATCACGACTCGGAACCGACAATAATGTTTTTTAGATGAATAAACGAAAAGCCAAACGAAAAGTGTCTGAGAGTTTAACGACCAACTATACGGACGGAATTTTGGCTCCGGTCATATAGTTGCGACCGTATAGATACAAACACCGAAAATCAAAAGTGTCCGAGAGTTTAACGACCAACTATACGGCCGGGATTTTAGCTCCGGTCATATTGTTGCGACCGTATAGATACATACACCGAAAATCAAAAGTAACTGAGAGTTTAACGACCAACTATACGGCCGGAATTTTGGCTCCGGTCGCATAGTTGCGACCGTATAGGCTTAGATATCGAAAACAATTTCACAAAGATGATATAAAGAGTTTAACGACTAACTATACAGCGGGAGCTCCCTCTTCGGTCGTATAGTTCCGCATGTATAGTTGGTAAAAACCATCAAATACTTTAGAAAAACACAAGGAATTCATAGGCAAAAAAATTAGAAGTAAAATTTATGAAAACAAATCACTTATTTGGGTAAGAACACTTACCTTGCACTTATCATTTGCTTATTCGGGGATGAAAAGTTCCTCCAAGAACAAAGACTTCTTCTCTCTTGAAGGAATTGACCTTGATTCATTGAATAATTCTCGTAAACGAAAATCACCAGAACTAAAGTTCCTCTCAATAAGATTGGTGTCTTGCTGGGCAAACATGGATACTGCATTTAACATCTTTATTTCCTGCCTCTGCATAATCTGCAACTCAAATTCTTGAAGTGAAAGAATCCAATGGATCAGTCTTGTCTTATGTTATTTCCTCTCAAGGAGTTCTTTTAAACCATCAAGATCCGTATAAACTCTTACCTTTGCATCAACTATGTAAGAACGAAATTTATCACAAGAGAAAAATACAGCAAACGGTTTCTTTTATTCCTTAGGGTAATTCTTCTGAGCACCATTAGGGTTCTACTAGCATAATATATAATATTAAATCTGCGACCAATATGTTGTCCTAGAGTTACTCTTACAACATCATCACTAACTTCACATATCTATTATATACTCACTCTGACCCATATTAGTTTACTTGGATTTGTCTAGATTCAGATATATCTAGACATGTTTTAGTGCTAGATACGTCCGAATCTAGATAAATTTGAGTCAACTAATATCGATCGGAGGGAGTATTAAAAATACATGACGGGCTAACTAGAAATTAGAGAAATAGACAAGAAAATCTCAAAAAAAAATCTGGCCATTAAACTAAATCATTAATAGATCTCAGCGTTTAAATGACCGATCAACTCCTACCCACGCGAATCTAAAAAAGAATGCCAAATACCCACGCTTCTGTCCCGTACTCATCACTACATATATGAAAGTGGAGGGTTTCATCGGTCGATTAGGGGCGCCAAATCAGCCAACGGTACTGTAGATGCGTCTACAGTAACCTTGTAGATCTTGGATCTACAGTGTATGTAGGTGCTATGCGTGTGGGCAGCGTACCGGGCACCCCAAACCATTTTTTTTCTGTCTTCTCCATTTTTTTCTGTCTTCTTTCTCGTGGCTGGAAGCATCTCCAGATTTCCTCGCCGTTTATTCCTCGCTAAGCGGTTGTGACGTTTCCAGAAGGCTGACGCGGTCTTATCCTCCTAATGTCCCCTCTCCCGTTCGCCGCCTCCTCCACTACCGGCTCGCCACCGAATGCCACTAAGAGCAAGAACGCCGGCGGCGCCCAGCCACACGTCCACGTCCACCCCATAGCTCCGCCTCCCACGCTCCGTTGCTGCGCCGGGATATCTTCCATGGGTGCGCCAGCGGGGTCAGCCTACCGCGAGGCCTCACCCTCCATGGGCGATGAAGCGTACCGGGGCTTCGAGGAGGTAGATGCTGCGGGGAGGCGTGGGCGTAGAGGGGGCTCACTTCCATGGCTGCGCCATGGGGAACTCCGGCCATGGCCTCCATGAGCGACGAAAAGGAAGAGGCATCACAGAATTCCGCCTCTTGCCGATGTGCTGCGTGCCTTCCATGCCCCGTCGTCGTCCTGGATACCGCCTGGTCTCCGTTGCTCCGTGCGCGAGATGGCGAGGCTCACCGCGGGGAACTCTAGCCCGGGGCACCGTCCATTGCCGAGCCTGTCTACCCGCCTCTCGACCTCGAGAAAGAGTTAGGGATACGGCGACATCGTCGGCATGGAGACGGGACGACGAGCAAGGAGTTGCAAGGGCGTACACGCTCGCATCAAGCACTATTCAAGCGGTGACCAGCGGCTCACCACATCGCACGGCGAGGGGCCAGGCCCGCGGCGGCAGATGACCGGTTTCCCTTGGTTGACCTGCAATTCTGCTTTGAGGAGCCGCCACAACCGCCGTACCACATAGACGCCTATTGCAGCCGGGGAGCCGGAGTCGTTCGTGCTATTTCTGACCGCCAATGATGTCGTCGGAACATGAGGTGTGGTAACTCTAATAGCTGCATGTCCAAGTTCTTTGTTCGATGTTAATAAGGTTTCAATTTCCACCTTGTACGGACTGAACGACGAAAGAAAAAAGAAGGCACCAACCCTAACTTGACGGATGAGGAAGGGTACCGCGGCCATGGCCTTGTACGATCGAGGGCGGCAACAAGAAAAAACACCGATCCCGATCCTGCTCCTAGGCAGCAGCCAAAGGCAAGTACGCACCAACGAGTAGTAATCCATGCTATGAGATCTTAAAGTTGTCTATGTAATAATTGAATTATTTTATTCATCCAGATTACATATCGACAAATCAAGTGTTATTCTGACCGGTGGAATAGCTAGCCTGGCCAATGGATAAATACTTTGTGACCTACAACGGCACTTCCCAAGATCCATAGTTTTTTCGACTACTCTCTCTTATTCAAATTAGTTGACTCAAATTTATCAAGATACGGATGTATCTAATACAAAATCATGTCTAGATATACTCGAATCTAGATAAATCTAAATCAACTAATTTGGGTCGGAGGGAATACAATTTTTTGCGGGTGATTTTTCAACTACCTTGATCCATGGACTTTTTAATAGATGTTCTGTGCTCATGAGTAGATTAGTGTTAATCTGGCTGGAGGAATAGCTAGCCTGGCCGATGGATAAATACTTTGTGCCCTCCGTCGGAACTTCCCATGATCCATTGAATTTTCAACTACCTTGATCCATGGATTTGTCAATAGATGTGTTGTGCTCATGGGGGGGGGGGGGGGGGGTGTGAAGGTGGATCTAAGTGATACGTTTTTTTGCGGATATTTAAGGTTGATTTAAGTGTTATCTCTACAGTTTGATGGAAGCAGCCATAGGTTTTTCATGGATAAGCCAAGGGGGAGCCAATCGGCAAGATTCTGCTGATGCATCGCACCTATCATCCATGCCACCCCCTCCTTCCGTGTTCTTCCTGCCATTATCTTCGGTTGCATCCCTGAGGAAGTCTACGGCCCTCCTCCGACGATGGCCTGATTTGGATCGTTTATTACCACATGATTGTTGTTTGTCGTTATTCCTCAACTACTTCTCAACATCTTGACGAGTCTAATCAGTTTTCTAATTTCTCAGTTTGCGATCATACACATGAGCAAAAAGTATGCCACTGGGTAACCCCCCAGAACGAAAAAATAATAAAAGGATCAGAGAAACAATCTTCCAATTACAGCAAGGGAAGTACCAGTTCTGATATCACGTGATGTTCTTTCTCTCTTCCCCCTCTAATCTTCTTTATATGATTCAGTATCACTGTCAGGTTCATGTGGTGTTGTGTGGGTTTAGGGAGCGTAGGTAGTACATATCTTAGCTCATATTATCAGACCTTCTATACTGCACATATAGGTTGATTACCCCTACCAATTTAGTTTGTTCATGTATCAAATTTTCAAATTGTACCGCAGTTAGTAAATTTCCTTGAAGAAAGCGGCATATTTCCACTCCCTCTTACAGCACAACGTTAGTTTCTCGTGAAGTGATATTGGAACGTAAGTGATTTCTACAGTCAGAGAATTTGCTAGCATATGGAGTTTTCTTTTGTGTTTACTCGTATCATATAGAAATATACCAAATTATTAGGACCGCTTGAGTAATTCGAGGTTTGACTCCCCACGTACAATTACTTTTGAATTTTTGTCTGGAACCAAAGAGGTCACATGCCATATCACGGTGCTAGCTAAGAGATACGGTTTATTTTAGTGAAGGATTCCGATTGGATGGGATGCCTTCCTCCTTTCAGCTGTATGTTGCTAATTAGCTCCATGACTCCGCTATATTTTTTTCATTATTAGGTAGTATATTCCCATGTTAACTAGAAAGCAAAAGAATTCAGGTCAGCAAAAGCATTTGTAATCCGATTAATTTTGATACCCAGCAAACATAGTGATGCCAGAAAAATGTATTATGTATGTTATGGTGTTTAAAAAAATTAGCTCCCAAAAATAATTTAACCTCGGCAATTCTTGTGTGGATACTTAAATTCATAATATGTACAATTTATTTCCCTGTAATTTTACCTTTGTTTAGATTTAGAAAACCAAAATAAGCATAATATAATATAAAGATAAGATGTAGCATTGATGTTCAAAAGCTTATTGAGCTTCTTATGCTTATCGCCATCATGTTAAATTTATGTGATGATTAATGTGAGTATCAATATTGATGATTTATGCATTCTTTGTCCATGTGCATTTTAAGACATGCACGGTGAATGCGAGAAATTATTGACAGCCTAGGTGTCAATTTCCTTCATTATTGTTGCCCCTTCCTTCCTCGGTAAGGAATTTTTAGAGTACCATAACATTTTATGTTGCTTTCTAACAGTTTATGTTCTAGAGCCAAATTGGTCTCAAGAGATTGTGATACTTACCATAGTTTGCTAAATAAAGGGATTCTTCTTTCTCCAAAGCTTGGATCGCTTATCAGCATGTCACTTTAGGTAAGTTTATATAATTCATTTTCCATTGTACATTTTTTCTGGTATAGATAGAAATGTGTATAAGGTATAATATTGCAGTTTTTGAGAATATATATAACTAAATTTCCTACTAGACAAGAAGATTATACGTGAGTTGTTTTTACTATGAACAATCCTTATGACTTAGTGTCCTATGTATGTTAGTTTGTTACCCAAATTCCACTTATGGTAAAAATAGGATTTGACTTTGCAGGTTCCATTATAGTCAATGCATACACATTATATATCTATTCTAAAGTTGCCGAGGAGAGCACCACACGTACCTATTTTTCCACTCACCGAGGCAATGGGGGAACCAAAAACTGGAGGCAGAATTCACCACGTGAAATCACACTAGAGTGAAAAGTCTAACTATGATAATTACCTAAGAATCTTGCCTTTAGATCTGTGTTCCAAAGTTTAAACATATTTAGCATTGGAAACAATGTATATGCTTCGGTATCCATGTGTAATTGAAGCACTATCTATAGCTCACGAAAACTTCAGCTCCGTTGATGAATAATGATTTTTGATATGCTTATTCGGTTATTACTTCCCATTGTCGTAATTCAAACTTTTAGCAGTGTCGTACAACTTTCTATACGCTTGCTTTAAGTCCAATGTTTCTCTAACATTATAAAGATAACATTTGGTAAAAATATCAAGATAGGTCATTTTTTTGGTTGTAGCCTCATCTTAGTTTTCCTAGCATCTAATTTAGAATTTCAGGACACCGAAAATTTCTTCCTTTTTTATTACATTCAACGATAAAATTTCTATTATGCATGTCGCCATTTTGCTCTCTTTGTGAACTTTTAATACTTGCCACCGTTGTCTTGATGGCATAGTGTATTCATGTTCTTGAAGAAATCATAACAATGTAACTACAACAAGTGAAACTGAAATAATGGAAGCTGCATGCATATCCGAGTCACGTAGTTAATATGGCCCATCAAGTGAAAAGAGAAATTTGAGTTAAATCGGCTTGATGGACGGGAAACAATCTGGAGAGTATTTAGCGAAGTTTGCTCGATAGAGTCCAAGAACACAAAAAGTGAGATAACTTTAAGATATCAAGAAGATGACATGTCATGATATTGCAAAAAGACAGAGATAAAAAACTGATTGAAAAACCACCTAAAGAAAAGACGATTACCTTTCTCATCAACGATAATATTGTGCTGTCACGGGGGATAGCTGTCTCCCATGTGGATACCATCCGATCAAATCTTTGGGATATGTGCTAGACCTAGTTAGTTTTGCACCACGCGCTGGCACATGGTTGATTTTCCTCTAATTACACTCAACTAATATCATGAATGTGACAAGAGAAGTGAGAGAGTGTGTGCAAACTGCTCCTAGCACATGTCATTGACACGAGGATCGAGAAATGAGTGGAGACAAAGAACAACTTGTCCTACACTTATGTATGAGGATGCATCCATTTGCATGTGTCCAACTCAACCAAATATTGGCATGTTTTGTGTGTCGAACATGCATGCATACCTGATGTAGCATGTTTTACTAGCTATATGCATTACTAAGTACGGCTAGTATGTCAGTATGTGTGATACACTAGAAATGTGCTACTCCCTCTGACTCGTATTAGTTGATTTAGATTTATCTAGATACGAATGTATCTAGTTAAGTTTTAGCGCTAAATACACTCGTATCTAGATAAATTTGAGTCAACTAGTATGGACCGGAGGGAGTATTTTCTACTTTGCAAGGAAAACATACACAAATTTGAGACAACTCACACGCTATTTACTGATGCAATCATCAATCATCTACTTAACGTGCATGCGAGCTATGTCAGCAAATAAAATGATTACGTACAATTAATTACCAGACCAAGTATAAATGCAAGTTAAGTTAACTAATTACTCTGATGCTAGACATGATGTGATTGATGCATGGTTGTCTTGATATATACGTGCATTAGATAAGTTGGCCTATATTAGCTTCTAATATCTCCATTTTAAAATACTTTCTCTGTCGAGAAATAATGAACTTAGATTTGTCTAAATTTGAATGTATTTCGACATATTTTAGTGTATAGATATATTTGTATCTAGACAAACTCAAGTCAGTTATTTCTGAACGGAAAGAGTATAAAATATCTTAGTAGGCTAAAACAGCCTACCAAGGTAAATACCAACGCATCGCGGCATATACATCCATATTAGTATTAGTTCAAGGCTCTATATGACTGTATACATGCACCGTCGATATGCATAGATCATAGAGATAAAGTGCTTCACTCAGTTCAAGTAGCCACGGTGTATCCGTGCTTGTACAATATCAAGTGCTTGCATGCATTTTTTGTCCTTTTCGCCACCACGAGGTGAATACTGCCAGGCTGCCACCTTCTAATCATATTACTCTAGAGTACCAAAGGATTTGTCCATCTCGCACTAGTACTATTTTCTTCACATATCCATCAAGACAGAGACATTTATATCTGACACACAATGGCATGCATCCCCATCTCTAATTGTTGATTACCATCAGAACACTTTGTTTAATATCAAGTGGGGATAAGTCTAAGCTCGCATCTCTACGAAAATCCTGTGATAACTGCATGGGGGCAGCTATACCCCGTGGCAGCAAATCCGCTCTCTTCTCATCAAACTTTTTTACTATGACAATTTTTGAAAGATCGATTTTCAGTCTTCTTTTGGCTTAATTTGTTTTAAAAGCAAATATTAAGGATCTGTTTGGCATCAAAGTACTTTTCAAGTATTCATAGAATACTTTGGTTTTTGAAAATACTGAATTATTAAATACTTTAATGTATTTGGATCCAATAAATAATTTGGTTTTAAAACTGAAATATTCTCCAAATTTGGTTTCTTAAAGTACTCGAGAGAGATTTTTGACCCTCTTTCCACTAAACCTAAGAGAAGATAAACGGTGATATTTGTATGTGAGGCGCTGAAATACTTTGGTCTTGAAATACGAGGTTTCGAAAATACAAACCTATCAAAAAGAGCCTAATACTTATGTATGGGTTTTCAATTCACTACAACTAGAAAATAAAATACATTAACTTCCAAGATATCTTACGCATAAAAACTGATAAGAAATTATATCACTATGTAATAAAATTCTTTGTGAAAATCTAAAATATTAAAGATGTTGCCCGCGCACTGCGCGCGCCACCGCCCTAGTTAAGTCAAAGGTTATATCTCAGATAGGTGGTTTAATGATGGGAGCACGAGATAAAGCATTTTTGAGTTTATCAAAGGCTTCCAGACATTTATCATCAAAATTAAATCTTACTCCCTTTTGCAGGAGGTTAGTCAAAGGTTTAGATATTCCAGAGAAATTTCTAATGAACCTTCTCTAAAAACCCACATGACCAAGGAAACTTCTTATACCTTTAATATCCCTATGTTGTGGCATTCTTTCTATTGCCTCAACCTTAGCTCTATCAACTTCAACCCTCTTACCTGATACCTTGTGTCCAAGGACTATACCTTCTTTGACCATAAAATGGCATTTCTCCCAACTTAGAACAAAATTAGTTTCTTCACAACGTTGCAAAATGCTTTTGAGATTATGCAAGCAACTAGTAAACTAAATTCCACAGACACAAAAGTCATCCATAAATACTTCAATTATAAGTTCTATGAAATCCACAAAAATAGCAGTCATGCATCTTTGAAAAGTAGCCGGAGCATTACATAAACCAAAAGGCATATGTCAGTAAGCATGTAAACCATAAGGACTAATGAAAGTTGTTTTAAGTTGGTCATCATGATGAACAGCTGTTTGAGAAAAAAACAGATTATCCGTCCAAGTAAAAAAATGAGTATGGTTTGCTAACCTCTCTAAAGTTTGATCTATGATAGGTAAAGGATACTTATCTTTTCTAGTTTCTTTATTTAATTTTCTGAAGTCTATGCACATCCTATGCCTAACAATAGTTCTAGTAGGTATCAATTCATTATTTTCATTAGAAACAACAGTGAAACCGCCCTTCTTAGGGATACAATGAATAGGACTTACCCATTCACTTTCTTTAACATGATAGATTATACCTGCGTCCAGTAGGCATACAATTTCTTTCCTTACCACTTCTTTCATTTCAGACTTCAATCTTCTATTAAATTCCGTAACTAGTTTAGCACCTTCCTCCATGAATATTCGATGGACGGCTATCATGGGACTGATGCCCTTCAAGTCATCCATTGAGTACCCAAAGGCATTACAATGCTCCTTAAGTATCTCCATAAGTTCTTCTTCTTCTTTTCCTGAAATTTTAGCACTGATAATAACAGGAAATTTATCTGTATCATCTGGAAACTTGTATTTGAGATTATCTGGTAGAGCCTTCAACTCTGGGGGTGGTAGTTCCTCATCTCCTCTCTTTTCTGGCTCTTCAAAAGTCTCATCAGTTGGAGGTCCCATTATAGGAAGTGAATCGAATTCATCTTGTAGTTCTTCCAAGGACTTGTCCTCCATAACTATTTCTTCATAATTTGGATCTTTATTTATTTCTTCTTCTTGATTACCAAAGAAAAGAGCCACCATTTCTTCAATAGTTATGTCTTCCTCTTCTTCTTGTATTTGTGGAGGCATGTCTTTAAATTTGGAAAAATGGAATTTATTTACCATTCCCCCAAACTTAAGAGACACAATCTCCTTCTTGAAATTAACATAGGCACCTATATCACCCAAAAAGTTTCTTCCAAATATAATAGGGCAAAGAGTGTCAGCTGGCATATCAACAACTACACAATCGATAGGAAAGTTTTTATTGACAATTGTGACAGTTGCATCTTCAACTACTCCCATTGGAATTCTAAGATTTTTATTGGCTAACATAATTATCATATCAGTATTTTCAGTTGTAGCCGATTCTATTTCCTTTTATTTCTAAGTAGAAATCATAAGATATAACATTAACTTCGGTGCCAAGATCACATAAACCGTAATGCGAGGTTTCTTGAAATATGCAGGGAAAAATAGGCTTACCCACATCTTTTACCTTTGTTTTACCTTCAACAAATACGGAAGTCTCTTCATCAAGTTCAACTATGTTACAATGTGCGTACATAGCCATAATTGCTTCCTTGGTTACCTCTCCATATTTGTTTTCTTCCAGATGTTCCACGACTTCTGGCATACTTTCTTCTTCCTTCTTATCCTGTACTGCTTTGACCTATTCATATTCAAGAATATGCTTTTGTGCAGTGTTAGGAAAATGCATCTCATTTATTGGTTCTAAGGAGGCTAGTGTTGCTTTATCTTATCTTTTCTTCTCCGGTTCGAGTGGTGGATCATACTTGATCAGACCTTCTTTTGGAGCTTTGATCTGTAAAAGCTTTAACAACTTGCAACACAAGATCTGAATACAAATAAAGTTCTTTAGATAATTCTTTAACATGGCATTTTTTATAATAGTCATGAATACAATCATGTTCTATTTCTACGCCTCCGTCACTTCCTAGACCAAAATTCTATGAAACTCTATGATCATGAATTCTATTAAGTAAAGCCCAAGCTTTAGGTATAGGAAGATTCATAAAGGCTCCTTCCGCGAAAGTGTCTAGTTTAATTTTAGTAGGTTCAATTAAACCGCCATAAAAGATATGCAATAAATACCATTTAGGTAAATCATGATGCGGACATAGTCGTAGTAAATCTTTAAATCTGGTATAAGCTCTTACCAGTCCTTCATTAGAAAGATTCTTCCAAGTCATTATAAGACGCCTGATTCCAAAAGATTTTGACAATGGATAATATTTTGCTAGAAATTCATAGGCTAGATTATCCCAAGTAGTAGTGGCTTCAGGTGGTAGAGATCTATACCATGAGAGAGTTGTACTAGTCAAAGTCTGACTAAAAAGTTTAACCCTTATCTCATCAGCGGTATATCCCGTTAATAGAAAAGTGCCACATATATCTTTAAAACATGCAATATGCTCATATGGATCAGGATCTTCCTCATCTCCAGTAAATTGCTTCTTGTGTAAAATACCAAGTAGTAGAGGATTTATTTCAAACCCCCTTATCTTCTCATCGGAGTTGTCTCTTTTATAAATATCATAGGGCTTCCCAAAGCAGTTGAGTGGGTTAGCACTAGTCATATGCTCAAACTCCATCATGGGAGTTGTCTCTTTTATAAATATCATAGGGCTTCCCAAAGCAGTTGAGTGGGTTAGCACTAGTCATATGCTCAAACTCCATCATGTTGGTGGAAACCTGTAACTCAAAACAAAATTTAGCAGGACAAAAATAAATAAGCAAAAACTAATAGACCTACAATGCTTAGCTCCTCGGCAACAGCGCCAGAAAATAGCTTGATGACTGCAAGTGCACAGATCGTTTGTAGCTAGTTTCGAAATAAAGATATTGATCCCACGGAGAGCAGGAGTCTGAAGTCTAATAACTTTTGAAATAAATATTACGATAGGAATGCTAGATAAAGTTCTATGTGATAAGTTAAAATGCGAGTATTGTGTAAAAAGGTGTTTTTTGTGTTTTAGGTATAAGAGCAATAATAAAGTATAGTACAATAACTGAATACAGAAAGTAAGTATCACGTATGTAGGAGAGATTGGAACTGCAATAGGGGAAAAGCGTTCTCAGAGAGTAGTGGATACACCACTAGCATTATAAGGAGCTAAGATGAAGATTATTATCATGAACATTCTCAACTATGTATGTGTAGGAGGAACTCCGTATTTGGACAAATAGGTAGCAACCGCTGCTCACATCATCCTCATAAACACATCAGTCAGCAATTGACATCAATCGAATTAGTGCGCTATTAAGGGACGTAATCGCGTAGGACGTATCCCATGGCATGGATAGCGTTCCGTGAGTTTCCTCGCTTTACCAAGTTGATACGTAAGCGGTGCTAACAACTTTATAGTCACTATAAGTGCAAGCACGCCTCCGTCTACCAACTAGTAGTTCCCTCCATCAATTCCCCATGAGAGGCAAATATTGAGAGGTCGACTTCTCTCAACATCAAGGTGTAGAAAATCGAACTCATGGTCACAGCAATGAATATCATAATAGACTTTATCTTATTTCAATCTCATACTAGGATTTCTCCATCTCCCCAAGAACTAGAGATCTACTCAGACATGGAGGCAATCAACATCATGGCAATGGTAATGGAAACAAACATAGATGAATAGTACTTGTATAAATCCACAACGAGTACGGGAATTATGATATCTACGCACGCTTCTATTCTTGTAGACACTGTTGGGCCTCCAAAAGCAGAGGTTTGTAGAATAGCAGCAAGTTTCCTTTAAGTGGATCACCCTAGGTTTATCGAACTCAGGGAGGAAGTGGTCAAAGGTATCCCTCTCAAGCAACCCTGCAATCAAGATACAAGAAGTCTCTTGTGTCCCCAGCACACCCAATACACTTGTCAGGTGTATAGGTGCACTAGTTCGGCGAAGAGATAGTGAAATACAAGTAATATGGATGATTATAAGTGGTAATTGCAATCTGAAGTAAGAGTGGCAGCAAGCAAACATGTAACATGACTTATTGTAAATGTTGTTTCAATGCTTAGAAACAAGGCCTAGGGATCATACTTTCACTAGTGGACACTCTCTCATATAAATATCTTCTCTTCATTATTCTACCCTTAACTACTCTCCGGTTGGATGATGTAGGGCTATAACAGCACACCTTAAAGTTCGCATTCCCCATCTAGATAACCCCTCATTGTCACCTTGAGCGCTAGATGGTTCCAACAAACACCACAATCTCATAGAGACATCCAACTCAAATTTTAGTCATGATAAGTATTTCTGTAACCTTAGCTAAAGTGCCACACGGTGTGCACACTGTCAACTTCACACACGTGGGGATAAGGAGAGCTTAATGAAAGCACTTGAGTAGAAGAATAGATCTATAGAATACAAAGCTCATGATCTCATAAGATCATGCATAGAGAGACAGATGAACACATAGCTACGTGTAGAGCCCTTAGCCTCGAGGGAGAACTACTCACTCATCATCATGGGAGTCAGCAACGACAATGGAGATGGCGGTGGAGTCGATGGAGATGGCTCCGGGGGCACTTCCCCGTCCCGGCAGGGTGCTGGATGATGGCTCAATGCACGACGCCCAGAAAAGTGCTGATGCATGGTTGATGTAGAGCTCGTTGGGAACCCCAAGAGGAAGGTATGATGAGCACAACAGCAACTTTCTCTCAGTTATGAAACCAAGGTTTAATCGAACCAGTAGGAGCAAGGAAACACCCCAAAGGTGTTACTAGCTGAGCTTTGGCAGGGAGCAGTACCGGTGCTAGTAGCAACATGGAGACAGGCAGCTGGCACTGTGGCTCTTGTTAATAGGTTAGTACAAGAAATCATATGAAAAGTACTCCAAAGTTGGAACAAAACACAAGAAAGTGGATAAAACCAAGAATGGAACATCAAAAATTATAGATACATTTGCAATGTATCAACATCCCCAAGCTTAACTCCTGCTCGTCCTCGAGTAGGTAAGTGATAAAAAGAAAGAATAATTTTTGAGGTGACATGCACCATCAAAGACTTGATCAAAGTATTTGGAAAACATTCAAAGCTGGGATCATAGTACTTCAATCATAGCATGAAAGACAAAGTTCTAGCAATAAGACAAATAAACTATGATGCAACATGAGATGGCACAAACAAAATATTCGTGAATAACAATGCTTTGCAAGACGTTTGTTTGTTTCACATAAAGAAAATATAGCATAATAGTATTCAGCTTGTCCCTCAATAGAGTAGCACATATAAATGCATAAGACACCTTCAAAGTTCATAAGAGTGACTAGATACAATAGTGTAAAAAAAGCAATATCAAAGTATGCATCAATCAACTAGTCTTGGGAAAATGCACATAGAACTAAGAATGGCCACTATGCTCTCAAAGTAGGTGCATAAAGATAGAAGGTGGAGACTCAATATAATGGTGGAAGAAAAGCCTTTGTAAAAAGAAGTAGGGATTCAAGTCTCATAAAGAGCTTCCAAAAATTATGGTACTTGTAGCTTTCAGCTCTCATTGCCCCTATCATAAGCATCTTGAAGGTTATTAAGGTTAACGTGACACAACTAAGAGGATATGCTTGACAAGTTATAAACCGAAATCTCATGCCCCTTACTTACGAAGACCGATCCTCATGCTACTCAACTTAAGTCACGAGTAAGCTCTTGTCATTGTAAGTACATGTGTATCATTAAGAACCACCAACGGGGTACCCCTTGCACATGATACGGGAGCTTTCCCATAATCAAAATGACAAGGCAAGCAGACAATGAGCATCTCAACGATCTTTTTATTTGCTATTTGCATAGGTTTTTATTGAGGATGCTTCATAGAGTGCTCATTATAGTGATGCTGCAAGTTTCCACCATGATTAGGCATGGCTTAGGCTAGCGGCCCAGGCATTTCTCTAACACACATACAAACTCCATGATCTTACAAGTTCCACTTTTATTTCACACCACCGGGATCCGTAAGCAAAATAACATGATATCAACGGGGTACAAAGTACAAGTGCAATGTTGAAAGCGTTCCCCATGGTACATGGTTCTGATAATTTCAACTTATAAAGCGCAAGCATATACGCAACAAAGAAGGACCCAGTGGTTCAAGTTTATTAGATGCAAAAAAGTAAAGTGTGCCATCAAGTTCGTGAGAGCTTTAATCACTAGTTTTCTCATAACAAGTTTAATTTGGAAGGTAAACAAAAGCATGAATATACTTGGAATAGCATAAGCTAGTAGGTAGGTATGGTGTACTCTTTGGAATAACTTGGTTTAGGGAGTTGGATGAATGAGTGGAACTCATACTTTGTTGTGGAGGCTAGCAAAAGACTGGGAGCGACAAACTAAGAGAGCAATAATAGCCATAATCATGCAGAGCGACAAAACATCATTGATAAAATCATAAAGTGATACTACAAGTTGAAAAATAAAGGATCATAAAGGCTATGGTGACTTGAGATAGTCATAACATGGTGTGAGCATGTGCCAAGTCAACCCAAATAAAGCATCAAAGGAGAATACCACTATACTATGCTTTAATATGCTAAAACAACGCATGATTCATCCAAGGCACATTAAGCAATCTCAATTGTTTATAACAAGTCATGCTACAGCAAATAATACTAAGCATAAAGCCAAAACAATATCAAGCATGGCATGAAAAAGCATAGGCCATAGTCAAAAACGAGCTCTTTTTACCACATAAGCATGAACTTTCCTACTCTTTTCCAAACCAAACCAAACTATTTGCAAACCAATGTATGAAAGAGGGGGCCCAACCAATTTATTCAGAAAACTAAGCAAACCAAAGCAAACGAAAAACCAAAATGAAAACGAAAAAGAAGACGCTCCAAGAACAATACAACTGTGCATGAAACAATAAAAATAAAGCGTTTGGAAAAAACCTGGGATTTTTATTGATGAAGAAGGGGATGCCTTGGGCATCCCCAAAATTTGACGCTTGTACCTCTTGGATATTTCTTGGGGTGACACGCGTGGCATCCCCAAGCTTGAGCTTTAGTCCATTCTTCATCTAATTACTCATTCCTTCCATACACCTGAAATTTTTTCTTCATACAAAACTTCACACAATCTTTATTAGCAATATTGGTGCACTAAAGATAAAAGGTCTTAAGGTTCAGTTCTAACACCAAATAAACTTCCATTAGAACACTAGCTACTATAGCACTTCCCTCAAAAAGCTCAATTTCCCAAAAGAACTCAAAAAGGAACCAACAAGAAGCAAATGCAGAAAATGGCAGAAATCTGTCAGAACAGACCAGCTGGTAAAGACGAATTTCGTCGAAGACCTTATGTTGCTCAAATAAAAAAGTTTTGAACTAACGAAAGTTATATAACAACCTGGGTCAGAAGAAAAAAAAATTACAGCTCAATCCGACATACAGAGCTCTCTCACGAATTTTTACGGTGAAGCACAAAAATCTGTTTCGGGACAGCAACTTTCCCAATCATTAGTTCTCTCTCATTAGAGGTTACTCTTGGCACAAAAAGTAAATAAAAAGGATAAGGAGAGGTTATTACAGAGGTAATAACTTCCAATACTCATCTAAAACTTTTGGGTTATCTCCCAATAAGTACTTTTCTTTAACGCCTTTAAGTTAGGCATATGAAGCAAAGAAAAAGGATCAAGTATTCTCATATGAAGAAGCATTAAGACCAAATTTTGTTTTCATAGGAGAAGCAAAAGAAATATTTTCTCTCTTTTTAGATAAGTGTTCTATACCTTTCTTGAGTGGGAGTTGATATTTAATGGTGCCTTCTTTCATATCAATGATGGCACCAACAGTTCTAAGAAAATGTCTCCCCAAAGTAACAGGACAAGAAGCATTGTATTCAACATCCAAAACATAGAAATCAACGGGGACATAGGAATTGTTAACAATAATAAGAACATTATTGAGACTCCCCATGAGTTTCTTTTTAACATTATCATCAAGTGGGACATTCAAATAGCAATCTTCAAGAGGAGGCAAATCAAGCATATCATAAATCCTTCTAGGCATAATAGAAACACTACTATCAAGATCGCACAAAGCTTTGAAATCAAAGTCATTCACTTTCATATTAATGATGGGTTCCCAACAATCCTCTTGTTTTATAGGAATAGAAGCTTTATGTTTCATCTTTTCTTCTTTAATCTTTATGAGAGCATCGGTAATGTGTTTTGTAAAAGCCATGTTCATAGCACTAACATTAGGACTTCTAGCAAGATTTTGTAGGAACTTAATAACTTCAGAGATATTGCAACCATCAAGATCAAAATCAAATTTATCATCTAAAGTAGTAGAACTATCACTATCCTCAACACTAGTGGTAGTAATAGTAGAAACACTAATGTTTCTAGCAATTTCATCTTCTCTTTCCCACTTAGCATGTAATTCAGCTAATAGTATAACATTTTCATCAATTCTTACTTGTATAGCATTAGTAGCTGCAAAGGGATTATCATTAGTTTCAGGTTTAGCAGCCATTTTATTTATCAAAGAGGATTGAGCTTCAGACAAAGATGATATATTTCTTTCAGCATTAGAGAGTTTCAATTGTAAACTAGGAATTTCCCTATTTAGACTCTCAAGTTGATGGCTAATGTTCTTCAAAATGGTAGATTGTTCCTCCATAGTTTTAGTGAATAGTTCATTTTGCTCATATTGCATTTGCATGAAGTTTTTAGTGGCTCTTTCAACTTCTAAAATTCTTCCTTCACTAGGTAATCCAGGTTTACCATTATAGCCATACGTATTATTAGGAGGGTACGGCCTATAATTGTTATTACCATAAGCATTGTTGCCAAAGTTGTTATTTCTTATGAAGTTCACATCAACTTGCTCTTCTTGAGCAACCAAAGAGGCTAAAGGAACATTATTTGGATTAATATGGGCTTTCCCATTAACAAGCATATACATAATAATATCAATCTTATCACTCAAGGAGGAAGTTTCCTCAACAGAATTTACCTTCCTACCTTGTGGAGCTCTCTCAGTATGCCATTCAGAATAATTAACCATCATATTATCCAGAAGTTTTGTTGCAGCACCCAACGTGATGGTCATAAAGGTACCTCCAGCAGCAGAATCCAATAGGTTCCTTGAAGAATAGTTCAATCCTGCATAAAAAGTTTGGATGATCATCCAAGCAGTCAGTCCATGAGTGGGACAATTCTTTACCACAGATTTCATTCTTTCCCAAGCTTGAGCAACATGTTCATTATCAAGTTGTTTAAACTTCATTATTTCACTTCTCATGGATATAATCTTAGCAGGAGGATATTATTTTCCAATAAAAGCATCTTTGCACTTAGTCCAAGAATCAATACTATTCCTAGTTAAGGAATTCAACCATTCTTTAGCTTTTCCTCTCAAAGAGAAAGGAAACAATTTCAGTTTAATAATATCACCATCTATATCCCTATGCTTTTGCATCTCACAAAGATCAACAAAGTTATTTAGATGGGAAACAACATCTTCATTACCAATACCAGAATTTTTTTCTCTCATAACAAGATTGAGCAAAGCAGGTTTTATCTCAAAGAAAGTAGCTTCAGGAACATGTGGAGCAATAGGTGTGCTCATAAAATCATTGTTGTTGGTGCTAGTGAAGTCACACAACTTAGTATTTTCAAGAGTAGTCATTTTTTGGGTTTTCAAATAAGAAAGCAAACTAGTAAAACTATTTTTTGTGTGTTTTTGATAACAAAACAAGCAAACAAAGCAAAAAGAAACTAAGCAAAACAAAAATAACAAAGTAAAGAGATTGGTTATGAGGGACTCCCCTTGTGAAGATGTCCTTGACTCCCCGACAACGGCACTAGAAAAATGCTTGATGGCTCAATGCACGACGCCCAGAAAAATGCTGGTGCGTGGTTGATGTAGAGCTCGTTGGGAACCCCAAGAGGAAGGTATGATGAGCACAGCAGCAAGTTTCCCTCAGTTATGAAACCAAGGTTTAATCGAACCAGTAGGAGCAAGGAAACACCCCAAAGGTGTTACTAGCTGAGCTTTGGCAGGGCGCACTACCGGTGCTAGTAGCAACGTGGAGACATGCACAACACAACCACAGAACTTTGTCCCCAACTTGCGACGAGGTTGTCAATCTCACCATGTTTTGCGGAAAACAAAGGGTTAAACGTATCGAATGGAAAGAAGTAATAGTTTGTAGAAAGTAAACACAAAGCAGTAAACAATTGTAGATTGTATGTAAAAGAAAAGGACCGGGATCCATAGTTCACTAGAGGGGGCGCTCCTTAAGATAGATAACATGTTGGGTGAACAAATTACAGCGGGGCAATTGACAAACACCGAGAAAGCAATACATGCATATACTAATCATCTTAACTCCTTTGAGACTTGATTGGGCATTACAACATTATACATAGACCGCCATCCAACTGCATCTATGACTAATAATCCACCTTCAGGTTATCATCCGAACCCCCTCTAGTATTAAGTTGCAAGCAACAGATTATTGCTTTACGAACTGCGTGTAAAGTAAACAATACGATTGTTCTATGAACAAAGGATTGTTGTTTTCTCCCTAGTAGCAACTACACATCTAGTACCTTAGAGATTTCTGTCACTTCCCCAGATTACTAGAGGCATGAACCCACTATCGAGCATAAATACTAACTCTTGGAGTTGCTAGCATCTACTTGACCAAGATAGCTACTAACAACGGAAAGCATGCAAGATTACAAATAACAAAGACGTGATAGAATCAATAATCAATCTGAAATTACATCTCAATATCCATCGGATCCCCGCAAACACAACATGCAGAATTACAAATAGATGATCTTGATCATGAACGGAGCTCACAAGATCTAAACATGAAAGCACAAAGGAGGAGAACCAGCCATCTAGCTACTACATGGATCCGTAGTCCAAGGATGAACTACTCACGCATCACACCGGAGGGTTGCATGATGATGAAGAAGGCCTCTAGGGTGAATTCCCCTCTCCGGCAGGGTGCCGGGAAGAGCTTCAGATCCCTCCCGATCTAGGGATGGAGATGACGGCGGCTACAGACTCTTTCGTGGATTTTTGATCGGGTACTTAGGGTTTTCGTCCTGAGGGCAATATATAAGCGGAAGGAGAGACCGAGGGGGTACCGGGAGCGGCCACACCACCCCCTGGCGCGGGCCAGGCCTGGCCGTGTGGCCAGGTGGTGTGGTGGCCCCCCCGGCCCCTCTCCGTCTCGTATTCTGGCACTTCATGAACATCCGAAAAAATAGGCACTTTGGCTTTTGTCTCGTCCAATTTCGAGAATATTCATTTTCTGACTTTCCTGGAACCACAAACAGCAGAAAATAGGCAGCTGGCACTGTGGCTCTTGTTAATAGGTTAGCCCAAGAAATCATATGAAAAGTACTCCAAAGTTGGAACAAAACACAAGAAAGTGGATAAAACCAAGCATGGAACATCAAAAATTATAGATACATTTGCAATATATCACTGGAACAGAGATTTCTGTCCCCCGAATCTCCTCTTCGGTGGCAGCAGCGCTGCAGAACTTTTCGTGGAATTCTGATCTTGTCTTTAGGGTTTTCATCCCGGGAGGCTTTTATAGGCGAAGAGGCAAGGTCGGTGGGCGCCCGACGCGGCCACACCACCCCCTGGCATGGCCTGGCCTGGCCCGCGCCACCAGGTGGTGTGGGCCCCTCGTGGCCCCTCTCCATCTCGTCTTCTGGCTCCATGAGTCTTCTGGTAAAATAGGAACTTTAGCTTTTGTTCCGTCCAATTCTGAGAATATTTCTTTACGCGCTTTTCTGATACCAAAAATAGCAGAAAGCAGGCAACTGGCACTATGGCATCTTTTTAATAGGTTAGTTCCAGAAAATGTATAAAACTACCTCAAAGTATGAACAAAACATAAGAAAGTAGATATAAAACAAGCATGGAGCATCAAAAATTATAGATACGTTTATGACGTATAAACATCCCCAAGCTTAACTCCTGCTCTTCCTCGAGTGGGTAAGTGACAAAAAAGAAGAATAATTCTTGAGGTGACATGCACCATCACAATCTTCATCAAGGTATTTGCAAAACATTGATAGCTGGGATCATAGTACTTTAACATAGCATGAAAGATATAGTTCTAACAATAAGACATAGCAACTATGTTATATCATGAATAGGAACAAACAAAAGATTCATGAATAACAATGCTTTGAAAGATGTTTTTAATTTCACATATAGAAAACATAATGAGAATGGTATTTAGTTTGTCCCTCATAGTGTAGCAAAACATAAATGGATAGGACACCTTCAAAGTTCATAAGGGTGACTAGATACTAATAGTTTAAGAAAAGCAATATCAAAGTTATGAATCAATCAAAAAGTTTTGGGACAATGCACATTAAACTAAGAATGACCACTAAGCTCTCTCAATAGGTGCATAATGATAGAAGATGGAGACTCAACATAAAAGTAAAACAAAGGCCCTTCTTAGAAGGAAGCAGGGATTCAAGTCTCATAAAGAGCTTCCAAAAATTATGGTACTTATTAGCTTTCAGATCTCATTGCCCCTATCATAAGCATCTTTAGGTGATTAAGGTTAAAGTGAACAAATATGAGGATATGCTTGACAAGTTATAAGCTTAAAATCTCATGCCCCTTGCACTACTAAAGAAAAGCCTACCCGAGGCACACCTGGAACCCCATCCGAGGCGCATATGGTATGCGCCTCTAGCGCCTCGCCTATTTTATTAGAGGCGCATATAGTATAAATGCACCTCTAATGTGCATGTCTCCTATAGCCTTTTCTCTAGTAGTGTTGCTTACGAGTACCGTTCCTCATGTTACTCAAGTTTTGTCACCGGTAAGTTCTTGTCACCGTAAGTACATGTGTATCATAGAGAACCGCCAACGGGGTACCCCTTGCCTGATGATACAGAAGATTCCCCATATCAAAATGACAAGGCAAGCAGACAATGAGCATCTCAGCAATCCTTTTATTTCCTATTTGCATACGCCTTTTTTTATCTTTCCTATTTGCATAGGTTTTTTTTATAGAGGATGCTTAATAGATTACTCACTATGGTTACGCTGCAGGTTTCTACCATGATTAGGCATGGCTTAGACTAGCCGCCCAGGCGTTTCTCTAACACATATACGAACTCCATGAGCCTTACAAGCTCCCCTTTCATTTCACACCACCGGGACCCATAAGCAAAACAACATGATATCAACTAAATAAAGTGCAATGTTGAAAGCGTTCCCCGTGATACATGGTTCTTCTAATTCACAACTTACAAAACACAAGAATATACGCAACATAGGTGGACACAATGGTTCAAGTTTATTAAGTGCAAGAAAAGTAAAGTGTGCCATCAAGTTTGTGAGAGCTTTAATCACTAATTTTCACATAACAAGTTTAATTCGGAAGGTAGATAAAAACATGAATATACTTGGAATAGCAAATGCTAATAGGTAGGTATGGTGGACTCTTTGGAATAACTTGGTTTTATTTGGAGTTGGATGCATGAGTGGAACTCATACTTGGTATGGAGGCTAGCAAAAGACTGGGAGCGACAAACTAAGAGAGCGATAATTGCCATAGTCATGCAAAGTGACAAAACATTATTAATTAAAGCATAAAGTGATATTACAAGTCGAAAACTAAATGATCATAGAGGCTATGGTGACTTGGTATAGTCTTAACATGATGTGAGCATGCGCCAAGTCAACCCAAATAAAGCATCAAAGGAGAATACCACAATATTATGCTTTTATATGCTAAAATAACGCATGATTCTTTCAAGGCACATTAAGGAATCTCAATTGTTTGTAACAAGTCATGCTACAACAATAATCACTAAGCATATGGTCAAAGAAACATCTAGTATGACATGATAGAGTCTAAGTCACAGTCAAAACAAAACTCCTTTGATACCACTTATAAGCATGAACTTTGCTACTCTTTTCCAATCCAAATCAACTTATTTGAAAACTAATGAATGAATGCGGGGGTACAACCAATTTATTTAAGCAAACTAAGCGAAAGAAAACTAAAAGAAAAAACGAAGACGCTCCAGGGACAACACAATTATAAATGAAACAATAAAAATGAAGTGTTTGGAAGAAAACCTGAGATTTTTATGGATGAAGAAGGGGATGCCTTGGGCATCCCCAAGTTTTGACGCTTGTACTTCTTGACTATTTCTTGGGGTGACACGGGTGGCATCCCCAAGCTTCAGCTTTTGTCCATACTTCATCTCATCACATTATTCTTCCCTACACTTGAAAATTTCCTTCATACAAAACTTCACATAATCTTCATTAGCAACATTAGTGTATTCAAGATAATAAGTCTTTGGATTTAGTTTCAACACAAGTAAAACTTCCACTAAAACACAAGCTAATGTAGCAATTCCTTCTAAAAGCTCAAATGATCAAAGAGAACTCAAAGAGAAAGATATTAAGAGGCAAATGCAAATAATGGCAGAAATCTGTCAAAACAGACCAGCAGGTAAAAACCGATTTTTTAAAAGACCTTCTGTTGCTCAAATCAAAAAGTGATAAACTAGAGAAAGTTGGATAATAACATGGGGAAGAAGCACAAAAAATTACAGCTCCTTCCTACGTACATAGAATTTTCACGAATTTTTACAGCGAAGCACAAAAATCTGTTTCGGGACAGCAACTTTCCAAAGCATTATTTCTCTCTCATTAGAGGTTATTCTTGGCACAAAAACCAAAAAAAGGATAAGAAGAGGTTATTACAGAGGCAATAACTTCCAATACTCAACAAAACAAAAATAAACTGAAAGTAAAAGTACAATGGGTTGTCTCTCAAAAGCTCTTTCTTTATAGCCATTAAGATAGACATGATAATTTCCATGATGCTCACATGATAAATATGAATTGAAGTAAAAAGAGAGCATCAAGAAGCAAATATGGAACAAATTTAAGTCTTACCCACTTCCTATGAAAAATAATCTTGTAAAGAAACAGGTCATGAAAGCACAAAGCAACAAGCATAGGAAAACAAAACAAGTGCAACTTCAAAAATTTCAACATAAAGAGGGGAACTAAATATTGTTGTGATGCATAAAACCATGTTTCCCTCTCTCATAATAAGTTTCAGTAGCATCATTAATAAAATTAACAATATCACTATCACATAAAACATTCTTATCATGAGCCACATGCATAAAAGAATTAATACTCCCCACATAAACATAGTCATTCTTATTAATTTAGTGGGAGCAAATTCAACAAAATAGCTATCATTATTATTCTCATCACCATAATCATCAAATATAGGAGGGATATTGTAATCATAATTAATTTTCTCCTCAATAGTAGGTTGACTGAAAATATCATATTCATCATTGCAATCATCATATATTGGAGGTATAGTATCATCGTAAGCAATAGATAGTTATCTTCCAAAGTGTGTTCACTTGTAAACATATCATCATTGGAAGGAACAGGGATAATACTAATAGTACATCAATTATTAATATCATCATTTTCAGAATTGGTACCAAATATATTTTCAATATCAAAAGAAGCATGCTTTTCCCAATCATGATCACTATTGTAGGTAACAGGCATAAAAACATCATCGAGTTCAGACTCATCAAAAACTATAATAGGAGCAACGTGCTTAGGGGAAAATACCATTTCCTCTCTCCTTTTGCTCCTCCTTTTCTTGTTTTCCTTCTTCTCTTTAGGAGGGAGAGGCTTGAAAGGAAGCTTCTCCATATACCCTGGTTTATTGTTAGAGACAATAGAAGAAACTTTGGAGGATTCCTTCTTTTCATTAATAAGATCAAAACACATATTAGTCCTGTCATATTTTGGTAAGATATCATCTTTTATAATATTGTGTATGTAAGTATTTGTGTGGCAATTATCAACACAATAAAGATGAAAACCATGCAGGACGCTATTCATATCAAAAGCACTCATATCTACCAAAGAAAATTTTCTTGATAATTCTTCACACCCCAAAAATAATGTAAGTTCATCATGCTGATCAGGAGTGATCATGTTATCACAATACAAACTTGAAGTACTCATTGGATTAGAAGGGCTATTATTACGGCATGAGCATTGAAAATTGAAATGACCCACTTCAAAGCAAAGTTCACAAATAAGGATAGAGGGCACAAATTTTTTTACCAAGATCATTCAGATCCCTATACCACATTCTAGTTTTTTCATTCCTATGGGTGATACAATATCCTTCTTCAATTTGATTCTTCTCAAAAGGTCTATGTATTCCACAAAAATTAACATGCTTATAAATAATAGTACTTTCAGAGGTTTGAGCATGTTTATTGCTATCATTAATAACAATTTCATTTTTCATGCAAGTGTCTTTAAAAGGCTCATGATACATGTCCCATTTTTATTTAGGAGCATTAATATGAGAAGCAAAGGCTCTACAACAATCAACAAGACTTTGAGGATCAAGACCATATTTAGCACTAAGCTCTTGAAAATCAGCAGTTTCAGCGAAAGACTTAATGCAATCATACTCATAGTTTATACCTGGTTCTTTACCTTTGTCGTTATCCCAATCTTCGGTATTGCTTTGAATTGTTTCAAGACGATCCCACTTAGCTTTGACCTCCTTACTTGTGAAGGATCCCTCTGAACAGGTATCTAGATAGTCCTTGTAATGTCATGAAAGCCTTGCATAAAAATTATTAATAACAATATTCCTGGGGAGCTCATGAATGGGACATTTGAGCATTAGTGACTTTAATCTCCCCCATGCTTGGGCAATACTTTCTCCATCATGAGGATGAAAATTATAAATATAATTCCTATCTTTATGAATTTCATGAGGAGGATAAAATTTAGAGTAAAATAGATATTCGAGTTCCTTCCATTCCAAATGCTGAGGATCGTCTAGTAGCTCATACCACTCCCTTGATTTGCCCTTAAGTGAGAAAGAGAATAGCTTCCTGTTAACTTGGTTCATTGAAATACCTGCACACTTGAACTACTCGCATAATTCATGTATAAAGAGTAAATGATCACAAGGATGGGCAGTTCCATCTCCAAAATAATAGTTATTCATAACATGTTCAACAATTTCCATGGGTATTTCAAAAGGGACGCTTTAAGTATGTGGATTTAAAAGATCACAAGTATCCTTAGAATTACCACATATAAGAGATAAAGTATCATCATAAGAAATTTTCTCCTTTAAAGCTGGGGAACTAAAAAGATCATTTTCATAAAAACTAACTTCCCCAAGCTTAGACGTTTCCATAGCATTAGTAACAAAGGTGTTCAAAAAATTCATACTAATAACATTGCTATTAGCATGCAAAGAAAGTTCCATGGGTTTTTTAATTTTCTTTTCAAACCATTTTATGTTCTACCTTAGGAAAAATACTAAAAAGCTCTCTAATTTTGTTGTTGTTTTCCATTAAGCCTAACTAGTGAAAATAAAAACGAGAAACAAAAAGATATAATTGCAGAATCTAAAGGAAATAACTTTGAGCACTCACACACCAGCAACAATACTAGAAGATAGCTTAGTAGCCAGAGGATGTGAGTACGTTTTACCTTACCTCCCCGGCAATGGCGCTAGAAAATAGCTTAATGTCTACGCACGCTTCTATTCTTGTAGACAGTGTTGGGCCTCCAAGTGCAGAGGTTTGTAGAACAGCAGAAAGTTTCCCTTAAGTGGATCACCCAAGGGTTATTGAACTCAGGGAGGAAGTGGTCAAAGGTATCCCTCGCAAGCAACCCTGCAATCAAGATAAAGAGTCTCTTGTGTCCCCAACACACCCAATACACTTGTCAGGTGTATAGGTGCACTAGTTCGGCGAAGAGATAGTGAAATACAAGTAATATGGATGATTATAAGGGGTAATTGCAATCTGAAGTAAGAGTGGTGACAAGCAAACATGTAACATGACTGATTGTAAATGGTGTTTCAATGCTTAGAAACAAGGCCTAGCGATCATACTTTCACTAGTGGACACTCTCTCATATAAATATCTTCTCTTCATTATTCTACCCTGAACTACTCTTCGGTTGGATGATGTAGGGCTATAACAACACACCTTAAAGTTCGCATTCCCCATCTAGATAACCCCTCACTGTCACCTTGAGCGCTAGATGGTTCCAACAAACACCATAATCTCATAGAGACATCCAACTCAAATTATACTCATGATAAGTATTTCTGTAACCTTAACTAAAGTGCCACACGGTATGCACACTGTCAACTTCACACACGTGGGGATAAGAAGAGATTAATTAAAGCACTTGAGTAGCAGAATAGATCTATAGATTACAAAGCTCATGATCTCATAAGATCACGCATAGAGAGAGATGAACACATAACTACTTGTAGAGCCCTTAGCCTCAAGAGAGAACTACTCCCTCCTCATCATGGGAGTCAGCAACGGTGATGGAGATGGTGGTGGAGTCAATGGAGATGGCTTTGAGGGCACTTCCTCATCCCGGTAGGGTGCCGGAACAGAGACTTTTGTCCCCGGATCTCCTCTTTGGTGGCGGTGGCGCTTCAGAACTTTTCGTGGAATTCTAATCTTATCCTTAGGGTTTTCGTCCCGGGAGGCTTTTATAGGCGAAGAGGCAAGGTCGGTGGGCGCCTGAGGCAGCCACACCACCCCCTGGCACGACCTGGCCTGGCCCGTGCCAGCAGGTGGTGTGGGCCCCTCGTGGCCCCTCTCCGTCTCGTCTTGTGGCTCCGTGAGTCTTCTGGTAAAATAGGAACTTTGGCTTTTGTCCCGTACAATTCCGAGAATATTTCTTTACAAGCTTTTCTGAAACCAAAAACAGCAGAAAGCAGGCAACTGGCACTATGGCATCTTGTTAATAAGTTAGTTCTAGAAAATGTATAAAAATACCTCAAAGTATGAACAAAACATAAGAAAGTAGATATAAAACAAACATGGAGCATCAAAAATTATAGATATGTTTACGACGTATCAAATTACAAAAAGATCTAGACAAGATGTAGATGGGATGGATGGAGATGGTGGTAATGTAGCAGTGGTTGATGAAGATCGATGCCTTAGCCTCTCGGATCTGCGTAGGACAAAGATGGATCCCTAGTGGATGAGTTCCCCCTCCAGATGCCTTCTGGAGGTGAAGTTTCTGCGATTTTTGGGTGTTCTGTATGTCGTCTCCTCGAACCAATTGCACGGGGTGAAACTATTTGAGGAGGCAGAGGCGGCTCCAACTATACGGCCGGAAAATTTGCTCCAATCGTATAGTTGTTCGTTGAACCTTTTGCCTCCCTTGTTTTCTTCTGGTATTATTATTATTTCCCAAATAAGCGATTTACATTGTTTTTGACTCCTTTTCTCCATAGTACAACTTCTCCAAGAATTGTATCCATTGGATCCATCATCTGTCTAGATCCTGGTGAAAATAGACATAAAATGTCCATGCGAGCGCCATAAAATACCAAGATCCTACATTTACAATGCAAAATAATAATGTGAAACATGATGCAAATATGCACTAATCAACAATGAAGAAGAGGATGATGACAACTATTTTCATATGTTCCCTGAATACGATGATACTGCAATGGAAGAGAATGAAGAAGAAGGAGGTGAAGAATGGGCATTAGATGAGCCCGTTGATGATCTTGGTCAGGTCATTTCTGATGCAAAGCAAGACTGTGAAACAGGAAAGGATAAGTTGAAGTTGTAGGGTATGTTAGAGGATCACAAAAATTGTTTTCCCCAAATTGCGAAGATGGCAGCACAAAGCTCGGTACCACACTGGAATTGCTGAAATGGAAGGCAGAGACTGGTTTATCTGACAAGGGATTTGAGAAGTTACTAAAAATAATGAAGCCAAAGCTTTCAAAGGATAACGAATTGCCCGAGAGTACTTATGAAGCAAAGAAGATTCTCTGCCCTCTAGGATTAGATGTGCAGAAGATACATGCATGCATTAATGACTACATCCTCTACCGCGGTGAGGAGTACGAGAATTAGATAAATGTCCGGTATGCACTGCACTGCGGTATAAGATCAGACGATATGACTCTGGTGATGTTGATGGCGATGACGTTCCCCCCAAGAAGAGGGTTCCTCCTAAGGTTGTGTGGTATGCTCCTATAACACCAAGGTTGAAATGTCTGTTTAGAAACAAAGAGCATGCCAGGTTGTTGCGATGGCACAATGAAGACCAGAAGAAAGACGGGAAGTTGAGACACCCTGTTGATGGGTCATAGTGGAGAAAAATCGAGAGAGAGAGTTCCTAGACTTTGCAGGTGGCGTGAGGAACTTATGGTTTGGTCTAAGTACATATGGCATGAATCCTTTTGGGGAGCAGAGCTGCAGTCACAGCACCTGGCCTATGACTCTATGTATCTACAACCTTCCTCCTTGGTTGTGCATGAAGCGTAAGTTCATTATGATGTTAGTGCTCATCCAAGGACCGAAGCAACCCGGCAATGATATTGATGTGTACCTAAGGCCATTAGTTGAAGAACTCTTACAGTTGTGGGGAAAACCAGGTGTATGTGTGTGGGATGAGCACAAACAGGAGCCATTTGACCTACGAGCGTTCCTTTTCGTAACCATCAATGATTGGCCTGCTCTTAGTAACCTTTCAAGACAAACAAACAAACAATGGATACAAGGAATGCACACACTGTTTAGATGATACTAAAGCTACATATTTGCATAAATGTAAGAAGGTTGTGTATCTGGGGAATCGTTGATTTCTTCCGACCAATCATCAAGTAAGACAGAAAGGCAAGCATTTTAAAGGTGAGGCAGATCACCGAAAGAAGCCTGACCTCCCTACTGGTGATGATGTATTTGATATGGTCAAGGACATAGAAGTAATCTTTAGAAAGGGTCCTGGCGGCCAACCTGTTCCAAACGACGTCGCTACCGGACACACGCTCATGTGGAAGAAGAAATCTATATTTTGGGAGCTGCCCTATTGGAAAGTCCTATGTGTCCGCTCTTCAATCGATGTGATGCATGTGATGAAGAATCTTTGCGTGAACCTGTAGGCTTCCTGAGCATGTATGTGAAGACAAAAGATACACCAGAAGCACCAGAGGACCAACAATGTATGAAAGACCCACAAAACATGCATCCATAGAACAAGATGGATAAATGGAGTCACTTAAATCTTGCCAGCTATGCTCTTATGAAAACAGAGAAGGAAATCTTTTTGAAGTCCTTTAAAGTATCAAGGTGTCGTCTAGATTCTCGTCTAATATAAAGGGGGTAATAAATATGGCAGAGAAAAAAATTCCAAAACCTAAAGTCTCATGACTGTCATGTGATTATGACTCAGTTGCTTCCAATTGAATTGAGGGGGCTTCTACTGAAAAATGTTCGAGTACCCGTTGTGAAGCTATGTGCATTCCTCAATGCAATATCCCAGAAGGTGATCAATCAAGATATTCTGACAAGGTTACAGAAGGATGTGGTTTAATGTATTGTTAGTTTTGAGTTGGTGTTCCCACCATCCTTCTTCAATATTATGACGCATCTCCTAGTTCACCTAGTCGAAGAGATTTCCACTCTTGGTCCTATATTTCTACACAATATGTTTCTCTTTGAGAGGTTCATGGGAGTGTTAAAGAGATATGTTCATAACCGTGCTAGGCTAGAAGGAAGCATCTCCAAGGGCTATGGAATAGAGGAGGTAATTGACTTCTGTGTTGACTTTATTCCTGACCTTAAGCTGATTGGTGTTCCTGAACTGCGAGAAGAGCGGAGACTGAGTGGAAAAGGCACACTGGGAAAGAAAGCAATGATATCTAGGGATGGGCAATCTTTCACTCAAGCATAGTACACGGTTCTACAAAATTCCACCTTGGCAGCTCCGTATATCGGGGAACACAAGAATATTGTACGCTCCAGCAACATGGGAAAGCCTAACTCCTAGATTAGAGATGAACACATGAAGACTTTGGGAAGTTGGTTGCGAACACATCTAATGAATGACACCACTTTTGGAGATCAGCTCTACTTGTTGGCTGGGTCACCATATTCTACTATATTGAATTACCAAGGGTACGAGATAAATGGGAATACATTTTACACGATTGCCCAAGATAAAAAGATCACCAACCAAAATAGTTGTGTCCACTTTGATGCAACCGACGAGAATGGGCAAAAGGACACATACTATGGTTACATAGAGGAGATATGGGAACTTGACTATGGAGTTTCTTTTAAGGTCCCTTTGTTTCGGAGCAAATGGATCAACCTAAATGGAGAAGGGGTAAAGGTAGACGAGTTGTATGGAATGACAACGGTGGATCTCAACAATCTTGGTTACACAGACAAACCATTTGTCCTAGCCAATGATGTGGCTCGGGTTTTCTATGTGAAGGACATGTCCTCCATACCGAAAAAAGGAAAAAAAGCAAACAAATACATCACACGATGAGCCAAAGCATCACATAGTTCTTTCAGGGAAAAGAAACATCGTGGGATTCGAGGACAAGACAAACATGTTAGAAGATTATAATAAGTTTGATGAAATTCTGCCCTTCACAGTGAAAACTGACCCAAGAATCCCGTTAAGCAAAGAAGATGCTCCATGGTTACGGCCGAAGCGATCATAAGCAAGGGAAATACCAAACTTGGTATATTGATTATGTCTCAAAAAAACCTTCGCAAAATGACCTATCATGTTTGAGGTTTCATGGCTTTCGGTCCAAATGACCAATGTTATGTGAATAATCGAGGCATACTTTGTGATACTATGCCCATATTGTGCATGCATGTGCATCTTGGGATGGCGAACGATGTTACAGGAGGAAGTTTTATTTTTCATCGCATGGAAAAGCCATTTTCTATTTTCCGAGTGCCAAAATCGGGTCATTTTGTGAAGCAACACCAAACGATAAATAAAAAAATGCTACCACCCCCATTTTTCAAAAATACCAGACCACCTTACATTAACAATTTCCAAACCAGGGATTTTAAAACCTTTCCATCCACCCCTGGAGAAATAGACAAATATCTGTCGAATTGGTAGGAAGTGGGTCCGGTTTGAACTACAGGTACATGATCTAATGCTTGTGATTTTTTGAAAAAAAAATCATTTTTAGACTCATAATGTGATGTTTCTTCAAAGATCCAATGCAAGTTTTAACGAGGCTCATTCCCTATCTTCATGCCCGCTGTTTTGACCATAGTTTGAAACAGGTAAATTTTATAATGGGCATAAGAAATTCAAAAATGGTCCAAACAATGTAAATCCTTCGCGTGGTGTCATATTATGTGACATAGTTGCAAGGAAAAATACCAAACTTGGTATATTGATTATGTCTCAAAAAATCCTTCACAAAATGACCTATCATGTTTGAGGTTTCATGGCTTTCGGTCCAAATGACCAATGTTATGTGCATAATCGAGGCACAGTTTGTGATAATGTGCCCATATTATGCATGCATGTGCATCTTGGGATGGCGAACAATGTTGCAGGAGGAAGTTTTATTTTTCATCGCATGGAAAAGCCATTTTCTATTTTCCGAATGCCAAAATCAGGGCATTTTATGAAGCAACACCAAACATTAAAAAAATGCTACCACCCCATTTTTCAAAAATACTAGACCACCTTACATGAACAATGTACCAACCGGGGATTTTTAAACCTTTTTGTCCATCCCTGGAGAAAAATACAAATGTCTGCCAAATCGGTAGGAAGTGGGTCTAGTTTGAACTACAGGTACATGATCTAATGCTCGTGATTTTTTGAAAAAAATCATTTTTAGACTCATAATGTGATGTTTCTTCAGAGATCCAATGCATGTTTTAATGAGGATCATCCCCTATCTTCATGCCCGCCGTTTTAGCCATAGTTGGAAATGGGTAAAATAATTTCACATATTAGGGAGTGCATCTATGACCAACTTGTTGGAGATGTCGGAGGACTCGGGCTCTACCGGCATCTCCCTCAAGTTGGTCATAGTGTTGTGAAGGGAATAAGCCCGAGAGGCAATAATAAAGTGGTTATTATCTTATTCCTTGTTTATGATAAATATTTATTTTGCATGTTATAATTGTACTAATTTGGAAACGTTAATACATGTGTGTTTAATAAACAAAAGGAAAGTTCCTAGTTATGCCTCTCTTATAAACTAGCTCGTTGATTAACAAGATGATCAAGGTTTCCTGATCATGGACATTGGATGTTCTTAACAACGAGGTCACAACATTAGTGGAATGATGTGATGAACATTCATTCGAAGTATAGCATTACGATCAAAGTCATTGTGTTTATATTTCTATAACATCATACAAAGTAATCCTAGTCCTTAGACCATGAGACCATGTCAATCACTAACACTAGAAGAGTATCTTGATAACATCAAACGTCACACCGTGAAAGGGTGATTATAAAGGTGGGTTCAGTGCTACGAAAGTGTTATGTAGAGGCTCATGGATTAAGAGTGGGATTTGTACATCCCAATGATGGCTGGGCCCTCTCGGTGATATCACATTGGTTAGCTTGCAAGCAAGTGATGAGTTCACTAGAATGTTATATCACGGGAACGATAAAAGAGTACATGTCGGTAATGAGATCAAACTAGGTATGGAGATACCAATGATCGAATCTCGGACATGTAATATATCGTGAGACAAAGGAATTTAGTTACAACGTTAAAGGTTCACACGATTACAAGAGTCATCGTTGAATATGTGGGAGTCAGTACGGATCTCCAGGTCCCGCTGCTGATTATTGACCAGAGAGGGGTCTCGATCATGTATGCATTATTCGCGAAACATGGGGTGAAACACTTAAGGGATACCGACACCATTTGGAGCAAATATATTTCAGATAAAGATTTAAGAAAGCGCTGGAATTATTTCAATAGACACCGAAACTGTTTCGGGTGAAATTGCTGAAATTGGTTCTGCATGTAATATTGAAATGTTGTAGGGGGTTTTATATGAATGTTTGTTAATTAAAGTAATTATAAATTCTGAATAAAATTAATAAAAGAGTTTTATTAAATGAGAGAGCATTAAATTTGGATAAATTTAATGCATTTAAAGTGGAGACTTTAATGGAGAATGTGAAGAGGAAAATTTATGTGGTGGGGGTTACCACCACATGAATGGGAGAGGTGAAGGGTCACCTCCATCAAGAGCCGGCCATGGGAGGTGTACCCTCCCCTCCTCCTATAAAATGCCCCCTCTCCTCACTTCTCACTCACACCTCCTTGTGAAGGATCTCTCTCCCCCTCTAGTATTTTTCCCCATGGTCTCGAATTAGCGAGATACATGTTCCCGGTGGCTTTATCTGGAAAGGAGTTGCTGCTTCCGCTGCTTTGCTGGAGCAAGGGACGGAGGTTGTCAGGGAATCGGACATGTGTGCGATGACGGATGCACCGCTGCTTTGCGGTGCTGGACTTGGTGGTACTGGACTTGCTAGAGCTAGATCTGATGGACGACCTGGAGCTAGACTTACTGGACCTACTAGACGTCATCACGATCTTGAGATCAGCAAGTGTACGACTACATCATTCACGCGTTCCATCTCGTTAACAAAGCTTTGTTGTCTTTGAGGGTATGTTCTCTATGGATGTATATCCACCCGTTGCTTGTATCTAATAGATAGATCTTGGCGTATAATAGTTCCCATCGTAGGAATTTGTTTTTCTATGCTGCGAACCCAATAGTGGTATCAGAGCCTGATCTATGCGTAGGTGCTTTGCACGGGTAGAACACATAAGTGTCTGTGGGCGATGATGATCATTTTATTGCTTCTTTCATGTATTTTAGATATTGGTGGTATAGTGGGATGAAGCGGCCTGGAACAACTTTACATGTCATCGCACATGAGACCGGTTCCACGACTGACATGCAACTAGTTTTGCATAAGTGGCTAGAGGGTGTCTGTCTCTTCTACTATAGTTAATATCTGATTTACAACGAGTTGCTAATAACTTAGTTATCATCGTTGTGGTTCCATGTTCGTAGGTAAGACCAGTTCTATCTTCGAAAGCCCTAAGCCACGTAAAAACTTGCAATTGATAAATTAGAGGCGTCTAGTTTAGATCGTTGCTGGGCTAGTGTTATGATATGGAAATGTTTTAAGTTGATGTATAGTAGATACCCTTACAACACACCTAACGTGTAAGTTCCTGATACGTCCAAAACGTATCTACTTTCCCGAACACTTTTGCTGTTGTTTTTCCTCTAAACTTGTGTGATTTGGATACAACTAACACGGACTGACGCTGTTTTCAGATGAATTACCTTGGTGTCTAGTTTTTGTGTAGAAAATCAACTATCAGGAAAAATCCTGGAAAATATGCCAACATTCTATTTCACCAGAAGACTCACGGAGCCAGAATACGAGATGGAGTGGGGCTGGGGCCTGGCCACACCACCTGGCCGCGCGGGCCAGGCTTGGCTGTGCCAGGGGTGGTCTGGCCGCCCTAGACACTCCCTCGGTCTCCCTCTTCACCTATAAGTTGCCTTCTGACCTAAAAACTCAAGAGGGTTTGACGTTTTTCCAGAAAGAGTTCTGCTCCGCCGCCACCACCAGATTCCACAAAACAGCACCAGAAACTCCGTTCTGGCACCCTGCCGGGACAGGGAATTGGAGAAGATCATCGCCACCATCGCTTCTCCATCGACCATCCATGTTTCCCCCATCTATGAGTGAGTAATCCCCCGTTGTAGGCTATGGGGATGGTAGGGATTGGATGAGATCGCATGTAATTGCATCGGATTATTAGGGCTTGGTGCCTAGTATCTTTTATTAGTGCTATTTGACTTTGTTGCAACTTGTTATGCTTAATGCTTGTCACTAGGGCCCGAGTGCCATGCTTTCAGATCTGAACATGTTATTGATTCATTATGATAGTATTGTTTATGGTCTTACCTGCGAGTTGTATACACACGTTGTTGCCCGGAACCAATGGCCCCGAAGTGATAGCAATCGGGATAACCGGAGGGAATGGCTTTGATGTGAGGATCACATGTGTTCACAGAGTGTTAATGCTTTGCTCCGGTGCTCTATTAAATGGAGCACCTTAATTGCCAGTAGTTCCCTTGAGGCCTCGCTGCAAACGGGCTGGCAGGACAAAAGATGTTGTGCAAGTTCTCATTGCGAGCATGTATGACTATATATGGAACACATGCCTATGATTATCTAGTACTTGGATGATTTATCTTATTTATCTGCAAATGCCCTATGTCTTGATTGCCATGTGAATTGTCTTGTCCATGCAATGCCCATCCATCCATCCCCATGCCTACCGCGCTTTAATCCTACTGTTTGCTGCTACTGTTACTACTTTCTTACTTTTACTAATGCTATTCCTCTGCTGTTACTTTACTACTGCTATTACAAAACGGTTGCTACTGATAAACTGTTGTGAGCAAGATGGTTTCCAGGTGCAACTGAATTGACAAATCAGTTGTTAAGGCTTATAAATATTCTTTGGCTCCCCTTGTGTCGAATCAATAAATTGGGTTTCACTTCCCTCGAAAATACTGCGATACACCCCCTATACTTGTGGGTCATCAGTTCCATAGACCTTGGCCTTACACACAAACGAATGATAGAGATCATACCACGATGCACATGATAGTGATCAAATGCATGGACAATATCATTCCACTTTACACATATGATGTTTGCATCTTATATTGCTAGTTTGGCGTTTTAGTAAAATTATAAGATGATCCCTCATTTAACTATCAAGATAAAATGTGTTCTTCCTCATGTTTCGAGACATCACGTGATGATCGGGTGTACTCGACTCTACGCTTTCATACAACGGGTGTAAGACAGTTTTACACACGTGAGTACTAAGGTTCTTACTTGGCGAGCCTAGCATGTACAGACATGCCTCGGAACACAGATCGAAAGGTTAAGCATGAGTCATATAGTTGATGTGATACCCATATTGATGTTCGCCTTTGAAGCTACACCAACTCACGTGATGATCGGACTTGTTGTAGTGGATTTGGTTCATGTAATCACCAAAAAGGCACGAGGGATGTCGTTTTTGAGTGGGAGTTCATTTCTAATTTGGATTAGTCGAACCAAATTTGTCATAAACTAAATCAAAGTGAATTTGCATAATTTTTTGTAGTCATTGGCATTTGTTTACTACCTTATGCTTAGTTTCAATTGGGATAGTAGAACTATAGAATTCTGGATATTTACTTTACAAACTGGTATCGTATTGTTTTGAATGTCAATTTAAAGTTTAGAAGTCCTATTGTAAACTTCCAGCAAACTCTCTTTACTCCATGAATTTTAATAAGTAGTATTAAATCAAGAGTAAGAATTCCAATGTTAGTATCTAAAGTATCATGTTTGCCTCCATGATTCTTGATATTCAAAAGTTGTTTTAATATCGAGGTTATCTAGGAGCTGAAATAATTGTTTCAGAAACCATCATGTGTGAAAGATATTGTGATATCTGAAACAATGTTTATGGTTGCAATATGATAGAGTATAATTTAACAAAATACACGTTCTCATATTGTATGAGAATTTGTGAAGGTTGGAGACGCTAGGCGTCCTAATCTACCAAAAAAGGTTTTGGGAACTAACATTATACTCATGATTCTTCCTTATAAGCTATAGTAGCTTGATCATGAAAGTTTTCATGATAAGGATGAATAGAAGATGTAAGTAAAATGTGTACTACACTAAAAGATTACTAAAGAATGGATATTTGAAAGAATGCCAAACATTTTATGATGGTGATACACTTCAAATCGCAAGTCCAAAGGTATTAGTATTTGAAAATACACGCTTTGTACTATGTGTCATATGTATGGCTCCACTATTGATGTTGATAGATTCTTTTAAAAGGAAAAGGAATTGCTAAAAGATGATCTATAAAATATTTGGTAGAAAAGAAAAGGTTGGAGATGTCCAACTTAGGTATATAGAAGATATACATGTTATGGCAGTATTCTTTGCTTGTTAAACAATGTGGTTCTTAGGTACTAGACACCGGTATTGGATACTGAATTGGTTGGCGTGAAGTGTCATACAGAACAACACAATTCATGAACTGCAACAGCCTAAGTAACTAGCAAGATAATAAATGATGATGTTCATCGAAAACAAATAAAGTGTTATTATGTTTTTCGTTGTTGTCAAACCTAGCCTTCAAGATTTGTTTTAATAATTGTTATTTTGTTCTGGTATTACGAGAACAATGGTTGTTCAAAAAATTACCATATTCTATAAACATTATTGCTAAAATGTTGAAAGACAAATGATTGGAAGATCACTTATGAGGTGACATCGTTGTTTGAATTATATTGGAAAGTAAACATGAAGAAACTACATGTTGATGGATTTTTGGAGTCTTTTGATTTTGATCAATTGACGCTTGTGAAAATTTCCTCGGGATAATTGAAACTTTGTTCATAGGCCAAACATGAACATATGACTAGCTTATTAGAAATTGTGCATACTGATGTGCATAGTCCATTATGTGTAGCCAAATGTGATGGATCTTTTTTGCTTCATATGCTTTCTCCTGAAATTTGAGTGAATATATCTATATATTTACTTAATAATGAAGAAGTATGAAACATTTGAAAATTGTTCAAAGACTTTCAAGATGAAGTGAAAAATCATTGTAACAAGAAAATAAAAGAGTTTATGATTTGATCATAAAGGAAGATATTTGAGTTACAGGTTTAGCAAAACACCTAAGATTTCTGGAATTGTTCCATGAATTTGCACTTCCCAATAAACTACAGGAGTATGGTATGTTAGAGAGATCAAATGAAACCTTGTTTGACATGGTAAGATCAAAGGTGTCATTTATTAAACTGCCATTATGTTTTAAGGATTAGAGCTTTAGATACTACCGCTTTTACACTAAAAAGAGCACCATCGTGATCCATTGAAATGACACCATATGAGTTATGGTTTGGCATAAAAACCAAATTGTCTTTTCTTAAATTTTGGTATGCTATTCATAAGTAAAATGTTTACAACCAAAGTCGGGTAAGCACGTCTTTGTAGGTTATCCCAAAGAATTTTTTGGGAATTCCTCCATAACACCAAGGACAAAAGAGTTTGTCGCTTGGAACGTCAAGTTTCTTGAGAAGGAATTTTTCACAAAAAGTTAAGTGGGAGGACAATAGAACTTTGATACGGTTGTTGAACCTTAGCTATATGTGCTAAGTAGCGTAGCGCCGGAAAGTGTCCCGGTGGCGGCCATAATGCTCATGGCTCCCGTGATTACAAAGGGTGTGATCTTGGAGATTAGAGTTCCTATTTGAACCGTATGCATCAGGTACGAATCAAATAGTGAGATTTGATAAACAAGTCGTTATTGTTTTGACAATGATGAACCGACTGCAAAGAAGCAATGATGAGCCTTGACTCCCTAAAATGACTAGAAGTCATAAAATCCGTGATAGTTTCCATACACGAGAAATCAAGTTTTGAACTTGAAAGACCCTCCGGAAAGGCATGAAGCCTATCGGTCGTATTTGGATCTATAAATAGACATGGATGTTTGACATCTATGAAATAGTCGACATGTCGGAAAGGAGTTTACGACAATGTTCAAGGAGTTGACTATGACAAGATTTGATCTTTCATAGCGATATTTAGTCTTGACGGATTAATGTAGCAATCACTACATATAATTTGGTATATGGTAGTTAAATAAACAAAACAAGGATCTTCTAATGAATAGTTACCTAGGACGTGTACATGACACGGTCCAAAGGGTTTTGTAAAATCAAAGGATGCTAAAAGGGAATGCAAACTTCAATGGTTGAAGTAAGCATAGCGGAGTTGGAATCTTCACCATCATGAACTGTTAAAAGAGTTTAGATTCATCGGAGATGATGAAGATGCTTTCATTTGCAAGAAATTAAGTGGGAGCACTGTGATGACCCACAAGTATAGGGGGTGTATCGCAGTATTTTCGATAAGTAAGAGTGTCGAACCCAACGAGGAGCAGGAGGTGCTGGCTAGTGGTATGGATCAGGAATTCTCTGCAAATACTTAGCAAACGGATTTTTAGGGGTTTTTGATAAGGCAAGTAAACAAAGTACGAGTAAATAAACGACAGTAAGAATAAATGCGGCAAGTGGCCCAATCCTTTATGCAGCAAAGGACAAGCCGGTTGTATTACGTAAGATGACCAAATGTTCTCGAGGACACATGGGAACACTATCAAGTGCTTTCGCTTCATATAGTTGATTAATCTTCTTTAGCTTGCTAAGTGTTGTGTGGGTGAACCTGTGCTAATGTACCGACCTTCCTAGGACTAATACATACTTGTGATTATACCCCTTGCAAATATCCGTAAGTACAAGAAAGTAATTAAGGTAGAAACCTGACCACAGCTTTAAACTCTAAGACCCTTACGTCCCTTGTGCAATGGTTTCCTAACGGGGGTTCAGGTTTCTATCACTCCGGCAACCCCTACGATTAGTAGCCAAATACACAATGCATTCCGCTAGGCCCATATAGGTGAAGTGTCATGTAGTCGACGTTCACATGACACCACTAGAAGAAGTACACCACAACTTAAATAACAAACTATTGAATCTTTCTCAACACAACTCCACTACTAACAACATGACTTCTTCCATGTCCTCAAGAACAAAACGAACTACTCACAAGAAATCATATGGATCATGATCAGAGATGGAATAATGATGTATAACAATCTGGACATAAACAATAATTCAATGGTTCACTCAATAGCATCAACTACAAAGAGTAATCAACACCGGGAAAGTTTCCCCTATGAACTAATGCAAGATTCAACCAATTGTTACAGCAACTTGGAGATGGTGATGAGGGTGCTGATGATGGTGGTGGTGATGATGATGATGATCCCGATGAAGTCCAGCTTGATGGTGGTGTTGATGGCAACGATCTTCCCTCTCCGAGAAGGAATTCCCCCGGCAGGAATCTATCTGCCGGAGAGATCTTTCTCTCTCGGTGTTTTCCGCCCCGCAGAGGCGGCGGAATCTTTCTATGGTTGCTCTCCGAGTCTTAGGGTTTCGGGAGGATAATATACGCCAGAGGGGAGAGGCTGGAGTGGGCCAGGGTGGCCACACCACCTGCTGGCGCGGCCTAGGGCTGCCCGCACCAGGGGGTGGTGTGGGCCCCCTGTGGCCCATCTCCACTCCGTCTTCTGGCATCCTTAGTCTTCTGGAAAAATAGGATTTGCCATTTATTTTCCTGGATTTTCTGATCTTCGAGAATTTTGCCTCCAAACAACACCTTTTCCATCAGAATCCTAACTGCAGCGGTCCATGCTCCAAAAGTCATCAACCATGCAAAAACAGATGAAATAACATAAGTATCACCTCTCAATATGAAATATATAAATGAATAATAGTGAATTAAGACATATAATAGTGATGCAAAATGGACGTATCAACTCCCCCCAAGCTTAGACTTCGCTTGTCCCCAAGCAAAACTGAGCTCAATAAACATGACCTCAGGTTTATAATGTTTGGACCAAGCACGGAGAAAGAGGGGTTATGATGGAAGACGGCGATGAAGAAGAGAACAATGATGACAACTACCGATCTATGTTCCCTAAATACGATGATACCGCAGTTGAAGATAATGAAGAAGAAGGGGGTGAAGAACGGGAACCAGATGAGCCCGTTGATGATTTTTGTCGGGTCATTAGTGATGCAAGGCGAGACTGCGACACAGAAAAGGAGAGGTTGCAGTTCAAGTAGATGTTACATGACCACAACACATTGCTGTATCCAACTTGTGAAGATGGCCAGAAGAAGCTGGGTAGCACACTGGAATTGTTGAAGTGGAAGGCAGAGACCGGTATGACTGACTCGGGATTTGAAAAGTTGCTGGTAATAATGAAGAAGCTGCTTCTAAGAAATAACCAATTGCCCTCCAGTACGTACGAAGCAAAGAAACTTGTCTGCCCTCTAGGATTAGACGTGTAGAAGATACATGCATGCCCTAATGACTACATCCTCTACCGCGGTGAGAAGTACAAGAATATGGATAAATGCCTGGTATGCACTTCATTGCGGTATAAGATCAGAAAAGATGACCCTGGTGATGTTGAGGGTGAGCCACCCAGGAAGAGGGTTCCTGCCAAGGTGATGTGGTGTGTTCCTATAATACCACGGTTGAAACGTTTGTTCAGAAATAAAGAGCATGCCAAGTTGTTGCGATGGCACATGGAAGACCGTAAGAAAGACGGGATGTGGAGGCACCCTGCTGATGG
The DNA here is from genome assembly GCA_910589775.1 of Avena eriantha. Classification (NCBI taxonomy): domain Eukaryota; kingdom Viridiplantae; phylum Streptophyta; class Magnoliopsida; order Poales; family Poaceae; genus Avena; species Avena eriantha. The sequence continues at coordinate 34,531,323 of OU342745.1, read as the reverse complement.
TCAGCAGTGGAGAAAAATTGAGAGAGACTTCCCGGACTTTGCTGGTGACGCAAGGAACTTATGGTTTGGTCTAAGTACCGATGGCATGAATCCTTTTGGGGAGCAGAACTGCAGTCACAACACCTAGCCCGTGACTCTATGTATCTACAACCTTCCTCCTTGGTTGTGCATGAAGCGCAAGTTCATTATGATGCCAGTGCTCATCCAAGGCCCGGGGCAACCCGGCAATGACATTGATGTGTACCTAAGGCCATTAGTTGATGAACTTCTACAGTTGTGGGCCAAACCAGGTGTACGTGTGTGGGATGAGCACAAACAGCAGGAATTTGACCTACAAGCGTTGTTGTTCATAACCATCAATGATTGGCCTGCTCTTAGTAACATTTTAGGACAGACGAACAAAGGATACAATGCATGCACGCACTGTTGCTGCTCATAAGAAGGTTCATGGGAGTCTTAAAGAAATATGTTCATAATCGTGCTAGGCCAGAAGGAAACATCTCCAAGGGCTATGGAACAGAGGAGGTTATTGAGTTTTGTGTTGACTTTCTTCCTGACCTTAAGCCGAATGGTGTTCCTAAATCTCGGTATGAGGGGAGGATGACTGGAAAAGGCACACTAGAAAGGAAATCAATGGTATGTAGGGACGGGTATTCTTTCACTCAAGCACACTACACAGTTCTACACAATTCCACCATGGTGGCTCCGTATATCGAGAAACACAAGAATATTCTACGCTTCGAAAACCCGGGGAAGCCTGAAACCTTGATTAAAGGGGAACACGAGAAGAATTTTGGCAATTGGTTGCAGACAGATCTCATGAATAGCACCACTGTTGGAGATGAGTTGTACTCGTTGGCCAGGTTACCATCTTCGACTATATGTACTTTCCAAGGGTACGAGATAAATGGGAATACATTTTACACGATCGCCCAAGATAAAAAGAGCACCAACCAAAACAGTGGTGTCCGCTTTGATGCAACAGATGACAATGGGCAGAAGGACACATATTATGGGTACATAGAGGAGATATGGGAACTTGACTATGGACCTACTTTTAAGGTCCCTTTGTTTCGGTGCAAATGGGTCAAGCTGATAGGCGGGGTACATGTAGACCAAAAGTACGGCATGACAACAGTGGATCTCAATAAAATCTTGCGTACATGGATGAACCATTCGTCCTAGCCAACAATGTGGCTCAGGTTTTCTATGTGAAGGACATGTCTACCAAACCGAGAAAAAGGAAAGATAAGCAAAAGAGTACAGAATACGATGAGCCAAAGCGCCACATAGTTCTTTCAGGGAAAGAAACATCGTGGGAGTGGATGACAAGACAGACATGTCAGAAGATTACAATAAGTTTCATGAAATTCCGCCCTTCAAAGTGAAAACTGACCCAAGCATCCTATTAAATGATGAAGATTCTCCATGGCTACGGTGCAGAAGAAAACCACAACACTAGATGTTGGTGATGTGTAATAATGTATTAAACCTTTTATTTGAGACATAAATCTATGTAATCTATTAAACCTTTTATTTGAGACATAAATCTATGTAATGTATTAAACCACAACCCTTTCATGTAATACATCTTGCTCAATCCAACTAGACGTTGAAGACCGGGTTCTGATCCGCGGGAGGTGATCACCCAAAGAGAAGGAACCATCACAAGAGAAGGAACCCACAAACACTAAGGATACATAGCACAACTGAAAATTAAGATACATAGCACAACTAAAAATTAAGAAACATGCCTAATGTTGGAGTGATTCAGTCATGCTCCTGCCTGCCCTGTAATACGCGCCACTATAGTCGTCGTAGTCGCTGGCACCGTCGTCGCTGTCGTCGTCGGGGTCGCCGTAGTCGAACCTTGAAGGTTGGGCACGCGTGGGCTGGATTTGAGGGTACCGCAGGCGAGGGTTATTGCCGATCGTGTTGTAGGCCATTACACTCTGGAGAGTCTGGCCGCACCACCACAGCCGACGGCTGGCCTCGTTGAAGTTCGAAGGAGGTGGGTCGTCCTCCTCGTGCCTGGTGAGCGCCCTCTCACGCCGATTGATGAAGAAGGCTTCCCAAGTCGGGAAATAGTCGGGATGCCAGTTGGGATTCCTCCGCTGCTCTGGTGTGAGCTCGAGGTAGTAGTGGTTCGTGATGGCCATTCGGCGCTCCACACCTAGAGGGACAGGAGGGACCAGCATGCCTCCGGCGCTCAGCATCCAGCCGGTGGGGATGCGGTAGCCCGGTGCGCAGGGGTAGTTCGAGGCGCAAAGCGCCTCCGCCTCCCGGGTGGTTAGAGATACGCTGGAAGCCATGGGAAGAGAATGATGAGTCTAGATGTGATATGTAAATGGAGGCCAAGCGTACATATATATACTGAAAAAATGGCGGGAAGACAGAGGTGGGAACCGGTGGAAAGCGCGGGAACGCAGTGGCGCGGGAAACTTGCATCCCGGGTGGGGGCTCAAACCGGGACAAAAGATGGGGGGCCTTATCTGGGGGAGGCTTATCTGGGAGGGCCTTATCTGGGGGGTGGCTAACCTTTAGTACCGGCTGGTGGGTGCAACCGAGACTAAAGGTGGTTTTTGTGTCATCTAACAAAACTATCGGTGGGATAAGGACACATGGGTAACCTTTAGTACCGGTTGGTGGGTGCAACCGGGACTAAAGCTATCGGCAGGATAAGGACGCGTGGGTGGACGCGCTGCTCGATGAGATAAAGCATGTAGCGCACGACGCCCTGTCGGAGGAAGAAGACAAAGTAGAAGCGGCACCGTGCCTATAAAAGGAGCATCGATACCCCATGGCAAGCAACTCAACAAGCCAACATGGATGGAGAGTTTCATCCCCATGGATGGAGGAAAGGGTTGGGGAATCTCCCGTGGCGGAACTTCTCGAAGATGCCCTTGGTGCACACGCCCTATGGCATCTTCGGAAGTTCCGCCTCGGAAAAGATTTTCCTACTGGCCCGTGAAAGACTCCATCTCCGCCTCCCTGGGTTAGAGGTATGGTGGAAGCCATGGGATAGAGTGGAGAGAGGTGGCAGATATGAGTGGAGAGAGGCGGTAGATTGATCCACCAGTGTCATTACATATGTGTTCTTTTCACAAACCACATCTAGAGTCATTGCATGTGTGTTATTTTAACAAACCACATATGGATCCACTAGTGTGATTGCATGCGTGTTCTTTTCACTAACCGCAGCTAGAGTCATTGCATGTCTGTTCTTTTCACAAACCACATATGGATCCACCAGTGTCATTGCATGTGTGTTATTTTCACAAACCCTAAACCCTAAAGGGGCTACCCTCGTACGGAGAAAGCTATAGGGGTAGACGATCCGGGGCCCCCGGTCTAGGGTTTCGCCGGAGGAAGACCACTGGAGCGTCGGAATCACATGAAAATGGCAAAATGGTTAATAGTTTGACTAGTTATAATAAATATTTTATAAAACAAAGAATGGATTTGAATCTCTTATTCAAATTCAAGCACTTTTTATGTTAAAAATTTAGTGAGATTCAAAAATATGCAAAATATAATACTTAATACATTTTTAAATTGGAAATGGCAAAATGGTTATTAGTTTCACTAGTTAAATAATTATTTTATAAAACAGAAAATAGATTTGGATTACTTATTCAAATTCAAAAACTTTACATGTTAAAAATTTAGCGAGATTCAAAAATATGCAAAATATAATAGTTAATGCATTTTTAAATTGGAAATGGCAAAATGGTTATTAGTTTCACTAGTTAGAATAATTATTTTATAAAACAGAAAATAGATTTGGATTACTTATTCAAATTCAAAAACTTTTCATGTTGAAAATTTTCTCAAATTCATAAGTATGCAAAAACTATATAATTCAAATGTTTTAAAAAATCTAATAGTTACAAATTGTAATAGTTGAAAAAACAGGCGCCAACTTAGGCCCAGTGCGCGCAAATTTGGGCCTTTAGTCCCGGCCCAGAACACCATCCGGGACTAAAGGCTCTGCAGGCGAAAAGGCATCCAAAGCCTTTAGTCCCGGTGCGTAGCTGGAACCGGGACTAAAGACCCCCCTTTTGTCCCGGTTCCAGCCACGCACCGGGACTAAAGGGTGGGGGTATTTAAGGCGCCGCCTTCTTCCCCGGTCAAATCCATCGACCGGAGCGAGGAGTAGCACTATGCCGCCAGGCTGCCGAAATACCTCGCCGCCTCTCCGTCCGTCCGCGTACCCCGCGCGCCGTGTTGCCGCGTCGCGCCGCCGCCTCTCGAGACCCCGCGTCGCCGTGTTTCCGCGCCTCCACTGGGAGGTAATCCTCGCCGCCTCCCCCCACCGCGTTCTCTGCCTCCTCTCCGTCCCCGGCCCCAGCGAGCCCCGCGCGCTGCCTCCATCCCCCCAGCGAGCCCGAGCGGTGTCCCGCGACCGGCGAGCCTGGCGAGCCCCACCGAGCGAGCCCGCTCTCTGCCTCCTCTCTCTTGTATTTTTTGTATATTAATTAATTGAGAATTATTACTAGTAATAGATAGAATTATTACTAGTATTTCTAGTGTATGTTTTTTGTATTACTAGTATCTTTTTTGTAATAGATAGATAGAATTATTACTTGTATTACTAGTATTACTAGTATGTTTTTTGTAATAGATAGATAGAATTATTACTAGTATTTTTTGTATCTTTTTTATATTTCTAGTGTATGTTTTTTTATTAATTTCTAGTATAGTATATATTAATTTCTAGTGTATGTTTTTTTATTTCTTGTATCTTTTTTATATTGTAATATTTATTACTAGTATATAAATATAGTGTATATATGTTTGTGTATATATATTTATTACTAGTAATAATATATATAGTAGTATATTATATAGTATGTAGTATTATAGTGTCGATTGAGACAGACGAGCATTAGTGCTAAATAAAGATAAGCTAAAGAAATAATTATCCTAAGTCCGATAGTGCTCGCGGGCCCCCGGACTTAGGGTTAGGGTGGTGGTGCTCGCGGGCCACCGGACTTAGGGTTAGGGTGGTGGTGCTCGTGGGCCCCCGGACTTAGGGTTAATGTGGTAGTGCTCGCGGGCCCCTGGACTTAGGGTTAGGGTGGTGGTGCTCGCGGGCCCCCAGACTTAGGGTTAGGGTGGTGGTGCTTGCGGGCCACCAGACTTAGGGTTAGGGTGGTAGTGCTCCCGGCCTCCTGGACTTAGGGTTAATGTGGTAGTGCTCGCGGGCCCCCGGACTTAGGGCTAGGGTGGTGGTGCTCGCGGGCCACCGAACTTAGGGTTAGGGTGGTAGTGCTCGCGGGCCCCCGGACTTAGGGTTAATGTGGTTGTGCTCGTGGGCCCCGGGACTTAGGGTTAGGGTGGTGGTGCTCGCGGGCCACCGGACTTAGGGTTAGGGTGGTAGTGCTCGCTGGCCACCGGACTTAGGGTTAGAGTGGTGGTGCTCGCGGGCCCCCGAAGATAGGGTTAGGGTGGTGGTGCTCACAGGCCCTCGAACTTAGGGTTAGGGTTAGGCCATCACTAGAATTTTGCTATTGTTTAGTATTATTGTAGCAAATTGCGTGTTCATATTATTGTTTAGTATTATTTTATGCAGCAATATTGAATGAAAAATGTTATTGTGTGCATTTTGTAAAAAACTATGGATCCAATCCAGAGAGACCTAGCACAAGAAGAAATTCTCGAGGATATGATCAACGACACCCGCCATGTTGATCCACCCGAATCTCCGTCGATTTATCTGAACCCCTCCAGTGAGGGAGAGGAGGTCGACCGAAATGATCAAGGAGAAGCCGACGACTCCAGTGGTGGAGAAGCCCATGGCTCCGGTGGTGGAGAAGTCGACGGCGAGGTATAAATATGAAGTCTGGTGATCAGTAGATGCATTAACTGAGTTGTATATATATATATAAATTGATGAATGTTTCTTCTCTTAGGCCTCCACATCGAGCAAAAAATATTCCAAACGAGGCCCGGCCAAAAAGTTGGACGCATCTACGTTTTATACGCGGGTATCACCACGGGGTGAACCGTTGGAACCCGAAAAGGCTAAAACTATATTTAAACAACAATGCGTGTTATGGCTAGGGATCGCATCCCGATCACCGTTCGAGAGTGGAATAATACCAACGGGGCGAAAAAGGGTGAGTATGTCGTCGACAGGTGCAAAGAGGGTCTTTGGAATGACCTCATGACACATTTCACCCTGCCAGAATGTGAGGATGATGCCGACACAGCTGCATTGAGGAAGAAAGTCAAGCAGTGGACTCTTACGAAGATGGCCGAACTATTCAAGAACTGGAAGAAACATTATGGCAAAATTATCAGAAGACGAAGAAGACTCCTAAATTTGAATGCTATCTAACGAAGCAGCAGGCTAACTGGGATGCATTTATGAAGTACAAGGAGTCACAACCTCCTATGGAAATGTCGGAAAAAAATAAGAAAAATGCCGTGATGAAGAAATATCACCATCACCTGGGGCCAGGGGGCTACGCGGCTGCCATGCCAAAGTGGGATGCTAAAGAGAATGAGCTCCTTGCTAAAGGGATCACTCCAGAACCAATACGCGAAGAATGGGATCTGAGGGCAAGGAATTGGTTCCTTGGGCATGGGAGTGAGTATGACGAAAGTACAGGGGACGTTATTTGCAGTGACGGGATTAGGATACCCCGGGATACATGGCAGAAAGTGGTGAAGGAGATTAAAGCAAGGACAACAAAGTTCCATCCCGATAGAGAGAAAGACTTGCTGACAAAGGTCCTCGGGAATGACAAACGCGGAGGACGTGTACGAGGCCTTGGCCCTAGTTATACGTGGGAGATGGGGTTTCCCAAAGATAGAGATACTTATAGGAGCCGAGAGAGAGAAAAGAGGCAACGGCAGGAGGAGGAGGGAGATAGGTTCACCAAGTTGCTAGGAACACTTCGAATGCATCAGCAACAAATTGACGAACTTTGAGGAGCAGCGCGCCTGCAAGATCCTGTACTCGATATTACCGCCGTCCCATCTCAGCGGAGAAGCAGCATGGCTGAATCGGAGGTCCCTTCTGACGATGCACGTATGGTAGATGGCGGTCCCGGCTACCCCATGGATGGAATCAAGGAGCAGGCATCTTGTGAGCTCCATCAGAAGGTGAAGAACCTATCCATCAAGGTGGCGGTCGGATGTGCTTTACCTTGTCCACCTGGCGCACGCTGGCATGGCCGTGAGATTCCAGCTGGCTATGCTAAAGTTGCTGTGGATGAAATCGCAATGGGGTGGGACTCAATGGATCTTGACATCCCTAGACCTGAAGGTGAGAGGACACTCGGAGAAGTACTGGGTGGTATCATTCTATGGGACAAGAACAACATCAAGCTTCCAGGCTGGACGCCAAAGCCAACACCGCCTCCAAGTGGTCGCATGTCACTTTCACCTCCATCACCTCCAAGAAGCCCACCCCATGACTATGACCACCACAGCCCGAGTCCATCTCGATCTCCGCCGCAGCCTCCGATTAGTACTAAACGACGCAGGAGCCCAAAACGACAAATGTCGCCCCTCCCAAGAGTAGCTCATAAGAATCTTCCTACCAGACCTTATGATCGTACTGACGAGGAAACCGACATGATCGTAAAGGCCAAATGTGTTGCGCAGCTTCAAAAGAAGAAACCCGAGCCCGCCCCGCTATACACCGAGAAGCAAAAAGCGTATGCACTTTCTTTTCTGAACACAAAATAGCAATATGACTTGCACCATAAGCTAGATGACTATCGACGCACACTTCAGAAGGAAGTGAAGAAGAGCAAATCAAGTAGAAGTGCAAGCTGGAGCAAATCATCAGGTCAAAGTGCAACCGGGAAAAGAAAGGACGTCCCCCAGCTCGGGGAACAGGCCAAAAAATCGACCCCACCCCTCAAGGTGGTATCCCATGACATTCCCCAGCAGAATATGGAAGAAGCTGCGAAGCTTGCGGCCTCTATGAATGTGACTGTTGAGGAATTGCTAGGTTCCCAGGACGACAAGTTACCCAAGGCTCAGGTAGTCCCTACATATGTCCCAGGGAAGCCTCTGGTCAGCTTTGAGTAGTTCCAAAAACTGCCAACACAAATGCGGAGTTTACATAAATGGTACTTGAAAGCCGTAAAGCAGGAGATAATAATGATCGTGGCGAAAGTCCCACATGACTACTACTTCCGAGAAGAAGAGGTCCATGTTGAGTTTCCAGAACTCTTCCAGTTATACATTTTCGACGCCCTCGACAAAAGTCTCATGAGTTGCTATTGTCTATAAGTTGTTGAATTCATTGTCTATATATAAGTTGTTCATTTTTTTCAGTTGTTCAGTCCATTGCATGTAATTATCCTAATTATATACTTTTGTACTCTATTATTATGCAGAATGAAGATCATGGAATGTAAAAGAAGGTCAATCTTTAGTGTTGGGTTCATTGACCCAAATAAAATACATGTACAGACGCTAACGACAAAACCCGAGGACACGTAGGAAAACCTTGTAAGGTTTCTAACGGAGCAAAATTTCTGTGACCACATACTGTTTCCTTACAATTTCGTGTGAGGGTCTTACTCTATTGTACGCATTCTCTTTTGCTTACTCGATGTTAAGTGTAATTGATGAGTTACTGATGTATATATAAATGTTTACAGTTTCCACTGGATTCTCATGGACATTCAACTTGATAAGGGAAGAGTTGAAGTCATGGACCCATTAAAGAGACCCCTGGAAATGTTTAGGGACATGCAGGACATGCTCCAGAGGTAATTTTCGCGCTACATCGGTCTCTTTCGTTGATTTCCTGAGATATCACGTAATAAATAACTCATTCATTTTCTTTACCAGGTAGGCTTTGGAACCAGTTCAAGAGTGCGGTTACGGGTGACTTATTGAGAAGCTGACGTTTAAGCCGGTCTCGGTAAGTAGTACGTGCATCTCTTTACTTCTACTTTCAATACAATTATGATGGTGGATTATTATTTTGATTGAATTCTACTCTCGTAAAGTGCGCGAGGCAGCCACCGAAGACGAATCTATGTGGATTCTACGTTTGCGAGGCAGCCACCGCAGAAGAATCCTATTGCAAACTTTTAGCAAACTCTATTTACTCCATGAAGTTTAATAAGTAGTATTAAATCAAGAGTAAGAACTCCAATGTTAGTATATAAAGTATCATGTTTGCCTCCATGATTATTGATATTCAAAAGTTGTTTTAATATCAAGATTATCTAGGAGCTAAAAAATTGTTTCAGAAACCATCATGTCTGGAAGATATTGTGATATCTAAAACAATGTTTTTGGTTGCATTATGATAGAGTATAATTTAGCAAAATACATGTTCTCATATTGTATGAGCATTTGTGAAGGATGGAGATGCTAGGCATCCGAATCTCGCAAAAGGTTTTGGGAACTAAAATTATACTCGTCATTCTTCCTTATAAGCTATAGTAGCTTGATCATGAAAGTTGTCATGATAAGGATGAATAGAAGATGTAAGTAAAATGTTTACTACACTAAAAGATTACTAAAGAATGGATTTTTGAAAGAATACCAAACATTTGATCATGGTGATCCACTTCAAAGTGCAAGTCCAAAGGTATTAGTATTTGACTATATACAAGATTTGTACCATGTGTCATGTGAATGACACCACTATTGATGTTGATAGATTCTTTTAATAGAAAAGGAATTGCTGAAAGAGAATCTATAAAATATTTGGCAGAAAATAAAAGGTTGGAGATGTCCAACTTAGGTATATAGAAGATATACATATTATGGCTGTATTCCTTGCTTGTTAAACAATGTGGTTCTTAGGTATTGGATACCGGTATTGGATACCGAATTGGTTGGTGTGAAGTATCATACAGAAGAACACAGTTCATGAACTGCAACAGCCTAAGTAACTGGCAAGAGAATAAGTGATGATGTTCATCAAAAACAAATAAAGTGTTATTGTGTTTTTTGTTGTCGTCAAACCTAGCCTTCAAGATTTGTTTTAATAATTGTTATTTTGTTCCGGTATTACGAGAACAATGGTTGTTCAAATAATTACCGTCTTCCATAAAGGATGGATGAACTTTTACAAGTCTAGTGGGAGAAATCACATACATAAACACTATTGCTAAAATGTCGCAAGACAAATGATTGAAAGATCACTTATGAAATGAAATCGCTGTTTAAATTATATTGGAAAGAAAACATGAAGAAAATCCATGTTGATGGATTTTTGGAGTCTTTGATTTTGATTAATTGACGCTTGTGAGACTTTCCTCGAGATAATTGAAACTCCGTTCATAGGCCAAAGATGAACGGATGACTACCTTATTGGAAATTGTACATGCTGATGTGCATAGTCCATTATGTGTAGCCATATGCGATGGATCTTTTTGCTTCATATGCTTTCTCCAGAAATTTGAGTGAATATATTTATATATTTACTTAATAAGGAAGAAGTATGAAACATTTGAAAATTGTTCAAAGACTTTCAAGATGAAGTGGAAAATCATTGTAACAAGAAAATAAAGAGTTTATGATTCGATCATAAAGGAAAATATTTGAGATACATGTTTAGCAAAACACCTAAGATTTGCAGAATTGTTCCATGATTTGTGTTTCCCGATAAACCATAGGAGTATGGCATATTTGAGAGATGAAATCAAACCATGTTTTACATGGTAAGATCAAAGGTGTCATTTATAAAACTGCCATTATGTTTTAAGGATTAAAGCTTTAGAGACTACCGCTTTTACACTGAAAAGAGCACCATCATGATCCGTTGAAATGACACCATATGAGTTATGGTTTGGGATAAAACCCGAATTTTCTTTTCTTAAATTTTGGTATGCTATGCATCAGTAAAATGTTTACAACCAAAGTCGGATAAGCATGTCTTTGTAGGTTATCCCAAAGAATTTGTTGGGAATTTCTCCATAACACCGAGGACAAAAGAGTTTATCGCTTGGAACGTCAAGTTTCTTGAGAAGGAACTTTTCGTGAAAAGTTAAGTGGGAGGACAATAGAACTTTGATAAGGTTGTTGAACCTTAGCTATATGTGCTAAGTAGCGCAGCGCCGGAAAGTGTCCCGGTAGCGGCCACATTGCTCATGGCTCCCCTGATTACAAAGGGTGTGATCTCGGAGATTAGAGTTCCTATTGAACCGTATGGGTCGGTAAGAATCAAATAGTAAGATTTGATAAACAAGTCATTGTTGTTTTGACAATGATGAACCGACTGCATGCAAAGAAGCGATGATGGGCCCTGACTCCATAAAATGACTAGAAGTCATAAAATCCGTGATAGTATCCATACACGAGAAATCAAGTTTCTGAATTTGGAAGACCCTCTGAAAAGGCGTAAAGCCTATCGGTCGTGTTTGGATCCATAAATAAATAGACATGGATGTTTAGCATCTATGAAATAGTCGACATGTCAGAAATAAGTTTACGACAATGTTCAAGGAGTTGACTATGACAAGATTTGATCTTTCATAGCGATATTTAGTCTTGACGGATTAATGTAGCAACCACTACATATAATTTGGTATATGGTAGTTGAATAAACAAAACAAGGTTCTTCTAATAGAACAGTTACCTAGGACGTGTACATGACATGGTCCGAAGGGTTTTGTTAATTCAAAGGCTGCTAAAAGGGCATTTAAACTTCAATAGTTGAAGTGAGCATAGCGGAGTTGGAATCTTCACCATGATGAAACTATTAAAAGAGTTTAAATTCATCGGAGATGATGAAGATGCTTGAATTTGCAAGAAATTAAGTGGGAGCGCTGAGACATATTTCGAATACATTATGTAGAGGACATATTGTTGATTGGAAATGATGTATCGTGTATTGACACAAGTTAAGAATTTCATTAAAATAAGATTTCGATGAAAGACTTGGGCAAAACCGAAATATTTGGCATCAATATCTATATGGATAGATTGAGGCGCTAATATGGTTGTGCCAGACATACATATATGAGATATTAAAAGGGTTCCATAGGGGGAAACAACAAGAAAGGTTCTTGCTGCATGGAAAGGATTGTATCAAGATTCAAGTGTTTCAACACTTGGTGAGTAAAATCACATGAAGATTTTGATCGATTATACCGTGATATGTATATATCCAGAATGGCATATGCTCTAAATGTTATGAGCACATACCAGAATGATTCATAAGATGATCATTGGACAATAGTAAAGATGTTCTTATGAGCTTTGGAAGAACTAATAATATATCATGTATAAGTGACAAAGTGTTACATTGCTACTAGTTTTGTCACAAGATACAAAGTAAATTTGTCTCAATTTAGACTATGGGTGGTACAATGTAATGGAAAGGATGTTCCATGATGGATTTGGATGAGTTGCAAAGTTGAGACATTGTGACAGATACTACAACAAAAGACTAAGTATATAACTGCTATAGTAGTAGCAAAGGAGGGCATTTGTGTTAAGTAGTTTGTTATCAAACTAGGTGTGGTTTAAAGTGCCCTAATACTACGAAGATATATTGTATGACAATAATATCAACATATTTTAACCCGAACGAACTAAAGGTCTCACCAAAGGACCAAATTTATACAATGCCATCTCATTTGAGAATGAGTGATGCGTAGATACGCAAAGACATGCAAATACACACGGACCTGAAAGTGCTAGATCCGGAGATTATGTTAACCACTAGGAAACTCGTATATTCAACACATAGGTGTTGTATATAGAAGTTTACAAACTATATTATTGAATCTAGTGCAAGTGGGAGACTGAAGGGAATATGCCCAAGAGGCAATAATAAAGTGGTTATTATCTTATTCCATGTTTATGATAAATGTTTATTTTGCATGCTATAATTGTATTAATTGGAAACTTTAATACATGTGTGTTTAATAAACAAAATACAAAGTTCCAAGTACTGCCTCTCATATAAACTAGCTCGTTGATTAACAAGATGATCAAGGTTTCCTGGTCATAGACATTGGATGTTGTTAATAACAAGGTCACAACATTTGTGAAATGATGTGATGAACATTCATCCAAAGTATAGCATTACTATCAAAGTCATTATTTTTATATTGCCATAAAATGTTACGAAGTAATCTTAGTCCTTAGACCATGAGATCTTGTTAATTGCTGACACCGGAAGAGTATATTGATAACATCAAACGTCACACCGTAACAGGGTGACTATAAAGGTGGGTTCATTGCTACGAAGGTGTTATGTTGAGGCTCATGGATCAAGAGTGGGATTTGTCCATCTCGATGACGGATATATATACTCTGGGCCCTCTCGGTCATATCACATTGAAATAGCTTGCAAACAAGTGATGTGATCACTAGAATGTTATATCACGGGACCGAGAAAAGAGTGCATGTCGGTAACGAGATCAAACTAGGTATTTGGATGCCGATGATTGAATCTCGGACATGTAATATATCATGAGACAAAGGGATTTAGTTACGACGTTAAAGGTTCACACGATCACAAGAGTCATCATTGAATATGTGGGAGTCAGTACAGATCTCCAGGTTCCACTTCTGATTATAGATCGGAGAGGAGTCTCGATCATGTCTGCATTATTCGCGAACCGTAGGGTGACACACTTAAGGGATGCCGACACCATTTGGAGCAAATATGTTTCAGATAAAGATTAAGAAAGCGCTAGAATTATTTCAATAGACACCGAAACTGTTTCGGGTGAAATTGCTGAAATTGGTTCTGCATGTAATATTGAAATGTCGCAGGGAGTTTTATGTGAATGTTTGTCAATTAAAGTAATTAATGAAATTCTGAATAAAAATAATAAAAGAGTTTTATTAAATGATAGAGAATTAAATTTGGAGAAATTTAATGCATTTAAAGTGGAGACTTTAAAAGAGAATGTGAAGGGGCATTTTAATGTGGAGGGGTTACCACCACATGAATGGGGGAGGTGAGGAGTCACGCTCCCATGGGGTGCCGGCCATGGGGGAGGGGGTACCCCCTCCTCCTATAAAAGGGCCCCCTCACACCCCTTCCTCCACACACCTCCTCGTGAAGGATCTCTCTCCCCCTCTAGTATTTTCCCCCATGGTCTCGGATTAGCGAGATACATGTTCTCGGTGGCTTTATCTAGAAAGGAGTTGCTGCTTCCGCTGCTTTGCTAGAGCGAGGGACGGAGGTTGTCGGGGTACCAGACGTTTGTGTGATCACGGATGCACCGCTGCTTTGCGGTGCTGGACTTGGTGGTGCTGGACATGCTGGAGCTGGATCTGATGGATGTGCTGGAGCCGGACCTGCTGGACTTCATCACGATCTTGAGATCGGCAAGTGTACGACTACATCATCCACGAGTTCTAACTAGTTAACAAAGATTTGTTGTATTCGAGGGTAAGTTTTCTAAAGATGTATATCCACCCGTTGCTTGTATCTAGTAGATAGATCTTGGCATATAGTTCCCAACGTAGGAAATTTTTGTTTTCTATACTGCAAACCCAACACTGTACAGCGGGAATATTTTTCCGCCCGTATAGTTCCCACCGTATAGTTGCCGCCGCCTCTGTCTTGTCAAAAGGGACATCTTCCGTGAAGGGACCAGGAGCGAAAACATAACACAGCAGCCGCCACACCATCCAGAAGGGAGAAAGAAGAGATCCGGAGAAGAAGAAGAAGAAGACGTTCTTCATCTTGTTCCACGATATTCGACCTCCTATCCAATAAACCCCCATAGCTACTACTTTTACTCGAGAGAGAGAGAGAGAGGGATCTCCACCTTGCAAGACTAGGGTTTGAGATTGTTTCTTCCCACCTTGAATTGTGTTGGATATTTTTCTATTTTATTGTGGATCTCCACGGTAATACCAAGACGAATTCCCTTTATTTGATTATATTGACGATCCGTTCTTCTCTCATGTGTGAGTAATTCCCTTGGGCGTGGGAGATGTAGGGGATTGGTGAGATGTGATGTGCCTTCATATATTTTCCATTAGTTTGTGATTGATTCTAATTACTATATTATGTGGGCTTGACTATCTATGGGATGCCTAATGCTTGTTGTCCAATAAAGGTCCCAGCCAACATGATACCTTGTTCTACATAGATAATATCTTGTACGCTAGTGGACCGGTGACCCCCGGGTGACATGGGGATATCAATGAAAAGCTAGTTGACTCAAGTATAACGAGTAACCACTGTGCTTATTGCAATAGTCCAGTCCAAGGAGCTTAATCGCTAAGCGACTTGAAGGGTCTTAATCATGTAGTGTCTGACCATGGTTTTGGTAGCAGACTAGTAGGATTATTGAAGTTGGGATGAAATCTACCAAGAGGAGTTCCGGCTAATTATGGGTTGCTCGCCTACACACATATCTATAAGATTATAATTGTTACATTTTACAATCGTCCACCTGGCACAGTCACTATCACCATGAACTAAATCTCCCCGCGCCTTCTTTCGCCATCTGTAGGAAACAACAAACAATCAAAGTCGTTCTTTACTTTTATGCATTATACTTCTGAAGTTTACATTTTAGTTCTACTTTAATCTATCGCAATTAATCAAAATCCCAATCCTATTTCAACACTTGCAGTCAATTCACTCGAAGACCTGTGACAACTTCGGGTGTGACATGGACTTCATCAATAAACACTTACCTTTGGGCTCCCTGTGGGATCTATATCTGAACTTCGAAACTAGTTACAAATGATATGTGCTCTTGCATTCACCAAGCTATTTTCTAGCGTCGTTGGTGGCGAGCTAAGAGCTGAGTGTTTGTCTTTTGACATTTTAGGTGTTGCTACTACAAAATGTTCTCCTTAGGAGACAAAGGGTCTACACGCTCTGGTAGGACCTACCTGCCAGATTATATTGAGCGCGTGCCTTCTTAGAGGCGCGAAGAAATTATTGAAAAACTTTTAGATCAAATAAAGTTGAAGTTGAAAACTTGAGTGATATTATGGAAATCATGTCTATTTACAGGACAACTCATATGAAACCTGAGAAAACTCTCAGGGAATACAGTGCTCCATGTTCTGAATTTCTTAAACAACCAATTGAGTTCCCTAATCCTAGAGTTAGAGAATATCGATGTGATGGTGGAATTATTAAAATTTTGTAGGAGAAAGCTTTCAGTGGAAGGGAAGATGAAGACCTAAGAAGACATATAAGAGAGTTTGATGATGTGATAACATCGCTTGGACCAAAAGGTTTGCCGAGAGACTTTTCTTGTCTTAAATTATTTCAATGGTCTTTAAAGGTAAAGCTCTAGACTGGCTATATTCTCTCCCTCGCCATTACATTAAATGGTTGGAAAACTGCATTGTTAAATTCGTCAACAGGTTTAATCCTTTTAAAAAGGTAACTAAACTAAGAAAGAACATAGGCAACTTTAGTCAGAACGTGGGAGAAAACTACCCACAAGCCCGGGAAAGATTCTTTGGAATCATCAATAGTATTCCTAATCATGGCTATTCTAAACTAATAATCTGTCATTTATTTTACCATGGTCTCAATACTCAATGTAGAGAATTGCTTGACTTCTCAGCAGGAGGATCAATAAATACTTTAACTATTAAAGAATGTTTAGAATTAATGACTACTAGGGCTAAGAATGATTCTTTATATAATCCTGATTTTGGCACTAAGCCGGAAAAAGGGATACTTCGGATAACTTCTGATCTTATGCCTGAGGTACGCAAAACTATGAAAGAAAAAGGTATACCTTATGAACTTTCTAAGGAAAACAAAGAGGATTTGTTACAAGTTTTAACTGAAGAAGATGAAACTAGAAAAGTTTTTCAAGAATTAAAACATCGACAACTAAAATCTCATAATAACTTGCATAAGCATTTCCAAAAACACAAAAAGATTTTGGCGGAACTCACTGAAAATTATGATGAGATTGGCCAAGAAATAAAACTATTTCACAAGTATCTTAGTATGAGTGAAACTCAGTGTGAACAAATAGCATATGGTTATCAAATTTTTCTTTGTGAAGATGAATATATTCCTGTTTCTGCTAATGTTGTCACAAGAAGGGGTGCAGTTTTTATAGGAACCTTAGGACCACCGGAATATGAAGCTGAAAAAGAGCGCAAGGAAAAAGCCTTGCTCGAAGCAAGTCAAGAAGATGATACGTTGGTGGATCCTCAAGATGAAACTAAGACGCAAGAGCAAACCAAGGCGGACCACAATTATGCACAGGATGATCATTATGACTCTGATGTAGAGATGGTGGATCCAAGAGAACATAAATAAATAAGTAAAGAATATGAAGTTGTTGTAGTAGAAAAGAAGAAAAGCAATAAGCAACAACAAAAGAAAGCAACGAAAGAGATTAACCCCCCAAAAAGGTAAAGAAAAGAGTAAGTCAGGTGAGAAAAAGCTTCCTTATCCAGATCAAAAAAAGAAAGCATCGGATGAGGTAATTTATAACTCTTTTACAAAGGCACTTTGTGACCTTCGTCTAGAAATCCCATTTGCGGATGTAATCAAAGTTCCTACTTATGGTAAATTCCTTCGTGATATTCTTAGTAGAAAGAAAAAAATAATTGAAACCGTTGCCATGGTAACTAGCTATCCTGCTAACGGGAAGTTGTTGTCTAAGTCTGGAGATCCTGGAATACCAACTATTTCATGCTCAAAGGTAAAACAGATATTCACAATGCCTTATGTGATCTCGGAGCATGAGTTAGTGTAATGCCATACTCACTCTATAAAAGGTTAGGATTAAGGGAGTATTCTCCTACTACTATCACTTTACAGATGGCTGACAAGTCCACTAAACAACCTGTTGGTATGATTGAGGATGTCTTACTTAGGATAGATGAGCATGTTATTTCCACTGATTTTATTATTCTTGAAATGCCAAAAGATGAAAGATTATCTATAATACTTCGAAGACCCTTCCTTAGTACTGCAGGTGTATCAGTAGATTGTGCAGAAGGGAAGATAATCTTCAATATTTATGATGCTGAAATCATCCGGTATTTTCCAAAGAAGCTAGAAGTAGGAGAAAGATACGTTCCACTGGCAAAACAAGTTCATGTGGTAAGTGCCATTGATAAGGGGCAACCAAAGGTAAGAATTCGAGAAGAGAGAAGAGGTTGAGTTATTCAACCATTCTTAATAAATGCTAAATAGGAGTCAACCCATTTTTGTTAATTTAGTAAAATAGAGAATAAGAAGTCCATCGCATTCCCACCACTTTTTCACAGACATTCTTGCGAAAGCGCGTCCATGAAGATGCAGCTGTCAAAAAGTAGTAGAAATGTCGATTGAATGAGTAGAGAATAATAATAAGAATAAAGTTTGAGTTTTTTATTTACAGAAGCTAAAATTTTGCATTTAATATGCTAATGTTGGTCAACAGTTTTTACTATCAATTTTCTGTTAAAAACTTGGTATTTTGCTAAGATATCGGATAAGAAGGTATCCTCGAAGAAATAGAATTTTTTTGATGAATACTGATGGTTTAACGACCAACTATACGGTGGGAATAAAAATTCTGGCCGTATAGTTCCGGTCGTATAATTGTGTTTACCATCAATAAATTTTCTTCGATGGCACAGAGAGTTTAATGACCAACTATATGGCGGCAATAAAAATTCTGGCCGTATAGCTCTGGTCATATAGATATTGATGCCTTCATACAAAAACTTCTGAAAGGTACTGGGAGTTTAACGACCAACTATACATCGGGAATAAAAATTCCGGACGTATAGCTCCGGTCATATAGATATTGATTCCTTTGTAAAATTTTATTCCAAAGGTACTGGTAGTTTAACGACAACCTATATGGCGGGAATAAAAATTGCGGCCGTATAGTTCCGGTCGTATAAATATCGATGCCAGTTTTAGAAATTTATCTCGAGACACAAACAGTTTAACGACCAACTATACGGCGGGATCATTGTGATCCGGCTGTATAGTTGTTTTCCTGTATAAAGAAACCCTAGTTGGCGGCGCCGCCACAACTATACGGGCGGAGTAACATCACCCACCCGTATAGTTCTGGCCGTATAGTTCGGTCGACCACAAAATCGTATCGGGGCGGCTAGATCTTCCTCCTCTCCTCATTATTTCTCTCATATTCTCTCTCCAAACTTCTCAAAATCCACCTAAAACTCTTGATTCTTCGTGGATTTTAATCGTTTGAGTGGGGGAATCAACAGATCGGTATGTTTCTCTCCCTATCCATGCTTTATTTTCAGATTTCCATGGTTGAAACTCTCACATTGATCTAGTGGATGAACTCAAGCTTATTTAGTTTTTCCTATTAATTTCTCATGTTAGGATTGAATTTTTACACGTAGAATCGTTCATATATCATATAGAAACTATATGCCTATGGTTTTATGGTGAAATTTTTCAGTGCATCACGATGAACAAAATCGGTAGCCTCTTTCGTTCGAGCAAGCGCCAACAGGGAGAGGGCTCAAGCTTGGGGGGGCGAGCCCCGCACAACTCGAAGATGGACATTGTCTCATCGAGGAGGGTGCTACCCACACGTTTGTCCAACCACAACTTTCTCACCGCGTCAGGGTTGAAGACGGACTTCGACCTCATGTGCAACAGGTTGGGTTGGCGGTACTTGGATTTGCAAGCCACGACACCTATGTCGAGCTCACCCATGAGTTCCTTGCCTCCTTCTACGATGACCAAGGTAACATGTGCACGATAAGCTTCACCATGAACCGGCAGCACTATGAAGTAAATTTCGAACAATTTTGCAATGCTTTCAGCTTCCCTCATACTGGGGTGCCCAATATTACTAACCTCTATAGCGTCTCAAGTGGAGAAACTTGGGAGGTTATTTCTGTTAATGGTGGTAGTCACTTTTATCAGAAGAAGATGTCCACCATTTAGAACACAACCATTCGCTACTATGCTTTGTTCCTCGCCAACACAATGTTGGGAAGGGGTGATATTGGTTCCATGGCTAATGCGGACATGGCAATGATCACTAAGGCTCTCTTCCCCAATGCAACGCAAAGCCCCAGTCCTGCAGCTCTACTCATCCAGCACTTTCACCACCAAAGCAACAAAACTAAAGGTGATATTCGCATTGGTGGATTGGTAACCCACCTTGCCTATGCATTGAACGTTGTACTACCTGTTATGGAACCTATTGACGGCTCCAAACTTATGGACATCAAGTATTTGATTGCTTGTGGCTTCCTTGGTGTTTACCATCCTAACCGGAGGCTCCGAGCATATCAATTCAATTATCTTGATGATACACAGGTTGAGCAGGTTCAGTTGCCATGCCTGATACGTCCAAAACGTATCTACTTTCCCGAACACTTTTGCTATTGTTTCTCCTCTACACTTGTGTGATTTGGATGCAACTAATGCGAACTGACGATTATTTTAGCAGAACTGCCTTGGTGTCTACTTTTTGTGCAGAAAATCAACTATCAGGAAAAATCCCGGAAAATATGCCAAAAATCCTATTTCACCCGAAGACTCCAGGATCTAGAATACGAGACGGAGAAGAGCAATGGGATGGCCACACCACCTGGTGGCGCGGGCCAGGCCAGGCCGCGCCAGGGGGGTGGTGTGGGCCCCACGTACCCCCTCGGCCTCTCTCTTCGCCTATAAGGAGCCTTTTGACCTAAAAACTTCGGGGGGTTCGACGTATTTCCAGAAGGAGTTCCGCTCCTCCCCTACCACCAGATTCCACGAAACAGCACCAGAAACTCCGTTTTGGCACCCTGCCAGGACGGGGAATGGGAGGAGATCATCGCCATCGCTTCTCCATCGACCATCCATGTTTCCCCCATCTATGAGTGAGTAATCCCCCGTTTTAGGCTATGGGGATGGTAGGGATTGGATGAGATCGTTCATGTAATGGCATCAGATTGTTAGGGCATAGTGCCTAGTATCTTTTATTAGTGCTTTATGACTTTGTTGCGACTTGGTGTGCTTAATGCTTGTCACTAGGGCCCGAGTGCCATGATTTCAGATCTGAACATGTTATTGATTCATTATGATAGTATTGTTCTTGGTCTTATCTGTAAGTTGTATACACACGTCGTTGTCCCGAACCTATGGCCCCGAAGTGATAGAAATCAGGATAGCTGGAAGGGAAAGGCTTTGATGTGAGGATCACATGTGTTCACGGAGTGCTATTGCTTTGCTCCGGTGCTTTATTAAAAGGAGCACCTTAATTGCCAGTAGTTCCCTAGAGGCCCCGCTGCAAACGGGCTGGCAGGAAAAAAGATGTTGTGCAAGTTCTGTGTAACACCCTCGAATCGGCCCGATGCAAGTTTTAGCCCTTTCCTCTAAACGCGCATAGGAACGATTCAAGGACGCCCACCAGGCACTTTCGTGCGGGTGGAAAACAAAGTAATACCATTACACAACAGTCCTCGATGGGACCCACATAACAGATATATATACAACACGACTCCAAGAGTCAAGAATACAGATATACAATACAAAGATCCAAATCACCTTGAAAACGATACAGCGTCCGAGTACAGACAAGATGCAAATTGGGCTAAGAGCCCTGAAGAATAACCATTGGCGCCCATAACCCTGCCCAGGCCAAGCCGGAAGGGTAACCCTGCTAACAACGTTGATCTCAAACCTGCTAAAACAAAAGGGTTGCTGACAAAGGGCAAAGGAAAAAGAGGAGCGTCAGTACTGAGGCCAGTACACAGCGAGGCTAGAATTCGGTGGCTCTCGCCTACATAGGTGTGGTGGACTGAAGCGGCAGCGCAGCAGCACTAAACAACCTATAGAGACTCGGTATCACTGGCGGCTATTACAGAGGGATAAGAAAGACCTATCCGGATCCAACCTGTTAGTAACACCAAACATACCCATCCTGGTATTCCCCCTCGACACCAAACAAGGAAGTCAAACCGAGGAACTCACACAGTTGGCAGTTTTATTCATTCCGTTATAGTTGAAGCACTTACTAGTCAAATATAGATAGCATGAGTCATCCTGAAGCATAAGTAGTGGGCAATTTTAGTTAACATTCCATTGTAGTGGGAACATTTACTAGTCAGATATAATTGTCTTGAAGAATCCCAAACCCAACAGTTGTTGACACTTTTATCACATTCCATTGGAGTTGCAATACTTACTAGGCAGGTATAGTATGACACAGATCACCACAGATCCACCAGTAGTTGGCATTTTTATTATCCATTCCATTATAGTGAAGCTTATTACTAGTCAGATATATTAAGTCAAATTTATAGCACTACTTTAGTTATGCTTGTCTATGATCGAGATACTGTGCTCCAAGTCATCCTTAACCGCGGACATGGCTTTCAGAAAGTTTTACCCTGCAGGGGTGCACAAATAGCAACACACACTCGATCAACCTCGGAAAAACCAACTCAAAACCGAACGAGGGATTCACGACAAAGCGATCATAGGATTCAGAAATATTTTAGGGGGCCACCCCACTAAGCTACCCGCAACGAAGTTGGCCGGCTCCGGAACGGACCCAGGGTTTGCGACAACGGCTGTAAACGACTGGGAACCCGAAAGTGTGATTGAGCTTGTCGATACCGCGAAAACATGGCGCGATCCAAAACAGTGCAGGTGCTGCACGCACAATCTTAAATAAAGCAGTAACATGGCATAAGTACATGATAGTAATAATGCCCCAAACTACTTTGTGGCCCCAAGAAATAGAAATGAATCAAGCTCTGGCTCAGGGGGTCCACGGCCTCCCGGATGTGGATAGTGCGAAAAATCAAGGAACAGGTATCAAGTACTCGGGGTCCTACGGGACACAAGTGAGCGTGGAAGAACCAAATAACATCTATTGCTCACCGATGCCTCTGCATTAGTTATATCTAGCATTTTAATAGTTGTATTTAAAGTCATGATCAACTCCACCACAAACATCTTCCAGCATTCCAGCAACTGTGGTACTTGACAACACGAGATCACACCTGAGTAAGCGACTATGACTCGCAAAGCCTGCTATCTACCAAACATAGGTAATAGGAGGTGTCCAAGGCAATATAGAGGCTGCACGGGATATAACTGGTGCACGGAGACTAAAGCATCGCGACACGGATAACAATAGATCAACATGAGGAAATAAAGACTATAAATGCAAAATAGGTAGAAGGGGGAGAGATGCTCGCCTGGGAAACACTGCCGAAGGATCATATCCGGAGAACTTGTCGATACTCGCATCAACTCATCGGCCTAATCCGCGAAGAAGCAAACACTAGAAGAAACACCGGATGTGATATTTAATACTACGGCAGAAGAATCGGCATGCTTATGATATGATGCAGATGCGGTGCAATTAGGCAGTATTAAGCAGAACCGGGGTCCCGACAATTAATTAAACGGTTCGAGTTATTTAACTACCCCGCAATTTAAATGTTGTTTTAACAAGGCAAAACATGGCAGCCGTTCGCTACGCAAATTTAAATGGAGACAATATAAGACTAGAGTAGCCCGCATATAGTCCCCATATTTAATTATGAGTGAATCGGCATAATGCCCCCAAACCCCACAATATGCATGCGGATATGAACAATTAATATGCAACCAGTTTTATATATATGACATTTATAAAAAATAGGGGCTCGGATCAGGGTCGCACATTGGGGTTTGGCGATCTTGGTTCTATGTGGTTCAGGTTCGGTCTCGCCAGGATCGGGTCTTCGGGTTCAGGGTCTCGAACATTGGATCCATGGCGAAGCACTTGTCGTTCTGGGAAGAAGAGCTAGGTGGTCTTTGTGCTCGGACTTCGCCTCCGGGAACGGGGTCTTGGCGTCCGGGAAGGAGAGCATGAAGCCGATGCTAGGGTTTGGATCCGGTAAGGCGATCTTGTCGAAGGGTTTTCTAGTGGCGTTCGGGTTCGACACCTTGCTTAAACATCAGATGGCTCCCTCGTTGGTTGGATCATAGGGGACACCACAATCTTCCTGGCATGTTCAAACAAACAGAGGCATTTCCATTGCGCTATGTCATCTGAGACTGCAGCAATAACAGCAGGAGCTCAACTCAAAAGAACAATGGAGATGACCTTGTCGTGGATGCGTGTAGCGCGAGAAACACTACGAGGCTGCACGAGGAGGATTTTCTCGCGGACGGCGATGGACGCGTGCAGGGAGATGGGCTCGGTCCTGGGAAAATCGGTGGGAGCGGCCGCTGGCTGGAGGCAGGGAAAGGCGTCGGTGAGGACCCAAGGTTGGGGAAGGCGGACGTTGGAGATGGTGCCTGGCCGGGGTTCTATAGGGGAGCGGCGACGGGGTCGTCGGGCGCGGAGGCGGCCAGGGCAGAGGGGCGGCGGCGACCCAAGGCGAGGCGGCTAGGAGGGCTCGGGTAGGAGGCGCAGGTGGTGGCGAGGAACCGAGGAGAGGAGGCAAGCGACGGGCACAGACGCGGCCGGAGATGCGCGGCGGGGAGGGGGTCGACGACGGCGGGACGGAGAGAGGAGAGGGGAGTGAGAGCAGCAGCGGCAGATGCTGCACTCGCGAGGGAGGCGGCGGCAGGCCCGACGGCGCGACGAGGTGACCAGGTCGGCCGAAACGGAGGGGGGCCAAGATGGCGACGAACGAGAGGGGGAAGGAGCAGAGGTCGCAGCAGAGGACGGGGGTGGAGCAGAGGAAGGACGGGCGTGGGGAAGGAGGAGGCCGGCGGCGGCAGTTGCCGAAGGGGATGAAGGAGGCGGGGCTCGTAGGGATGCGGGAGTTGGGTAGCGATGTGAGGGAGGTGGGGCCAGACACGGGATGGGGATCCCGAGGCGGGGCTCGCATGGCGTGGGCGGTACGGGACGAGGTGGTGGGCGCGTGTGGTGGGGCGGGGTGTCGGCAGGTGGTGGGGTAGGTGGGTTGGACTGGTGGGGCGGGGTGGGAAAACGAGAGAGGAGGCGGGTGGTGTCCACGCGGGGCCACACGGGTGGGGATCCGGTCAGGTGGCGACCAGGTGTGGGTGGGGGGATGTGCAGGTAGTGGCTGGGCGGGAAAAGGAGGAGATGCGGTGAGGTGGCGCGCTGCTATTGGACGGGTGAGGTGGATGTGTGAGGTGGAGGGAGGGGATTGGTCAGGGTGAGGTGGAGGGAGGCTGGGTAGGATTAGGGGTAGGTAGGATTAGGACTAGATATTTTTACACTAGGGTTTGGAGGTAGCCGGCCAGGCTTTCGGGCCTGGCGGGCTGCCTCCTAAAAATAATATAAAATTTTATTATTTAAAACGGGGCTTTTGCAAACTGTATTTAGACAACCCAAAATATTCCGGAGGCCCGAGTTTTGTATTTGAATAAAGGCTAGGTATTTAGAAAACAGAAATAGGGTTTTTCGAAAATAGTTTCAGACAACAGACGCATGATGATGACGATGCTCAAATGCAATGTGGCATGATGACATGAGCATGCGGCATGATGATGCAATGCACAAAAACACCGCGATTTTCTAGTAGTGGTTTTAGCGGGATGCCACAATTCGACACCACTAACAAGGGATCTCGCCCTCGAGATCCGCCTCATGGTACCGGGAAGAAGGTCGGCGATCTGAATCTTCTCGCTTCGTGTAGATCCTCGCGACACCACTAACAAGAGGTCGTTGTCCCTGATCGTCGAGAAAACACTCCGGGAAACAAAGGGCGAAGGTAAAGGTATCCAAAAATAAAGCCACCTCTAAATCCGATAGAAAGAGATTAACGATGCATTCTCATCCACTTCAATGTACAAGAGCGAATAGAAAGGGTAGTCGGCATGGGGGCCAATCCATCACGCACCCAAACTATTACTCTGCACAATCAGTAGAAGAGCGTGCAACCATTCTCGGAATCAGACTGAAGATCTCGACAATTCGAGATTCGGAAACAAAGCAGCGATGCACACTCTGCATCGGATCTGGCATAGAGGATGTCGTTGCGTCGGAAAACACCGTAAGGCACAAACAAGGAACAAAGAATGGTACCACAGATAAAAGATCACTCAGATCGCATGAAATCCGGAGGTAGAAACACCGGTATCAAAGGAGGAAGCGAAACCCTGAAAGTACTACGGAAACCCGACCACGAGAAATCCTAGACTAGAAGAAGGTAAGAGAGCAGATTCAAAACACGCAGAGGTAAGAGGAGAACAGCAGAGGGTAAGGAGTAAAATCAGACCTAATCAGATCTATCCAACCGATTTTGCAAAAATAGTATTGACACTCTACTTCGCCCGTTAGCTAGGTTATCCTACAGGCTGGACTTGTGGGGGTATCGCAACTGCTGAGCTCTGATACCACTCTGTAACACCCTCGAATCGGCCCGATGCAAGTTTTAGCCCTTTCCGCCAAACCCGCATAGGAAAGATTCAAGGATGCCCACCAAGCACTTTCGTGCGGGTGGAAAACGAAGTAATACCATTGCACAACAGTCCTCGATGGGACCCATAGAACAGATATATATACAACACGACTCCAAGAGTCAAGAGTACAGATATACAATACAAAGATCCAAATCACCTTGAAAAGGATACAGCGTCCGAGTACAGACAAGATGCAAATTGGGCTAAGAGCCCTGAAGAATAACCATTGGCGTCCATAACCTTGCCCAGGCCAAGCCGGAAGGGTAACCCTGCTAACGACGTTGATCTCAAACCTGCTAAAACAAAAGGGTTGCCGACAAAGGGCAAAGGAAAAAGAGGAGCGTCAGTACTGAGGCCAGTACACGGCGAGGCTAGAATTTGGCGGCTCTCGCCTACATAGGTGTGGTGGACTGAAGCGGCAGCGCAGTAGCACTAAACAACCTACAGAGACTCGGTATCACTGGCGGCTATTACAGAGGGATAAGAAAGACCTATCCGGATCCAACCTGTTAGTAACACCAAACATACCCATCCTGGTATTCCCCCTCGACACCAAACAAGGAAGTCAAACCGAGGAACTCACACAGTTGGCAGTTTTATTCATTCCGTTATAGTTGAAGCACTTACTAGTCAGATATAGATAGCATGAGTCATCCTGAAGCATAAGTAGTGGGCAATTTTAGTTAACATTCCATTGTAGTGGGAACATTTACTAGTCAGATATAATTGTCTTGAAGAATCCCAAACCCAACAGTTGTTGACACTTTTATCACATTCCATTGGAGTTGCAATACTTACTAGGCAGGTATAGTATGACACAGATCACCACAGATCCACCAGTAGTTGGCATTTTTATTATCCATTCCATTATAGTGAAGCTTATTACTAGTCAGATATATTAAGTCAAATTTATAGCACTACTTTAGTTATGCTTGTCTATGATCGAGATACTGTGCTCCAAGTCGTCCTTAACCGCGGACACGGCTTTCAGAAAGTTTTACCCTGCAGGGGTGCACAAATAGCAACACACACTCGATCAACCTCGGAAAAACCAACTCAAAACCGAACGAGGCATTCACGACAAAGCGATCATAGGATTCAGAAATATTTTAGGGGGCCACCCCACTAAGCTACCCGCAACGAAGTTGGCCGGCTCCGGAATGGACCCAGGGTTTGTGACGACGGCTGTAAATGACTGGGAACCCGAAAGTGTGACTGGGCTTGTCGATACCGCGAAAACGTGGCGCGATCCAAAACAGTACAGGTGCTGCACGCACAATCTTAAATAAAGCAGTAACATGGCATACGTACATGATAGTAATAATGCCCCAAACTAATTTGTGGCCCCAAGAAATAGAAATGAATCAAGCTCTGGCTCAGGGGGGTCCACGGCCTCCCGGATGTGGATAGTGCGAAAAATCAAGGAACAGGTATGAAGTACTCGGGGTCCTACGGGACACAAGTGAGCGTGGAAGAACCAAATAACATCTATTGCTCACCGATGCCTCTGCATTAGTTATATCTAGCATTTTAATAGTTGTATTTAAAGTCATGATCAACTCCACCACAAACATCTTCCAGCATTCCAGCAACTGTGGTACTTGACAACACGAGATCACACCTGAGTAAGCGACTACGACTCGCAAAGCCTGCTATCTACCAAACATAGGTAATAGGAGGTGTCCAAGGCAATATAGAGGTTGCACGGGATATAACTGGTGCACGGAAACTAAAGCATCGCGACACGGATAACAATAGATCAACATGAGGAAATAAAGACTATAAATGCAAAATAGGTAGAAGGGGGAGAGATGCTCGCCTGGGAAAACTGCCGAAGGATCATGTCCGGAGAACTTGTCGATACTCGCATCAACTCATCGGCCTAATCCGCGAAGAAGCAAACACTAGAAGAAACACCGGATGTGATATTTAATACTACGGCAGAAGAATCGGCATGCTTATGATATGATGCAGATGCGGTGCAATTAGGCAGTATTAAGCGGAACCGGGGGTCCCGACAATTAATTAAACAGTTCGAGTTATTTAACTACCCTGCAATTTAAATGTTGTTTTAACAAGGCAAAACATGGCAGTGGTTCGCTACACAAATTTAAATGGAGACAATATAAGACTAGAGTAACCCGCATATAGTCCCCATATTTAATTATGAGTGAATCGGCATAATACCCCCAAACCCCACAATATGCATGTGGATATGAACAATTAATATGCAACCAGTTCTATATAGATGACATTTATAAAAAAAATAGGGGCTCGGATCGGGGTCGCACATTGGGGTTTGGCAATCTTGGTTCGATGTGGTTCAAGTTCGGTCTCGCCAGGATCGGGTCTTCAGGTTCAGGGTCTCGAACATCGGATCCATGGCGAAGCACTGGTCGTTCCGGGAAGAAGAGCTAGGTGGTCTTCGTGCTCGGACTTCGCCTCCGGGAACGGGGTCATGGCGTCCGGGAAGGAGAGCATGAAGCCGATGCCGGGGTTTGGATCCGGGAAGGCGATCTTGTCGAAGGGTTTCCTAGTGACATTCGGGTTCGACACCTTGCTTAAACATTAGATGGCTCCCTCGTTGGTTGGATCATAGGGGACACCACAATCTTCCTGGCCTGTTCAAACAAACAGAGGCATTTCCATTGCGCTATGTCATGTGAGACTGCAGTAATAACAGCAGGAGCTCAACTCAAAAGAACAACGGCGATGACCTTGTCGTGGAGGCGTGTAGCGCGAGAAACACTACGAGGCTGCACGAGGAGGATTTTCTCGCGGACGGCGGTGGACGCGTGCAGGGAGATGGGCTCGGTCCTGGGAGAACCGGTGGGAGCGGTCGCTGGCTAGAGGCGGGGAAAGGCGTCAGTGAGGACCCAAGGTTGGGGAAGGCGCTCCAGGCGGACGTTGGAGACGGTGCCTGGCCGGGGTTCTAGAGGGGAGCGGCGGCAAGGTCGTCAGGCGCGGAGGCGGCCAGGGCAGAGGGGCGGCGGCGACCCAAGGCGAGGTGGCTAGGAGGGCTCGGGGAGGAGGCGCAGGTGGCGGCAAGGAACCGAGGAGAGGAGCCAAGCGACGGGCGCAGACGCGGCCGGAGATGCGCGGCGGGGAGGGGGTCGACTACGGCGGGACGGAGAGAGGAGAGGGGAGGGAGAGCAGCAGCGGCAGATGCTGCACTCGTGAGGGAGGCAACGGCGGGCCCGACGGCGCGACGAGGCGACCAGGTCGGCCGGAACGGAGGGGGCCCAAGATGGCGACGAACGCGAGGGGGAAGGAGCGGAGTTCGCGACAGAGGACGGGGTGGAGCAGAGGAATGCCAGGCGTGGGGAAGGAGGAGGCCGGCGGCGGCAGTAGCTGAAGGGGAGGAAGGAGGCGGGGCTCGCAGGGATGCGGGAGTTGGGTAGCGATGTGAGGGACGTGGGGCCAGACACGGGACGGGGATCCCGAGGCGGGGCTCGCGTGGCATGGGCGGTACGGGACGAGGTGGTGAGCGCGTGTGGTGGGGCGGGGTGTCGGCAGGTGGTAGGGTAGGTGGGTTGGACTGGTGGGGTGGGGTGGGAAAACGAGAGAGGAGGCGGGTGGTGTCCACGCGGGGCCACACGGGGTGGGGATCCGGTCAGGTGGCGACCAGGTGTGGGTGGGGGGATGTGCAGGTAGTGGCTGGGCGGGAAAAGGAGGAGATACAGTGAGGTGGCACGCTGCTATTGGGCGGGGTGAGGTGGATGTGTGAGGTGGAGGGAGGGGATTGGTCAGGGTGAGGTGGAGGGAGGCTGGGTAGGATTAGGGGTAGGTAGGATTAGGACTAGATATTTTTAGACTAGGGTTTGGAGGTGGCCGGCGGGGCTTTCGGGCCTGGCGGGCTGCCTCCTAAAAATAATATAAAATTTTATTATTTAAAACGGGGCTTTTGCAAGCCGTATTTAAACAAACCAAAATATTCCGGAGGCCCGGGTTTTGTATTTGAATAAAGGCTAGGTATTTAGAAAACAGAAATAGGGTTTTTCGAAAATAGTTTCAGACAACAGACGCATGATGATTACGATGCTCAAATGCAATGTGGCATGATGACATGAGCATGTAGCATTATGATGCAATGCATAAAAACATCGCGATTTTCTAGAAGTGGTTTTAGCGGGATGCCACATTCTCATTGCGAGCACGTATGACTATATATGGAACACATGCCTAGGATATTCTAGTACTTGGGTGCTTTATCTTATTTATCTGCAATTTCCTTATGTTCTGATTGCTATGTGAATTGTCTTGTCCATGCAACGCCCGTCCATCCATCCCTATGCCTACCGCACTCGAATCCCACTGTTGCTGCTTTTGTTACTACTGTCTTTGCTTTGCTACTGTTGTTACTTTGTTATTCCTACTACAAAACTGTTGCTACTCATAAACTACTGTGAGCAAGATTGTTTCTAGGTGCAGCTGAATTGACAACTCAGTTGTTAAGGCTTATAAATATTCTTTGGCTCCCCTTGTGTCGAATCAATAAATTGGTTTTCACTTCCCTCGAAAATACTGCGATACACCCCCTATACTTGTGGGTCATCAAGACTATTTTCTGGCGCCGTTGCCGGGGAGCATAGCTTTATTTATCAAGTTCACTTGGATTCTCTATTGTTCGCTGCTACTCATCCATCATGGGTAAGTCTCGTGATGGCAAGGTTCCTATTCTACCATCCACTACAAGAAGAGGTACGGTTCTGAACACCTCTACTGCTCTTGATTCACCGTCTGTTTTGAGTAAGTTCCTTACACCACCACATACACATGCTACACACACTGCTACTACTGCTGAATCTAAAACTTCTGATACTTATGATGCTGCTTCCACTGTGCTTGATAAGAGTGGTTCATTAGGTCCTTTCCTAGATGCTACGATTGCTAGAACTATAGCTGGAAATACCAAAACTCCTAATGAAGACACTACTACACCTGTTAGCTCACCTGAGTCTAGTGAGAGTTATGATGCTAAAGAAGATTATGTTGAGATGACCGATGAGTTTATTGAAGAATCTAGGAACACCCATGATAGGAGCGCTGCTAAGAGTCTCCTTGAGAGGCGTACTATTAGACCCAAATTATCTCTTGATGCTAAGTTTGCTGCTTCTCCTATAAACATTATAGATGAAGATTATGATTTCTCTCTCGATCTATCTTACATAGCTATTGTCGAGAAAGAACCTTTTTATGGGACTAACAATGAAAGTGCGGTAGCACATATGAATGAACTTTCTGCCATGAGTGGCTTGTTTTCTGATGATATTAAAATGCGTACTTACTTTGTTGCTAAGATTTTCCCTTTTTCACTAAAAGGAGAAGCTAAAACTTGGTTTAGTAATTTACCTCCTGGATCTATTGATAGCCCTGAGTGCTTGATTAGTACTTTTCTGCAGAAATATTTTCCTCCTAGTGCTAGACATGCTATTTTGCAGGAACTTTTTGATTTTAAACAGGGAGAAAAAGAGGTATTGCATGAATCTTGGGCAAGGTTTTGTGCTTTGATTCATGCACAAGCTGGAAGTCCTTTACCTAAGAATGAGCTTCTTGATATATTTTATAATGGACTAACCGAGGAATCTAGGACATACCTAGATAGTTGTGATGATTGTGTTTTCAGGAATAGGACTCCAAATGAAGCTGAGGAATTAATGGCTAAAATAAGCAAGAATTATGAAGATTGGACTCCTCCTAAACAAGCTATACCTGAAGTAATTGAATCTGAACCATCTATTCCTATGCCTGTTCCAACATCAAAGAAGAGGGGAGTTATTGAATTAAATGATGAAGTGATGAAGGAAGCTAAGAAATGTCTTAAGGAGAAGGGAATTAAAGCTGCAGATGTCAAGAATTTACCTCCTATAGAAGAATTATGTAAGCCTATTCCCTACTCATCCACTATTGAGGTACACTCTCTCCAACACTTTGATGAAAGTGATATCCCTTATGCTAAACCTCCTGATCAATGCTTAGAAGAATTTGATATCTTTATTATTAAGCATGATAACTTTAATAAAAGGGTGCAAAATCATCTAATGGAAAACACTAGAGCTATTGTTGAGTTGAAAGACATTGTGGAAAGAACCTCCAATGATGTTAAAATGATTGTTAAACACTTTCAAATGGTTCAAACTCAAATAGATCAACTCGTTAAAGTGCAAAATGACTTGCTAGTTAATGCTGCTAAAGAAAAACATGCTTATGAAATTAGAACTAGAAGTGGTGCTGCTACCCAGGATCCTCTATATCCTGAGGGACATCCCAAAAGGATTGAGCAGGATTCTAACAAGCTGAAAATAGTGGTTCTACTCGTAAGAAAAGGAAAACGAAACATAAAACTATTGTAGAACCCTCTGAACCTGCTATAGATCCTAATAGTATATCTATCTCTGATGCTGAAACTGAAAGTGGTAATGAAGTTCCTAATGAAGAAAAAGTTGAAGAAGAACCTGAAAACCACACTAAGACTACTAAATACACTAAAGAAGATTTTGTTGCTAAGAAACATGGTAGTGGAAGAGAACCTTGGGTCCAAAAACCTATGCCTTTCCCTGATAAGAAACACAAGTCAAAGGAAGATGAACACTATAATAAGTTTTGTGAGTGGATGAAACCTTTATTCTTGCAAATTCCTTTGACTGATGCTATTAAATTGCCTCCTTACTCAAAGTATATGAAGGACATTGTCTCGAATAAAAGGAAGATCCCTAATGAAGAAATCTCTACTTTGCTTGCTAATTATTCCTTCAATGGTAAGGTTCCTAAAAAACTTGGAGACCCAGGGATTCCAACTATCCCTTGCTCTATTAAGAATAGTTATGTTAGAACTGCTTTGTGTGATTTGGGAGCTGGAGTTAGTGTTATGCCTGTTTCTCTCTATAAGAGGCTTCAGCTTGAAAAATTGATAGCAACTGATATATCTTTGCAAATGGATGATAAATCTACCACTATTCCTGTGGGTATATGTGAGGATGTACCTGTTCAGGTGGCTCATAATTGCTTGATATTAACTGATTTTGTTGTGCTTGAAATGCCTGAAGATGATAATATGTCTATTATTCTTGGGAGACCTTTTCTTAATACTGCAGGAGCTGTTATTAATTGTAATCAAGGAAAGGTGACCTTCAATGTTAATGACAAGGAACATACTGTCTATTTCCCCAAGAAGATTGAAAGGACTTATGGTTTAAATTCAATTGAACATGTTGAAGGCATTCAAGTTGGAAAAATATATTGTCCCATACCAAAAGAAAAATTTGAAACTATTATGTTTGGGACCATTGCTATCAATGTTGAGGTAACATAATCATTAGTGCAATACAAAATTTTGTCTCATATGCAATTGTTTTGGTAGCAAGACTTGATCAACCTTGCTAACAAAAGGATTCCATTGAACAAAACAATGTTTTCATTATGATTATCTGCATTTATTTCTATCATTTGCATTTTAGTTTTTGTTTTCGTTTAGTTTTCTTTGTGTTATTAGTTTGCTTGCATGCTAGAACTTCTGTAGTTCTAGCCTTGTTTTTGTCTTTGCATCATGTTTACAAAAAAAATCTGTCTGTCAGAAAAATCATTCTTCTATTTCTGAAAATTGCCCAAAAATAAAGTGTCTCGAAAAATTCCAGAAAAATCATATTAAATTTTTACGTGAAAAAAGGGGCAGAGGAGTACCTGGTAGGTACCAGGGGGCCCACCAGGTAGGCACACCACATGGTGGCGCGGCCAGCCTTGGGTGGCACCATGCCCTGGTGTAGGCCACCCCTGGCCCCCCACCAACTCTCTCACCTGGCACTTTCTTCTCTCTCCCGAGTAAGCTCCAGTTCATAGCTCAAAATCACGTTCTTTCTGTGCTTGCTCTCGATTTCTTCGATCTCCTTACTCAGCCCATCTTTCTTGCTGAAATTTGGAGCAATTGTTCCTTGGTATGTGACTCCTCCCCTTGTCCAAGTAGATTTGTGTTTAGTGGATTGTATGTTGAGTATTTTGCTGCTGTAGGTGACTGGTTATGAGGGCTTGTAAGCTTGTTTGATTCTTAGAGATATAGTTTTGATGCATGTTTAGGCCTCTTGCAAGTCCCTATGAGTAGAATCCTTCTTTATATTTACTTTGCAATCACTTGTTTAATAGGTGTTTAAATTTCAGAATACCAAGCATGAACAACCACACTTTTGGAGAGATATTTGAGAGTGATGCACCTAGGAGGTCAAGGCCCTCAAGAACAGCCTCTCAAGCTAGGCCATCATACAATGAAGACCTCATTGCATCACGTATTGGCAGTGAAAGAGATGATGGAGATGCTCACCCATCCTATTTTCCTTGTTTTGCTCTCTTGCAAGCTGCAGGTATTCTTGATGATTTCTTGCTACTGATTGAGAGGGTTGGCTTGACCTCTTATATGCAAGATGAGAGTGCACAATACGCTATGCTCACCAAAACTTTTGTTGAGAGTTTCTCATTTACTAACACATCCTATCATTCTACTGTCTCATTTAAAATCTATGATATGCCCTTCACCATGCCTTTGGAGAGATTTTGTAGTATTGTAGGTGTGCGTATGACAGGGACCGTGAAGAAAATTTAAGGGCGGCCAGCTGATTTGTTGGAGCTTTACCGAGGGGGTGACCAATGATGATGACCGCTTGGCGCAGCGCAGAAAGATAAGAAATACCCAACTCCCTACTCTTAGATACTTTGCTTACTACCTAACCACTAGTGTTTTGGGTAGGGAGAACACTAGTAATATCTCCAACTATCACTTAGCTTTCCTTGCTGCTGCGCTCAACAATGATACTCGGTACAATCTTGGCTCGCTTATTGCTCACCGCCTAGCTGCTAGGGGGCCTATTTATGGGGGCATCATTGCCTCGCGTGTAGTCGATGCATTAGATGTTTCGGTGGCTCCTGATGATGTTATGCTAGCACCACAGAGGCTCGACCTTGTTGCCATGAAAACTCATCACTTTGTCACTGCTACCTATGATTTGAACAATCTAGTATATAGGATGCTTTTCACTGACGGGGATGAAAGGGAGATCCTTTTGCCACAGCCTGCTTTGTTCAGTGTTGACAGGAGATCGTGGTCGCGCTCCAAGGAGGAGGTGGACGAGCAGCTTCGCTTGTTGGGCTTCCACGAGCAACACCAGGAGGATGTGCCCTCCTATGATTACTCCGCACATTACGGAGGGACGTACTCGGGCTCGCACCAGGACGAGGGTACCTCCTCGTCGTACCCCGGTGACACTTCATCTTGGCCAGCCTGGGATTGATACCCACTTAGGCCAAAAGCCTAAGCTTGGGGGAGGTACACCGACACCGCACTCATCTCCATATCATGTTGCGTCGGTTCTTTGTATATTCATGTTTTCGTTCTCTTTGTAGTTTTCGTTCTTCTTTGCTTTTGCTTTCTAAAACACAAAAAGACCAAAAATATTTTTGTTGTTTCTCTTTAGGTTGCTTCTTCTTTTTGCTTTGGTTTGCTTTTTCCTTTTTTCTTTGTTTTAACTATTTGAAAAACCCAAAAAGATTTTGCTTTTCTTGTTTTTCTCTTTTGGTTTTTGTTTAAAAATCGAAAACACCAAAAATATTTGTCGTTCTTCTTTGGTTTTTGCGAGTTAGCTACAGGGTTCGGCAGTTCTCAGTGGATTATTGGTTTCATATTATTATTCAAGCCACACAAGTGAAGAGCAATAATGAGGATCAATGACAACTTGAGGCGTGGTAAGAGACTGGTAACGAACTCTATTTGTTTTCATTTTTGTACATATACTCAACATTGCGAGCTTGCTTAGTCCGTTCATGTAGAGTGTATGTTTTCTTTGGATGTTTAGTAGTTCTTGCTTTTTTGTGATTAGCTCCGGCTCGCTAATAGTTTGTAGCATGTTTCATGAATGTTTGCTTGCATTACTCTATCAATAAATTGGTATGACACCGTGGTATCCTCCTCTAAATGTTTCATTTGATTGACTTGGCACATGCTCATGCATGCACATGACTGTGATAATCAGTTAAGCCTTGATGAATTATTTTGCCTTGAGGATCTTGAATCATTTTCATGCCATGAGTAGTCTTGTTTTGTTGCAAGCATGATAATGATAGCTATTGCTCTCTTGTTTGTCGCTCCCTTACTATTGCTAGCCTTCACTTCCACTTTGTGTTTTACTTAAGTTTCCAACTTCCTAAACCAAATATTTCCAAAGTGTCCACCATACCTACCCATTAGCATCATTTGCTACTTCCGTGCATATTCAATATGCCTTGTTTTCTTTCGAATAAAATGTTTGCTTGTTATGAGAAAGTTAGTTACTAAAGCTCTCACGAACTTGATGGCACACTTTATTTTCCGCACTTAATAAACCTGAACCATTGTGAACTCTCCATGAATATAGGCTAGGGATTAGCAGAACCGTGCTGTCACGGGGAACGCTTTCAACACTTGTAAATATATACCCAGTTGATACCTTGCTCTTTTGTTTGCGGATGTCGTCGGTGTGAAATAAAAGGGGAGCTTGTAAGTCCATGGAGTTATGTATGTGTGTTAGAGAAACGCCTGGGCCGCTGGTCTAATCCATGCTGACATGGTGGAAACCTACAGCGTAACCATAATGATATCTATGAAGCATTCTTATTATAAAAAAGAGTTATAGCTATTGAGAAAAAAAGAGTTTTATGAAAAGAGGAAAGAGAGAAAAAAGCACCATTTTCCCATAGTAAATAAGAAGATTGCTGAGGTACTCATTGTCTGCTTGCCTTGTCATTTTGATATGGGAATTCTTCCGTATCATCGGGCAAGGGGTACCCCGTTGACGGTTCTTAATGATACGCACATAATTACGATGACAAGAACTTACCGGTAACTAAAGTTGAGTAGCATGAGGAGTGGCCCTCATACTCAAGGGACTTGGGATTTTCAGTTTATAGTCTGTCAAGCATATAACTCAGATTGGACCTCACTTTCACCTAACCATATTAAAGATGCTTATGATAGGGGCAATGAGAGCTCAAAGCTAACGAGTACCATACTTTCAGCATCTGGAAGCCTTTCAAAATTATTCAAAACCTTTTTCTTTTACTTGTTGAGTCTCCACATATTCTTTGAGCACCTTCTTGAGAGCATTCTTTGTGTTTGTTCCAATACTTGATTATTTGTGTGATGACTTTGATGCTTGTATCTTTGATATCTTTACTTTTAGTCATCACTTGAACTTCAAAGGTGCCTTGGCATTCATAATCAAAGGCAAGCGAGATACCACTCTATCATACCTTTCTATGAGCATTGTAATGTTGCTTATGTTCGTGCTTTATGCTACTTATTATTCTTGAGTTGGAATCTCTTCTTAGCTTGCAATGACTATTAAGTAGACTCAGTTGCATACTCTTTATTATGAATTGTCTAAGTAGTTGATCACATTGCTGAGAATATTTACATCATATGAAGCAAATGTGTTCGTGAAAGTTCTTTTATCGCACTCAGTTTTCAACTGAATTGCTTGAGGGCAAGCAATAAGCTAAGCTTGGGGGGAGTTGATACGTACAAAACATATCTACTTTTCCGAACACTTTTGCTACTATTTCTCCTCTATACTTGTGTGATTTGGATGCAACTAATGCGAACTGACGCTGTTTTCAGCAGAACTGCCTTGGTGTCTACTTTTTGTGCAGAAAATCAACTATCAGCAAAAATCTCGGAAAATATGCCAAAAATCCTATTTCACCCGAAGACTCCAGGAGCCAGAATACGAGACGGAGAAGAGCCAGGGGATGGCCACACCACCTGGTGGCACGGGCTAGGCCAGGCCGCGCCAGGGGGTGGTGTGGGCCCCCCAGGCACCCCCTCGGCCTCTCTCTTCGCCTATAAGGAGCCTTCTGACCTAAAAACTTCTGGGGGTTCGACGTTTTTCCAGAAGGAGTTCTGCTCCACCGCCACCACCAGATTCCACGAAGCAGCACCAGAAACTCCGTTCTGGCACCCTGCCGGCATGGGGAATTGGAGGAGATCATCGCCATCATCATCACCATCGCTTGTCCATCGACCATCCATGTTTCCCCCATCTATGAGTGAGTAATCCCCTGCTGTAGGCTATGGGGATGGTAGGGATTAGATGAGATCGTTCATGTAATGGCATCATATTGTTAGGGCATAGTGCCTAGTATCTTTTCTTAGTGCTTTATGACTTTTTTGCGACTTGTTGTGCTTAATGCTTGTCACTAGGGCCCGAGTGCCATGATTTCAAATCTGAACATGTTATTGATTCATTATGATAGTATTGTTCTTGGTCTTATCTACAAGTTGTATACACACGTCGTTGTCTGGAACCTATGGCCCCGAAGTGACAGAAATCAGGATAGCCGGAAGGGAAAGGCTTTGATGTGAGGATCACATGTGTTCACGAAGTGTTATTGCTTTGCTCCGGTGCTTTATTAAAAGGAGCACCTTAATTGCCAGTAGTTCCCTAGAGGCCTCGCTGCAAACGGTCTGGCAGGACAAAAGATGATGTGCAAGTTCTCATTGCGAGCATGTATGACTATATATGGAACACATGCTTAGGATTGTCTAGTACTTGGGTGCTTTATCTTATTTATCTGCAATTGCCTTATGTTCTGATTGCTATGTGAATTGTCTTGTCCATGCAACGCCCGTCCATCCATCCCTATGCCTACCGCACTCGAATCCCACTGTTACTGCTTTTGTTACTACTGTCTTTGCTTTGCTACTGCTGTTACTTTGCTATTCCTACTACAAAACTGTTGCTACTGATAAACTACTGTGAGCAAGATTGTTTCCAGGTGCAGCTGAATTGACAACTCAGTTGTTAAGGCTTATAAATATTCTTTGGCTCCCCTTGTGTCGAATCAATAAATTGGGTTTCACTTCCCTCGAAAATACTGCGATACACCCCCTATACTTGTGGGTCATCAATGCCCCCAAGCCTTCTCGATTGTGGAGAAGGACACTTGGATCCTCACCAAGGACCAAGTGATGGAGATCTTGTTCGAGCACCAGCCCGAGGAAGAGGAAGATGAAGGGCAGCATGATGAGCAGGAGAAGGAGTAGGAGCATGAGGAAGAGCAGGGACACAACCATGCTTGAGAAGAATAGCAGCATCAGCCAGGAGGAGCCTGGGAACCGTGTCCCAACCAGTCACAGCAGGGGTAAGGCTACGTCCCCTATCAGGAGTTCCATCAGCTCAACCAACGCGTTAGGGAGATCGACCACACTCTTCAGGACGTGAATGAAGATGTGAACACTTTGACTCACAACTTCAGTCACTTCATGACCCACTTCCCCGACTTCTACCAGCAGTATCCGCACTAGCCGCCAAATGACGGCAACAACTGAGCCTAGCAATCGCCTAAGCTTGGGGGAGGTTTTAACCTCCAAACTTTGCATTTATGTTTTTATTTATTCTTTTGATTTATTATATTTCTTCAAAAATTGCATGTTTATTTTCAGTTTTGCATTCCTAAACCAAAAATACAAAAACAAATTAGTTGTAATTTTATTCGCAAGTTTGTTTCTTTGTTTCTCTTGAAGATTGCTTAATTTCAGGTGATTTGGCAATATAAAAATATATGAGAGGTTCGACTCAAATACGAGAACGAAGCAAGCAAGAGGAGGTATCATATTCGTTTCATCACACTCCTTGCAACCTTAAATTGATCCTACAATTATTTACTCGCTTGCACTGGAGTCACTCTCCACTTAGCTTGTTATCCTACAAATTCTATTCCTTTGCTAGTGTCTCCTTTTTAGCTTTGAAACAATGAGCAATGAACTTGGTTAAAATACTTCCTACATTTTTACAATAAGAAAAATCATCTGAAAGATGACTTGAGTCCATGCTTAGTTTGATTTTAGAACTACTCCATCCTAGTTGAGCTTAATATAAATAGACTCGATAGTACCCTTGATTGAAATTTTTTAATTAAATGGACACTTCGAAGTAGTAGAAATTATGCCACTACTTTTTCTAATAATTACCGTAAGATATTGCTTTACGTGTGTCATTACAACTCTGTCGTGCTTCATGGGGAACTGTTAAATCCGTTGGCCAACGAATGATCTAAATGTGGAAAACCACTTGATTTCAGCTATTGAGTTATGTAAACGTCTGTAGCAGCAATGCTATGACGTGTAAAAAATTTAGTCTCCTCATGGTTTCACGTTCCAAGTGAAGTTGTAGTACACATGTGGCCCATTATTGCTCAACATCATTTATTGGCATCGCCACGAGTGCACAACACAACCCCAATTAACATGTTAAAAATAGTGGCATGATTTCTCTATGAAAGAGGTGGAGTTTTTGAAAGACAAACGAAAGAAAAAGGTGCTTTGAGAGTCTTGAAATTTTGACATGAGAGTAGATGAGTTGTTCTTAAATTAAATGTTTTGATGCCAACTTGAGTACTCTTAATTTGTTCAATGAAGAAGAACAAAAAGTTTTCATCTCAACAAAGAGAGGCACCAAAAGAATTTGTCTCACCTTCCTAGCTAAACTTCCAACACTTGTTTGGGCATATGATTTATTTGCTAACAAGATATACGTGGATAGGAAATGGACTCAGTGCAATCTTGTGAATACTTGTAAGATCATATTTAAGATTGCAGAATTGTGAAGAAAAGAATTTGACACTAATTCAAACGTGTGAGTTCCTTTATTTTCAGTCTTGAATCCCTGCTATTCTTCCTTATTTCCTTGTCACTCGAGGGCGAGCAACATCTAAGCTTGGGGGAGTTGATAGCTGTGAGATTCGACACATATTTTATGGCTTTTATTGATGGTTTTCTCCTGGATTTGATCGTTTTCTGGTTTTACCTAATGCTAATACTTCGGTAGCAAAGAAAACTTGATTTTTAATGTGTGTTTCAGGTTCTGAACATCAAAAAAATGATTTAACTAGAGAAATACAATATTCTACAGAAAACAAGCAAGTCTCACTTTGGAAGCACACGAGGGGAGCTCACAGAAGCTTTAACGACCAACTATACGGCGGGAATATTTTCAAAAACTCGAGAGAGAGAGAGGGATCTCCACCTTGCAAGACTAGGGTTTGAGATTGTTTCTTCCCACCTTGAATTGTGTTGGATATTTTTCTATTTTTATTGTGGATCTCCACGGTAATACCAAGATGAATTCCCTTTATTTGATTATATTGATGATCCGTTCTTCTCTCATGTGTGAGTAATTCCCTTGGGCGTGGGAGATGTAGGGGATTGGTGAGATGTGATGTGCCTTCATATATTTTCCATTAGTTTGTGATTGATTCTAATTACTATATTATGTGTGCTTGACT
The DNA here is from genome assembly GCA_910589775.1 of Avena eriantha. Lineage (NCBI taxonomy): Eukaryota > Viridiplantae > Streptophyta > Magnoliopsida > Poales > Poaceae > Avena > Avena eriantha. The sequence goes on along the minus strand of OU342745.1, from coordinate 34,489,787 downwards.
ATCTGTGAGATGCCTAATGCTTGTTGTCCAATTAAGGTCCCAACCATCATGATACCTTGTTCTACATAGATAATATCTTGTACGCTAGTGGACCGGTGACCCCTGGGTGACATGGGGATATCAATGGAAAGCTAGTTGACTCAAGTATAACGAGTAACCACTGTGCTTATTGCAATAGTCCGGTCCAAGGAGCTTAATCGCTAAGCGACTTGAAGGGTCTTAATCGTGTAGTGTCTAACCATGGTTTTGGTAGCAGACTAGTAGGATTATTGAAGTTGGGATGAAATCTACCAAGAGGAGTTCCGGCTAATTATGGGTTGCTCGCCTACACACATATCTATAAGATTATAATTGTTACATTTTACAATCGTCCACCTGGCACAGTCACTATCACCATGAACTAAATCTCCCCACGCCTTCTTTCGCCATCTGTAGGAAACAACAAACAATCAAAGTCGTTCTTTACTTTTATGCATTATACTTCTGAAGTTTACATTTTAGTTCTATTTTAATCTATCGCAATTAATCAAAATCCCAATCTTATTTCAACACTTGCAGTCAATTCACTCGAAGACCTATGACAACTTCGGGTGTGAAAGAGACTTCATCAATAAACACTTACCTTTGGGCTCCCTGTGGGATCGATATTTGAACTTCGAAACTAGTTACAAATGATATGTGCTCTTACAGTCATCAACTACCTCGTTAACTCATTCGGTTGAACCGAATACTTTTTACACTATGTTGAGATTCATCTTTTATGAACTATTGATCACTAAGGTGTGGAAGCCTTCTAATACTATTCAGATGGTTCGAGTAAGGTACTATTCACGAACTTATTCCTATGTATCGTATATGATAAACACATGCTGCAACTGCCTCATTTATTTTAATCGACTCAGCTTCATGAATACGAGGATCACATCCATTAAGCTAAAACTTGCTCGGGACGAGCAAGAGTCTAAGCTTGGGGAAGTTGATGAGTGCATATTTGCATCATGTTTTACATTATTATTTTGCATTGTAGATGTAGGATCTTGGTATTTTATGGCGCTCGCGCGCACATTTTTTGTCTGTTTTCACCGGGATCAAGACAGATGATGGATCCAATGGATACAATTCTTAGAGCAGTTATACTGTGGAGAAAAGGAGTCAAAAACAATGTAAATCGCTTGTTTGGGAAATATTAATAATACCAGAAGAAAACCAAAAGCGAACAAGGGCGGGAGAAGGTTCAACGACCAACTATACGACCGGAGCAAATTTTTCGGCCGTATAGTTGGCCCCGCCTCCGCCTCCTCAAATAGTTTCACCCCATGCAACTGGTTCGGGGAGACGACATATAGAACACCTAGAAATCGCAGAAACCTCACCTCTGGAAGGCATCTGGAATGGGAACTCATCCACCGGGGATCCATCTTCGTCCTACGCATATCTGGGAGGCTAAGGCATCGATCTTCATCAACCACCGCTGCATCACCACCATCTCCATCCATCCCATCAACATCTTGTCTAGATCTTCTTGTAATTCCCGTACTCGTTGTGGATTTATACAAGTACTATTCATCTATGATTGTTTCCATTACCATTTCCAGGATGTTGATTGCCTCCATGTCTGAGTAGATCTCTAGTTCTTGGGGGAGATTGAGAAACCCTAGTATGAGATTGAAATAAGATAAAGTCTATTATGATATTCATCGCTATAACCATGTGTTAGATTTTCTACATCTTGATGTTGAGAGAAGTCAACCTCTCAATATTTTCCTCTCATTGGGACTTGATGGAGAGAACTACTAGTTGGTAGACGGAGGCGTGCTAGCACTTATAGTGACTGTAAAGCTGTTGACACCCCTTACGTATCAACTTGGGAAATCGAGGAAACTCACGGAACACTATCCATGTCATGGGATACGTCCTACGGGATTACGTCCCTTAATAGCGCGGTATTTTGATTGATGTCGATTGCTGACTGTTGTGGTTATGAGGATGATGTGAGCAGCGGTTGCTGCATATTTGTCCAAATACGGAGTTCCTCCCACACATACATAATTGAGAACGTTCATGATAATAATCTTTATCTTAGCTCTTTATAATGCTAGTGGTGTATCCGCTACTCCCTGAGAATGCTTTTTTCCTATTGAAGTTCTAATCTCTCCTACATACGCGATACTTACTTTATGTATTCAGTTATTTTACTTTACTTTATTATTGCTCTTATACCTAAAACCCCAAAACACTTTTTTACACAATACTCGTATTTTATCTTGTCACTTGGAACTTTATTTAGCATTTCTATTGTAATATTTATTTCAAAAGTTATTAGACTTCGGACTCCTGCTCCCTATGGGATCGATATCTTTATTTTGAAACTAGCTACAAACGATCTGTGCACTTGCAGTCATCAATTGTCTTCTATCATAACCCCTCTTTCTCTGTGCTTGGTCCATCAATTATAGTTGGGCATGAAACCTTTCCGAACCAGGTGGCCGCGAATGATTTTCGAGGAAGAGTACTCCTTGATGTTCTGATATTGAACACATAGACAACACATAAAACCATTCTATTGGTTTGGCTTAGCCATATCAATAAATTTATCCACGCCTTGAATGTACATGGATTCACGTCGGTCACCGTACATCCATCCACGCCGGTTCATCTGCATCATATAATTAAGTTTATCAAAAACCATTACAGAACATCATGAATAGTGAAATGACTACTTCACATCGACACATGCATTATTATATATCAATGACAGATGAAAGAATAAGGATGCTAACCTCGATCGAGGAGGAAAGAAAGAGGAGAAAGGCTTAAGTGTGGCTCGGGCACCTCATATCATTTTTGTTTTGTGTGAAATCACACGGTATCATTCTCTCAGGCATTTCATCGAACACCTAATGTGCATAGGAAAAAAAACTAGCACACACCTCACTATCTCCTTCCACCAAGAAAAAACAGAGCATGGAGGGGCTGGATGGGGGTGTCTTTATGGGCGGACTATTCGTCCCGGTTCGTAATCTCCTACAAACCGGGACATATGCCCCCGGCTCCCGTGCGACACTCGGGACCCTCGAACCGGGACAATTGCATGCATTAGTCCTGGTTCGTGGAGAAACCGGGACAAAAGCTTTGGGAGGCTACGAACGAAAGACAATTTTTCTACTAGTGATTTGTGGCCTTAGCACGACTTCCCGTGCCTATTACAACAAGCTCTACTACGACAAGTTCTGCCCGGTTCCATGATGGAGGGGCGAGGACGGTGGCGCGCCTTTGGCTCCTAGTGTTTGTAGTCGTCGCTAGTTGTTTCATTGACCTATTTATAATTTTTATTACGTTATGCCTCTTTGTTGATTGATTATTAATAGTCTGTGGAATTTCGCTAAAACAAAAGAGATGCTAGATATATATACTAGTAGCGTGTACGGTGTACCGACTTCCCTCCAAATGCTCCCTTTCTGTTTTGAGTTAAAAGAAGTTTGAGCGCATTCAGTGCACGACGCTGCATCTATAGTCTGAATTTGGATGGACATGCTTGGAGTGTTGAGTTAACAGCACTTGATTCTGTAGAGATCCTGTTCGTCAGATCTAGGAACTGATATAACTACGTAATTGAATGGTAATAAATGTCAAGCGAGCTTCTTATCTTGGCCAAAAGATGAACAGTGAACACACATGCTGATCTAGTAGTAATACGCGCCATCTTCGTCGCATTCCCCTTCAGTTTCTCTCTTTACGTGGAGTTACTGAATGAAAAAACCCAAGAACACCCGAGGAATAAAACCCCAGAAAAAGAAAGTTGCCGCTTCTGTCCAGGCTGAGAGAATTGCAAATTGCAAGCGAGCATGCCAAGAATGCAGCAGTCTTGCAAGCTTTTATCATATCGTACTAGATCCGATGCCGTTGCTGCATATCTATATATAAATCCCGATGCATGAGGCCCCCGGACTGGGCGGGCATCCAGGGAATGATCACGATCCTAGGCCCGTACCAGTACCACAAGCAGTACCTAATTTAGACTATTTGACCCCTTAATGCCTTCAATTAATAATAGCTACTTCCTCCGTTCAGAAATATATGACGTTTTAGGTTTGTGAGTCGAATATATCTCGACGTTTTTTAGTGTATAGATTCGTAGGGGTTCAGAGTAAATCTATACATTAAAAGGTGTCTAGATGCACTTATTTCACAGAGCTAAAACATCTTATATTTCTGAACTGAGGAAGTAGATGACTGGAGCCCTAGATGCCTCTCGTAAACCGTGTACGTAGATAGAGAGGTGTGTCTAAACTTGAGATGTCTGCCCCACAGGAGTACAGTACGTAGAAAGGGGACGACGGAGATTAGAGGTGTTGTTTTTGCACACACGTGTACTTGCATAAATGTATAATAATATTTTTTAATATATTTAATTTTTGTTAAATAAAAAAATTAATTCACATCTAGACATTTTATGTTCATACACGAAGTTTTGCAAAAAATAAACATTTTGTGTGACCTATAAAAGAAGACAAAAAATGTCTCGTTAATAGCATGTTGGAGCATCGAAAAACGTCTTTACAAAAACACTCGTCAAACTCGTCGAACTCCGTCTTCTAGCCATCCATCAACATTTGTTTCAGAGCACCATTGTTTGCCCAACATCACCGAAACCACTCGACATACATGTATATATCGAGCGTTTTGTTCGTTGCCGGGGGCAATATGTTGAATGCTACGCTCGACATAGGGTTCAGCGAGCAAAATTTTCCATATGCCGACCGGGCTGGCGCTCTGCATATAGGGTGATTCCGGTAGTGCTAGATTTTAAAAATATTCATGACTAGGTCTCTAAATTCCAAAATATGGTTCATATAGTTTGTGGTGTAAATTAATAAACTTTATAAAGTTTGATCAAATATATATAACCAGTATCAACATCTACAATACAATCATAAATGAATTAGAACCATCATAACCATATCTTTTTACTATGTACATTTAGTAGTATTGTAAGTAATAAGATATGTTTACGCCATTTTCTCCTTACCCTTTATGATAGTGTAACTAAGTCCCATTTGATCGGGCCGTATAGAAAATTCTACAATACAATCAGTATAATTCGAAACCATCATCAATTTTTTCTGTACATTTGGTATTGTATATGTTGATACCTTTTATATACCTGATCAAACTTTATAAAATATATCTTAACGTAGAACTATATACAAGGTTTATTAAGAATAAGAGAGTTTTTTTTTTCTACCGCGGAGAAGGGAGAGCTTTGGCTGGGTGAGAGTAGCAACATCACATTCATGGCGATACTAAATTCCCGAGTAAGGAATGATTTGACGTTGCAGGAGGGTACTACTTACTGCCTAACCAGTTCAAAAAAATTACGCGTACTGCTAACGTGACACAAGATGCATAGTGTGTAGAGACACCCACATGCATATGAAGAGACATGCAACTAAATGCACGTAGATCTTGCTTCAGCTGAGGATCATGTTTAATTTCTGCTATTAATGTAAGCATAAATCATGTTTGGACATGCTAATAATTACGGTGCTGTCGATTCTAAAAATCATAATTTCGGCTACGTACGTAGGTACGTACAAACTGCTCCTTCGTACGTGCATGGGTCCCGTGCATGTGCCCGATAGCGTAAGTACGCTGCATTTAGGGGCCGAAATTGGGTCATGAAGACAGTACTATTATGTGAACCCAATTAATTATTATAAATGAGTATGGCACCGTATTTACCCTATTCAGATCTCAACAGGTGTTAACAGAAGAATAGTCCAAAATAACTGAAGTGTCCAAGTTTTTACAGATAAAGAGCGTTTTCCCCTAACCGTCTTTGCATCCTAAGAAGTGCACCGGCTGGAGAAGCTCATACTTCTGGGTGAACTTTCTTTTTTTCGTGAGTAAAGAGAGCTAAAAGTAACAAAAATACAAATAAGTCACTGAACCACCTATGGACGACAGTGGATGAACTTATTGGTGCATAATTCATTATGTATCAACACGGTATTTAATAAAAATATGTGTGCTCTACGTGGTCCACCACTATACCGAGAGAGTTTAGGCAAGTGAATGGGAGTACTGAAATATATTGCCAAATCATCGTTACATGCATCATTATGGTATCAGAAGGTGTCTTGAGTTTCAGACCCGCTTATCATAATAATTTACATAAAAGAGTTGCAACTCACATTTTGTCCTCCCACTTCTTGGTCTATGCATACTCTTCTCCCATCTCCATCTTCCGCTCCTTTCCCCTCCACTGATCCGTCTATTGTACACCCAATCGTCACGCTATGACGCCTTCTCTGGCTCCGCCAACCTCTATCTCTTGTCTCTGCTGACCCACCATGTTGACATCATCTCCAAATCTATATCTACTTCTGCTTTGTGGACCTCAAGCTCTTCTACACATTCATCAACCAGTCATCTGCCCACCTCTGGATTGAAGACGGATGCCAAGGATGTAAAATAGCATATTAGCTAGCGTGTTGTGTTTGTTATGTAATCTAAACTGACACGGTCTTGAACCTTCTAGTACCTTCCAATGTATAGGTTCCTTGGAGTACAAGAAGAGGAGACCGTGTACGTGTCCTGTACTCCTAGCAAGAGTTGTCTCTCTCGCATATATTAACATGCAGTGACCCGAGACAAAGGGCAACGCTTCACCCATAATTTTATATGGTATCAGAGCCCTCTTTTTCCTAGAAACACATCTAGTTTTCGCCCTAGCCATGGCTAATTTGTCGAGCTCGTCTATGTAACATCCCAATTTCCGCAACCCTGATTAGTTAACCAGAATGCAAAAATCAGGGGGAACAAAAACTTTTTCTTGTTCATTGGTGCAATGTTTGCTTGTTGTTGGTTTGTGCTTGTGCATGTAAGTGTATACCCTATGATGCCCCTTACCTCACCATCAGTTGACAAAAAGCTATTTAACAAAACTATCCTGGCTCATTTTACATATTCTCAAATGTTCTGGCATTTCAAAAACATGAGCCAAGATGCTTATGCAACCAAAACTATTTTAGTAGCTCATATTGACAAAACTATGGTGATCTACAATCTCTTTAGGTTTCTAAGATAGAACCTTCAACTACTCTTACCTCTAAATTTTCCAAAAACTTTTTCAATCTTTTGAACTCTACTCTTGGTAGATGTACCAAGGATCTTACCTTGTTCAAACTCTAACCTATTCAAAATACCCATCCTTACCTCAAGCTAAGCTTGATGGTAACCCTAGTAGTAGTTGATTTGTCTGTAAGATGAGTTGCCTTGATCTGCTGTTTGACTTGATTGCTTAGAAGTAGTATGAGCTACTCTAGGATCTCATCCACTAGGATCAAGATACTTTAAAAACCAACAAACCCTAAGCAAGAATACAATCTGGATCTAATCTGTAGCCACCTGGTGATCATCTAAAACCCTTAACCAGATCAGCTCTGAAGTGATCTAATTCTAGAAGCTCCCAAGTCAATGAAGACCAGTATCAAGCAAGGATCCTTCCTACTCAAGCTACTCTTCAACATCATCCACTTGATGATGCTCTGGTACCTTGCAACCCATCAAAATCATCACCACCCGCAATTCTAGTCAAAAACCCTAAACCTGCCAAATTTGGCTAAGTCTAGAAATCTGTTTCCAACATCACCTTTCTGAATGTCTCCCTTTCTCAACCCTTGTGCATTATTGGTACTGCACTTGAACCATCTTGTAAACCATCATAAGGAATACCAAGGCCCACTCTTGACCTTGGTTAGATCATCCTCCAACCCACTTGTTCTTGATGGTTTTGCAGGCAAGAATATAAATATTCCTGCAAATCTAGTCAACATGCCTACTTTGGTAGAAGCTCACACCACCATCCAATCTTCTATGGACCAACTCTTTGCATGGTTGTGTTCTACTCATATAGTTCTATCAAAATCTACTTCACCTGTTCCAAGTGGATCTTTGTGCCTATTAAACCCACATGGTTTAGGAGGCATCATGACCCATCTAGTATGGTAGCCTTAATTTCAACAAAGTTTGCCATCACTTCCAGGCCACCTCAAATGCAACTAATACAAACTCCTTATGCCATGATCATATATATGACTTGGTCTACCTATCCCTTGCATCAAGGTGAGCTCTGAGCTCCAAGATCCAACAAGGTTTTGGTGGTATCAAAATAACATCACCCTAGATCCACAACTTGTTTTTCATCTAATTGAAGTTGGATTTCCAATTACCAAGTTTGAAAATGCTTGCTACACCTTGTATACACCATATACCTAGATCATAAAGATTTATCAAATAGTATCCATAATTATTATGGCCCCAAATCTATTTAATTCCTTTAATAGACAAAATCCCCAAAACGTCATCCACAAAGGAAAGTTTGGTTTTTGCCAAAACACTTACTCAACTTTTGGCTCAATTGAGATCCATCTATCCTACCCTATCTTCCCACTTCAAAAATAAATATTTTTGAAGAGCTTTCTTATTTCTTTTTGCCCATTTTCTTAAATGGCTAAATTGGAATAATAATTGTTATAAATACTTTTATCTACCAATAAATCTTGGGAAAATTCCTCTAACTGTGTATTCACATTTGGGACCACCCCACATCAAAATCCAAATTTGTCCAATGTAAATTTATCAAATGAGATTCTATAAACCACTTCTGCACTTTTTGAATAAATAGATTTAAGTAGACCAAACTTCATCTTTTAATTCCCAAATAATTCAAGGATATGTACCTTCACCCTATCCATCTACTAGTACCCTCTCTCCCACTCTTTACAACATAAATAAGGGAACTCCTTCACAAGCACTCTTGTGATCAAAATAGCACAACAATCAAAACCTTGTACAAATACCCCATTAAACCTTATCAAATCTTATCCACCAAGCTTGTACAACACACTTCTCTACCTCTGGTCGAAAACACTATAGCCCTAGCACTATAGCACCCCCTTCCCCTTGTCCTTTAGTGCTTGGAAGAGGAGAGAAACACATGGTTTTGTCACATCTTGCCTTGTATTAACTCACAGCTGCTACCACTCCCCCTCTCTACCCTAGCCCGACCAGAAAAACTACTCACCTCACCTCTCCACGCCCACAGTAACGAGCCCCCTGGTTTCTACCTCTCCCTCTTACTCTCCTTAGACATGGTTCACCTTGGACATTGCTCCCCATATAAAAGTCCGGAGGCAACCCCACCCTCTCACTCGCCTCTCATTTGCTCCCTACCACCCCCACTCACCTCCCCCGAGCACCACTCCCTCTCCCTTGTCTGGTCCGGCCCGAGAGAAAGGGAGGAAGAGCTCTCGGCTCCCTCCTTGAAGATGAGATAAGCTCTCTCACTCTCCTCCCCTGCTGCATGCCACTATGTGATGATCCCCTCCTCCTCCTCTTTCTGGCCGTACCCTTATTTTTGCCCAGGACCACCTCTACCAGCCATGCTGGCGAGCTCCAACGAGGTCACCGTCGGCCACCACCGCGTGAGCCACCTCCCGGCGTAGAAGCCCACCTTGTCGACCATCGCCATGACTGCCGTCGAGCGCCACGTCGTCTCCACCCATCCTCGGCACCTCGTGCACCCCCTGGTGAGCTCCCTGATCCCGCCGGCGCCGCACCTAGGGTTTCTGCCCTGCCACACCGTCAAGAGGAAGAGGATGAGCTAGGGCCGTCCATCGCCCTCTAAGCGGACGGCCCCGTCCCTCCTTACCGGTTCGGCGCCCTGCTCCGGCTGACAGCGGGCCCCGCCGCGCGGGTTTGATTTCCGCCTCCCACCGGCGCAGCCTGCCCAGAGTTGGGCCAAATCTGCTCTGCGAGGCCCAGCTGCCCCAGATCCCAGCCCGCAAAGCACCTTTTCTTTTCCTTTTCATGTGTTTCCAGATCTGATAATTAGGCTATTGGTTTACATCAAAACAAAAATGGAAAACCCCATATTTTGGCCAGAACCAATTTTATACATGTTTTCACATGTTTTGTAAAACATGCAGTACTTTTGGCTGCCTCGATTATGGCCCGTATTAGTTATAATAAATCTGCTACTAGAATGTATCTTATTTTACTATGAAAATCCCGCTATGAGTTTCACAACTCCAAATGGGGTAAACCCAAGTGCCCCTGGTAGGTATTACCTGTACCTACCTCATGACCTTGGCCTCGCTCCAAGTGGAACCATTAAACTCATGTAACAAAAATAACAAAAACATACCTATTATGCCTATAGAAAATTCCTGAGGTCAAACCAACATGGGTATTGACCTAAATCAACCTCCCCTTGGTGTGGTACACTAAATACTACCAAATTCCAGGATACCAAGAACTTTTAAGCTTCTGAATAATTTGAATGAATTAAAGCTTTCTTCATATGGTCGTTTCACTAGATAAATCAATATAGTAGCTCTGCAACTCCCAAAATAGTGATTCCAGTTGGTAATGGGAGGTATTTTCAATACCTATCCATTTCCCTTTATCTCATATCAAAAGCTTCTGTAGATTTAGTCTGGTGAAAAAGACAAGTTGCCTACAGAACTGCCCTTGGAAATTTCCTGAGGGCATTCTGGTAATTATTTTGGAGTGATTCCAACTCTCAGTGAACAAGTACATAAAGACCTACCTAACCACCGAAGGAAATAATATTTGGACATACAGAACATTTCTGGTGAAATATTTCCTAAAACTAGAGCCCTTATCACCAGAAAATTCATAGGAAATAAAAGAAAAGTGATAAAAAGTGAAACCACTTTTGTTGGTCTCATTTTATCAAACCCTATATGTTGGTACCATTTTTATACAATGGTATCATACATAATATGTCCTTGGTCCAAAACCCCTCTCCTAGGTAATTTCTGGACTATAAAACCCGAAGGGATGTTCATCCCCTTCTCCAAGGCCATCTCAATCTCCTAAATTCAATCCTCTCAAAACCATCTGAATCTTAATTCGGTATTATTCAATTGCTTGCTGTATTGTATTGGTGTGTGTATGCCTTGTGTTGATTGTGGCTTGGTCTGTTTGCATGTGCTGTCTTGACGACGATAGTTGCGCTTGTATGGACGCCGAGAAGAAGAGATCTTATTATTATTGGTATTGGTATTCTTGGTTATCTAAGGAAGAAGTCCAGGGACATATATTCCATATTTCTGATCTCGGGCAAGCCACCTTCTTGCTCATAAGCCTTGTCCTATTGTTTTACTTATGCATGTTTTATCTTCTGTTTATGAAAAGTGCACTATTTTACTATATGATGTTATATATATCTGGTAGTGGTTTGGCTCCTCCAAACCATTACTCACGGGTACTACTAAGTACAACCCTCTCGATGGTACCTACTTGTCCCTAGTATGGTAGATGGTTTAATACACCATACCCTTTTTTAGACCCCAATTTAGCCGAAGCTATAGGATGGGAAGACCCCGCAAAAGTTTTACCAAATGTTGTATGATAAAACCTTGGTGGGGTGGGACCTCCCAAGAGATGTTGAGAAAGAGAAAAGGGTTTTGTTTTGCAAAATACTAGAGGAAAACTGGAGGAAAAAGGTTTACAAATACGCACCCGGTTCTTTGTAGTTTAGCTATAACAACTTAATCCGTGCAACCATATTACTCTAGAATGGGACAGGGCTGGATTTGACGCTTGTCTATTCTGGTATAAGCTGCCTCGCAACTACTACAGGGGATGAAACTCCCTGGAGGGTAGGCCTTCTCTAGACAAACGGTCCATGTGAGACATCGACCGGGAGAAGGAACGAAGGGTCTACAGACCTCCACGCATTACTATGAGCCCCTCATTGAAAGCGCACACTCGTGAAGTGGAAAAAGCGCTCTGGTTGGCTGGGAACTATATAGGGTGTCCCGGTGTTGAGGGGAACAACACTCATAGGGTAGGCACTTATATTGGAGTGGGCATCCGGATAGTCTTGATCGGTTACTCGACTCACGATCGGTGAAGATCAGGGTAGTGTACCCGAATGGTGTGGGTAAAGTGTACAACCTCTACAGAGTGTAAATCTATTCGAATAGTCGTGTCCGCGATTATGGACGGGTTCGACAAACTTCTGTAGAGCGGTGCTGGTTTTGGTTTCAAAAAGGATTTTTGAAAAGCAATGGCTTTGAAATGTTTTGACCATGGGATGGTCGTGAAGGACAAAGGTTTTAACCATGGGATGGTAGGAAGGAGGAGAAAGGAGTTGGTCGTGGGACGACCTGAAGACGGGAAAAAATGGGTACCCCAATCCTAGTGTTTACAAAACTTTTCAAAAGGTTTCCAAAATGGTTTACAAAAGTTTTCAACAACGATAGGTAGATGCTATATCTACAAGAGAAACTAATTGAGAAAAGAACATCTCTTGGAGCCCTCCTACTACCACAGCCTTAATGCATATCCTCTTGTTATTACTATTATCTTAAGGTGGTTTGCGAGTACATTCAAAGTACTCACTGGCATTGTCCCTAGCTATTAACTTAGTCAGATATCAAGAAGAAGATGATATTGGCGACTATGCGAGCTAGGACGTTCTCCCAATAAGTTGCATGTAGGTTAAGGCATGGATCAGGCTCTACGCTAGATGAAGTTCCGCTGATGATTATTGATGTAGCCATAACGGCATTTATGTAAGTCTTGTAATTCGGTATGTCTCAGATGTTGTAATGATACTTGTCGGTTATGTTCCACGGCTCACTGATCATGGGAACGTGGTGTATGCATAATAGGGATTTCTCGGATGATTAATCCGAGGGCCCCACAGACTTGGTATCAGAGCCATCCTAACTGTAGGAGAACCTTAGTTAGGATGGTCGTTAGATAGGAACCTTATTTTGAAAACCCTGGCTTTCGAAAACTAGTTTCTCAATGAGTTTCAAAAAGTTCTACTTCTTCTCTTACTCTAAGTAAATGCTTTCGAAAATGGTTTCCTTTAACTCTCGTCCAAACTTCAAACCTACGGATTTTAAATAACTAGGATCTAGAACCCAGTGAAGACAATGAGAACAAGATGAAGACAAGCAATTACCAGCAAACACAAGGAGACTACAACATCACCCTACCAGCGGAATTCTCACAATCAGAAGACATCGGGTGTTGCACTATCAAGAAACATCCAAGATACGACGAAAGCTTCATCTGCAAGATAGTGACTCCGACTCGAAGAAAGACGGTATCTAGGGTCAATAGTCCTAAGATAGGATTCCCCTACATCGCGAGTAGTTAACCCCTTGGTCCCTAGCGTTGACCGTGTTTCCTTGCCTAAGTGCATCATGTGTTGCTTGATGTGTGTTGTCTGCCGAGGACATTGCGATCCCTCGCTCTGTTCGCCTTGTTTGTAGGTTCTAGTTGCTTTGACCTCCTTAAAAATGTGACGCGAGGGGGCAATAACCTACCTAGTAACTCAGGAAACCCCTGTGTTAGCTGTCGGTAATGAGACCCAGACTAACCTCGAGAGTATATGAGAGGAAAAGCATCGCAAGGATTAGGAGTTCGATCCCGTCAAGTCAGAATCAACTCGAAGATTTCACCTCAGCAGGACGGCATACCTCGTCAAACTCACCTCGCAAGACTCGTCAACAACACCACACTCCCTTGTTCCTCAGTCTACTACAAACAAGAATCCCGTTAAAGCCGGAAGTCGATCACCGAAGGATCCTCAATATCCACAAGAAACCACAAGACCTATTAACTAAGCCAAACAAGTAAAGAGCTAACTCCACCAACCTTCGGTATATTAGAGCTTCTGACCTCCTCAAGAGACTAACTATTCTAGTCGACCCTTCCCAAACGACGATAAGTTCCTCACTAGAAAGCCGGAATACTCAAAAATCCTAAAGACAAGACTGCATGAAGACAATGAGTTCCCTCCGCCATCGAGCAAAAACAACACAAGGAATTCAAGTAAAGACGTTTCTCCGAAGTTAGCTTCCCCACCTCGACTGAAGGCTATAAAGATAAGTCGTAAATCCCTAACTGACCCTGAGCTAACTCCCTAAGGTTTCATTAGGAACCCATCCCGGCAAGGTTATGCAATGGAACGTCACCCAAAGAACTCAACTCAAGCGTCATGCCTGTGCTCCAAGATAGAAGATCCACACCCTTCTTGATGATCCTTAGTGAAGCTCCAAGGTGGAAAGACTGCGTCTTTCCCACTCAATCTTCAGAAGACTAGCTACCCAAGGATACTTCAAAAAGACCGCCAGATTTGATGCATTCTCACCAAACAACAACCTGTGAGACCTCAGAGCTGAAACTAACCGAAGATTCTACGAATCCAAGAAGAAAGGGATGTACTATCCCCGAGCTATCCTAGTCTAATCCTAAGGGGGAAAGACTGCGTCTTTCCCACAAAAATAGGGTAAACCTTCACCGAAGAAAACTCCGGAGTCCCGACCCTTAGATAGAGGTACTCCCAACTGTAGATTCTATCCTCCGACAAGTACTCTGTGAATTTCAGAATCGAGGTAGCCTGCCTAGCCTAAGCCCTCGAGGTGTCAAGCCCCGAAGAATATACGATCATTCCTCGCATTTGGAACTGGACTCTGCTCAACTCGCCGTGCATCCCGGAAGACTAAAGCTCAACTTCATCGACAGAGTAGCCACTTTCAAAGACGGAGTCCGTAAGATAGTATGCGTAAGACACCTAGTATCAAACCGACTCAAAATCCCCTAACCCTACTCTCCTGAATCTCGGGACGAGACCGCAATCCTGATTAGTTAACCAGAATGCAAAAATCAGGGGGAACAAAAACTTTTTCTTGTTCATTGGTGAAGTGTTTGCTTGTTGTTTGTTTGTGCTTGTGCATGTAAGTGTATACCCTATGATGCCCCTTACCTCACCATCAGTTGACAAAAAGCTATTTACCAAAACTATCCTGGCTCATTTTACATATTCTCAAATGTTCTGGCATTTCAAAAACATGAGCCAAGATGCTTATGCAACCAAAACTATTTTAGTAGCTCCTATTGACAAAACTATGGAGATCTACAATCTCTTTAGGTTTCCAAGATAGAACCTTCAACTACTCTTACCTCTAAATTTTCCAAAACCTTTTTCAATCTATTGAAATCTACTCTTGGTAGATATACTAAGGATCTTACCTTGTTCAAACTCCAACCTATTCAAAATACCCATCCTTACCTCAAGCTAAGCTTGATGGTAACCCTAGTAGTAGTTGATTTGTCTGTAAGATGAGTTGCATTGATCTGATGTTTGACTTGATTGCTTAGAAGTAGTATGAGCTACTCTAGGATCTCATCCACTAGGATCAAGATACTTTAAAAACCAACAAACCCTAAGCAAGAATACAATCTGGATCTAATCTGTAGCCACCTGGTGATCATCTAAAACCCTTAACCAGATCAGCTCTGAAGTGATCTAATTCTAGAAGCTCCCAAGTCAATGAAGACCAGTATCAAGCAAGGATCCTTCCTACTCAATCTACTCTTCAACATCATCCAATTGATGATGCTCTGGTACCTTGCAACCCATCAAAATCATCACCACCCACAATTCTAGTCAAAAACCCTAAACCTGCCAAATTTGGCTAAGTCTGGAAATCTGTTTCCAACATCACCTTTTTGAATGTCTCCCTTTCTCAACCCTTGTGCATTATTGGTAATGCACTTGAACCATTTTGTAAAAAATCATAAGGAATACCAAGGACCACTCTTGACCTTGGTTAGATCATCCTCCAACCCACTAGTTCTTGATGGTTTTGCAGGCAAGAAAATAAATATTCTTGCAAATCTAGTCAACATGCCTACTTTGATAGAAGCTCACACTACCATCCAATCTTCTATCGACCAACTCTTTGCATGGTTGTGTTATACTCATATAGGTCTATAAATATCTTCTTCACTTGTTCCAATTGGATCTTTGTGCTTATTAAACCCACATGGTTTAGGGGGCATCATGACCCATCTAGTATGGCAGCCTTAATTTCAACAAAGTTTGCCATCACTTCCAGACCACCTCAAATGCAACTAATCCAAACTCCTTATGCCATGCTCATATATATGACTTGGTCTACCTATCCACCTATCCCTTGCATCAAGGTGAGCTCTGAGCTCCAAGATCAAACAAGGTTTTGGTGGTATCAAAATAACATCACCCTAGATCCACAACTCCTTGTTTTTCATCTAATTGAAGTTGGATTTCCAATTACCAAGGTTGAAAATGCTTGCTACACCTTGTCTACACCATATACCTAGATCATAAAGATTTATCAAATAGTATCCATAATTATTATGGCCCCAAATCTATTTAATTCCTTTAATAGACAAAATCCCCAAAACGTCATCCACAAAGGAAAGTTTGGTTTTTGCCAAAACACTTACTCAACTTTTGGCTCAATTGAGATCCATATATCCTACCCTATCTTCCCACTTCAAAAATTAATATTTTTGAAGAGCTTTATTATTTCTTTTTGCCTATTTTCTTAAATGGCTGAATTGGAATAATAATTGTTATAAATACTTTTATCTTCCAATAAATCTTGGGAAAATTCCCCTAAGTGTGTATTCACATTTGGGACCACCCCACATCAAAATCCAACTTTTTCCAATGTAAATTTATCAAATGAGCTTCTATAAACCACTTCTGCACTTTTTGAATAAATAGATTTAAGTGGACCAAACTTCATCTTTTAATTCCCAAATAATTCAAGGATATGTACCTTCAGCCTATCCATCTACCAGTACCCTCTCTCCCACTCTTTACAACATAAATAAGGGAACTCCTTCACAAGCATTCTTGTGATCAAAATAGCACAACAATCAAAACCTTGTACAAATACCCCATTAAACCTTATCAAATCTTCTCCACCAAGCTTGTACAACACACTTCTCTCCCTCTAGTCGAAAACACTGTAGCCTAGCACTATAGCACCTCCTTCCCCTTGTCCTTTAGTGCTTGGAAGAGGAGAGAAACACATGGTTATGTCACATCTTGCCTTGTATTAACTCATAGCTGCTACCACTCCCCTTCTCTACCCTAGCCCGACCAGAAAAACCAGTCACCTCACCTCTCCACGCCCACAGTAACGAGCCCCCTGGTTTCTACCTCTCCCTCTTACTCTCCTTAGACATGGTTCACCTTGGACATTGCTCCCCATATAAAAGTCCAGAGGCAACCCCACCCTCTCACTCGCCTCTCATTTGCTCCCTACCACCCCCACTCACCTCCCCCGAGAACCACTCCCTCTCCCATGTCTGGTCCGGCCCGAGAGAAAGGGAGGAAGAGCTCTCGGCTCCCTCCTTGAAGATGAGCTAAGCTCTCTCTCTCTCCTCGTCTCCTCCCTTGCTGCATGTCACTCTGTGGTGATCCCCTCCTCCTCCTCTTTCTGACGGCACCCTTATTTTTGCCCATGACCACCTCTACCGGCCACGCTGGCGAGCTCCAACAAGGTCACCATCAGCCACCACCGCGTGAGGCACCTCCCGGCATAGAAGCCCACCTTGCTGACCATCGCCGTGACCGCCGTCGAGTGCCGCGTCGTCTCCACCCATCCCGGCACCTCGTGCGCCCCCTGGTGAGCTCCCTGATCCCGCCGGCACCACCCCTAGGGTTTCTGCCCTGTTGCGCCGTCGAGAGGAAGAGGACGAGCTAGGGCCGTCCATCGCCCTCTAAGCGGATGGCCCCCGTCCCTTCTTACCGGTTCGGCGCCCCGCTCCGGCTGACAGCGGGCCCTGCCCCGTGGGTTTGATTTCCGCCTCCCGCCGGCGCAGCTCACCCGGAGTTGGGCTGAATCTGCTCTGTGAGGCCCTGCTGCCCTAGTTCCCAGCCCGCGAAGCACCTTATCTTTTCATTTTTCCTGTGTTTCCAGATCTAATAATTAGGCTGTTGGTTTAAATCAAAACAAAAATGGAAAACCCCATATTTTGGCCAGATCCAATTTTATATGTGTTTCTAGATCACATGTTTTGTAAAACATGCAGTACTTTTGGCTGCCTCGATTATGGCCCATATTAGTTATAATAAATCCGCTACTAGAATGTATCTTATTTTACTATGAAAATCCCCCTGTGAGTTTCACAACTCCAAATGGGGTAAACCCAAGTGCCCCTGGTAGGTATTGCATGTACCTACCTCATGAACTTGGCCTCCCTCCAAGTGGAACCATTAAACTCATGTACCAAATAACAAAATCATACCTATTATGCCTTTAGAAAATTCCTGAGGTCAAACCGACATGGGTATTGACCTAAATCAACCTCCCCTTGGTGTGGTATACTAAATACTACCAAATTCCAGGAGACCAAGAACTTTTAAGCTTCTGAATAATTTGAATGAATTAAAGCCTTCTTCATATGGTAGTTTCACTAGATAAATCAATACAGTAGCTCTGCAACTCCAAAAATAGTGATTCCAGTTGGTACTGGGAGGTATTTGCAATACCTATCCATTTACCTTTACCTCATATCAAAAGCTTTTGTAGATTTAATCTGGTGAAAAAGACAAGTTGCCTATAGAACTGCTCTTGGGAATTTCTTGAGGGCATTCTGGTAATTATTTTGGAGTGATTCCAACTCTCAGTGAACAAGTACATCAAGACCTACCTAACCACTAAAGGAAATAATATTTGTACATACAGAACATTTCTGGTGAATTATTTCCTAAAACTAGAGCCCTTATCACCAGAAAATTCATAGGAAATCGAAGAAAAGTGATAAAATAGTGAAACCACTTTTGTTGGTCTCATCTTATCAAACCCTATATGTTGGTACCATTTTTACACAATGGTATCATACATAATATCTCCTTGGTCCAAAACCCCTCTCCTAGGTAATTTCTGGACTATAAAACCCGAAGGGATGTTCATCCCCTTCTCCAAGGCCATCTCAATCTCCTAAATTCAATCCTCTCAAAACCATTTGAAACTTAATTCGGTATTATTCAATTTCTTGTTGTATTGTATTGGTGTTTGTATGCCTTGTGTTGATTATGGCTTGGTCTATTTGCATGTGTTGTCTTGGCGACGATAGTTGCGCTTGTATGGATGCCGAGAAGAAGAGATCTTATTATTATTGGTATTGGTATTCTTGGTTATCTAAAGAACAAGTCCAGGGGCATATATGCCATATTGCTGATCTCAGGCAAGCCACCTTCTTGCTCATAAGCCTTGTCCTACTGTTTTACTTATGCATGTTTTATCTTCTGTTTATGAAAAGTGCACTGTTTTACTAGATGATGTTATATATATCTGGAAGTGGTTTGGCTCCTCCAAACCATTACTCAGGGGTACTACTAAGTACAACCCTCTCGATGGTACCTACTTGTCCCTAGTATGGTAGATGGTGTAATACACCATACCCCTTTTTAGACCCCAATTTAGCCGAAGCAAAGCTATAGGATGGGGAGACCCCGCAAAAGTTTTACCAAATGTTTTATGATAAAACCTTGGTGAGGTGGGACCTCGCAAGAGATGTTGAGAAAGAGAAAAGGGTTTTGTTTTGCAAATACTGGAGGAAAACTAGAGGAAAAGGTTTACAAAAACGCACCCGGTTCTTTGTAGTTTAGCTATAACAACTTAACCCGTGCAACCACATTACTCTAGAATGGGACAAGGCTGGATTTGATGCTTGTCTATTCTGGTATAAGCTGCCTCGCAACTACTACAGGGGATGAAACTCCCTGGAGGGTGGGCCTTCTCTGGAAAAACGGTCCATGTGAGACATCGACTAGGAGAAGGAACGAAGGGTCTACAGAACTCCACACGTTACTATGAGCCCCTCATTGAAAGCGCACACTCGTGAAGTGGAACAGGCGCTCTGGTTGGCTGGGAATTATATAGGGTGTCCCGGTGTTGAGGGGAACAACACTCATAGGGTAGGCACTTATATTGGAGTGGGCATCTGGAGAGTCTTGATCGGTTACTCGACCCACGATCGGTGAAGATCAGGGTAGTGTACCTGGATGGTGTTGGTAAAGTGTACAACCTCTGCAGAGTGTAAATCTATTCGAATAGCCGTGTCCACGATTATGGATAGGTTGGAAAAACTTCTGTAGAGTAGTGCTGGTTTTGGTTTCAAAAAGGATTTCTAAAAAGCAATGGCTTTGAAATGTTTTGACCATGGGATGGTCGTGAAGGAGAACGGTTTTGACCATGGGATGGTCGGAAGGAGGAGAAAGGAGTTGGTCGTGGGACGACCTGAAGACGGGAACAAATGGGTACCCCAATCCTAGTCTTTACAAAACTTTTCAAAAGGTTTCCAAAATGGTTTACAAAAGTTTTCAACAAAGATAGGTAGATGCTATATCTACAAGAGAAACTAATTGAGAAAAGAACCTCTCTTGGAGCCCTCTTACTACCACAGCCTTAATGCATATCATCTTGTTATTACGGTTATCTTAAGGTGGTTTGCGAGTACATTCAAAGTACTCACTGGCATTGTTCCTGGCTATTAACTTGGTCAGATATCAAGAAGAAGATGATGTTGGTGACTATGCGAGGACGTTCTCCCAGTCAGTTGCCTGTAGGTTAAGGCATGGATCGGGCTCTACGCTTGATGAAGTTCCGCTGATGATTATTCATGTAGCCATAACGACATTTATGTAAGTCTTGTAATTTAGTATATATGTCTCGGATGTTGTAATGATACTTGTCTGTTATGTTCCACGGCTAAGTAATCATGGGAACGTGGTGTATACATAACAGGAATTTCTCGGATGATTAATCCAGGGGCCCCGCAGTCTAGTTCGTCTGGCGGAAACCCATATGGTCAGGATATTGCAGATAAGCCCATAGGGGATAGCTTCCTCGTGTGGAAGGCGGGAGTTTTGCCTGCAGTTCGTGCTGCTCGCCTGGTTGGTTACCTAGATGGCACAGCCAAGGCACCTGCGGAGGAGATCATGATCGAGAGAGAAGTCAATGGGAAGATGGTGCCCGTGAAGGAGGAGAATCTTGCCTACGTGGTTTGGAACGAGAGGGATCAACAAGTTCCATCCTACCTCCTTGGCTCAATCTCATGTGAAGTGTCGGTACATCTCACCGAGCACGAAATGGCATAAGCAGCCTGGACGGCCATCCAGGAGATGTTTGCGTCCAAGATCTAAAGAAAAGAGAGATGACTGCGGCGATCTACTTCGGCAAGCTGAAGGCAATCGTCGATGAGCTAGCAATGGCTGGACGAGGACGACATCAATACAGTTCTAAACGGACTCGATGCGGAATATAAGCCATTGATCGAAGCAATCTCAGCTCGGCTTGATCAAGGAATTACACTCGGTGAGGTGTATGCGATGCTTTTATCGGCGGAAGCTTGTCTCTCCATGCAAAGTTATGATGTTGGTGGAGATTTTTCCGCCAATCAAGCTCCAAGTGGTGGCTATGGTGGTCACCGTGGAGGAAATCGAGGCGGGGGTAATACCCACGGTGACTACAACCAATATGATGGTGGAGGAGGCTACAAGGGAGGTGATGGAGGCTATCAGGGAAATGGTGGAGGTCGAGGTGGACAGAACAATGGTGGCAACTCGCAGCAAGGAAACCAGCCATGCTACACCGGTCCACCATGTCAAATATGCACCAAGCCCGGTCATCCCGCTAACAAGTGCTTCAAAAGGTTCAATAAATTGTTTGTTACCCCGTAGCAGCGCCAAGCCAATACAGCTATAACCAATTCATATGGGATAGACACAAATTGGTATATTGATACTGGTGCAACAAATCATGATACCGGGGAGCTTGAAAATTGGCTGGTCGAGATCGCTACAATGGCAATGAGCAAGTTCACACATCAAGTGGACAAGGTATGGCCATACATCATATTGGTCATCCGTATTTTCATACTCCTGATCATCCTATTCATCTTAGAAATATCTTACATGTTCCTGAGGCGACCAAAAGTCTCGTTTCTGCATCTAAGCTTGTTTCTGACAATAATTCTTTTGTTTAAATTCATCCCAAATTCTTTTCTATTAAGGACAAGGACACCGGGAGACTCTTATTCACGATGCGAGTAGACATGGTCTCTACCCCTTGAACGATGCTTCCACAACATCTTCCACACAAGTTCTTAGTGCACGTAGTCTTTCGTCTACTCGGTGGCATCATCGTATTGGACATCCATCCTTACAAGTTGTTCAACGTGTCCTTCTATAAATAATCTTCCTTCTTTGCATACCCATGATAAGTTAGTTTGTGATGCATGTCAAAAAGGGAAAAGCCATGAGCTACCCTATCCTAAGTGTACTGGTGTTTCTAGTGCTCCATTGGAGCTTATCTTTTCAGATGTTTGGGGCCCTGTCCCTATTTATGTTCGTCGTTATAAATACTATGTGAGCTTTATTGATAATTTTAGAAAATTCATATGGATCTACTTACTTAAAAATAAGTCTGATATCTTCTAGAAATTTCATGATTTTCAACAACACGTGGAGCGTCACTTTGATAGACAGATTTTAGCTCTTCAATCCGATTGGGGTGAAGAATACCAAAAGCTTAATTCTTTTTTCTTGCGTGTTGGCATATCATGTCATGTATCTTGTCCTTACGCTCACCAATAGAACAGATAAGCTAAACAAAAACATCGCCACATAGTGGAAATGAGCTTTTGTCTCTTAGCTCATGCATGCATGCCTTTGAAGGTTTGGGACGAGGCATTCCTTACAGTGGTCTATCTTATTAATAGGTTGCCTAGCAAGGTTATTCAAAATACAACACCAACGGAGAAAATCTTTGGTAGTCCACCGTACTATTCCTTCCTTCGCATTTTTTGGGTGGGCTATATGGCCTCATCTTTATCCTTATAATCAACGAAAATTGCAATTTCGTTCTAAACAAAGTATGTTTCTTAGTTATAGTGGCATCCACAAAGGCTACAAGCGTCTTGATATTCTGACAGGACGTATTTATATATCTCGCGACATCACTTTTGATGAGGATGTTTTTCGGTTTGCTATGCTTCATCCCAATGCTCGTATGCTTCATCCCAATGCCCGTGCTTCAACTCCGTGCAGAACTTCAACTTCTACCATCTGTTCTTAGGAACATTCCTATTTCTGATTAGGAGCATGAACTACATCATGATTATATGTTTGTGTCTACTAATTTTTCCTTTGAGGATGATGTGCAGGATTTCTCAGTTGCAAATAATCAAGGCGAGCGATCCGATGTTGATTCTCTCAATCATCCGCCCCGCAGATCTGCTTCAAAATGTGTTGTTGGGCACGAATTTGTGCCTCAGACCCTGTCCCGGTCCTCAGCAGCCATGACCGCGTCGTCCACCGGACGGGACTCTACTTCTGGGACACATGGCACTGCCTCATCCACAAACTCGTCCGAGAACTCTTCCTCCACACGCGCGGCTCTGTTCGGATTAGGTGGGGCCGCTTCGCCTGGCGCGCTAGACGTGGTTTCGACCGGATCGGAGGGGACCATATCGCCTAGCGCGCACGATGCGTTTTCGCCTGGAAATTCCGACCCAAGAGATTGATGTCTGATACATCTGCACAAATAGGATCTTCTACATCGGCTTGTCCTCGTGCTCATACGTGCACATGTTCCTCGTGCTCATACGTGCTCTCAGAGCAGTATCTTTTGCCCCAATTTTTTTAATGATGGCCATATTCGTTGGGGTAATTTTTGCAGTACAAGAGAACCTGAGCATTTGAGGCACTTGGTCATCATGATTCGAAAGGGGAAATGGATGAGGAGTATTCAGCCCTAATGGGCAGCAAGACATGGCATCTTGTTCCACGACCTTATGGTAGCAATATTATTGACTGTAAGTGGGTCTACAAAATCAAGAGAAAAGCTGATGGTTCCATTGATCGGTACAAAGCATAGTTAGTTGCTAAAGGTTTTAAACAGAGTTATGATATTGACTATGAAGATACTTTCTGTCTTGTGGTGAAGGCGGCGACAATCCGTTCTATTTCTCAAAATTCAGTAATGTGTCAGCTAGATGTGAAAAATGTGTTCCTTCATGGCGTTCTGGAAGAAGAAGTGTACATGAAGCAACCTCCTGGGTATGAAAGTCCGGTTACTCCTAGTTTTGTTTGCAAACTTGATAAAGCTCTCTATGGTCTGAAGAAGGCTCCTTGTGCTTGGTATTCTTGGCTATCTGGTAAAGTTCATGCTCTTGTATTTGTTGCATCAAAGGCCAATACTTCGTTGTTCTTCTATTGGAAGCATGGGGTCACTATATTTATGCTCATCTATGTGGATAATATTATTGTTACTAGTTCATCAATGGAGGCGGTTAGTTCTCTTCTTACAGATTTGCGGGTGGACTTTGCACTCAAGGACTTGGGCTCTCTTCATTATTTTCTTGGTACTAAAGTGAACACAATATCCAATGGTATTTTGCTCTCGTAGGCCAAGTATATTTCAGATGTTCTGTAGTGTGTTGGCATGGGGGACTGTAAGCTTGTTACCACCCCGTTTTCCACATATGAAAAGTTGTCTCTTTCTTAAGGTGATCCTCTCAGTGATGGATATGCTACTCGATATAGAAGCATAGTCGGTGCTCTACAATATGTTTCTTTGACTCAGCCAGTTATATTTTTTTTTGTTAATAAGGTTTTTCATTTCTTGCATGTGCCCACCACTCTACATTGGACAGCTGTGAAGAAGATTCTTTGGTATCTGAAGTACACTCTTTCTATTGGATTGAAACTTGTAAAACCCAACTCCACTCTAGTCAGTGCTTTCTCTGATGCAGATTGGACTGGTTGTTCTGATGATAGACGTTCTACTGGGGGATTTGCAGTTTTCCTGGGTTGTATTCTCATATCTTGGTGTGCAAGCAAGCAAGCAAAAGTTTTCAGGTCGAGTATCGAGGCTGAATATAAGTCTTTGGCAAATGCTACAACTGAAGTAATATGGGTTCAGACTTTGTTGACTGAACTAGGAATAAATCATCCTAAGGCAACATCGTTGTGGTGTGATAATCTTGGTGCTACATATTTGTCAGCTAATCCGGTATTTCACACGAGAACAAAGCATATAGAGGTGGACTATCACTTTGTCTGATAGAGGGTTGCTAATAAGCAGCTAAATATTAGGTTCATACCTATAGGTGATTAGGCTGCCGATGGATTCACCAAACTAGTGTCAGTTCGATAGATGGAGGCATTTCGGTCCAATCTCAATCTACATAAGGTGAGATTGCGGGAGGGTGTAAATAGCATATTAGCTACTGTGTTGTGTTTGTTATGTAATCTAAACTGACACGTTCTTGAACCTTCTAGTACCTTCCATTGTATAGGTTTCTTGGAGTACAAGAAGAGGAGACTGTGTCCATGTCCTATACTCCTAGCGAGAGTTGTCTCTCACACATATATTAACATTCAGCGACCTGAGACAAAGGGCAACACTTCACCCATAATTTTATAAAGGATCCATTTGTTTGAAGAGACAACAAGCGGCTATTTTTTTGACAAGACTAAGCCCTTGTTTACATCTCTCGCATTTTCACCCCTCCCCCCCACACACACATCCTAAGAGATTTGGGGATGGTAGGGGATTTGGTGTTCACCCAATCCTCTCAAATACTCTTTCCTAAAAAAATAACTAGTATAGTGGATTATTAATGTAGACAAAAGTAAGAGTTTTATGGGAATATCTCGGGATTATCTTGTTAAAATGTGGCTTGGTAAACGGACTACGGGAATTTTCAGGATTGAGACAATCCTCTTCGGTTCCATAAATACACCCGTGGATATAATAAAAGTGAACAAGGCCTCACTTAATTAGAGCGTTCACATGTTGGATTTCATGCACATATAAGAAGTTTACGGTCATAAACACCATATGTACGGGGATGGCTTTGCAAATTTCTAGGAGCATGGTGGGATAACTCTAGAGGGTGCATTAATTACAGGTCACCTTCGTTTCATTGATCTGCCGTCGTTGGCATTGTTTTCTCTTTTTTCTTGAACAAAACATGTAATTTTGCCTCATTTTATTTTAAAAAGTCGAAGAGAATTGACCGGTTCATTTATGGGTAATTGGCCGAAAACCCGTACAAATGCACCAATATTGTCATGGAATACGACCACATGGGGCATACCACCACAGCCAACCTAGCTACCCACATGACACACATACACACAAGGAGAGCCGCGTCGAGGTTTCCACAAGCATCATCATCATTTTTATCACTCCTCAATGAGCCACCAAATCCGACTTCACTAACTACTTCCCAAATCGAGCCTCACAGATTGAGTCGGAGCCCATGTCGGCCCATACCATCGATTGGTCACACGTGCCAAGGTCACACAGCTCTAACTCAGACAACGAGCTTCATAAGGGAATTATACTAATCTTGCGCTGACCGAGACTTTGTAGAGGCTAGTGGTGGCCGGTCATCGTCGCCACTGGACACGCTTGATGGATTCGTTGCATGGAAAACAAAAAAAATTATACAGTTGCAACTACCAAGATTGAATCTAGGCGACACTGTAATAGTTTCAGATGGACTCACCCTCGAAGACCGTAAAGTGGGATAACATTCCCGCAAACAACATGGATGTTGTAGAGTGTACATGACCATCTTCAAGGACGCGATGACCAACGCCACAAATGCAGTGCCTCCGTGATTGGTCACACGTACAGTGTGCCGACGATTTCCGTCCCTCGCTCCAGATCGGCAACGGAAGTAGGGGATCCTCAGGAACTCCGCCAACACTACGACATGGTGGTGAAGAATATCTTGAGAAGGGCTTCGCATAAGCACCGTACTTGTGGAAATGAACAAGGCTAGAAAGAGGAGAAAGATGCCAACCAAAGGGCATATGAGAGGAGAAGGATGAGTGTGTGAGAGAGAGGAGCTCCACCCCACCTTTTATAGGGGGAGCCTCCAACGTGGGTGTCTCCACCTCTCCCTCATTCATGTGGGTGGACTCTCCACCCACCCAAAATTGATCTCCACTTTCTCATGTTTAATCTCCACTCAAAATCAAGAGTCGTGCAATTAAAACTCCTCCTTAATTTACTTGATTTAATGCCACTCATTCAATAAACACTTCATTTAATAAGTACTTCATTTAATGAACGCATTGATAATTCAATCCCCTCTAATATTCCGATACACTAAAACTATTCCGGTAGATTTATCAGAACAATTCCTACACTGTCCAGTATTTTCTCTGGTGTTCCCTATCCACTAAAATGTGTCGACTACCCTTAAGTGTGTATCCCTATAGGTTTGTGAACTGTGTGGACATGATCGAGACACTCTCCTGTCAATAATCATTAGTGGGTCCTAGAGATCCATAATGACTCCCACCAGCTCAACGATAAACTAGTGATCGTGTGAACATTTTTCGTAGTAACCAATTCCTTCTATCTTGCGATATTTTACTTGTCTGAGATCCGATCATTTGGTATCATACATACCAAATTTGATCTCGTTACCGACAAGTACTCTTTTATCGTTCCCGTGATACAACATTCTTAGTGATCTTATCACTTGCTTGCAAGCTATATTAGTGTAATATCACCGAGAGGGCCCTGGGTATATGTAACACCCCAGCATTAGGGCTTAGAAATAAGCTGAACACAGGTGTGTGCATTGCATTCAAGCATAGAAAATCCAGATAATTTTCGCACTTTTAAATAAAACTTGTCAAAGTGATTGAAGCTTCTCTTAACTTGGTGGAACTGAAGTAGATCATCAAGTTGACTGCGATAAGTTTCAATATGACCTTTGCTAAAACCTTATCTTTTGGTAATATAATTTGATCTAAGGGTAGATCAAATGTAATAAAACTAAGTCACAACACACTATTTAATAAGGAGTACTTGATCTTCTAGAGATCATTACATGGTATTTCATACCACAACTCAAGGATGAATACTTAATATTCAAAATCTAATCTCAAGGTATTATCTACAACAAACCCTGAATACCAAGTTGAGTATATAACTTAAGTAATGAAACCCCATAATTAAACCTTGATATACTTGCTTGCAATAGTTATTCCTACCATGGGTATCATGGAGTTCTTGAACATTTACTCTAATTGCAAATAGAGTAGAAATGGAAGTCAAGCCAAGACCATCCATTACATATCCTTAGTGTCATGATAATAGGTGGCATTCTTATTTAACCAAGTCCTAATGTCAATGGATCATCACTATTGAGTGATCAATTCTTGACCTAGAACTGATTCACTCATAGCCTTTGACCTATTGTGTTGGCCTTCCAAATACATTCAGTAAGTTAATAAGAAGAAGTAATTAGTTATGGTAGAGTGTGTCGTCATCAATGGGATGTGATCCTTAGTGGAAATCAAACCATTTGATGTTGGAGGAGTTAACTCACTCATGGGTTAACTTGAAGCAGTATTTAAACCAGGAAGTAACTAGTAATTGAGGAGCTATGAGAAAGTTAGTTGTATTAGTACATTAGATGACAATCTTGTTAGGACAAGTGGATATAGGCCTAGAGTAAGCTTGCTTAACAAGATAAGTCTATAGAGATCCTAATACAAGATTACTACTTAGTTAAATATAGATCTTGATCAAACAATTAGAAGCCTAAGCTTTGTTTGATCAAATGATGGTGGTTATTATTCTCAAGTCACTTGGGAATAGATGACTAAGTGTTGAGGAAGAGTTATGAATATACCAAGTTAGGCAAGTCCTTGTAAGCTGAATCATCTAGCTTGATCATTAGAAGTCAAGCTAGAGTATGATGAAGTATTTGATGAGTTGTATGGAGTAGTTGGAGGCATAGTAGCTTAACCAAGTTAATATTAGGACAACTGCTATTATGGGAGTAGTACTATACCTATTTCAAAGGATAAATATCCTTTGTATGTATAGTGAGGATTGTAGTCTTGTAAACCTTGGAAGTAGTTGCAAGATGAAGTTAAGGAAGTTAATAGATGGAGTTAGCAGTAGCTACATTGATAGATGCATCAATGGTAGTTAATTTAGAAGAGTTATATACTAGGAGTAAGAATGGATTAATGTTGAAGTGGCATGACCATGTCATCATATGATGATGGATATGGTGGAGTCAGATGATTGTCTTATTCATGAAGATGTGATCTTTGTGAATAAGATAAGATAGGTATATGGAGTATATTTAGGAAAGGAATTCCTCATCTCAAAATATCCTTAGTGAGGTAGTAAGGTAAGGATTCTTTAGAAGCCTTAACCAAGATCATGTCTACTGTATTATTCAAGACCTTAGAATCAAATGGATAGTATCTCTTAGTCAAATGAAATGTCTAAAAGGTAATTAGAGAACCAAGTGAGTGTTTGAGAAGCCTTGTTTAGTTTATTGTCTTAAACCCTGATGAAGAACCTAATCCCATAGAACCATCAAGGTCACATTAGGTAAATGTTTTGTGGTAATTCTAAACACTACAAATCAAGTAGAATTGGATTTGGCAAATCACCAAATATGGAGGACCATGAAACTTATATCATCCCATTATAAACCACAAGGATTAATCCCTTCTTATATATACATGTAAATCCTTTATGAAGATAAGTAGGAACAAGATTCTATATACATGAATACACATCTCAAATTAGTACCATTAAGATTATCAAGTACAGCTAAAATAATTTCTATAAGATCTTCTTATAGGGAGAAAATCTCTAAAACCCTAAATTATATTTACTTTATTTAATAATAGAATCCTTCATATAGTTATGAATATTTCTGGTGCAATAAGAACTGATGAGAAGAAGATCATACTGGATTTATACAATAATGTTCATGACCTACAAACTCTCTGCATGTTTAAAACTCTGAAGAAATTCAAATTCAACAAAGGAATTTATTAAAGAAAATAGAGAACAGAAATTCGAAAAGGAAAAAAATTAAAAGGCAGCACAGCAGAGCTGGCCCACGGCCTGTTTCCTACTTTCCGCTCGCGAGCAACAACAGTAAGAATCTGCACACTTTGCCATGGCCCAGTACTAGCCCATCTCACCTCTCACTCTCTCACTATCATGTGGGACCCGAGGAGGACCGCGGATTGAGCCCGAGTTTTGGCCAGGGGGTTTCGTGCAAAATAGCCATCGTCGTCACAACGACGCACACACACTGCTCGCTGGCCGGAGCTCCGCCGTCTGCCGCCGCGCCGTGACGTAGGTCTCGTTTAGATTCATGCCACCGATGCCTGGAGGGGATAAGAAGGCCACACGATGCCCTGTCCATCCTCATCCTTATTCCCTCTTTCTCTTCCTCTCTATGTAGCGAGGAGCAGAGAACCACCTCACCGGAGCTCGTTGATCTCGCCGTCTCCGACCACCATAGCTCCAATGAAGGGCACTCTCGTGCTCGCCGTATTCTTCTCGTTCTCCTTAGCTAGGCCACGGACGCCCAGGAACCCCAAATCAAACCAATCAACACCTCGGTCCGCTGCTCGCCGTCGACCATGGTGACGCCATCCGAGCTCGCCTCTCCTTGCCGTCGCCTCTACAAGCTTCTAGGTAAGTTTCTGATTCTGATGATCCGCTCCGATTAGATCATAGCCCGCCGTAGCACCGCCCCCACGTGCACCCGACACCGCCACCGCTGGCCGTCGTCGTGCTGCCGTCTCTGGTGACCATTCCCAGGCGGCACAACCACTTTGTGGTTCGTCGTGCTACGCTGAATCGAATAGAACTAGCCTCGCTTACTCGCATGCCTCCGATCGAGAGATTGATCGATGATCTGAGGATCATCTTCGGCTGACGTCACCATGACGTCATGCCAACGTCATCCTTGGCCACCTCAGCGTTGTTGACCAGTCGTTGCTCACGTGGCAGCCGATGTAGCCTAGACCCCACATGTCTGTGACTCCAGGGTAGGTTCAATTGTGTGTAAAATGGTCTTTATCTCGTGGGGCAGATGACGTGGCCATGGGCCCATTAGTCAGTGTTTGTGACTAGATTTAGTGTAGTATAAAAAGTATTATCTCTATTAGTAAATACATAAAACAAATTAGTTTAAATATAAATATAATTCCAGAAAATTAATAAAAGGATTAAATCTTAGAAATCCTATATCTTTTGTTTCGTAATTCAGAAAAAATACATATTATATATCAAAATGTTAAGAAAAATATATAATTTAACTTTATTAACAAATATTATTGTGTTAACTATTTAAATAATTATTATTTAATAAAGATTTTATAAGTAATAAAACTTTAAAAATTCATATTTTAATATTAGTAAATAAGAAAAATATAAATAATACCCCAATATTCTTGTAAAAACAAAATCTACAATTTCAAACTTATTTATTTTTGTATCACTTAACTAATATTTACTATTTATTAAGTGATAAAACTTAGAAAAAATATGTCTTATATTTAAAATTCACAAAAATAGTTATAATATACCAAAATGGTCACAAAAATAAATTCTACACATTAAAAATGTCAAATCTCACTTTTGAAATAAAATAAAAGATAAAAGTGTAACAAATTTTATTTAAACCCTTTTCTTTTATTTTAATTCATTACAAAATATATAAACCTTTACTATTACCTTTAACATTATTTGTTTGAAGTCTAAAAATATAATCACAAGTCAATTAATGTTTAAGTGGAGTTAAAATAGGTAAAACCATTTTTTAAATACATCTACTAAAACTATCATCTCAAATTAAAGGTATTTTAGTTTTCTTAAAAAGATGTTTTCCAATTATAAAATAACTAAAATGGTGTATTGTCTATCATAAGAATCCTATGCACTTGTAAGATAACCAAAATTTTATTTACTAATTATTTCCCCAATTTGAGAAAACCACTTAAAGATTTAAACCAAATTCCAAAGTAATTGAAGCAACACCAATTATTTACTTATTAAGCATAACCATTGATTTATAAGATAAAAAGGTAAATGCATTTCCTTATGCTATAATTACCTAATGTAGTAATGTTTTCCTTTTTAATAATCTTAGCTGATATAAAAACCTTAAAAGTGTTAACTTAAAGTTTAAATGCTTTTACTTTGTAAAGAAATATTTTCGTCAAAAGTTATTCTTTTAAGAAACATTAAAAGTAAACTCTAATGGAATCTTAATCTTGTTTAAGAAGTATTTCAGATACCATATCATTGAGTGCTTTACTATTGCATATTACTTGTTATATTTACTTATTGTTTCACACGCACTCTCACAAGCCTTAATAAGAAGCACAAGTGTGGATCTGTTATAAAAGTGCAACACATTCTAAAGAACTCATTTTTCTCAAATTGCATTACATTATGTATGCACCATTGCATTTTGCTTCTTTAAACATTTGTCCTTACCGGACCAATGATGCTATTTACAGAATTTGAATCTTCTATTATCATGAAGAGCGTGAGTGCATAATCTTGCAATCACAAAAAGGCAAGTTCACAACTTGCTCATGTCCTTTAATTATTTTCTATGCTTGTAACTCAACTATGTCATCACCTGCATTTCAAAAAGGTCGAAAACACTATTTTCTCAATTAACTAGAAATATTGGTTACTGATCCAGGGTTATCATCTAATCTATCATAACTGGCAATGGAAACGCCATTGTACAGTAATGTATCATCTAGGACTTAACAACCAATGTCGCTAGTGATTCTAGAGCCGTATATTACGCGTCAACCATGAGATTTGGAATGGGACAGAGAAGTCAGATGTATCTTCTCCCTTTCATATGGAGGCAAGATGACCATATCGTGAGGCCCGTTGATTTCTCATGGAGTTCCAGAGAATCCAGCACATGGGTGGGACCCCTTAGATCTGCTCGAGTTAGGTGTCTAGATTATCTGTGCAGGCTGTCTAGGTCGTTGTTCACCATAGCGGATGGTGACAGTCAGTTAGAGATGCTTACAGAGTCTTCGAGAACTTCCTTGGTTATAGCTTGCCCTAGTTGGCGGCTTAACGGAGGTGTAGTCAGCCCCGGAGGATCGTGCAGACATATGGGGTCACGAAGAGGGCAGCGATTGGCTTGGATCTTAGACTGGGCCCCACACCGGGGAAGTGTGGACGAGAATGCAACTCGGTTGTGCAACAAAGCTAAGGTCTCTTGTGGTAAAAGTGACGCACCTCTGCAGAGTGTAAGAATTGTGACATGTTACTCCCTGTTCCGGGAAGGAGCTACGAACGTGGCAGGAAAGGAACTCCATCAAATTCTAGTCAACCTGTGAAGGCTGTTGGACATAGTTTTCAGAATAAAATCAATCTTTGAAGAAATGTTTACGAAAATCTGCATTGCCTAAGACCTATGGTCTGTGGCTGCAGAGATAGTGCATCATACACTCCTTTTTAGTGAAGTTGCTGAGTACGCTCGTACTCAACCGTACCTTCTTAACCCTTGCTAGGTTGTAAGCCATTGAAGACGATGTCAACATCAATTTCTGCTCAAGAAACCATCATCGACCTCTCAAGTTCTTCAATAAAGTCAAGGAAGTCAACATATACATCAGCTGAAGTGAAGATAAAGTGTCGGTTTAGATAGGAGTAGATTCTCTAGCCATAAAACCTATTTCTGTAGAGCATTGCAATAGCAGCAATGGCAAGCCAACTAGTTTAGATGCTAGTCCTAGTTACTAGATATTTCTAAGTTATTATTTCTGGTTCTTCTTTGTAAGAAGTTCTTTCTCTCTCTTTAACCTAGAGTGTTCTCTGGATCTTTTGTAAAGAGTCGAGTTGTAATCTATAGTCATGTCTTGGACCTGCTGTATTTCTGTTGTACCACTCTGAGGGATGTAATACTAGCGAACGGTGTTTCATTGGTGTTATGTCAACGACTATAGTGTACTACATCATGCAGTGGTATGCTGGGTCACCACAGTATATCTCTTCATCATCAGGATCGACAAACCCACTCTTGATCCACCAGCCTCAACTAACAGTTTCCAAGCATTTGATGACACCTTTATAATCACCCTGTTATGGTGTGACGTTTGATGTAATCAAAGTACTCTTCCTGAGTTAGCAATTGATGTGATCTCATGGTCTAAGGATTAGGGTTACTCTGAATGACATTATAGTAGTGTAAACATAATGCCATGATCATATTACTATACTTTGGGAGTTTATTCATCACATCATTCCACAAATGTTGTGACCTGGTTATTAACAACATCCAATGATCAGGAAACCTCGATCATCTGTTAATCAACAAGCTAGTGTACTGAGAGGCATCACTAGGAACCTTTTATTTGTTTATTAAATACACATGTATTAATGTTTCCTTTTAACACAATTATAGCATGATAAATAAACATCTATTATAAACTTGGAATAAGATAATAACATTTATTATTGGCTCTCAGGCATATTCCTCTCAGTCTCCCACTTGCACTAGAGTCAATAATCTAGTTTTGCATAGTTATAAATCTAACACCCATAGCGTTCTAGTGCTGATCATGTTTTGCCTTTGGGAGAGCTTTAGTCAATGGATCCACAATGTTCAAATCTGTGTCTACTTTGCAAATCTCTATATCGCCATCCTAGACATGTTCCCAGATGGAGTGATAACGGCGCTTGATATGCTTGGAATTCTTGTGATACCTTGGTTCCTTAGCATTGGCTATGGCACCATTGTTGTCACAATAGATAGCCATTGGATCAAAAGCACTTGTAACCACACCTAGTTCAGAAATGAACTCCTACATCCAAACTGCTTCCACCACTGCTTCTGAAGCAGAGATATACTCCGCCTCCATTGAAGATATTGTCATCATAGGTTGCTTGGAATTCCTCCAACTCACCACTGCACCATGCATAAGAAATACATATTCATATTGTGACTTAGAGTCATCCGGATCGGTGTCGAATCCAGCATCAACGTAGCACTTTGCGACGAGCTCTTCTTCATCGCCATAGATGAGAAACATGTCTTTAGTTCTTCTTAAGTACTTAAAAACATTCTTGACCGCCTTCTAGTGTTGTACACCTGGATTAGATTGGTACCTTCTAGTCAAACTAACAACATGTGCCACATCCGGTCTTGTACACAGCATACCATACATGAGAGAGCCTATGGCTAAGGCATACGGGAAATTGACCATCAATTATCTATCTTCTGCTGAAGATGAACTTTGAGTATTGCTCAAAAGTCGTACCTTGCACCATAGGTAAGAACCTGTTTCTACTATCTTGCATGTTTAACTTTGTCAAGGTATGTACTTTGGGATAATCCAATTAAACGTCTTCATCTATCTCTATAGATCTTGATGCCTAAAATATAGGAAGTTTTACCATGGACCTTCATTGAAAACTTACTATTTAAGTAAACTTTTACGCTATTCAAAAGATCTACATCATTTCGAATTAGAAATATGTCATCCACATATAATATGAGAAATGCTATAGAGCTCCCACTCACTTTCTTGTAAATACAAGCCTCTCCTATAGTTTGGACAAATCCAAACCCTTTGATCACTTCATCAAAGTGGAGATTCCAACTTCGGGATGCTTGCTTTAGTCCATAGATGGAACGCTGAAGCTTGCATACCTTGTCAGCATCGTTAGGATCGACAAAACCTTTGGGTTGCATCATATACAACTCTTCCTCAATGTTTCCATTTAGGAATGCTATTTTGACATCCATCTGCCAGATTTCATAATTGAAAAAAGCATCAATTTCTAACATAATCATAATATACTTTAGAATCTCTATGAGAGAGAAAGTCTCCTCGTAGTCAACTCCTTGAATTTTTCGGAACCCTTTCGCGACAAGTCATGCTTTATAGATAGTTACATTACCGTCAGCGTCAGTTTTGTTTTTGAAAATCCATTTATTCTCAGCGGTCGTGAGGTAAGTCCACCAGAGTCCAAACTTTGTTTTCGTACTTGGATACCATCTCGGATTGCATGGATTCAAGCCATTTGTTGGAATCTAGGCTCATCATCGCTTCATCGTATGTCACAGGGTCACCTTCCATCTACCATGAAATTTAAGATTGTATCGCCATACAGTTCGGGAGCTGTATGTATCCTGCTTGACATGCGAGATAAGGTAGTGATCTCTTCCGGAGTTTCATGATTCTCATCATTAGTTCACTCTTCACTCGATGGAGTCACCACCAGAACAGTTTGTGGTGCTATGCTACTCGCCACTTCAGGAAGAGGAGCTTCGATAAGCTCGTCGAGTTCTACATTCCTACTACTCACACTTTTCTAGAGAAACTCTTTCTCTAGAAAGGATCCATTCTTGGCAACGAAAAACTTGCCTTCGGATTGGTGATATAAGGTGTACCCAATAGTTTCTTTTGGGTAACCTATGAAGACGCATTTTCCGCTTTGGGTTCGAGCTTATCAGGCTGAAGTTTCTTCACATAAGCATTGCAGCCCTAAACTTTTTAGAAATGACAACTTAGGTTTGTGACCAAACCATAATTCATACGGTGTCATTTCAACGGATTTCGATGGTGCCCTAATTAAAGTGAATGCAGCCGTATCTAATGCATTACCCCAAACTTATAGTGGCAAATCGATAAGGGACATCATAGGTTGCACCATATCTAATAAAGTTCAATGAGGATGTTCGAATACACCATTTCTTTGTGGTGTTCTGGTGGGAGTGAGTTCTGAAACAATTCCACATTGTCTCATGTGCATGCCAAACTCGTGACTAAGATACTCTCCTCCATGATCGGATCGAAGAAATTTGATCTTTCTATTACGACGATTTTCTACTTCACTCTGAAATAAAGTAAATATACCCATATCTACTTAAATCATCCGTGGAGGTTACAAAATAACGATATCCACCGCGTGCAGACACACTCATTGGACCACATACATCGGTATGTATTATTTCCAATAAGTCGGCCGCCCGCTCCATTGTTCCGGAAAATGGAGTTCTAGTCATCTTGCCCATAAGGCATGGCTCAAATGTCTCAAATGATTCATTATCAAGTGATTCCAGTAGTCCATCAGAATGGAGCTTCTTCATGCGTTTAACACCAATATGACCTAAATGGCAATGCCACATATATGCAGCAATATCATAATTCAGCTTGATTCTTTTGGCATTCACATTATGAATATGTGTACTACTAATATCAAGATTCAAAACAAATAAACCATTAAACACATATGCAGCAATATCATAAAAGGAACAACCATTGTTCTCAGACACAAATGAATAACTGACATGGGTATACCCTACAGGTACTCGAGGTTGGTATATACGGCCTGGATATGGCAGAAGCCCACGGTGTTGCTAAGGCCCAAATGGAGAACTCGACTGGCCTACGGACTCTTGATTGCTTGCGAGACAAGAAGAAGCTAAAGATAGAAAGTTTAAAGGGAAAACCCTAACCTGTAACCGACTCGACCTGCTACCCGAGACCTAGCCTATCTATATAAAGGCTAGGAGGGGCGGCGAGGAGGACACACACAACCCTAGTTTCCACAACCCTCGCTAGATTGCATCTGTGCACCATTATAATCGTCGATTCCTTCATTAATTCCAAGAGCAGACAAGCAGGAGTAGGAACCTCTACGAGGCCTGAACCTGGGTAAACCTTGCGTCCATGTGTGCTTGTTTGCTAGTCGATTGATGCTTCCAGCGCTCCCTCCTTCTCCAAAACCCAAGTCCATAACAATGGGCATTGATGAGGTAAACCCTCGTCAATTGGCGCCGTCTGTGGGAATTGGAAGTGCTGATGTCACGGCTTCTTCGGCCCCATCAACTGCGATCTACAAATATGCAACAGCGGAGATCCGCCAACTCTTTGGCGCCTTCGACTTCACCATCCACACGATGGCCACTTGTCCGGCTTTCGAGTCCGTGGGCGATGGAATCAGTCTGGCGATTGGGAGCTTCTGCTTCCAGGTTGGTCAGATGGGCATGCTTCGCATGCCTGACCAGCCAACAGAACCCACGATTGCTCCAGCATCGTGGTTCTCGCCACCAATCGGCACCCTCAGCAAGCTCAACACCTCAGCAACAGTTGAGAGCACGGACAGTGACAACAGTCGCAAATCCGATTTGGGTGACCTAGCAACTGAAGATGGAGCCTACGGCTCCGGATCTGAAAGTTGTGGGAGCAACAGCTTCCCCAACCACTTCATGTGCGCCGTCATCAATGCTGGCAGAACCAGCGCCAATCGTGAAAACGGTGGCAATGGGCCTGATCCGCCCAACGGTAGCACACCTAATGGAGGGCCACCCAACGGTGGCCCCACTAACGGTGGCACTGGCGCGCCCGTCAACAATGGAGGGGCAGTCGAGCCTCCAACCATGGTGAACGAACACACTGGTGAACGCATCATGATCAGGCTCAACGATCTCGAGTGGGACCGTTACAGAGAAGCTCTGCGAGGCAATCATTTGCCCCCCGGCACGTCGCAGTAACAGCTGATGGGCTACCATTGGCTACTAAAGGAGGAGTACAGACGCCAGTTACATACGATTGCGCAACTCGAAGCGCATAAAAAGGCGGCGGACGAGTCAAGTCTCCGACGAGCCGGGCTCTCCTCCCACGGAGGATCCTCCTCCAAGCGCAACGAGTATGTGGCCAACAAGAGCGATCTCGAATGGCCCACCTCACCAAGCAGGAGCACATAGAATCTTCAAAAGTCCTCGCCTTAGCTCTATGACAATCGACACACGAGGCAACGTGGTCCCAAAGACGCCGCAAGCTACGGTGACAGCGGCTACCATGTACCTCCTCAACAACCAGCCGCCGGCTGGGGACCCCCGAGCCGCCATGCACCGATCTACGATCGCGGGCTTGGGATTAATCGAGGTCGCTCTCGATAAAGAGCCAATGCCAGAACCTAAGAAGGGCAAGGCCCTAGAGAGACGCTACTCCTCACCCTCGTCTAGTGATGACAGTCACGATCTGTCTCGGCATCGCCGCTCACGGCGGCACGATCACGACTACAACGCACGCGATGACCTCACGCAATGCAAAATCGACAAGTCAAGGGCACGACGTGCTCGTTCAACTGATTCAGAAGAAGACGGGACTAAACTCTGCGGCGCCAGATGCTTCAACAGAGCAATCAGGCAGAGGCGAATGCCTAAAGGATTCAAACTCCCGTCGGAAAATCCAAAGTTCGACGGCCTACACGACCCGAAGATCTGGTTGGAAGATCACTTTTCCTCCGTCAAGCTTCATGGCGGGAGTTGAAGCACGCCTCCCGCGCATGGCTCAACAATCTCCCGCGCGGATCCATTCGCAGCTGGGAAGAGCTGGCCTACAGCTTTGTGCGCAACTTCAAGGGCACTTACGAAAGGCCCGCATCAATCAAAGAACTGAGGAGCTGCCAGCAAAGATTGGGCGAATCGCTACGCTCATATATCCAAAGGTGGTCTATCATCAAGAACTCCGCAGAAAACATCTCAGAGGATCGCGCAATCGACGCATTCAACAGCGGCGTTCACCGCATGGAGCTCAGAGAGGCACTGGGTCGCTCGAATCCCAAAACAATTGACCACCTGATGGAGATCGCGAATCAGTGGGCTGATGGAGAAGATTCGGTGAGAAACCGCACCTACTCCAACAACGATGAAGACCTCGGGCGCAGACGCGACCGTCGAGGCAAGCGGTGAATGCGCACTTACGATGACCGCAGCGACGTCAACATGGTCGCAGCTGGCTATGCCGACAAAAGCGATGACGGTCGCAACAGCGGCGGATATCGCGACTCCTGGATACCCACGCAAGTATGGCAACGCTGCACTCGCGAGGAACCATCCGCAACATCCATCGAGGACAAACTGTCCGGGCCATGCACCGTGCACTTCTATATCGACAAGCACGATGGCAAAAAGAAATCCAGCCACCTCCTCAAGGACTGCCAGGAGTTCCTCAAACTCCATGAGGGCCTGGCTCGGATGAATCGCGACATGGTCAACAGGGGCTATGGAGCCGCCCCAGGCGATGTGGCACATGGAGCTCCTCCACCACCACCACCCGCGGATGCGCTGGTACAGCACCACGGAGGTGAACCGTACCCATGGGTTGTAGGCAACATGATGATCCAAAAGGGACGCCCCTCCAATCGGGTGCAGAAGGCTATCACTCGCCAAGTCAACTTGGTGATAAACTCCCCACCGTCCACAACCGAGTACCTCAATGGAAGCGACTCCTGCATCACCTTCTACAAGCATGACCATCCGTGCCAAGTTCCCCGTCCAGGCCACTATCCCCTCGTACTCGAGGCGCAGGTCGGAGGCTTCGACATGAGTCGCGTATTCATGGATGGTAGAAGTGGCATCAACCTCATGTTTGCAAGTACCTTGCGTGCAATGAGGATCCCTCTGACATGCCTGGAGGTCTCAGACACGACATTTCACGGCATCGTCCCATGCAAGGGCATATATCCCCTGGGCAAAATCAACCTCGATGTCATCTTCGGCACGTCGAAAAACTTTCGGCGCGAGCGCATCGACTTTGAAGACGTCGACTGGCCTTCACAGTACCACTACATCCTCGTTCGCTAGGTTCATGGCGATACCGCACTATGCCTACCTGCAGATGAAAATGCCAGGTCCCAACAGCGTCATCACAGTCAACGGGAGCTTCGAAAGGTCCGACAGCTGCGATAGGGAATTCAATAGAATCTCCCAGTCCTTCGGCATGTAGGAGGAACTCGCAAGATTAAAGGAGTCGACGGACAATAGTCTTTCTCCCCTAAGCAGGCCAAGCTCACCCGACATGTCCTTCGACTCGTCGGTGCAAACAAAGAAAGTCCAGGTCCACCCAACGGACCCGACCAAGACGGCTCTCATCGCCAACAATTTGAGTTCCACATAGGAACTCGCGCTCGTCGAATTCCTCCGTGAGCACTGGGAAATCTTTGCCTGGTGTCCTGCGGACATGCTAGGAGTTCCCAAGGAATTCGCCGAGCACGCACTCAACGTGAATCCAGACGCCAAGCCAGTCAAGCAGACAATACGGCGACTGTCTGAACCACGAGCAAAAGTAGTCAGGATGGAGATCAACAGACTCCTCGATGCAAACTTTATACGCGAGATCAAGGAAAGAACTTGGCTGGCTAATACAGTACTAGTGCTTAAAAAAGACACGGATATCCTGCGGATGTGCGTGGACTTCACCACCTTGAATAAGCACTGCCCAAAGGATCACTTCCTGCTGCCACGAATCGACCAAATCATCGACTCCACCGCGGGATATGAGCACCTCTGCTTCCTCGACGCCTACTCAGGCTACAACCAGATTTGTATGAAGGAGGAAGACCAAGAGAAGACGGTGTTTACAACACCCTTTGGTGTGTTCTGTTACAACACAATGCCCTTCGGGCTCAAAAACGCAGGAGCCACCTATCACCGGTGCATGCAGGCCTGCCTCAAGAGCCAACTTGGTCATAATATACAAGTCTACATTGACGACATCGTCATCAAAACCAAGCAGGAAGCCTTGCTAATTGACGATCTCCACGAGACCTTCGCCAACCTCGACCGCTACCGGATCAAACTCAATCCGGAAAAATGCGCCTTTGGCGTGCCATCTGGGCAATTACTCGGGTATCTCATCTCTGCAAGGGGGATTGAGGCGAACCCAAAGAAAATAAAAGCCATACTGGCTATGGAGAAGCCGAAGAATGTAAGAGGCGTCCAATAGCTGGTTGGGCGAATTGTGGCGCTCAGTCGATTCATCAGTCGAATGGGTGAAAAGGCACTACCTTTCTACCAACTTCTCCCCAAAGCTGACAAGTTCAAATGGACTGACGAGGCGCAAGAAGCATTCGAAGACCTCAAGCGCCTGCTGTCCACCTCGCCAGTACTGGTAACACCACACAAAAAGGAACAACTGCTGCTCTACATCTCTACCACCAACCAGGTGGTCAGCACGGTGCTCGTGGGTAGAACGTGCCGAAGAATATAAAGTCCACGCGGTGCAGCGCCCAGTCTACTACCTCAGCGAGGTGCTTACGCCAACAAAGCAGCGGTACCCGCACTACCAAAAATTGGCATATGGCATCTTCATGACAGCCAGGCGACTGCGCCACTACTTCCAGGAGAACCCAATCGTGTTTGTCAACGACGCCCCGCTTGGACATATTCTCAACAACCCCGATGCCACCGGGCGAGTCGCGCTTTGAGGAATCGAGTTGTCTCCATGAGACATTACATACGAGAAGCGCGACGCGATCAAGTCACAAGTACTCCCTGATTTCCTCGTGCACTGGATGGAGAACCAGCTCCCCGAAAAACTAGCTATGTCTTATTTCTGGACAATGCACTTCGATGGATCCAAACGAAAGGACGGAGCTGGCGCAGGTGTCATACTGACATCACCCCAAGGAGACAAGCTGAAATACATTATACGAATGTAGTGCACTGCCTCCAACAATGAAGCTGCGTATGAGCCTCTGCTGCATGGGATGCGGATGGCGAAAGCTTGTGACACAAAGAGACTCATCATCTACGGCGACTCCAAACTGGTGGTCAATCAAACAATGCACGAGTGCGACGCGCTGAAAAACAACATGATCGCCTATCGCGACCTCTACGACACACTCGAAGGGGACTTCGACGGCTGCGAACTACGGCATGTAGGCCGCGAAAGCAATGAAGAAGCGGACGCACTCGCCAACATTGGATCCACCTGCACCCCCATACCACCTGGGGTATTTCTCGAGTGCATCTGTGAACACTCCATCAAGCCAAAGGTTGCAGAGAAGAAAATAAGCGCAACAACCGACTCGGGGGCTACGCCACCCAATGAGCCAATGGAACTCGATGACCTGGAGCTCGACACAGGACTCGAGGGACCAATGGGTGTCATGATGATCGAGCCATCTTGGACTCAACCCTACATGACATATCTTCTCAGCAAGAGGCTGCAGGACGACCCAACTGACGCATGGCACATCACGCGACGATCCAAGGCGTTCGCTGTTATCAACAGCGAATTATACAAACGTAGTATAACAGGAGTGCTCCAACGGAGATGGAAGGGCCGTCCTACTCGACATCCACGAAGGCACTTGCGGGCATCATGCTGGCAGTCACACCCTCGTCACCAAAGCCCTACAAGATGGATTCTACTGGCCCATGGCCATGCGCGACGCCAAGGACATCGTCCAGCGCTGCAACGCCTGCCAGCGATTCGCAGACAAACCACAAGCACCAGGCGCGGAACTCCGGCCAATACCATTAGCTTGGCCCTTTGCGCAATGGGGACTCGACATGGTCGGCAAGCTCCCAAGGCCCTCACGAGGAGGCTACGTCTACCTCTTAGTCGCAGTCGATAAATTCACCAAGTGGATAGAAGCCATGCCGGTGACAAATCAATCAGGGAACAACACAGTCAAGTTCTTCGAATCCATTGTCTACCATTTCGGCGTGCCACACAGTATCATCACAAACAACGAGACGAACTTCACCTCCAAGGAGTTCCAGGAATTTTGCGAAAACCTGGGAATCAATATAAGTTACGCCTCGGTGGCTCACACACAGACCAACGGTCAAGTCGAAAAGGCCAACGGTCTCGTCTGCGGAGGAATCAAGAAGCGACTCCTCCGGCCACTCGAACAAGCTGCTGGATGCTGGCCGGACAAGCTGCAATCCGTACTCTGGAGCCTGCGCACAACTCCCAACAGTGCCACGGGATACACCCCGTTCTTCATGGTGCATGGTGCCGAAGCAGTGCTACCCGCCGAAGTACGCTACAAAGCACCACGGGTGGTCGCATACAGCGAGAAGGAGTCAACTCTCGCGCTCAAAGACTCCATCGAACTCCTAGACGAGGCACATGAAATGGCAGCAAAAAGATCAATGATCTACCAGCAAAATCTCCGCAACTACCACAACTGACGGCTACGCCCTAGGTCCTTCGTCGAAGGAGACTTGGTCCTGCGATTGAAGCAACAAGGGCATCTCACGCTCGAGTCCCCCTAGTAGGGACCATACGTGATTACAGAAGTAATCCCAGGTGGCGCCTATCGACTTAAAGATTTCGAGATAGGAGTCGCATACTCCAACCTTTGGAACGTTGCGCACCTATGGCGCTTCTACCCTTAGTCGTTTTTATTTCTTTACATTACAAATAAGGCTTTTTAGCCAGGCTACTTAGCCATACATTCTACCTCGTACTGTTCTACGAATAAATAAAGCTAAGTGCCCCAAACTCTGTGTTTTTTCTATTATTTTTCACCATCTATTTACTCGGGGGATGCGCCACCCTTTACACATCTGTTCTACGAACCAATCGCGGTACCTAAGTAGCTGATGCAATAATCGAACCATTGACAAACACCAACCCAGCTGCAATGCACCTGGCATGTTGGCAAGGTGCTGAGATAAACCTACGTCAGGATAACGAAAAGGAATCGCATAGTGCAACGCACTCGCAAAACATATAAGTTA
This sequence comes from Avena eriantha, assembly GCA_910589775.1. NCBI lineage: Eukaryota > Viridiplantae > Streptophyta > Magnoliopsida > Poales > Poaceae > Avena > Avena eriantha. Next base: position 34,445,564 of record OU342745.1, on the reverse strand, counting down.
ACAAGCTCAATATAAAATCAATTACACTCAGCATATACATATGAACTTTACAACAATGGTACACTTCTGTGCAGGATACAAGTTAAACTACTGCTACAGCAAAAGAACGTTTGTCTGCTCCTCGAAGAAGTCGACAATCTCCTCTGCTGGATGATCCACTGCTTGGTAATATGGAACCATATTCCAGGTCGAACCTGCTGGCGGCACCGGCGGTCCAGCAGCAATCGCTGCAACGTCTACATCAGGCCTATGCAGTCGCACTAGCGACAGAGCAGCCTTGGCACCAGCTACTAACTGTTGCCGCACGCACTCGCGAACCGCGCTCAAATCCTGAAATTTAGACAGGAGAGCCAACAGGCTCGAAGGGACGGCGTCCAGGGGAAACATCGTCCGATAGATATTCCTCAGGCACGACTGCGCCTTCTTGAGGAAGTGGAGTACTCGAGAGGCACGATCCTGCAGGGTCGCAAGTGCGATCGCACGATCATGGTCCACCCAAAAATACCCACTCGCCTGAAGCTGCTCCTGGGTCAGGTCATTTATGCGAATGGCGATCCTGTCCTATCCATCCTGCGGATGACAAGAACTGACAACTACACCATACAAAACAAAAGTGTGAAAGGTAGGCATCGCTGCAACTGACTAAAGGAAAAGATAAGAGGATAGAAGGCTAACACTTGAACTGCTCACTCAGCTGGGCCACCTCCTCCAATAGGTACTTCTCACAAGCAGAGGCTTTCTCCACCTTCGACTTCCATACATCGGCGCTACCACGGATGATGGGAAATTCACGCTTCAGCTGTTTAATACGGCCGCGCAGTCGCACAAGCAAAGACAACTCCCCCACCTTCGAACGAGGCTGCGCCACGTTCTCATCAGCATAAGGAGGATCAGAATGATCACTCGAAGGAGCACTCGGGGTACCCTACCACGAATCAAGCAAAAAAAGCAAAAAAGATACCAATAATACATTTGGCAAAGGGCATATATGCATTCAGACAAAGGAAAAGCTTCGATTGGGACATCCCCACAAACTCATTGTTCCATCAAGCAAAAGGCTAAGCCACTACAACTATTACAGAAGGAGACTAGGGCGCAACATGTTTCTTCGACTTGGACTTAGGCCTCGGGGGCTTCATAGCATCCGTGGCTGTCTCCGATGCCACGGAATTGCCGCCAGTACCACCAGAAGCCGCAGCCTTTGCAGCCTTCACCTGACGCCGCTCTTCGGAGTACTTAGCGAGTGTCTCGATAAGCTGGGGACCGTAATTTTTGCATTTACCAGCATAGGGAGCAAAAACTACCTGCTGACCTCCAGCGTCGACTGGCATAGCCTCAGAGATATCTGTAGGATCCATCTCCACGCCATGGCCATGCACCATTGTGAGTGCCATGGTGGTGCCAGCGGAGCGCTGTGAATTTTTGAAGTCCGTAGGGATTCCTCCATCCAGGGATTCCACCAAGTCGCCGAGATTGTCGATCATCCTAGCCTTCAGAGTCAAGTCCTCATGGATGCGGCTGAGCACATCCTTGGCCTTCCCTAGAGTCTCCTGGAGGGATACACTGTGGTCTTCGACTGCGGCGATGGCACCAGCCAAAGCATCATCGCGGCGAAGAGACTGGGCATCAAAGCTCAAGCCGCCAGCATCTGCAAACACAAAAGATTTAGTATAACAATCACACGTTAAAGTATAGAAGAGCAAGGCATATCCAGATGAACAAGACATACTTGAAAGGGATTTGGCAATCGAGAGAATCTACTCCTCGAATAACTTCTCCCTCTCAGCAGTGGAGGCAAGGAGATCTTGCTCTCGCTTTCGCGACTCCTCCAAGGCTGTGATTGCCTCGTCACGATTCTTCGTCGCTGCAGCCAATGTCTTCTGCAATGCAGCAGCATGGCGAAGTAACTCATTGTGCTCAGCTACAACAAACAGAGAATGTTACCAAGGTTGATTCAATAATATCCGCAAAAAAGACAAAGACGCAGTCAAAACTTACTTTCGACGATATGATGGCGATCGTCAAGTCGCGCATGCTGTCGACCCATGTTAAGAACCTGCTCCGCTAAGCGGGCGGCTTCCTTCACGATGAGCTACATCAGAAGCATTCCAAGTTCAAGTAAAAGCACGCCAAGAATAAATTTGACTGCCCAATACAAGATATCTACATGATCCTCCACGGACTCCGAAGAAGGTTGTTGCACAGTCATCCGGGTAACCATCTGATGCCCCCAGCATGCGGGGAACTCGATGAATTATGCCCAGAGTGGGCCGCCAATGGAGGAGAAGGAGACCGCGAAGTCGCCTTCTTGGACTTGGAGCCTGCGACTACGGACTCCTTCACAAATTGAACTTCGTTAGAAGACGACGTCACCGCTTGACTAAAACACAAATCAAGCAAAAGCTTCAGGACAGATGGCAACTCAAAGAAGAAAACGAGGTCGCGAATATAGTACTTGCCAGTCAAATCTATTAAGATCGAAGGATTGCTCCTCCGACTCCGACGACTCCTTGGGCAGCCGCATCCTTGTGCGAGCAGGTGGCGCCATGGAACTTATAGGAACAGCAGGAATCGGCTCATATGCGCCAATAGTTGGGCCTTCTGGAGTCGACGGAGACGAAGCATCTGAATCCTCGCTGCGCGAATGCTTGCGAGTGTCCGGATCACTAGACTCGGGGGGCTCCCTCCTCTTCAAGTGGGACGGTCGATTCCGACTCGTCCTCTTCTTCTGCTTCACAAGGAATAACCCCCTCAGGAAGAGGGCAAATTGGGAGACACCTTCCAATCCTGCATTCAAAAGGCAACTTATTATACAGCAAGAAGCTAATGGCAATCGACAAAGATAGCTATGTCGTAGCGCAATCATACCTTAGGAGGAGGGTTCGAGGCGTCGAAGGGAGGCACGACTAGTTCGCCTGGGAGAACCTCCTTGGTGGTGTACTTTGTCACCAGTCGCATCCTCTTATCTACTTCACCCGTAGAAATGCCATCGGTAGATACGCGAGTGTCATCGTCCGCACCAGCCCACTGAAACATGGGATGAACTCTGGCCTGCAGAGGCTAGACACGACGGCACAACCACGTGCGAATGAGGGTGGCGCCTCCCTCTTCTTTGCAAATGCGACTCTCGAGGTCGCAGACGCGCTTATAAAGCACTTCCGTCTCCTAGGACTCGCCAGGCATCACTACATTCTTCCAGGAACGCCTCCTCTTGCACGGCGTGGCGGGATCGAAAGGCGTGAGTCCATAGCGCTCTCCGTCGGCCTTATGGTTGCGGATGTAGAACCACTTGTCTCTCCACCCTTGGATGGACCCCATGAGCTTGATGTCAAAATACGTAGCAGAGGAGTCGACATAAACTCCGTAGCCGCCTATGTCGTAGACTAACGAGCCAGACGCTGACTGGCGCTTTAACTTAAAAAGTCTCTTGAAGAGACCAAAGTGTGGCTCGACACCGAGCCAGCACTTGCAAAGCGTGATGTAGCACGCAATGTGAAGGATAGAGTTTTGGGACAGCTGATGAAGCTGGAGCCCATAAAAACAAAGAAGGCCCCTGACAAAGGGATGCAGGGGCAAAGACAGACCGCGGATAATGAACGCGAGGAACATCACCCGGAAACCGGACGGAGGACGCGGAGTTACCTCGTCACCAGGAACTCGCGAATCGTCTTCAGTGCGAGGAAGAACTCCATCTTGGCGCAGGAGATGAAGCTCAGAGGCTTTGATGATGGATGCGCGCCACGCTCCATTGGTGGCGCGGGTGCCCGCAACCTTCTTCTTGCCGGCGCCGGCGGCGCTGGTACCCACGGTGGTGGAGCTGCCCTTCTTCTTGGTGATGACGGCGACGACAGCAGACCCAGTGGCAGCGCCGCCTTTCTTCTTCCCCATCTTGCGTTGGCGGTGCGAGCGGAGGAAATAGCTCGGGAATACGCGGAGCTGGTCCAGCGCCATGAAGAGGACAAGCTCTAGAGCACAAAAAGCAGTGGCAATGGCGATGGAAGCACAAGCAGAGAAAGGGCAGATGGGAAAATTACAGCTGCGCTGCTACTTAACCCCCTTGCGGATGCAATCCAACGGCCAGCAAAAACCCTATTGGACGCGTGGAGCACATCGCGATCGACATGTGGAGATACTAAAACATGAACCGTCCCCTACTACCTCCATTACGCGCGGAAATCCAGGAGGCGCGGTTAAAACGAAAGATTACGCATGCCCGATCAAGTCAGGATCAGAAAATGGGACCCACCGCTCGTCGCGTCCCATCAAAGCCGCTCAAGCGGGCAACTACGGTCATCACATCATCAGCAATGATGTCAACAAAGATGAGCACTACAAGACTTCAACTACTTTAGTCCTTGCTTGAGTCTTCGACTCCACCAAGCACTCGGGGGCTACTCCCATAGGGAGCGTTGGTCGCGCACCCTATGATTTTTTTTATTTTTTATGCAGGAATATGGACATTCAAAGCATACCCAACCACTCGAATTTACAATTCGATTATGGGTCATGGGTTACTCCCATATGGAGCGCTGGAAACAAATTCGACTGAAACAAGCAAACAAAAGACGACAACAGTCGCAAAAGTTCTTTAGTCCCTGTCTGAGTCTTCGACTCAACCAGGCACTCAGGGGCTACTCCCATAGGGAGCACTAGTCGCACACCCTATGATTTTCTGTGCGACATACTGTGTATTGATAACATCCACACTCGAATGTTATGGAGACTCCACCTCATTCTTTCCCTACAAAGAGACTGCATCTCCTGGGCCACCCGAATCATCTCCGCGATGGAAAAAATTCGAATGTCGTGCTTACAGCGTGAAGATAAGACCTGAATAAGGCCTGGCAACGCATCTGCTGTGCACTACCAGAAACATATATGTGCCTACAGGTACGATGAACATGCCTTGATGGACGCGTCGAGTGCTCACACCTATACACTAGAATTCGACTCCTGTAAGACCTCCGCGACTTGAGTCGAATTACGCCAGCACTTTTCCGAATTCGAGTCCGAGAACTCACGTTCGAGTAGATTGTGTTGTTTTGCCCTAAGGCAGTTAACTAATTCCGATGCATCGGTTAAGTCAGGCACGCATATCAACAATCCCTACGACATGAACTGAACAGTCAAAAAATACTCAATCATGCAATCGAAAGGCTTCATAAAGTCCCAGTCGAATCTACGATTCCACTAGGCACTTGAGGGCTACTGACATGGGTATACCCTACAGGTACTCGAGTTTGGTATATATGGCCTGGATATGGCAGAAGCCCACGGCGTTGCTAAGGCCCAAATGGAGAACTCGAGTGACCTACAGACTCTTGATTTCTTGCGAGACAAGAAGAAGCTAAAGATAGAAAGTTTAAAGGGAAAACCCTAACCTGTAACCGACTCGACCTGCTACCCGAGACCCAGCCCATCTATATAAAGGCTAGGAGGGGCGGAGAGGAGGACACACGCAACCCTAGTTTCCACAACCCTTGCCAGATTGCATCTACGCACCATTGTAATCATCGATTCCTTCATTAATTCCAAGAGCAAACAAGCAAGAGTAGGGACCTCTACGAGGCCTGAACCTGGGTAAACCTTGCGTCCATGTGTGCTTGTTTGCTAGCCGATTGATGCTTCCAGCGCTCCCTCCTTCTCTAGAACCCAAGTCCATAACAATGGGCATTGATGAGTTAAACCCTCGTCAATAACCGTCTTTCATTAAAAATGATCCAGACATTATGTTCATGCTCAACGCAGGCACTAGATAACATTTATTTAGGTTTATTGTCAATCCTGACGGTTGATATGTTGCTAACGTATCTATAATTTTTGATGTCCCATGCTTGGTTATATCTACTTTCTTATGTTTTGCACACACTTTGGAGTATTTTTACAGACTTTCTTGGACTAACCTATTAACAAGATGCCACAGTGTTAGCTGCCTGTTTTCTCCTGTTTTTGGTTTCAGGAAAGTCAGAAAATGAATATTCTCGGAATTCGATGGGACAAAAGCCAAAGTCAATATTTCACCAAGGGGGACACGGAGCCAGAAGACGAGACGGAGAGGGGCCAGAGGCCGGCCACACCACCTGGCCGCGTGGCCAGGCCTAGCCCGCGCCAGGGGGTGGTGTGGCCGCCTAGGGCACCCCCTCGGCCTCCCCTTTCGCCTATATATTGCCTCTGATACAAAAACCATCAGAACCCGATCAAAATTCCACGAAATAGTCTATAGCCGCCGTCATCTCCATCCCTAGATCGGGAGAGATCTGAAGCTCTTCCCGGCACCCTGCCGGAGGGGAGAATTCACCATGGAGGCCTTCTTCATCACCATGCAAGCCTCCTGTGTGATGCGTGAGTAGTGAATCCTTGGACTACGGGTCCATGTAGTAGCTAGATGGTTGGTTCTTCTCCTTTGTGCTATCATGCTTAGATCTTGTGATCTCCGTTCATGATCAAGATCATCTATTTGTAATCCTCTATGTTGTGTTTGCGGGGATCCGATGGATATTGAGATGCTATTTCATATTGATTATTGATTCTATCATCTCTTTGTTATTTGTGATCTTCCATGCTCTCCGTTGTTAGTAGATATCTTGGTCGAGTAGATGCTAGCAACTCCAAGAGGGAGTATTTATGCTCGATAGTGGGTTCATGCCTCTAGTAATCTGAGGAAGTGACAGAAATCTCTAAGGTACTAGATGTGTTGTTGCTACTAGGGAGAAAACAGCAATCCTTTGTTCATATAACAATCGTATTATTTACTTTACACGCAATGCTTAATGCAATTATCTGTTGCTTGCAACTTAATACTGGAGGGGGTTCGAATGATAACCTAAAGGTGGATTTTTAGTCATAGATGTAGTTGGATTACGGTCTATGTATAATGTTGTAATGCCCAATCAAATCTCATAGGAGTCAAGATGATTAGTATATTTATGTATGCATTCTTGATGTTTGTCAATTTCCCCGCTGTAATTTGTTCACCCTGTTGGAAATATTTCCTAGAGACAAATAGTAGTAAGAACTATTATCATATTTCATATAGTTTATGATTAAGTTTCATATCATGCTATAACTGTATTGAGTGGAAACATCAATACACGTGTGATATACAAACAACCAGGGGTTCCCAGTGAAACTCTAGTCACTGGTTCATTGGTCAACAGATGATCCTGTTTCCTGATCATGTGGCATTTATGCCAGTTGAAAATGAGGTCATATCATTCCGAGAATGAGATGATGAACCAATACCCAACCTAAACATCGTGACCTGATCATGTCACAAAGTTCAAGTTATGATGATTAGAAATGGATCCTCGTAGACTATTCCTTAGACTGTGAGGCTATATCAATCATGACCGTGGTCCAAAGTCTGGACTGCGCGAGCGAGGGACATCTTCACCGCGGAGCGCCATCGCGCTGCGGGATTCGGATCCGGGAGTTCTACTTCCGCAACTGCTGCTGGATCGGGGAAGTGGGAGTCATCGTCAGGCACCAGACGTGTGTAACTCCCTGCGAGGTGTCGCACTTGAGGCACTCAAGTCGTTGGAGCCAGAAGGAGCGCAAGGACTTCATCACGACCTTGAGGTCGGCTTCGGCTCGTCTACATCAACCACGCTCTCCTGAGCGTTGACAACGCTTTTCGGTCTTTAAGGGTAAGTTTGCGAAAAGCCCCTCCCGTTACTGTATTACTAATAGATAGGTCCTGGCAGCTTCAGGGGTTCAAGGGCGTAGGGTAAAATTTAATTGTTTTCATGTTCGGAACCCCTACAGTGGTATCAGAGCTAGATCTATGCGTAGTAATGCTAGTACAGGTAGAACACACGAGATGTAGCGTGTGGGCGTTGATCTTCTAGTTGTTACCCTCCCACATGTACTTGTGCATACCGCATTAATGCTTGATGAAGCGGCCCCCAACCGACTTTACGCGTTCATTCGCGAGACTGGTCCACGCTTGACATACGGCTTGTACCCTATAAAGTGGCTTAGGGGGTGTCTGTCTCTCTCGCATTAGTTGGTATGCCATTTGCAACGGAGGGCCCCGAAAGGGGTGTAGTAGAGACAACTACTTGATCAACGTTGTGCTGAAAGTTCGTAGGTAAGAACGGTTCTTGTGCGAAAGCCCATTCAGCCACGTAAAACATACGTTTGTATGTCTTATTGTGTGCTAGTATTAGATACTCGACGGTAGCCTAATAAGATGATCCCTATTAAAATTACCAAGGATGGTGTTCCCCCTTAGTGTGCACCACCAAGAAAGTTCTTCGATATGAGGCGATCCAGGGTTACAGGCCTGGGTGTCAGACATATCTACATTCGCATACAGTGGGTGTAAGCCATGTTGCACCGCGAATACACTAAGGTTGAGTTGGTGAGCCTAGCACGCTAGAGAAGCATGGCCTCGGAACACGGATGGTCTAAAGATCAAGCACGAGTCGCATGAATGATGTGACCGACATTTAGCGTCCACCCTTGAACCCACATGGATGGTTGTGACGATCGGGGGAGATGCGGCTGATAGGGGTCGTGTTATCACTACGAATCCTCACTAGGGATATGTGTTTCTGAGTGGAGTTATTATTAGCTCATTTAATTATAAACTTAGTCTAAATTACTTTTGCAATTATAAATGTAGAAAATGGTTCTTCCCGAGATTACCTTTCCTATCGACGATTGGTTAAAAGGAGAAAAGGTCATGTTAGATGGATCCAACTTTTCTGCATGGGTCATACGCCGGTTTGATCTCCTTGGGGAGAACAAAGTAGATGACTACATGACCTGCGAGATGTATCTGGAGCCACCCTATTCTCATGAGACCCAGGAGCAGTGGGATCTGCGTTATCGTCATCGTGTGATGGACACATTCATATCAGTGACCATGCGCCTCAGAATGGAGGATGGGCTATGGCCAATGGTGGGGAGTCTCAAGCCCCGGATGGTCATGGCACATCTGAGAGCACATTTCGTGGAACAAGTGCGCATGTGGGAGTATGAGCTGATGGGGACTTCCTCTCCATAAAGATGGAGGAGGGCTCCTCATTGGATGAGCACTTATTACGCCTCTATGATGCATACATGAGTCTGGCATACTACCTGGACAACTGGTTCTCAAGCTCATTTGCGATGGGAGTTGTGCTACGTTCGCTTCCTCCAAGCTTCCAAGCACAAGTCAGGATCTGCATTATGAGAGGCGACATGGAAACACTGGATTTCCTCGAATTCATATCACATTTCAGAAATGTGGTAGATGAACACAACGTCGCTGGAGTCATCAACGACAAAGGTATATATTTGATATACAGTTTTATAAATGTTATAATCTCGCAAACACATTGCAGTGTTAAGTATATATGATACTTGTTCTGTTTTGCTGAAAACAGGTCCTTCTGCATGAGAGGTTCTTGCTGGAGAGGAGGTGATGTTGCGTGTTGATGGCAAGCATGATGATGATGGCCAACGACACTCTCCCTCGACATTTATCATTTAGTTTGTGTTTTAGGATGATTATTGTAATCAAGAGATTGTGAACTTCTTTAGTGTGTCTCACACTTCGTGAGACGGTTATTCATATGAGTTTGTAACAAACAGTTGTTCTGCTTTTATGAATGATTTCTATTCATGTTCATATCTTGTTTGATTATGTGTGAATTATCCTTGTTGTTTGAAACTAATTGATAATGCATGAACATTTGTAAAACATTAAAATGCCCTGTTTAAAATACCCAACTTAATGATATATCATTAATGAATGAAACCATTGTTTGAATTCAAAGTTATGTGATAATATGTGAAAGTCATTCGATTTCTTGTCACATATAAATCATGCCTAAGTTTGGCAAAATAACTTGAACACCGTGTATTACTTGAATACGAAGTGTTTAATGAATTGTTAAAAGTAAATACATATTCGATGTATTGTGTTTTAACGAAACTGGTAATTATCATTATATGGTTGTTTAAATGTGTAAAGTAGTTTACCAAAGGAAACATGAATATGAAACTATTTGATTTGATCAAAATGTTTCATCAATTAAAAGGGTATAAATATAAAAGAGAATCAAATTACTATGATTGATCAATAGTAATGAAATTCGAATTTATAAGAATGGCATAAAAGAAATTGTGGAATGCAAAGTGTTCTGAAACGTCAGAATGCAGAGCATCACAATGTGATATTAGATATCAAAAGGGGTTGAATAGTAGGCACCAAATAAATCGTTGTAGTGTAGATGTAGAGACCATTAGTTAGAAATAGTTAGCACTCAATTAGAATTTGTAGTGAACCATTTGAATTCATGAAAGTTTTGGGGTTATTCGATATAACCAAAACAATAGCGAATAAGTCCTTGTAGAGTATTCATTGGAAACTTTGAATACGAAATCCATAGCTAAACCAAAAGGAAAGCAAAACTTGTATTGCTTGGATTTTGGTGCATTCTTGAGAAAGCTCACTTCTAGTGATGTTTCTCAATTATGAAGCAAATGGAAAATAGTCTAAAACACGATGAGGATTCAAAACCCTGCATCAGAGTGTTGAGAAGCGCAACGAATAACGTTCCTGAATGACTCTCTCCACATAAGGAAAGAATCAATGATATTGATCATTGTGTTTTCCCCACTAGTGTTTTCTCTATATGCAGTAGAATTCAAAATGTAATCCATATCTTGTATGGAGACATTTGTGAATCACTTGTCATGATTCTTGGAATATGACATACCTATGAACTACAAAGGAAATAATGGTAAACTAAATTATGAGAAATCCTAGAAGCAAACTTCCCTTGAGATTAGAAAGAAATTCGTTGCTGAATCTCACAAGTAAAAGGGGTTACTTGAATTTTCCCAAATGACTGCAAAGCCATAGTAGGAAAATAGGGGGTGAATGACAAAAGCACAATTTGTCAAGTATTGGATAAATTCAAATGAATTTGATTCATGTGTGCTAAATGTCTAGTGGATTTAAAACTAGTAAAGTACTAGTATCTCATAGTAAATCTCCAAGTTTGATATTTGATCAAAGGATTTTGAAATTGTTCAAAATAGTGAGTGGATATGCAATTTGCATAAAATTGAGTGGGAGCTATGAAAGTCTTCCTGAAACAATATGTGATTGACATATTTTTAAGTGGGAGCAATATAAGACTCAAATTCAAATATGTAAGAACATATTTAAGTGTGGGAGCTTATAGGAGTAATTCTTAAGTATGTTAAGGATGAAAGTGCAAATACTTATAAATAATGATTTATAAGATGTAGAAGTTGATAATAGGTGTATTGTGATATTATGTAGTATTCCTTAAGGGATTCTGAAAAGGGTTTCGGAATAGAAGTTAAGTAAGGAACCAGTCCTTAATAACTCAAATTAGGAATAGTATTAAGTTTAGCATCAATGGTTGAAAGAGAGAAAAGCATGATCGTCATCCACTATGTTGAGACATAGGTTCTGTCCTAGTAAACCATGATGATAACTTAGCATAATATGTGATCCAAAATAAGGAACGTTTGAAAGTGATTAAGTTTGAATCACAGAACGTTGAGCTAAGTTTGTCTGCAGTGTCTAGTAGAGAACTGTGGACACATTTTCCAAATCCATAAAGGATGACATATCTTAAAGCATAAAGAGTTATGTTGTAAGGGAATATGTTGGAAACTCCTGTAGATGCCAATTAAAGTCAAGTAGGAAGCGAGGTGAACAAAAACATCGAAAGTTGCACAGAGTGCACTAGTGTTTCGATGAATACATTTATAATAATAGATAAGGGTACCATCTAAGGTGTTGTATAATGTTATGGCGGGGCTAATTCGCTTTTAACGTAGAAGGATGTGTCCCAGGGCACAGTGCCCATGAGAAAGCCCTCGAGGTTGATCTAACGTCAATGTAGGCTCCTGGAATCAGGCCTCGTTCTGCTACCATAGCGACGATGCATACACACATATCATGTGATGATAAAGTATTAATGTCAATTAAGGTGACATTAGTAAGTTGCAAAGGATTTGGGACTGTAAAGTACAGACCCAAGACTCAACCTCTTCCATAAGAAAGCATGTTTAGGGTACCGGATATATGGTGCCAATTATTGAGAACAAAATGCAGTTAGTGTATTTGTACTCTAGTGCAAGTGGGAGACTGTTGGAAATATGCCCTAGAGACAAATAGTAGTAAGGACTACTATCATATTTCATATAGTTTATGATTAAGTTTTACATCATGCTATAACTGTATTGAGTGGAAACATCAATACACGTGTTATATACAAACAACCAGGGGTTCCCAGTGAAACTCTAGTCACTGGTTCATTGGTCAACAGATGATCATGTTTCCTGATCATGTGGCATTTATGCCAGTTGGAAATGAGGTCATCTCATTCCGAGAATGAGATGATGAAACAATACCCAACCTAAACATCGTGACCAGATCATGTCACGAAGTTCAAGTTACGATGATTAGAAATGGATCCTCGTAGACTATTCCTTAGACTGTGAGGCTATATCAATCACTGTCTCCCGAGAGTGCTTAGATAGCATCAAACACCATCTGGTAAAACGGTGGTTATAAAGGTGTGTTCAGGTATTCGGAGGAATCCGTAGAGGCAATATATGTCAAGAGCGGGATTTGTCCGTCCATGTGACGGGAAGATGCTCAAGGGCCCTCTCGGAGAAGTTATATCCAATAGCTGCGCAGCGTGTGATTTGATCACGGGGATATCACTTGTCAGAGCGATTCAAGTAGCATTGTTCAGTAACGAGATTGAACACGACATGGTGATGTCATTGATCAGATCTCGGGCAATGCAAGTATCGAATGACAAATGGAATAAGACACGACTTTCCCGGTTCAAACGACGAAAGATCTTCGTGGAACGCACAGGGGTCACATGGCCATCCAGGTCCCTCTGTCGATCATTGGTGCGGGAGTGTCTCGACCATGTCTGGAGTGTTCCCGAACCGTGGGGTATCATGCTTAAGGGCTTGATGATACTTAGAGAGTGTTTATAGGATCGGTAGAATCACCGAAGAAAAGAAGGGAGAAAACCGGAAGTGTTTCGGTAAGTCTGGAGGATGTCCAGACTGGAGGTGGAAGGTGTTCCATAGCCACGGAGATTGAATAATGTGTGAATGAATGTTAAATGTTGATTTAATCATTTATTCATAATTATTTAATAAAGAGAAAATCAATTAAAGGTTAAAAAGGCTTAATGGGCCAATTTTCGGAGGGAGAAGGCCCATTGGGGAAAGGAGAGAGGGAGAAGGGGCAAGGGGGCTGGCCGGCTGGGCCTAGCCCCCGCGCGGGGCCCACTAGGGGCTGGCCGGTGGCCTCCCCACCCCCTCCTCTCCTTTAATCCCACCCCGGGACTTTGAGGGAGGTAGTACCTCCCCTCCCCCTATATATAGTGGGGTATTTGGCCTAGAAAAATACACCAACAATCAATAAAGGTCTCCCCACTTTTGGGAGGACCTTTAATTGATATTTTCTCTCTCCCCATTTCTCTCTCGTGACCGTGGTCCAAAGTCCGGACTGCATGAGCGAGAGACATCTTCACCGCGGAGCACCGTCGCGCTGCGGGATTCGGATACGGGAGCTCTATTTCCACATGTGCTGCTGGATCGGGGAAGCGGGAGTCATCGTCAGGCACCAGACGTGTGTAACTCCTCGCCAGGTGTCGCACTTGAGGCACTCAAGTCGTTGGAGCTAGAAGGAGCGCAAGGACTTCATCACGACCTTGAGGTCGGCTTTGGCTCAACTACATCCACCACGCTCTCCTGAGTGTTGACAACGCTTTTCGGTCTTCAAGGGTAAGTTCGCGAAAAGCCCCTCCCATTACTGTATTACTAATAGATAGGTCATGGCAGCTTCAGGGGTTCAGGGGCATAGGGTAAATTTTTATTGTTTTCATGCGCGGAACCCCTACACACCCAACATGTCATCTATCTTAAGGAGAATCACCACTAGTGAACTATGGACCCCGGTCCTTTCTTTTACCATCAATCTACAATTGTTTACTGTTTTCTGTTTACTTTCTGCAAGCTATTACTTTCTTCCACACAATACGTTTAATCCTTTGTTTTTAGCAAAACCAGTGAGATTGACAACCTCATTGTAAGTTGGGGACAAAGTTCTATGATTGTGTTGTGCAGGATTCCAGGTTGGAAACAACACCTTGGAGGTGTTTCCTTGCTCCTACTGGTTCGATAACCTTGGTTTTATAACTGAGGGAAAACTTTTTGTTGTGCTCATCATACCTTCCTCTTGGGGTTCCCCAACGAGCTCAGTATATTTTGGGCCATCAACGGTAGATGAAGCGCCAGCGTCCCAATAGTGATTGATATGTTGCTAACGTATCTATAATTTTTTATGTTCCATGCTTGGTTTATATCTACTTTCTTATGTTTTGTCCACACTTTGGAGTACTTTTATACACTTTCTGGGACTAACCTATTAACAAGAATGCACAGTGCCAGTTGCATGATTTCCGCTGTTTTTGGCTCCAGGAAAGTCAGAAAATGAATATTCTCAGAATTGGACCGGACAAAAGCCAAAGTCAATATTTTACCAGAAGACTCACGGAGCCAGAAGACGAGACGGCGAGGCGCCAGGGGCTGGCCACACCATGTGGTGGCACGGGCTAGCCTTGGCCGCGCCACCAGGTGGTGTGGGCCCCTGGTCCACCCACCGACCTTGCCTCTTCGCCTATAGGAAGCCTCCCGATGCAAAAACCCTAAATCAAAAAAGCCTCCAGCCACGAAAAGTTCCGCAGTGCCGCCGCCACCGAAGGGGAGATTCGGGAGACAGAAAGTCTCTGTTCCGGCACCCTACCGGGACAGGGAAGTGCCCCCGGAGCCATCTCCATCGATCTCCACCACCATCTCCATCGCTGTTGTTGATTCCCATGATGATGAGGGAGTAGTTCTCTCTCGAGGCTAAGGGTTCTACCGGTAGCTATGTGTTCATCTCTCTCTCTATGCATGATCATGTCGTGATCATGAGCTTTGTAATCAAGTAGATCTACCTTGCTACTCAAGTGCTTTAATAGATCTCTGCTCTCCCCATGTGTGTGAAAGTGACAGCGTGCACACCATGGTGGCACTTAGGCTAGAGATTATAAATACTTGGTATGAGTTATATTTGGAGTTGGATGTCTCTATGAAATTGTGGTGTTTGTTGGAACCATCTAGTGCTCAAGGTGACAGTGTGGGGTTATCCAGATGCGGAAAGCGAACTTTGAGGTGTGCTGTTATAGCCCTACCGTGGATTAGAGTGTCCAACCGGAGAGTAGTTCACAGTAGTATCATAAAGAGAAGATATTTATATGAGAGTGTTCACTAGCGAAACTATGATCCCTAGGCCTTGTTTCTAAGCATTGAAACACCGTTTGCAATTAGATATGTTACATGTTTCCTTGCTTCCATCTTTATTTTGGTTTGCCTTTAGTCTCTTCCGCGCCATCAAGCTATTTTCCGGCACCGTTGTCTTATATCCATACCACTTGTATTTCACTATCTCTTCGTCGAACTAGTGCACATATACACCTGACAAGTGTATTGGGTGTGTTGGGGACACAAGAGACTTCTTGTATCTTGATTGCGGGATTGCTTGAGAGGGAATACCGTTGACCACTTCCTCCCTAAGTTCGATAAACCTTGGGTAATCCACTTAAGGGAAACTTGCTGTTGTTCTACAAACCTTGCACTTGGAGGCCCAACAACTGTCTACAAGAATAGAAGTGCGTAGACATCAAGCTATTTTCTAGCGCCGTTGGCGGGGAGATATGGTAAAAGGTACTCACATCCTCTGGCTACTAAGCTATCTTCTAGCATTGTTGCTGGTGTGTGAGTGCTCGAAGTTATTTCCTTTAGATTCTGCAATTATATCTTTTTGTTTCTTGTTTTTATTTTCACTAGTTAGGCTTAATGGAAAACAACAATAAAATTAGAGGGCTTTATAGTATTTATCTTGAGTTAGGACATGAAGTGTTTGAAGAGAAAATTAAAAAATCTATGGAACTTTATTTGCATTCTAATAGCAATGTTGTTAGTATGAATTCTTTGGACACCATTATTGCTAATGCTATGGAAAATTCTAAGCTTGGGGAAGCTAGTTTTTTATGAAAATGATCTTTTTAGTTCCCCAGCTTTAGAAGATAGCTATTCTATTGCTTATGATGATACAAAACCTCCAATATATGATGATTACAATGATGAATATCATATTTTCAGTCCAGCAACTATTGAGGAGAAAATTAATTATGATTACAATATGCCTCCTATATTTGATGATTATGGTGATGAGGATAATAATGATAGCTATTTTGTTGAATTTGCTCCCACTACAATTAATAAGAATGACTATGTTTATGTGGGGAGTATTAATTCTTTTATGCATGTGGCTCTTGATAAGAATGTTTTATGTGATAGTTATATTATTAATTTTATTCATGATGCTACTGAAAGTTATTATGAGAGAGGGAAACATGGTTTTATGCATCTCAATAATATTAGGTTTCCCCTCTTTATGTTGAAAGTCTTGAAGTTGCACTTGTTTTACTTTCCTATGCTTATTGCTTTGTGCTTTCATGACTTGTTTCTTTACAAGATTCCTATGCATAGGAAGTGAGTTAGACTTAAATGTTCTTTGAATTTGCTTCTTGATGCTCTCTTTTACTTCCATTCATGTTTCTTATGTGAGCATCTTCTCAAACTATCATGCCTAACTTAAAGGCGTTAAAGAAAACTACATATTAGGAGATAACCCAAAAGTTTTAGATGAGTCTTGTAAGTTATTACCTCTGTAATAACTGCTCCTTATCCTTTTTATTTTCTTTTTGTGCCAAGAGTAACCTCTAATGAGAGAAAAGTAATGCTTGGGAAAGTTGCTGTCCCGAAACAGATTTTTGTGCTTCGCTGTAAAAATTCGTGTAAAATCTCTGTACGTCAGTTTGAGCTGTTATTTTTTGTGCTTATGACCCAGGTTGTTATCTAACTCTCGTTACTTCAACACTTTTCGATTTGAGCAACAAAAGGTCTTCGAAAAAATTGGTTTTTACCTGCTGGTCTGTTTTGACAGATTTCTGCCATTATTTGCATTTGGTTTCTTTTTTAGTTCTTTTTGGGGAATTGAGCTTTTTGAGGGAAGTGCTACAGTATCTTGTGTTTTAAGGGAAGTTTTATTGATGTTGGAACTGAATCCAAAGACTTATTATCTTGAGTACACTAATGTTGCTAATAAAGATTGTGTGAAGTTTTGTATGAAATTTTTTTTCAGGTGTAGGGAAAGAGTGATGTAATGAGATAAAGAATGGATTAAAGATCAAGCTTGGGTATGCCACCCCGTGTCACCCCAATAAATATTCAAGAGGTACAAGCGTCAAAGCTTGGAGATGCCCAAGGCATCCCTTCTTCATCAATAAAAATCTCAGGTCTTTCTAGACACTTCATTTTTATTGTTTCATGCACTATTGTGTTGTTCTTGGAGCGTCTTTGTTTTTGTTTTTAGTTTTATTTTGCTTAGTTTGATTTAATAAGTTGGTTGGATCCCAACACACTTCTTTTGGAGAGAGACACACCATGTTGTTCATTGCCTAGAACACTCTAGTTTTCATACTTATTGTTTTGTGAGTCTTCTCTTTTGCTAGCACTGTGTTTAGCCTTAGTTTTCTTATGCTTTCAGCTTAGAACTTTTTAGTTCTTCCTTTTGGATTTGTGAGACAAGCTCACTTATCTTTATTTATTATTATCTTTGTGAGTTCTTTCTAATAAGTTGGTTTGGATTGGAAAAGAGTAGGAAAGTTCATGCTTAAGTGGTAAAAAGGACCTTGTTTTTGACTGTAGCCTAGGCTTTTTCATGTCATGCTTGATATTGTTTTGGCTTTATGCTTAGTGATTATTTTCTATAGCATGACTTGTTACAAAAAATTGAGATTTCTTAATGTGCCTTGGAAGAATCATGTGTTGATTTAGCATATTAAAGCATAGTATTGTGGTATTCTCCTTTGATGCTTTCTTTGGGTTGACTTGGCGCATGCTCACACCATGATAAGACTATCCCAAGTCACCATAGCCTTGATTATCCTTTGGTTTTCTACTTTTAATATGACTTTATGCTTTAATCAATGATGTTTTGTCGCTTTGCATGATTATGGCCATTATTGCTCTCTTAGTTGGTCGCTCCCAGTCTTTTGCTAGCCTCCACAACCAAGTATGAGTTCTACTCATTCATCCAACTCCAAATAAAACCAAGTTATTCCAAAGAGTACACCATACCTACCTACTAGCATTTGCTATTCCAAGTATATTCATGTTTTTATCTACCTTCCGAATTAAACTTGTTATGTGAAAATTAATGATTAAAGCTCTCACGAACTTGATGGCACACTTTTCTTTCTTGCATTTAATAAACTCGAACCATTGCGTCCATCTTTGTTGCGTATATGCTTGCTCTTTATAAGTTGAAGTTAGCAGAACCATGTATCATGGGGAACGCTTTCAACATTGCACTTGTACATTGTACCCCGTTGAAATCATGTTCTTTTGCTTATGGATCCCGGCGGTGTGAAATAAAAGGGGAACTTGTAAGATCATGGAGTTTGTATGTGTGTTAGAGAAACGCCTGGGCCGCTAGCCTAAGCCATGCCTAATCATGGTGGAAACTTGCAGCATAACCATAATGAGCACTCTATGAAGCATCCTCGATAAAAACCTATGCAAATAGCAAATAAAAAGATCGCTGAGATGCTCATTGTCTGCTTGCCATGTCATTTTGATTATGGGATAACTCATGTATCATGTGCAAGGGGTACCCCATTGGCGGTTCTCTATGATACATATGTACTTACAATAACAAGATCTTACTTGTGACTGAAGTTGAGTAGCATGAGGTTCGGTCTTTGTAAGTAAGGGGCATGAGATTTCGACTTATAACTTGTCAAGCATATCCTCTTAGTTGTGTCACTTTAACCTTAATCACCTAAAGATGCTTATGATAGGGGCAATGAGAGCTGAAAGCTAATAAGTACCATAATTTTTGGAAGCTCTTTATGAAAACTGAATCTCTACTTCCTTCTATGAAGGCCTTTCTTTTACTTTTATGTTGAGTCTCCACTTTCTATATTTATGCACCTACTTTGAGAGCATAGTGGCCATTCTTAGTTTAATGTGCATTATCCCAAAACTTGTTGATTGATTCGTAACTTTGATATTGCTTGTTCTTAAACTATTTGTATCTACTCACCCTTATGAACTTTGAAGGTGTCCTATGCATTTATGTTTGCTACTCTATGAGGGACAAGCTGAATGCCACTATGCTATGTTTTCTTTATGTGAAACAAACAAACGTCTTGCAAAGCATTGTTATTCATGAATATTTTGTTTGTGCCTTTTCATGTTACAACATAGTTGCTATGTCTTATTGTTAGAACTATATATTTCATGCTATGTTAAAGTACTATGATCCCATCTATCAATGTTATAAATACTTTGATCAAGTCTATGACGGTGCATGTCACCTCAAAAATTATTCTTTCTTTTTATCACTTACCTACTCGAGGACGAGCATGCCTTAATCTTGGGGATGTTGATACGTTGCTAACGTATCTATAATTTTTGATGTTCCATGCATGGTTTGTATATACTTTCTTATGTTTTGTCCACACTTTGGAGTACTTTTATACACTTTCTGGGACTAACCTATTAACAAGATGCCACAATGCCAGTTGCCTGTTTTCTGCTATTTTTGGTTCCAGGAAAGTTAGAAAAAGAATATTCTCGGAATTGGACCGGACAAAAGCCAAAGTCGATATTTTACCGGAAGACTCACGGAGCCAGAAGACGAGACGGAGAGGGGCCAGGGACTGGCCACACCATGTAGTGGCGCGGCCTAGCCCTAGCCGCGCCACTAG
Source organism: Avena eriantha (assembly GCA_910589775.1). Lineage (NCBI taxonomy): Eukaryota > Viridiplantae > Streptophyta > Magnoliopsida > Poales > Poaceae > Avena > Avena eriantha. The sequence goes on along the minus strand of OU342745.1, from coordinate 34,425,681 downwards.
GTCGTGTGGGCCCCTGATCCACCCACCGGCCTTGCCTCTTCACCTATAAGAACCCTCCCGATGCAAAAACCCTAAATCGAAAAAGCCTCCAGCCACGAAAAGTTCCGCAGTGCCGCCGCCACCGAAGGGGACATTCAGGGGATAGAAAATCTCTATTCCGGCACCCTGTCGGGACAGGGAAGTGCCCTCGGAGCCATCTCCATCGATCTCCACCACCATCTCCATCGCCATTGCTGATTCCCATGATGATGAGGGAGTAGTTCTCTCTCGAGGCTAAGGATTCTACCGGTAGCTATATGTTCATCTCTCTCTCTATGCACGATCATGTTGCGATCATGAGCTTTGTAATCAAGTAGATCTACCTTGCTACTCAAGTGCTTTAATAGATCTCTGATCTCCCCATGTGTGTGAAAGTGACAGCGTGCACACCATGGTGGCACTTAGGCTAGAGATTATAAATACTTGCTATGAGTTATATTTGGAGTTGGATGTCTCTATGAAATTGCGGTGTTTGTTGGAACCATTTAGTGCTCATGGTGACAGTGTGGGGTTATCCAGATGCGGAAAGCGAACTTTGAGGTGTGCTGTTATAGCCCTACCGTGGATTAGAGTGTCCAATCGGAGAGTAGTTCATAGTAGTATCATAAATAGAAGATATTTATAGAGAGTGCTCACTAGCGAAAGTATGATCCCTATGCCTTGTTTCTAAGCACTATCCGTTTGCAATTAGATATGTTACATGTTTGCTTGCTTCCATCTTTATTTCATTTTGCCTTTAGTCTCTTCCATGCCATCAAGCTATTTTCCAGCACCGTTGTCTTATATCCATACCACTTGTATTTCACTATCTCTTCGCCGAACTAGTGCACCTATACACTTGACAAGTGTATTGGGTGTGTTGGGGACACAAGAGACTTCTTGTATCTTGATTGCAGGATTGCTTGAGAGGGAATACCTTTGACCACTTCCTCCCTGAGTTCGATAAACCTTGGGTAATCCACTTAAGGGAAACTTGCTGCTGTTCTACAAACCTCTGCACTTGGAGGCCCAATAACTGTCTACAAGAATAGAAGTGTGTAGACATTAGCGATCACATCCACCTTTGATCCATCGCCTATCTGCATCGTCACCCCATCCTTCGCAAGTGGGCGACTATTCCTTAGCCCCTTTTTCGAGTTACATATGCTAGCAACCAAACTGGTATCAAATACCCAGGTGCTACTTCGACTACTAGTAAGGTACACATCAATAACATGTATATCACATATACCTTTGTTCATGTTCCGCCCTTCTTATCTGCAAAGTATTTTGGGAAGTTTCACTTCCAGTGACCAGTCCCCTTGCAGTAGAAACACTCAGTGTGAGGCTTAGGGCCTCCTTTGGTCTTCTTCTTAGGCTTGGCAACATATTTGTCATCCTTCTTGAAGTTACCCTTGGATTTGCCTTTCTTGCCCTTTTTCTTAAAATTTGTGGTCTTGTTGACCAACAACACTTGGTGCTCTTTCTTAATGTCTATCTCGGCAGTCTTTAGCATGGCTGCTAGTTAAGTGAGTGACTTGTTCGCACCATTCATCTTGTAATTTAGCACGAACCCTTTGTAGCTAGGTGGGAGCGACTGCAAAACTCTATCTGTCATGAGATCAAGTGGAATCTCACATCCCAATGTCTCAAGACATTGAGCATAGCCCGTCATCTTAATGATGTGCTCGTTCAGAGAGTTATGCTCCTCCATCTTTCCGCTAAAGAACTTATCGGAGATCTCATATCTCTCATCACGATTTGGTCCCCAAACATAGTTTTGAGTTCCTCCACCATGACATCAACGTCAGTAAGTTCAAAGCGCTTTTAGAGTTCAGGCTCCAGCGACTGGAGGATCGCACACTGCACAAGAGTGTAGTCATCATATTTCACGTCATATGCATCGTGCTCTTCCCGAGTCATGCTAGCTACAGGGCGTCACCTAACGGACCGTCCAGCACATAGGACTTCTTCATGCCCATGAGGATAATCCTCACGTTGTGGTGCCATTTGGTGAAGTTATACCCATTATCTTGTAGCTTTTTTCTATCTAGGAATGCATTGGAATTGAATGTAGGGGGTGCCATGATCTACAATATATATGCAAAGACTATTTTAGACTAGTTTTATAAAAGGCACAGTTCAAGTTAATTCAAAAATAAACTATGAGAACTCCCAGTCAAAAACGACATCCCTCTAGTCATTTTTAGTGATTACACGAACCAAATTCACTACACCACGACCGATCATCACGAGTGGTGGTGTAGCTCCAATGGCGAGCATCATATGGACATCATATAATTCATATGACTCATGCTTTACCTATCGGTTTATGTTCCGAGGCCATGTCTGTACATGCTAGGCTCGTCAAGTAAGAACCTTAGTACTCGCGTGTGCAAAACTGTCTTACACCTGTTGTATGTGAACGTGGAGTCTATCACACCCAATCATCACGTGGTGCTTCAAAACGACGGACTTTCTTAACGGTGCATGATGGCAAAAAATGCAGCCACTTTTCGTTGGGACTCCAAGTGCAGAGTGTTGTAGCAAGCTTATTTTCCCCACAAGGGTGACTCGAAGGTTTATATCGAACTCTCGGGGAATTGCGTGGATATTTGGCTTCTCCTCTTCAAGCAACCTCTAAAGTAAAGTAATTTTTCTTGTGTCCCCAACTCCACCAAGTGGTTGTCAAGCATAAGGTTTCGTATTAGTATTATGAAATAAAATATAAAACAAGTAAATAAAGTAAAGGAATACAAACTAGATTATATGGAAGATAATAGAGTTGATTTTGGGTTTTTATGGGTGATTGCAAGTAGAGAAAGTATTTTCTGTATTTTTGAAATAACAAATTGCAGAAATTATAAATGATAGTAGATGCGAAAGGTGTTTCTTATGATAAAAATCGGACCGGGTTCATGGGTTCACTTGTCTACTCTCTTTTTAAGTTACAATCACAAAACAATTCATCAATGATAAAGATTCATGGAAATTCTATAAGTGCTTGATAAGAGGAATTAATATGGCCATCACATTCTAATATTGAGATAGAATACATCTCTCTTATACTCCTCGAGAAAGGGAAATCTCCATGCAATCTTGATTTAAGAACAAATCAGAGTATAGCTTTAAGCAATATTATATGATGTTTGAAATGGGAATATGCTACCTTGATCTAACAAGGTCATAACACTGTCACGTGATTACTATAGAACATGATTTCACTTTATCCCTATTGAGGCAGCAAAAGAAAGGTAAAAACCAAAGTAGATCTTGAATATTATGTGTCACAATTCAATCTCCACCCCCATGCTACTCCATCTAACACACACTTCTCCCCATACAAGTTCTTGCATACAAGTTGGATAAAAACAAGCAATGAAGAACGGGGTGCATGATATGCACCTATTAAAACATCTTACACAAAATAGATTCCAATCTGAAATACAAAATCATAGAACAAAGATCCACCACATAGGAATTACAAATATGACCATAATCATGTTGGGAAGCTCATATGGTGCTAGATCTATGAAGAACAAGAGAGAAATAGACCAAGCTACTGCCACAAACCCATAGCCCGGAGGTGTACTACTCCCTCGTTATCATGTTCATGAAGCTGGAGATGTTGGAGAGGGTGGAGATCTCCCCGGAGATGGCTCCGGCAGAGTTTCTCCCTCCAATCTTTGCTGGATCTAACTATGTTTGGTGGTGTTTTTGTCTATGGTGGCTTCTCGTCTCTCCTCCCTGAGGACGCCCCTGGGGGTCCTTATATAGAGATTTTTAGGTCAAGAGAACTCTGTGTGCAAAAGAATCAAGGCGATGAGATGGTCGAGGAGCAAACGAGCATGGGTGGTGTGCCTACCAGGCCTGGGCGTGCCACCTGGGCTCGTTTAGCCCTCCTGTCCCTCCTGGTGAGATTCCAGTGCTCTAGATGCTTCGTGTGGCATTTGACTTTGTATAGGTCCTGAAACATCAAAAACATTGAAAACCGGGTTTTTCTGCCCTCCAGGGTTATAACCAAAATAAAGGGGATCATTGATAATCCCCAAAAATCAATATTAAACATGGATATAACATTATATATGACACAAATATGTGGGGAAACATGTTAATAAACTATAAAGTTTATGTATGCATTTTACATGCATTAGTGCATACTAAGGAAGAACATACTATTATCTTGATATTAGTGAGAGGGGTCATCTTATAATGCTGTCGCTAAGAACTAAGCAAGACATAAGCAAAATAAGATGCATAAAAGGGATAAACATTACATTCATATATAATATGTGATATGATATGTTCCTTTCTTGAACTTGATCTCCATCTTGTGCTTCATGGTATGATCTCCATCATTCTGCCGGTGTGGCTCCAAGGTTCATGGCGCCACCATCATGGTCGTCTCCACCATTACAATATATCTCTCGGATATACATGAATAGCACGCAGGCCATAAAAAGATAAAGACAACCATATGGCTCCTACCGGTTGTTTAACTTATAATAAATCTCATTGCATACAACAATTTTTGTAACAATGACCATATCACATCATATGCCCTGCAAAAAAATTTAGACGTCTTCTAATTTATTTTTGCATATTTTACATGGCTTTGGGCTTTCTAGGAAAGAACACTCTACCTATGAATTTCAGCCACAACGGTGATAATCAAGTTATTAGAAAACCGTTGTAAATTAGATCATGACTATGCTGGGAGAGATAGACACCCACTGAGCCACTTATGCAATACGAGTTGCAAGTCAAGCGTGGGACAAGTCTCATGTGCAAGGACATGTAAAATTAGTCTGGGCCGCTTCATCCCAACTTGCCACCATGATCCAAATTTACGCAAGTATGAAATAACAAGACCATCAATGCCCAAATCTCTTATATGTTCTAACCATACAAAGCATCTGCGCATAGACATAGGTCTGATATCACTGATGGGTTCGTTGCATGGAAAAAAATCCTACCATTGCAACTACCAAGATCGAATCTAAGCGACTCTGTAACGGTTTCGGATGGACTCGCCCTCAAAGACCGTAGAGTGGGATAACGTTCCCGCAAACAAACATGGATGTTGTACAGTGTACATGACCGTCCTCAAGGACGTGATGGCCAACGCCACAAACGCAGCACCTTCGTGATCGGTCACACGTACGGCGTGTCGACGACTTCTATCCCTCGTTGCAGCTCGGCAACGGAAGTAGGGGATCCTCGAGAACTCCGCCAACACTATGAAATGGTGGTGATGGTGGTGAATAATATCTTGAGCAAGGCTTCCCCTAAGCACCGTACTCATGGCAATGGACAAGGCTAGAAAGGGAAAGAAGATACCAACCAAAGAGCATATGAGAGGAGAATGATGAGTGTGTGTGAGAGAGAGAGAGGAGCTCCAACCCACCTTTTATAGGGGAGGGGCAGCCCCTTGCCATGGCTAGTGGCCAAGGTGGGTGCCCCCACCTCTCCCTCATTCATGTGGGTGGACTCTCCACTCACCCAAAATTGATCTCCACTTTCTCATGTTTAATCTCCACTCAAAATTAAAAGTCATGCAATTAAAACTCCTTCTTAATTCACTTGATTTAATGCCACTCATTCAATGAACACTTCATTTAATAAGTACTCCATTTAATGAATACTTCATTTAATGAACACATTGATAATTTAATGAACACGTTGATAATTCAATCCCCGGCAATATTCCGATACACCGAAACTATTCCGACAGATTTATCAGAACAATTCCTGCATTATCCAGTATTTTCTCCGGTGTTCCCTATCCACTGAAATGCATAGACTACCCTTAAGTGTGTCTCCCTACGGGTTCGTGAACTGTGTGGACATGAACAAGACACTCTCCGATCAATAATCATTAGCGGGGCCTGGAGATCCATAATGACTCCCACCAGCTCAACGACAAACTAGTGATCGCGTGAACCTTTTTCGTAGTAACCAATTCCTTTTGTCTCGCGATATTTTACTTGTCCGAGATCTGATCATTTAGTACCATCCATACCTAGTTCGATCTCGTTACCAACAAGTACTCTTTTCTTGTTCCCGTGATACAACATTCTTAGTGATCTTATCACTTGCTTGCAAGCGATGTTAATGTGATATCACCGAGAGGGCCCTGAGTATATATCTCCGTCATCAGGATGGACAAATCCCACCCTTGATCCACGAGCCTCAACTAACACTTTCCAAGCATTCGATGACACCTTTATAATTACCCTATTACGGTGTGATGTTTGATGTAATCAAAGTACTCTTCCTGATCAGCGATTGACGTGATCTCATGGTCTAAAGATTAGGATTACTTTGAATGACGTTATAGTAGTGTAAACATAATGGCATGATCGTATTACTATAGTTTGGGAGTTTGTTCATCACATCATTCTACCAATGTTGTGACCTCGTTATTAACAACATCCAATGTCATGATCAGGAAACATTGATCATCTATTAATCAACAAGCTAGTGTAATGATAGGCATCACTAGGAACCTTTTATTTGTTTATTAAACACACATGTATTAACGTTTCCTTTTAACACAATTATAGCATGAGAAATAAATATCTATTATAAACCTGGAATAAGATAATAACCATTTACTATTGGCTTTCGGGCATATTCCTTTCAACACTCTAGCGCAGCTCTGAGTCCACAGCAACACAACGAAGCAGAAGAACTCGTCGTACATGCCGGGCAAATCGACTACCAAAGCTCAGCCGTGACCCATCCTTAGCTCGACGCATCATCTTTTCCAAACTGCAAACTTGCACCTAGCGCAGCTGCCCGACACCAAGCCTTCTTCCCCAAACCCCTAGCCAAAGGCGACTCCGAGACGATGCCCCCAAGAAGGAAAGAGACGCAGAAGTGCCTCCATCACAAGAATTCTCTATTCTGAGGTTTCCCTCTGGAGCCAAGGCCGCAGGAGGAGTGAGACCACCTTGATGATGCTTCAAAGAAAGTCTGTGACACCCGCAGGCGCCACCATCCCACCGGCACCACCACACCGGGCCGACAGGGCGCTGCAGAGGGGGCCTAGATGGCGGGGGGCCGAGGCCACCTCACCAGGATCTCGCGCCACCAGGAGACGCCGCGCGCATAAAACAAGGGCCCCGCCGCCATCCACCACACGGGGTTCGCCTGACGGTTTCCTCCGATGGTGGCAGCGTTGCGGGAGCCAGAGCGGGAGGGGGCGCGTATGCGGTGAGTTAGGGTTCCCCGAGCCTCATGGGAGGGCAATCGTGGGGGTTGGGAGGTATCGGGGGATTTTTATCCCTTTTGCTCGTGAGTTTTGTACGCCCCAAAGACGAAAATATTTCTCCCTTTTTTGGTTTGATTTCGGTTATTATGCTGATGCTCCGGCAGTTGTATAGTGTGGTTGTTTCGAGGAAGGAGGCTAAGTACGCGTCACTGACACATGCACAAGTAATTTTTCTGCCTGGCCACCGTTGAACGGTCCTGATCGACCGGTCTCGATCATTCAAAGCCCTACGTGCGGCCCCGCTGGCTGAAACGCATCATGGTACTACAAGACAAAGAAAAGCGTACGTTCGCTATATCGATCGGATCCGCGTGGGCGTGGAGTAGCAGAGAAACGGATCGATCGATCGGCAGGCAGAGATCCTCATGGTTTAAAGCAGCTGATCATGCATCTTCAAAGCACAGAGCCGATGCGAATATGATGCGTGTCAGCTATGGAACGCTATAAGCACGGGTCCATCTCTGTTGCTCGCTGCATCCGCCTGTTTATACCTCTAAACCCAGCCTGACGTTTAATTAATTCATTGCTACACGGCCTTCTCTTCACTTCCTCTGCTACGCCACTGTCGACACTCAGACACATTCCTGGATGCTCCCATAAACTCGTGTGCATGCATGCTACGCAGTTAACTCCTCATTTTATTTCGATGCATGCCAGAAGTTAATTAATTATTAAGTCCTGCATCCATCCATCGATATTGTCAGAATTCAGAGCTTCGTAGCAGGGAATGTATATATCGGCCGGCCTCTAGTAGTAGTACATGTTACATTGGCCATTGCTGCCACGTAGTACATACGAGTTTACACCGTAACGTCACTGACACGCGTGGGTCAGCCGCCGCCTCATAAGGACGATAACGTCGCGTTCCTGAAGAAATGACACCCGTGGTTCGATATACAATACAACAATGCTACACTTACGGACCGTTTCTTACAAAATCTGGGTTACGGACAGACGTGGGGATCGCTGAGGGATTTGAGTTCCTGAAATCACGGGAGGAAAAATATGAACCAGCCACGTTTAGCCACCTCATCCCGTAAAAGTTTTCCGTAACGAAGTTTCCGTAAGTCTAGTATTATTGTATACCATAGGGGACACCGATATCCATCAAACAGTGTTTTGCCATTTTTTTTTCTTTGTGAGGCTTCATATGTGAGTAGACCGGTCGACTATGCATGTTACAAAAGGTCATATTATTTCAATTTTTCTAACAGTATTTTTCGAATTTACTACTATTCATAAAGGATGGCCGTGGAACCATTTTCACCAAAACTTCCTGCACCATACACACACACGCACTAACACACATTCCTAGGTAGGTGGGTATAGATCCAGTCCGCCCAGGAGACACGAAAGTACGTACGTATGTGCGTACAGCCACGAGAGATACGTCGATCTACGTACATCGATCTCCAGGCATCAGGTGTACGCAGGCACATGCATGCGTATATAATGCCCACAGGCCACAGCAACGTACGTACTCCTGCGGTAGCTATACTATACGCGTAGCTAAGCTAGAGACGGGGGCTGCCGGGTGTGCAGTGCAGGTGCAGACGCGCGCGGCCAGTCGCATTCAGGGCTGGAGTACGTAGCTCTAGCTAGCATAGCCTTTGCTGGGAGCAGGGAGGCTAGGGTTGGAGTTTAGCGCATGAAAGTTCTGCTGCTTCTGCATGTATGCGTTGCGTGGACCTGCGCGCGCAGCGCGGAGAACGGAGATCGGCTTTCATTCAGTTGCAGGGGGCCGGCCGGGGCGCTGTGGTCGTGGTGGCGTTTGCTTTTCTACGCCATGATGATTGGGGGACCTGCTTGCGCCTAGCTTAGCTGGGTAGTATGGTTGTTTACTGGATGGACGTGGATTGATCGGAGCTCGATCGCCTTTCCGACGTGTCAGGGATGTGGCCTTTGCTTTCGCCGCCACTAATGGACGCCCCAGGCTAGCTACGATCTACAAGGTGACAGCAGCTGTAGCTGCTTGCATGGATCGGCTAGTTACAGAGTGGGGTTTAATTTTTAATCCCGGTAGAAGTGGGATCTCTTGACACGAGGTTATCATAGGAGTTATTAAAACTTAAAAAACAACCATCACAATAAAGTGTCTTAGATGGTGTTTCTTAGAAGGGTAGTATTTAATGATTTTTGTCTCATACATATGTGTGATTAGACTAGTCAAGTTTTTCTGTCTATGATAGTGTGCAAGGGGTGTATCTTAGTTAAGATACAACAACCATCTCTTTCTTCATTAAATAGCATGCCACATAAGCATAGTACCTAGGATACGGCGCTAAGAAACACCCATTATGAAAGACCTAAGATCGAACACGAGACAACACCTCAGGTAATGAACCCAGCCAAACAGCAATTTTGTCAACAGTTCTCGCGAGAGATGCGAGACTATGACTAGGCATATTTTGTTCACCATCTACTTTTACAATAGAAAGGCTCCTGCTATCTTGAATTAAATTCTTAATCTCTATAATAAGATAAGCTAAAGATGATCTATCTTGCGATCTTCCAAAATGAGGTGTAATTTGTGGATTTCCAGTTTTTTTAGCATAAACCACCTCACTTTATTTAACTTTCAAAAAATACAGGAATGTTAACACCACCCGGTGGTTCTAAAAGACAAACAAAACCGCCAACGTTATTGTAAAGTGCAAACTTGGCCAAGTTATGTGGTTCCTGGTTTGACATTCTCGGTACATTGATTCAACGAGTCACTAGTGGAGAAGGGGTCTGTAGGCCCGGCCCGTAAGGGCTTTTGTCCCGGTTTTGAAACCGGGATTGCCAAAGCGGGACTAAAGGACACTAGCATTAGTCCCGGCCATGTTACCAGCCGGGACAAATGGTCGTCCACGTGGCCGCCGCGGCACGCGCGGGGTGCCCCCGTTAGTCTCGGTTGGTATTATGGATCGGGATAAATGATTCTTTGTCGCGGCAGTATTTTGGGCACTTTCTCTACCGTGGCCGAGATTTTATTTTGTATGCTCTTACTTACTTCTTTTTTTATTTTAAAATAGTTTTCGAATATTTCTACGCTACCACATACCATACACGTTCGTGCATATATATGATAACTTGTCTTACGATCAAGCATACAAATATATACAAATTTGATAGTTATATGGAGATCACAAATACCGGGACTAGAGCCCTTCTATTTGATTACATGGCCGGGGATCATCAGTAGCGCCTATTCACACTAAATTCTCCGGTGTCGTCTACCATCTCTTTCATTAAAAATCTCGTTTCATTAAAAATGTCGTCAGTTCTTTTGCAATTCCTAGTACCCGTTGCTCTGGTAGGAGTTGATCGCTCATGCTCTCAAACTATATAAGAAAAGGAGATCAATATGAATATCAATCATGATAACAAAAAATGACGGTAATAAAATAATGTGTAAATATATTGCTGACGTCGACTCTATAATCTTTGTGCTCAGTGGTAAACATGCGAATGAACTCGCAAACGTAGAATCTACATAGATTCGTCCCTGATGGCTGCCTCGCGCACTTTAGGAGAATAGAATTCTATCAAAATAATAATCTAGTATCATAGTTGTATTGAAACTAGAAGTAAACAGATGCGTGGACATATCAAGTACTAATTACCGAGACCGGAGTAAACGCCAGCTTCTCACTAAAGGAACCCGTAACCTTATTCTTGAATAGGTTCCAAACCCTGCCCGGCAAAGAAAATGAATGAATGAGTTATTCATTACCTGATATCTCAGAAAATCAACGAAACAGACCGATGTAGCGCGAAAATTATCTCTGGAGCATGTCTTGTATGTCCCTAAGTTGTTCCAGGTGTCTCTTTAATGGGTCCATGACTTCAAATCTTCCCTTATCAAGTTGAATGTTTAGCAGAATTCAGTGGAATCTGCACACTTATATATATATATTAGTAACTCATGAATTACACTTAACATCGAGTAAGCAAAAGTGAATGCGTATAACAGAGTAAGACCCTCACTTGAAATTGTAAGGAAACAGTATGTGGTCACAGAAATTTTGCTCCGTTAGAAACCTTAGAAGGTTTTCCTCCGTCTCCTTGGGTTTATGCGTTAGCGTCTGTATATGTATTTTATCTTGGTCAATGAACCCAACACTAAAGAGTGACCTTCTTTTACATTCCTGGATCTTCATTCTACATAATAATAGAGTACAAAAGGATATAATGAGTATAATTACATGCAATGAACTGAACAACTGAAAATCTGAACAACTTATATGTAGACAATGAATTCAATAACTTACAGACAATAGCAACTCATGAGAGATTTGTCGAGAGCGTCGAAATTCTATAACTAGAAGATTTCTGAAAATTCAACATGGACCTCGTCGGGTAGGAAGTAGTACTCATGTGGGACTTTCACCACGATCATTATTCTGTCCGCCTTTACGGCTCTCAAGTAACATTTATCTAAGCTTCGCATTGGTGTTGGCAGTTGTTGCAACATCTCTTTGCTAACTAGAGGCATCCCTGGGACATATCTAGGGACTATAAAAGCCTTGGGTAACTTGTTGTCTTGGGAACCTAGCAATTCTTCAACAGTCACATTCATAGCGACCGCAAGCTTCGCAGCTTCTTCCATATCCTGCTAGGGAACGTCACAGGATAACACCTTGAGGGGTGGGATCGATTGTTTGGACTGTTTCCTGAGCTAGGGGATGCACCTTATATTATCGCTTTCTTTGCTCCCGCTAGTATTGTTTGCACTTGGTTTGTTTGCACTTTTACTTGATTTGCTCCTGCTTGCACTTCTACTTTCTTCACTTCCTTCTGAAGTGTGCGTAGATACTCATCTGGCTTATGGTGCAACTCATACTGCGATTTTGTGTTCAGAAAAGAAACTGCATACGCTTTTTGCTTCTCGGTGTATACCGGGGCAGGCTCGGGTTTCTTCTTTTGAAATTGCGCATCACATTCGGCCTTTGTGATTGCTGCGTTTTTCTCGTCAGTATGATCGTAAGGTTTGATGGGAAGATTCTTATGAGGTACTCTTGGGAGGGGCGAAATTTGTCGTTTTGGGCTGCTGCGTCAATTAGTACGGGGCACGCTTCCACTTATTGTCCTTTGCGGGCGGCGAAGACGTCTGACCCTACGGTGGAGATCGAGATGGACTCACGCTATGGTGGTCGTAGTCATGGGGTGGGCTTCTTGGAGGTGAAGGAGGTGAAGGTGACATGCGACGACTCGGAGGCGGTGTGGGCCTTAGCGCCGAGCCTGGAAGCTTGATGTCGTTCTTGTCGCATAGAATGATACCACCTAGTACTTCTCTGAGTGTCCTCTCACCTTTAGGTTCAGGGATGTCAAGCTCCATTGAGTCAAACCCCGTTGCGATTTCATCCACCCCGACTTTAGCATAGCCAGTTGGAATCTCATGGCCATGCCAACGCGCGTTAGGTAGACAAGGTAAAGCACATCCGACTGCCACGTTCAAGCATATGTTCTTCACCTTCTGATGGAGCTCACAAGATATCTGCTCCTTGATTTCATCCACGGGGTAGCCGGGACCGCCATCTATCATCTGTGCATCGTTAGACGGGACCTCCAATTCAGCCACACTGCTTCTCCGTGGAGACGGGACAGTGGTAATATCGAGTGCAGGATCTTGCAGGCGCGCTACTCCTCGAAGTTTGTCAATCTACTACTGCTGCTTTTCAATTCTTCCTAGCAACTGGTTGAACCTGTCTCCCTCCTCCTCCTCCTGTCACTTCTTTCCTCTCTCTCGGCTTCTATAACTATCTTTGTCATTGGGAAACCCAATCTCCCACATATAATTAGGGCCAAGGCCTCATACTCGTCCTCCATTTTATTTATTCTCGAGGACCTTTGTTAGCAAGTCTTTCTCTCTATGGGGACGGAAATTTGTTTTCCCCTCTTTAATTTCTTTCACCATTGCCAGCCATGTCTACCTGGGTATCCTAATCCCGTCACTTCAAACAAGGTCCCCTGTATTATCGTCATACTCACTCACATGCCTAAGGAACCAATTTCTTGCCCTCAAATCCCATTCTTCGCGTATTGGCTCTAGAGTGATCCCTTTATCAAGCAGCTCTTTCTCTTTTTTATCCCACTTTGGCATGGCAGTCGCGTAGCCCCTGGCCCCAGGTGATGGTGATATTTCTTTTTTGCATCATTTATCTTGTTTTTTCTGACTTTTTCTGAGCTGGTTCTGACTCCTTGTACTTCACAAATGCAGCCCAGTAAGGCTGTTGCTTCGCTAGATAGCCTTCGAATTTTGGAGCAGTCTTGTCCTTCTACTACTTTAGCCATAATGTTTTCTTCTAGTTCTTGAATAGTTTGGCCATCTTCTTAAGAGTTAATTGCTTCACTTTCTTCCTCAATGCAGTTGGGTTGGCATCATCCTCATATTCTGGCAGAGTGAAATGTGCCATGAGGTCATTCTAAAGACCCTCGTTGTCCCTTTCGGCAACATACTCACTCTCTTCCGCCCCTTTGGTCATATTCCACTCTCGAACGGTGATCGGGATGCGATCCCTAACCATAACTCCACATTGTTGTACAACTACATTTTTAGCCTTTTCGGGTTCCAACAGTTCGCCTAGTACTGATACCACCGCAATTGTATAATGCGTAGATCGTCCAACTTTTTGGCCGTGCCTTGTTTGGAATATTTTTTGCTCGATGTGGAGGCCTAAGAGAAGAAACATTCGTTAATATATATAACTCAATTAATGCATCTACTGATCACCGGACTTCATATATATATATATATATATATATATATCGCCGGACTTTGTTAAGGGTCCATCGAAGCCGTCGGCTTCTCCATCGTCGGAGTCGTCGACTTCTCCCTCAGTTTGATCGACCTCCTCACCCTCACCGGAGGGGTTCAGATACATCGATGGAGATTCGGGTGGATCAACATGGGGTGCGTCATTGATAATATTCTCGAGAATTTCTTCCTGTGCTAGATATCTTTGGATTGGATCCATAGTTTTCTGCAAAATGCACACAATATCATTTTTGCAAATAATATTGCAACATAAAAGAATACTAAATAATAATATGTACACCTAATTTGCTACAATAATACTAAACAATAGCAAAATTCTAGTGATGCCTCGCGTGGGCCCCGTGTTCGGTCGCACACCATACCTCTAAACCCCCCAACCTGCACCCACCACCCTAAGTCTGATCGCCCGCGAGCACCACCACCCTAACCCTAAGTCCAGTCACGCGTGCACCACCACCCTAACCCCAACTCTGGTCGCCTGCGAGCACCAGAATATATTATATTATACTAAAACCCCCCTGACCTGCACCCACCACCCTAAGTCTGGTCTCCTACGGGCACCACCACCCTAACCCTAACTCCGGATGCTCGCGAGCACCACTATAATTATATTATACTAGAAATTCCCCCAACCTGCACCCACCACCCTAAGTTCGGTCACCTACGAGCACCAGCACCCTAACCCTAACTCCGATCGCTCGCGAGCACCACTATATATTATATTATACTAGAAACCCCCCGACCTGTACCAACCACCCTAAGTATGGTCGCCCGAGAGCACCACCACCCTAACCCTAACTATGGTCGCCCGCGAGAACCACTATATATTATATTATACTAGAACCCCCCCCCCCGACCTACACCCACCACCCTAAGTCTGGTCGCCCGGTAAAACCACCACCCTAACCCTAACTCCGATCGCCCTTGAGAACCACCACCCTAACCCTAACTCCGGTCGCCCGCGAGCACCACTATATATATACTATAAATATATACGCTATATATTATACTAGAAAATATATTACACTATATATTATACTACACTATATATTACACTAAAAATATATACACTAAAAAAATATACACTACACACTATATATTATATTATTATACACTATATATTATACTATATAGTAATAATAACATATAAGAAAAAAATACTAGAAAAGATACAAGAAAATACAAAAACAAAATAGCAGTGGCCGGTGCCGCCTCGGCCTACTTGCCCGCAGTGATCGGCGCCGCTGCTGGCGTGGCTACCACCATCGATGCCGGACAGGGGAAAGGGAGGGGCCGGGGTACCTGGCTAGGGACGAACACGCGCGTAGAGACTGTAGGTAGTGGCATAGCCGGAGAGGGGGCGATGCACGGTGCGGCGGCGGTGCGGACGGCCGGAGAGGGGGACGACGACGCGAGCGGTGGTGGTTGGGGGCGTGTACCTTGCCAGGGATGACGCGCGGCGGCGGTTGGAGGTGGTGGCGGACAGAGAGGGGGACGACGCGCGCGCGACGGTGGTTGGAGGTGATGGCGGCCGGAGAATCGTTCGGGCAGCCTGCCGGCGTTCTATACATCGTCGTCGAGGCTTCCCTGCTGCAATAGAGTGAGATAGGGATTTGGAGGGAGAAGGGGTGCGTGAATATAAGGGGATGGACCTCTAGTCCTAGGTTGTGCCATGACCCGGGACTAAAAGGTTTTTGGCACCAGCCCACAGGGCGCACACCAACCGCACCCCTTTAATCCCGGGTCGTGCCACGACCCAGGACTAAAGTGCCCTTTTAAAAAAATTGACTCCAAACTCTATTTCCCGCCTTATTGCATACAATATTATTAAATAAACTAGTATATATCAATATTATTAAATCTGATAAAACTTACAATATTATTAGGTTTAGGGTTTAGGGTTTAGGGTTTCGGGTTTAAGGTTTAGGGTTTAGGTTTTAGGTTTTAGGGTTCTAGGGTTTGAATTTGACTGAATAATCCAAAACCATTTTTTGTTTTCTAAAATATTTAGTCTAACTATTAAAACTAGTAACAGGGACTAAAGATATTTTGGGTCTTTAGTCCCGGTTGGAGCCATTAACCAGGACTTAAGATATTTCCAACCCTTCTCAGAGCCGTCAATTCATGCGTCATGCTTTCCTGTCATTTCCCTCCGCTTCCCACCATATTTTCCCGCATTTTCCCTCTATATCTAGGCCGACCACCATGGCCATCCACACATCCACAACTTCCCCTCTCACAATAATGGACACCGCATACTGGGTCATTCTGTCCCTAGAGGAGACCGAGGCGTTGTGGGCCTCCAACTACCCATGCCCGCCAGGCTATCGGGTGCCCACCGACTGGATGCTGAGCATTGGAGGAGTTCTTGTCCCTCCTGTGTCTCAAGGTTCCACCCGCTAGGCAGCCATCATGAACCACTTCTACCTCGAGCTCGCGTCGGAGCAACGGATGGATCCCCATTGGGATCCCGACAACTACGACACCTGGAATGCCTTCTTCGCTAACCGGCAGCAAAGGGAGCGCAGGGTGACAGCCTGCCCCTAGTGAACCACAACGAGGTCAGTCGTCGTCTATGGTAGGCAAACCATACTATCATCGGTGTGATGTGCTACATCGCCCAGGGAGACCATCCTCGCCTGCGGCCGCACTTTGATCCTCCACAGAGCCACAAGAAGGGTGGTGGTGGTGGTGAAGGCCGCGGGCGTAGCGGCGTCATCATCTAGTATCCCCTCCCCCGCGCATCATGAATCCGAGGTCGGATTGGCAGGTACCCCTGGAATATACCCTAGCTAGGCTTAGGATCTAGACGCATGCGCCTAGCGACGACGATGACGATGATGATGAAGACAAAGACGACCCTGAAGCTATGTACTATATGGCTAGACATGAGTATGACTAAGGGGGGGCCTTTAGTCCCGATTCCGTAGTCCCAGTTTTTTAATAATAATAAATATCTTGAGTGTTAGTCCAGGTTTGTGGCTGGACCAGGACTAAAGGGGTCCTTTAGTCCCGATTCCATAGTCCCGGTTAGGAAACCGGGACTAATGGATCGTTTCCTATTATCTAGTGTTGGTCTCTCTACAACTTTCCTGAACTATGAAGATGTTGTTCTATTCTTATGCCGGGGAGATAACTAATTGCACATATTAGGGAGTACATCGATGGCCAACTTATTGGAGATGCTGGAGAACTAGGATCCGCCGGTATCTCGTCCGGCATCTCCCTCAAGTTGGTCGTAGTGTTGTCCCTACTCTCGCACACCATCTTGCAGTTTATAACTTCTCTAACTATATCAATATGCCGGGGAGCTAACTAATTTCACATATTAGGGGGTGCATCTATGGCCAGTTTGTTGGAGATGTCGGAGGACTGGCTCCGCCGGCATTTCCCTCAAACTGGTCATACCGTTGTCCCTGCTCTCGCACACCATCTTGTTTGTAGTTGATAACTTCACAAGGATGCCTATTTATAGATTAAGCAGAACAACATAGTGTCGACACTCACGGCATAATATCGACACTCACCCTTGTCATAGTGTCGACACTCACCTCTTAAGTCCCGGTTGGTTTCTTCAACCGGGACTAAACATTCTTGCATCGGCTCTAGCCGGTCGCAAACCCTTAAGTCCTGGTTGGTTTCTTCAATAGGGACTAAAGATATTATGTGACATAATTGCAAAGAAAAATACAAAATTTGGTATATTGATTAAGTCTCAAAAAAACCTTCACAACATGACCTATCATGTTCGAGGTTTCATGGCTTTCAGTCCATTAATGAATGTTATGTGCAGAATCACGACATAGTTTGTGATACTGTGCCCATATTGTGCATGCATGTGTATCTTGGGATGGCGAGAAATGTTCCAGGAGGAAGTTTTCCTTTTTGTCGCAGGAAAAACTATTTTCCATTTTCCGAGCACCAAAAATGGGGTATTTTGTGAAGCAACCACCAAAATTCTGTTTCAAAATGCTACCACCCCATTTTTCAAAAATACTAGAACACCTTAGATGGAAGATCTCCCAACCGGGAGATCTCAAACCTTTCTGTACTTCCCGGGTGAAAAAGACAAATGTCTGCCGAATGGGTAGGAAGTGGGTCTGGTTTGAACTATAGGTACATGATCTCATGCTCATGATTTTTCGAAAAAAAATATTTTTAGACTCACAATATGATGTTTTTTTAGAGATCCAATGCAAGTTGTAACGAGGCTCAACCCCTATCTTCATGCCCACCGTTTGACAATAGTTTGAAACGATAAATATTTGAAACAGAAATAAGAAATTTAAAAACGGTTCAAACAATGTAAATCCTTTGTGTGGTGTCATATTAAGTGACATAGTTGCAAAGAAAAATACCAAACTTGGTATATTGATTATTTCTCAAAAAAACCTTCACAAAATGACCTGTCATGTTCGAGGTTTCATGGCTTTCGGTCCAAATGACGAATGTTATGTGCAGAATTGCGACATAGTTTGTGATATTGTGCCCATATTATGCATGCATGTGCATCTTGGGATGGCGAACAATATTGCAGGAGAAAGTTTTCCTTTTCGTCATAAGGAAAAACCATTTTCCATTTTCTAAGCGTCAAAAACGGGGCGTTTTGTGAAGCAACCACCAAAATGCTGTTTCAAAATGCTACCACCCTATTTTTCAAAAATACTAGAACACCTTACATTCAAGATCTTCCAACCGGGAGATCTCAAACCTTTCCGTACTTCCTGGGTGATAAGACAAATGTCTGCCGAATCAGTAGGAAGTGGTTTCGATTTGAACTACACGTAGATGATCTAACTCTCATGATTTTTTGAAAAAAAATCATTTTTAGACTCATAATATGATGTTTTTTCAGAGACTCAATGTAAGTTTTAACGAGGCTCATCCCCTATCTTCATGCCCGCCATTTTTACCATAGTTTGAAACTGAAACGGGCTTAAGAAATTTAAAAACGGTCCAAACAATGTAAATCCTTCATGTGGTGTCATATTATGTGACATAGTTGTAAATAAAAATACCAAACTTGGTATATTGATTATTTCTCAAAAAAACCTTTGCAAAATGACCTATCATGTTTGAGGTTTCATGACATTCGATCCAAATGACAAAGGTTATGTGCAGAATAGCGACATAGTTTGTGATACTGTGCCCATATTATGCATGCATATGCATCTTGGGATGGCGAACAATGTTGCAGGAGGAAGTTTTTCTCTTTGTCGCACGGAAAAACCATCTTCCATTTTCCAAGCGCCAAAAACGGGGTGTTTTGTGAAGCAACCACCAAAATGTTGTTTCAAAATGCTACCACCTTATTTTTCAAAAAACTAGAACACCTTACATTCAAGATCTTCCAACCGGGAGATCTCAAACCTTTCCGTACTTCCTGGGTGATAAGACAAATGTCTGCCAAATCAGTAGGAAGTGGTTCCGGTTTGAACTACACGTAGATGATCTAACTCATGATTTTTGAAAAAATCATTTTTAGACTCACAATATGATGTTTCTTTAGAGATCCAATACAAGTTTTAATGAGGCTCGTCCCCTATCTTCATGCCCGCCGTTTTGATCATAGTTAAAAATGGGAAATATTTGAAATGGACATAAGAAATTTAAAAACGATCCAAACAATGTAAATCCTTCGTGTGGTGTCATATTATGTGACATAGTTGCAACTAAAAATACCAAACTTGGTATATTGATTATTTCTCAAAAAAACCTTCATAAAATAACCTACCATGTTCGAGGTTTCATGACTTTCGGTCTAAATTACGAATGTTATGTGCAGAATCGCGACATAGTTTGTGATATTGTGCCCATATTATTCATGCTTGTGCATCTTGGGATGGCGAACAATGTTGTAGGAGGAAGTTTTCCTTTTCGTCGCACGAAAAAACCATTTTCCATTTTTCGAGCGTAAAAAACGGGGCATTTTGTGAAGCAACCACCAAAATGCTATTTCAAAATGCTACCACACCATTTTTCAAAAATAGTAGGACACCTTACGTGAAAGATCTCCCAACCGAGAGATCTAAAACCTTTCTGTACTTCCTGTGTCAAAAAGACAAATGTCTATCGAATGGGTAGGAAGTGAGTCCGGTTTGAACTACAGGTACATGATCTAACGCTCATGATTTTTTGTAAAAATCATTTTTAGACTCACAATATGATGTTTCTTCAGAGATCCAATGCAAGTTTTAACTAGACTCATCCCCTATCTTTATGACCATCGTTTTGACTATAGTTTCAAATGGGAAATATTTGAAACGAGCATAAGAAATTTAAAAATGGTCCGAACAATGTAAATCCTTTGCGTGGTGTAATATTATGTGACATAGTTGCAAAAAATACCAAACTTGGCTCATCCCCTATCTTTCGAACAATGTTGCATAGATTTATTACATAAAAGGTTTAATGCATTATTACACATCACCAACATCCCTATCTAGTGCTGTGATTTTCTTCTGTGTCGTAGCCATGGAGAATCTTCATCATTTAACAGGATGCTTGGGTCATTTTTCACTTTGAAGGGCAGAATTTCATGAAACTTATTATAATCTTCTGACATGTATGTCTTGTCATCCAGTCCCACGATGTTTCTTTTCCCTAAAAGAACTATGTGGCACTTTGGCTCATCGGTATGTACTCTTTTGCTGATTTATTTTTCTCGGTTTGGTAGACATGTTGAAAGATCATGTGGGCCCCCATGTGCGGTTTTGGTAATTAATGACAATCTCTATGGACTAATGTGTGTATTAAGGTGTACTTGTAGGATTTGTCCATTGGCATCGCTTGGAGCATGTGTTGGCTTCAAGGTCGATGAAATGAACAAGAAGATGCATTGTGGAAGCTCAATATGCGCCATCCCTAGAAGATCTCGTGTTTGGTGCTTGCCATCCTCTGTGTTTATGGATCAATGAAGACAAGGCCAAATGATGCTCAAGGCAAAGGTATTCTTGATAGGTTTTCCCTTTTACCGGTCTCGTGTTGACCGGGTTTAGGATACATAGCCGTACTATCAAGACAGGCTCTCGAGTGAGTATCTTGATCATATCGTTCGGAGAGAGATCAAACCTTTGCATACTTGCATCGTCGTATTTGGTTGTTTATTTGTCTTATTCATGTAAGGATATAGAGCTTGTGGTAATCTTCATAACAAGCTCTCATTCATCAAAATCGGATCCCCCTTTTATATCTTGTTGCAATTTTGATCTTGGCGGTTTTTCGGAGTCTCACCGAGTGAGGTAGCTCTTGTCGTCCCCTTTCCAATGCAATTGGAATCGGGTCAATCGGAGTTACCAATCAAAAGTTATAGTCGTTTGATTGTTTGTCTCTTTCGATTTAAAAAGAAAAAGGGAAAAAACTGTTTTCGGGCCAGGCGGTACTACCGCTCGCGCTACCGGGCCGACCTGGGTCACTGGCTTTGCCTATGTGCCACCCAGTAGTGCTGGCCGGTGCTACCGGGCTTCGGCGGTAGTACCAGGCCGGCCAACCGGTACTACCGGTCGGCCCACCAAGCTTCCTCGGCCCACCCAGGCCCAGCTCCCTTCCCACCTTCCCAGATCCCCTCTCTCTCGCTCCAGCACAGCCGCCCCGATGCCCTGTTGCGCTCGCTTTGGTCGCTCGTTGCCCGCTCCCCTCGCTCCCGCGCGCTGCCGCTCGCTGCTGGGCCGGCCTAGCTGGCTGGCCGCCGCCCGCGTGCTAGCAGGTTGTCGGGCCGTCGCGCCCAGTTGCCGCCACTGCTCTAGGTAGCTGCATCGCTCGCCCACGCTCATGCGCGTGCGCCGCTTGCCCCGCTTAGCGCCCCTCCCGATCCCCTGTCGCTGCGTGCTGCTGCCTGGCTCTACTCGCTGCGTGCTGCTGCCTGGTGCTGGTGGGTGATGGCCCAAATATATCGAGCTCGTTGGGGAACCCCAAGAGGAAGGTATGATGAGCATAGCAGCAAGTTTTTCCTCAGTAAGAAACCAAGGTTATCAATCCAGTAGGAGCAAGGAAACACCCCAAAGGTGTAGATAGCTGAACGTTGGCAAGGCGCACTACCGATGCCAGCAGCAACATGGAGACCTGCACAACACAACCACAAAACTTTGCCCCCAACTTGCGATGAGGTTGTCAATCTCACCGGTTTTGCTGAAAACAAAGAATTAAACGTATCAATAATCAATCTGAAATAGCATCTCAATATCCATCGGATCCCCGCAAACACAACATGCAGAATTACAAATGGATGATCTTGATCATAAATGGAGCTCACAAGATCTAGACAATATAGCACAAAGGAGGAGAACCAGCCATCTAGCTACTACATGGACCCGTAGTCCAGAGATGAACTACTCACACATCACACTGGAGGCTTGCATGATGATGAAGAAGTCCTCCAGGGTGAATTCCCCTCTCCGGCAGGGTGCCGGGAAGAGCTTCAGATCCCTCCCAATCTAGGGATGGAGATGACGGCGGCTACAGACTCTTTCATGGATTTTCGATCCGACCCTTAGGGTTTTGGTCCTGAGGGCAATATATAGGCAGAAGGATAGGCTGAGGGGGTGTTGGCGTCGGCCAGACCACCCCCTGGCGCGGGCCAGGCCTGGCCGCGCGGCCAGGTGGTGTGGTCGGCCCCCAGCCCTTCTCCATCTCGTATTCTGGCTTCACATATCTTCCAGAAAAATAGGCACTTTGGATTTTGTCCCGTTCAATTCCGAGAATATTCATTTTCTGACTTTCCTGGAACCAAAAACAGCAGAAAACAGGTAGCTGGCACTATGGCTCTTTTTAATAGGTTAGTCCAAGAAATCATATGAAAAGTACTCCAAAGTGTGGACAAAACACAAGAAAGTAGATAAAACCAAGCATGGAACATCAAAAATTATAGATACATTTTCAATGTATCAGTGGGTTGGGTCCAGTACTACCGGTTTGGACCGGTACTACCGGCCCACCCAGGCAATTGCCCCAACAGGTAGTTTTGGCCCTCTCCTATAAAAAGCCTTTTGCCCCCTTTTTATTAGTTGCTTCTTCTCCCTCTTTCTTCAAGCTTTGGCCCTATTGATTTGATTCATCTCTAGCTTGATTTAATCCTTCTCCTCCAATTATTCTTGCCCATATTTGAGGGGAAGGTAGAGGGGATCTAGATCTACACTTTGACCAATCAAAATCCACTCTTTGTGAGTGAATCTTTGGGATCTAGATCTTTGGGCCTTTTTGTATTCCCCATTTGTGTTCTTCCTCTCTTGTTCCCCCAAGTGCTTTAGTAGCCTTGTTGGAACTTGAGAGTGGAGATTTGGGACATCTTTGTGGAGTTCTTGACTTTTGCATTTGGTGCATCGGTGTGTGTTCTCTCTAGAGGATTTGGTTGGTGATATTCATTGTTGCTAGTCCCTCTTGGGTTCTTGGAACCCTAGACGGTTGTGTGGCCTTTGTGGCGTGTTCTTGGGGTCTTCAATTAAGTTGTGAAGCTCCCCCAAGATTGAGGCCTTGGTGGCGATTATTGGGAGCCTCCAATTAAGTTTTGGAGATATCCCCAATCTTGTATGGGTTCGGTGACCACCCTCAAGTGTCCCATAGTGAAACGGGTGCTTGCCCCCATGGTGGGTGCTCGGGAGAATAGGGTGAGGCCTTGGTGATGTTGGTGGTCTTAGTACCGCCCACCCCTCCAACGAGACGTACTCCTTTGTTGGGAGGAACTCGGTAAAACATCGTCGTCCCCGCGTGCCGCGGTTATCTCTATACCCGAGCTCTTTACTTATGCACTTTACATTGTGATAGCCATCGTGCTTGAAGTAATTATCTTGCTATCATATTGTTGCTTGTCTTGCTTAGCATAAGTTGTTGGTGCACATAGGTGAACCTTAGTATATCTAGGCTTTGTGCTTAACAAAAGAAAACGCTAGTTTTATTCCGCCTTTGTTAAGCCCATCCCATAGAATTTTTAATCGCCTATTCACCCCCACCCCCTCTAGGCGACATATGTGATCTTTCACATGTCCTTCACATATAAAACCTGAGCCACATCGTTGGCTAGGACGAATGGTTCATCCATGTAAGCAAGATTTTTGAGATCCACTGTTGTCATGCCGTAATTTTGGTCTACATGTACCCAGCCTCCTGTCAGCTTGACCCATTTTGGGCGATCGTGTAAAATGTATTCCCATTTATCTCGTACCCTTGGAAAGTACATATAGTCGAAGATGGTAACCTGGCCAACAAGTATAGCTGATCTCCAACAGTGGTGTTATTTATGAGATGTGACTGCAACCAACTACCGAAAGTCTTCTCGTGTTCCCCTTTAATCTAGGAGTCAGGCTTCCTCGGGTTTTCGGAGCGTAGAATATTCTTGTATTTCTCGATATACGGAGCCACCATGGTGGAATTGTGTAGAAATGTGTAGTGTGCTTTAGTGAAAGAATGCTCGTCCCTACGTACCATTGATTTCCATCCAAGTGTGCCTTTTCCAGTTAGCCTCTCCTCATACCGAGATTTAAGAACACCAATCAGCTAAAGGTCAGGAAGAAAGTCAACACAAAACTCAATGACCTCCTCTGTTCCATAGCCCTTGGAGATGCTTCCTTCTGGCTAGCATGGTTATGAACATATTTCTTTAAGACTCCCATGAACCTCTCGAAGGGGAACATATTGTGTAGAAACATAGGACCGAGAATTCTAATCTCTTTGACTAGGTGAACTAGGAGGTGCATCATAATATTTAAGAAGGATGGTAGGAACAACAACTCGAAGCTGACCAGACATTGGACCACATCAATTTGTAGTCCTGATAGACTTTCTGGATGGATTACCTTCTGAGAAATTGCATTGAGGAATTCACATACCTTCACAATGGCTAGTCGAACATTTTCTGGTAGAATTCCCCTCAATGCAACTGGAAGCAATTGGGTCATAAGCACGTGATAGTCATGAGACTTTAGGTTTTGGATTTTTTTTCTCTTTTATATTTACTATTTCCTTTATATTCGACGAGAAGCTAGACATGACCTTGATACTCAAAAGGACTTAAAAAAAATATTTATTTCTCTTGTTTGGTATGAGCGTAGCTGGCAAGCCCTTGAAACTGCCATGCATGCATGTCGTATCGTCCTTTATGATGTAACTAGTCCTCCCATGTTGCCGGGGTATCTTTTGATTTCCCATACAATCCCAGGAAGCCTAGAATATTCACGCAAAGATTCTTCGTTAGGTGCATTACGTCGATTACAGAGCAGACATCATGCACTTCCCAATAGGGTCGCTCCCAAAATATAGATTTCTTCTTCCACATGGGTGCGTGTCCATCGACGTCTTTCGGAATAGGTTGTCCTCTAGGACCCTTTCCAAAGATTACATATAAATTCTTGACCATACCAAATACATCAACACCAGTACGTGGGACAGACATTGTCCAGGTTTCTGCCTTGCCATTGAAATGCTTGCCTTTTTTCTCAAGGGATGCCTGGGCGGAAGAAAACGACGATTGTACGGGTACACATTCTTCCTACATTTATCCAGATATATACTTTCAGTCAAATCTAAACAATGCGTGCATGCATTGTATCCTTTGTTCATCTGTCGTGAAATGTTACTAAGAGCAGGCCAATCATTGAAGGTTACAAACAACAATGCGTGTAGGTAAAATTCCTGTTGTTTGTGCTCATCCCACACACGTACACCTGGTTTGGCCCACCACTGTAAAAGTTCATAAACTAATGGTCTTAGGTATACATCAATGTCGTTCCTGGGTTGCTTCGGGCCTCGGATGAGCACTGGCATCATAATGAACTTCCGCTTCATCCACAACCAAGGAGGAAGGTTGTAGATACATAGAGTCACCGGCCAGGTGCTGTGACTGTAGCTCTTCTCCCCAAAAGGATTCACGCAATTGGTACTTAGACCAAACCATAAGTTCCTTACGTCACCAGCAAAGTCCAGGAACTCTCTCTCAATTTTTCTCCACTGTCGACCATCAGCGGGGCGCCTCAACATCTTGTCTTTCTTACGTCTTCCATGTGCCATCGCAACAACTTGACATGATATTTGTTTCTGAACAAACGTTTCAACCGTGGTATTATAGGAGCATACCACATCACCTTGGCAGGAACCCTCTTCCTAGGTGGCTCACCCTCAACATCACCAGGATCATATTTTCTTATCTTATACCGTAATGCAGTGCATACCGGACATTTATCCATATTCTCGTACTTCTCACCATGGTAGAGGATGTAGTCATTAGGGCATGCATGTATCTTCTACACGTCTAATCCTAGAGGGAAGACAAGCTTCTTTGCTTCGTATGTACTGGTGGGCAATTCGTTCTTTCTTGGAAGCATCTTCTTCATTAGTACCAGCAACTTTTCAAATCCCGAGTTAGACACACCGGTCTCTGCCTTCCACTTCAGCAATTTCAGTGTGCTATCGAGCTTCTTCTGTCCATCTTCACAAGTTAGGTACAACAATTTGTTGTGGTCTAGTAACATCTGCTCAAACTGCAACCTCTCCTTTTCTGTGTCGCAGCCTCGCTTTGCATCAGAAATGACCCGACCAAGATCATCATCGGGCTCATCTGGTGCCCATTCTTCACCTCCTTCTTCTTCATTGTCTTCCATTGCGGTGTCATTGTATTCAATGAACATAGATTGGTAGTTGTCATCATCGTTCTCTTCTTCATCACCGTCTTCCATCATCACCCCTCTTTCTCCATGCTTGGTCCAAACATTATAGCCGGACATGAAATCAGACCGAAGCAGGTGGCCCTGAATGACTCTTGAGGCAGTGTGAGCCTTCTCATTCCAACATTCAACACATGGACAACACATAAAACCATCCAGCCGCTTGTTCGCCTTGGCCACAAGGTGAAAAGAACGCACGCCTTCTCTGTAAGCGTCAGAGCGTCGGTCACCGTACATCCATGGATGGCTCATCTGCATCATGCAACCATATATATCAAATGCAATCACGATGCTAAAATTAGGACCGCACGGTCTAAACGAGTAAATAGTTACTAACCTTTTAGGACACTTGGAAACAAAGAGGAGAAAGCTTAAGTGTGTCTCGGGCACCCCATGTCATGTTTGTCTTGTGTAAACTCAAGTGGCATTCCTCTCACATGCATTTCATCGAGCAACTCTAGTGCATAAGAGAAAAAATCTAGCACAAACAATGCCACACCTTCCCCCATTAAAAAATAGAGGAGAGTTGTGCCATATATATAGGGCCTGCCCACTTGTCCCAGTTTGAGATACAAACCAGGACTAATGGGTGTGCCAGGACCGCGCAGCAGGGACCAGACCCATTTGTCTCGGTTTGTATATCAAACCGGGACGAATGGTCTCTTACAGGCCTTGACAAATGATTTCGGGGGTTTCAGGCCATCGGTTCAGACCATTAGTCCCGGCCCCAGCCACGGCCAGGACTAATGGCCCAAACCAAAGGACCTTTTTTACTAGTGAGTGTCTCCAAGAATCACAAACGCCACATACATGCCATAGCCATAGGTAATCTTGACACATCGTGCCAGTGACACACACCAGCGGTTGGAATAGGATGTGTGCATCGTTTCGATGCAGAGGCCAGGTATGCTCCCATTTCGAATAATAGAAACTATGAATTTTCGATGGCACTTGAATTTTCCATAGTGAAAGCCACTGTTTTTGTTGCTTTTGTCTATCCAAACATGAACTTGATCCATCTAAACATGCCTCTTGTCAATCTTGTGTGTCCGGCCACAAGCATCTTATACGCTCAACAAGCAATAAACATACCATGGCGATCCGTCTGCTAGGCCCAGAAGTCCTCCTACCTCCTTGTACTCAAAGGAATGTTGCGGTTGATCGCCACATCCATGGGAAGAAATAAGGCATTAAGTCTCTATAGGTTCCATTTCAACATGATCTCATCAATGATCTCCAACAAGTTTTGGAGATTTTTCAACAAACTTGTTATATTTCTCATAGTTCCCTCACAAGGGAGCCAATTCTCATTCCAAATGTTGGTTGAGTGACTTGAGTCCATTCGATCCCATGGGTTTGATATTTCCCCATTTACATACCCATGGGTAATTTATTATCATATACCCGTACTCCTGCTAGGTTTTTACCCGTCGGGCATGCGGGAAATGGTACCCATTGCCATCCCTACATTGGATCTATCATCTCTTTCCTAACATCTCCTACTCTCTCAAGAATTTTGTACCCTACCCTTCACTCAACCACGGGAGCTTCTCCTCGTACGTGTTACCTCCCTCATTGTTCTACCTACACTGCCACCCATCCTTCTCCACCACCCTACCCTACATCGAGCATACATATATAGTTCTTCAACATGGCCTAGCCGTGGACCTTGAGTGAGAGCTTGAGGTGAAGGTTTTTTATAGTGTCTATCTTGGAAAGATTGTTCAGGTGCAAGATCACATGATTCGGCTCTCGTAGTGCTCTGGCAAGCCAGTAAGCTCGAAATGTTGAAGACATTACAACATTTTGGCATATGGTTCTTGTTGAGTGGAATGTTTCAATGCTTCTTGGCTTTTGTTGCAAAGGGTCAGATTTCTAGTTTGTAATGCTTATAGGCATATGTTGCGATGCTTCTAGGCATCTGTTGCAAAACGATCCAAACAATGTAAAACCTTCGCGTGGTGTCATACTATGTGAGACAGTTGCAAGGAAAAATATCAAACTTGGTATATTGATTGCATCTCAAAAAACCTTCTCAGAAATGAGCTATCATGTTCGAGGTTTCATGGCTTTCAGGCCAAACGACCAATGTTATGGCTAGAATCATGGTATAGTTTGTGATAATGTGCCCAGATTGTGCACGTATGTGCATCATGAGATGGCGAACAATATTGCAGGAGGAAGTTTTCCATTTCGTCGCACCAAAAAGCCATTTTCCATTTTCTGAGTGCCCAAAATGGGGTGTTTTGTGAAGCAACCACCATATGAAAGTTTCAAAATGGTAGCACCCTATTTTTCAAAAATACTAGACCACCTTGCATGGACAATGACCCAACAGGGGTATCTTAAACCTTTCCATACACCCCTCGTGAAAATGACAAATTCCCAGCGAATCGGTGGGAAGTGGGTCAGATTTGAACTGCAGGTACGTGATCTGATGCTCAT
This sequence comes from Avena eriantha, assembly GCA_910589775.1. Classification (NCBI taxonomy): domain Eukaryota; kingdom Viridiplantae; phylum Streptophyta; class Magnoliopsida; order Poales; family Poaceae; genus Avena; species Avena eriantha. The sequence goes on along the minus strand of OU342745.1, from coordinate 34,396,529 downwards.
ATTTTTTCACAAAAATCATTTTTAGGTTCACAATATGCTATTTCATCAGAGATTTGAACTACAGGTACATGATCTGATGATCACTTTTAGGTTAACAATATGATAAAAGGTTACAGTTACATAATAGGTTTAATACATTCTTTCACATCACAAACAAAATCCCCATCTAGTGTTGGGGTATAAAACTTTTTTTCACATATGTCCCTTGCTTATGGTTGCGCCATATCCATGGAGCATCTTCATCATTTAGTAGGATGCTTGGGTTAGTGTTCATTGTGAAGGGCGGAATTTCATCAAAGTTATTATAATCTTCTGACATGTCTGTCTTGTCCTCCACTCCCACGATATTTTTTTGCTGAAAGAACTATATGGCGCTTTGGCTCATCGTATGATGTATTTCTTTGCTTTTATTTTCTTTTTTTGGTTTGCTAGACATGTCTTTCACATAGAAAACCTAAGCCACATCATTGTCTAGGACGAATGGTTCGTCTCTGTACTGAGATTGTTGAGATCCACGGTTAGTATTCCATACTTCTAGTCTACCTTTACCCCGCCTCCTATTAGTTTGACCCATTGGCACCGAAACAGAGGGACCTTAAAAGAAGGTCCATAGTCAAGTTCTCATATCTCATCTATGTAACTATAATATGTGTCCTTTTGCCCATTATTGTTTGTTGCATCAAAGTGGACACCACTATTTTGGTTGATGCTCTTTTTATCTTGGGCTATCGTGTAAAATGTATTCCCATTTATCACGTATCCTTAGAAAGTCAATATAGTCGAAAATGGTGACCTGGCCAACAAGTATAGTTGATCTCCAATAGTGGTGTTATTCATGAGTTGTGTTTGCACCCAACCGTCGAAAGTCGCCATGTGTGCATGTTTAATCTAGGAGTCAAACTCCCGTGGGTTTTTAGAGCGCATAATATTCATGTGTTTCTCGATACACGGAGCCACCAAGGTGGAGTTTTGTAGAACTGTGTAGTGTGCTTGAGTGAAAGAATACCCGTCCATACTTATTATTGTTTTCTTTCGTAGCGTGCATTTTCCACTCAGTCTCCCCTCATGCCACGATTGAGGAACATCAATCGGCTTAATGTCAGGAATAAAATCAACACGAAACTCAATGTCCTCCTCTGTTCAATAGCCCTTGAACATGCTTCCTTCTAGTCTAGCACGGTTATGAACGTATTTTTTTAAGACTTCCATGAACCTCTCAAAGGGAACATATTATGTAGAAATACAGGACCGAGAATGGTAATCTCTTCGACTAGGTAAACTAGGAGGTGCGTCATAATATTGAAGAAGGATGGTGGGAACACCAACTCGAAACTAACAAAACATTGAATCACATCATTCTCTAACCTTTGTAGAATTTCTGGATTGATTACCTTATGAGAAATTGCATTGAGGAACGCACATAACTTCATAATGGGTACTCGAACAATTTCCGGTAGAAGCCCCCTCAATGCAACCGGAAGAAATTGCGTCATAAGTACATGGTAGTCATGAGACTTTAGGTTTTGAAATTTTTCTATGCCATATTTATTATTCCCTTTATATTCAACGAGAAGCTAGACGGGACCTTGATATTGCTCAGGCATTTAAAAAATATTTCCTTCTCTTTTTTGGTAAGAGCGTAGCTGGCAGGACCTTGATACTGCTCTGGATGCAGGCCGTCTCGTTCTTTCATATGTTGCTGGTCCAGTTGTGCTTCTAGTGTATCTTTATTTTTCCCATACACGCCCAAGAAGTCTAGCAGGTTCACGCAAATATTCTTTGTTAGGTGCATCACGTCGATTGCAGAGCGGACCTCTAAGACTTTCCAATAGGGTAGCTCCCAAAATATAGATTCCTTCTTTCACATGGGTGCGTGTCCATTATCGTCATTCAGAATAGATTGTCTACCAGGACCCTTTCCAAAGTTTACTTTTAAATCCTTGATCATACCAAATACATCATCACCGGTAGGATGGATTGGCTTCCTCCGATGATCTGCCCCTCCCCCCCCTTTAAAATGCTTGCCTTTCTTTCTTAAGGGATGCCTGACTGAAAGAAATCGACGATTCTCCAGGTATACATTCTTCTTACATTTATCCAAATACATACTTTCAGTCTCACCTAAACAGTGCGTGCATGCATTGTATTTCTTGTTTGTCTGTCCTGAAATTTTACTAAGAGCAGGCTAATTATTGATGGTTATGAACAACAACGCTCGTAGGTCAAATTCATCATGTTTGTGCTCATCCCACACACGTACACCTTGTTCGTGTCACAACTATAAAAGTTCTTCAACTAATGACCTTAGGTACACATTACTGTCGTTGTCGGGTTGCTTCGGGCCTTGGATAAGCACTAGCATCATAATAAACTTACGCTTCATGCACAACTAAGGAGGAGGTTATAGATACATAGAGTCACATGCCAAGTGTTGTGACTGCAGCTCTGCTTCTTACAAAGATTCATGCTATTTGTACTTAGAGAAAATCTTAAGTTCATTGTGTCATCTGCAAAGTTCGAGGACTCTCTCTCGATTTTTCTCCACTGCGATCCATCAGCAGGGTGTCTCAACACCACGTCTTTCTTACAGTCTTCTTTGTGTCATTGCAACAACTTGGCATGCTCTTTATTTCTGAACAAATGTTTCAACCATGATATTATAGGAGCATACCACATCATCTTGGCAGAAACCCTCTTCTTGCCGTGCTCGCCCTCAACATCACCAGGGTTATCTCGACTGATCTTATACCGTAATGCACCGCATACCGGGCATGCATTCAAATTCTCGTACTCCTCACCGCGGTAGAGGATGTAGTCATTAGGGCACGTATGTATCTTCTGCACCTCTAATCCTAGAGGGCAGACAATCTTCTTTGCTTCGTACGTACCGGCGGAAAGTTCGTTATCCTTTAGAAGCAACCTTTTTATAATTTTCAGTAACTATTCAAATCTCTTGTCAGATAGACCATTCTCTGTCTTCCATTGCAGCAATTCTAGTGTGCTACCCAGCTTTTTCTGGCAATCTTCACAATTTGGGTACAACAATTTATTGTGATCCTCTAACATGCGCTCCAACTTCGACCTATCCTTTTCACTTTCGCAGTCTCTCTATGCGTCAGCAATGGCCGACCAAGATCATCAGCGGGCTCATGATCTGATTCCTCTTCTTCACCTTTCCCCATTGCAGTATCACCGTATACAGGGAACCTAGGATAGTTGTCATCATTCTCTTCTTCTTCATTGTCTTCCATTATAACCCCTCTTTCTCTGTGTTTGGTCCAATAATTATAGTCAGACATGAAACAAACCGAAATAGGTGGTTGTGAAGGATTTTTTTCGGAAGAGTAATCCTTCTTATTCTTATAGAAACCACATGGAAAATACATAAACCCATTCTGCTTGTTTGCCTCAGCCACACCGAGGAAATGATGCAAGCCTTTAATGAACTCACCAGAGCATCGGTCATCGTACATCCATTGTCGGCTCATCTGTATTATATAAGTATATCAAAAACTATTACACAACATCATGAATAGAGAAGTGACCAAATTAATACAAGTTCATCACATTAAAACCAAAATAGAGTAGTGACCAAATATTATTATTCCAAAAATATAAAACTATGCACTGACTTGAAAACTTTCTACTCCATCTTTTAGTCCGGGTTAGAGACACCAATTGGAACTAAATGTTTAGATTGTAGGGATGTGTAGATAATTATAGACTGTGTTTAGATTTATTTAATCATGGGTGACGGCACTATGTCATGGGTGAGTGGTGGCACTATGCCATGAGTGGCGACACTACTCGTGGGTGGCGACTATTCGTGGGTGGTGACAATATGCCGTGAGTGACAACACTATGCCGTGGATAGTGACACTATTTCACCGTTAGTGGTAGCACTATGCTTTCAGGGTGGCATCACAAATATTGCGGCGCTTAATCTATAAATATGCAAGATGTATCCTTGTGAAATTATAAACTGCAAAATGGTGCGAGAGGGACACCACTATGGAGAGCATGAAATGAGCTAAAGTAACAATAACAGATGAAAGGATGAAGTTTCTAACCTTTTAGAACCCTTGGACAGATGGGCGCCGCCAAATCTTGACAAATCATGAGGACAAATAGGGATGAACTCGAGCTCACAAGGAGCAAACAGAGGAGAAATCATGTTGAATATATGTGGCTTGGGGTAGAAAGCAGCTTAAAGATAATATAGGAAGGACTTTAGTCTCGGTTGGTGTCTCCAACCGGGACTAAATATCATCTTTAGTCTCGGTTGGAGATTTTAACCAGGACTAAAGGAGCTATTACTGGCCGCAGCCTGCCACAACCCTTTAGCCCGGTTGGTGTCTCCAATCGGGACTAAAGGTCCCGTTTAATCTGCGACTAGAGCTGACCGCACTCCTGGACCCAAACACGACCTGGACTAATGCTCGGGATGGAAGGTCCTTTTTTTTATTAGCGACCACGAAGGAATGGCAGTGGCAACGCGGCGCTAAGATGGGAGGAGGCTACGGGTGAAGAAGAAGGGGCTGGTATGTGTCGCCCATACAAAGAAATTATTCGCCTCTGGTGGTCTTTCTTCGATCAGTATTCGTTGCACACGTAATGCTGGATGCGATTGGTCGATCGTTTCTACTATAACTAGCAATTATTCCACGCACACTAGCTTCGTGTGACCAGAAGCAAGAATGCATGGGCCAGATACATCGAAAGAGTCCAAACAGTGCTAGGTATCCTAGTCCTCTCTGATTGCGCGGCGCGGTTCGATCGATCGAGAGATTCTGCACAAATCTCGGTCCCCCAAGGAAGCTTTAGGGACGACAATTATACTACCTGAGCACCAACCTAGGCAGTGGCAGAGTGTAGAGAGGCTGGTCCAAGCTAGTACATCCAGCCAACGAGGCATCCATGGAATCTCTCTCCCGATTAGGGTACGTAGTTCTTGCCCATGACCATGATGAGCCCTCTGGCTATGTATGAGTTGTTCACCAAGTGTTAGTTCGTTAGGTAGTTTGTTGACAGGAGAGAAATTGCTGCCTATATATACTCCATAGCCGACAGATAAGCTGTCTCCTGATCGACAATTGCATATGCACCTTGCTTCCTCCGTTCCATGATTCTAATTTTTCAGGAGCGCTCGAGAAAGCACGCCCTTTTGTTTATATATAGGAGGGGAAAACCAAATACAAATATCCACCACAACAAACACAGCCCTAAGGCAACAAAAGATAGAACTCCACACGAAAAACCCAGAGTTAGTACTCCCTTCGAGAATTATGGAACAAAGGGAGTACTTGTAAATCAAAGATATATTAATAAACCACAAAGTTATCAAGTAGATGTACCTATAAAAGAGCAAAGCTTCTTGCCTCTGCATCTAAGGACTAAGGTGGATATAGCCAGAGAAGCATTTCAGTGAGAACACACCAGGGAACCAGGGCCGGCCCTGAGGAGGGTCAGGAGGGGCGGCCGCCCCGGGCCCGCGAAACCAAGGGGCCCCAAGTGGCATATGCATCGGTGGAGGAGCTCCTGTGTCGGCGCCATTGGAGCGGCTGACGGTTTTTCTCTGGTACCGTGGTGATTCAAGACGAAGCGTTATGCTCCTTTCCTACTTGGGCCTACTTTGTTTTTGTTTGGGCTTGTTGCTTAGCTCAAATGGGGGTGGGTCCTAACTGTGAAAAAGAAAAAAAGCGCGTGGCCAGTCCGCTGATATATGGTCATTAATTGGGACGTTATGTAGCATCACATGTGAGATCACATCAGTTTGAGAACGGAAGAGTCTGAATGAATCTTATTCAGGCATGAGAAGCGAGTCAAATGAAAAACCACATGCGCTTGAGCTTGATGTATTCCGTGTAGGTCGTCATTGGCAAGTTAATCGTTGAGATCCTTGTAATATTGTTTTCACGAGTAATATAAGCAGCGGTGACTTAGTTTTAGGCTGGTTTGCCGCTAATTAACCGATCAATTCTCTTCTAATTCTTTTAAATAAAACTTGACACTATTGTCCGTTCGCTAGTCACCTCTGTTTAATACAAAACGAGAAATATTGTCTTGCTTTATTTACAAAAAATATTTTAGGGTTTCTCACAAAAAAATAATGGGGCGGAGCCGTTTGTATATCGATATTGACTTACTATCATCTATCAATGCTCATCTACAAATGTTAGAACAAATTTATAAGAAAATATGAATGCATTGTTCATAGCAGTAAGTGTTTTATTACTAAAATCACACTATAAATTAGTAATTTGATAATTTTAGGGCCCGGATTCTAGTTTCGTCCCGGGCCCCTGAAATCTCAGGACCAGCCCTGTAGGGAACAAGCCTTCTTAAAACACAATCAATAAAAAGAAAGAGGCAAGAAAAACGCAACAAGCAAAGCAGTCAAGATATCATGATGCAAAACAACAAAAGCTAAGCAAGCCACACATGATGGGTGAACAAGTTAGATAATCTATCGGTCCGACAGTGGTCGATGGACCGCGTGTAGGCACACCTTGATATTAGTTGGAAGATGTTTAGTGGTGGTACAATCTTCATGCATCGTGTGACACACCGTTGAGACTTACGACTTGAGAAAAACTATTAAGCATCCGCTCAGTCTTACGCACCTGCTCATAGAGGTCAGAAGTGTGTGTGCGCTCCCGCGTGTTCATAGAGCGGGCGTACGTGGTGCTGCGTGAGCATTTGTTGAATTAATGATCCAATTTCGTTAAGGACGAGCGGAGCGAGGCCCGTCGCTACTAGGCTTGGCCCGAAGCGTTGAAGACCAAGATTTTCACTATTATATATACCTCTTATAAACCGCTGGTCGGGATAAGTTGCATCTGTCAAATCTCCGGCGTTGTGTAAATACTCTCCGTTATAGTGAAGTTTCGCTGGCTAGCGCATGTGGTTTTTCTATCTCTTTGTTGGAGAATTTTTTCACGTTAAATCATGTGTCCATGCTGTAATTTCATTTTTCATTCTTCTTATTTGCTTGTCACGTTTATAACCGCGTCTACATTTGTACCGTGTTTCTCAAAAAATGCACCCATGTGGAAACATACTATGACACTGACCACGTTCTTAAATTCATGGCATATGCATGTTTGTGACCTAAATTTAGGGATCGTTTACCTAGGATTAGAGTACTTTCAATCGATGAACACATAGTTTTTTTGTCGCCGATGTCATTATTATTTCTCTCTCCTCTCTCTCAACATATTTGGTCAAGAATTTCTCTAACCTCTCTGACAATGGTTTGTCCCCGAGTGAATTGCTTCCGCATCATTAGATTTGTGTTCTTCACGACTTGGATTTTGTTATATTTTAGTTTTTTCGCGATTTTTTGTAGGTATTGTTATCTTTTAGTTGATTCACAACCCTTTTTTTGCGGGTAATTGATTTGCCACTTTGATGTCCTCTTGTAATGTTCTCAGGGCCAGTCCTGGCATGACATGGGCCCGGTGCAAGACAAAAAAAAGAGAGCCCTATACACGAATAGTTAAGAAGTGTTTTTTGATAATTTGAATAGCACCTTATATATTGAACATCTCTAAATTATCAAGAGTAATTTTGCTCTCTAAATTATTAGTTAAAATATCCGCAATTCTCGTTGCGTTTGTACCCTTCTTCCATATTTTGTCTCTCTCAAGACTACAAAGAATGAGGAGGAGAACTCATCAAATCGGATCAAAACTAACCAGATGAACAAGAGCAGGGGATATATGTAATAGATGATTTTATTGGAAAAAAAGTGGAGCCCCAACATCGGCGGTGATTATGGAATGGGAAGGCGACACCGGAGTTCAAGCAGAGCGCTCCATGCTCCCCTCCCCTTTTTTGCTATAGCTGCGGACGTAATATGTACAGAGGGCTATGCTACTAGTTGATCGGTTCATCAATTCTTCCTGCTAAGCTAAGGGTATCTCCACCGGTCCGATCTAAATCGTTTGAGCGCGCCTGAACCAGTCCGAGCGGACTGGTGGATGGCTGCGCGACGGCCCAGCGGTGCGACCTATCCGGACAAACCTGCGTGGACTGATCCATCCATGCATCAAATTTAGGACTCGATTGGGTCGGCTCGGACAACGCGCTTGTCCTTGCGCGTCCTCCCTCTTGTTCGCCCGGGGCCTCTCGCCAGTGGCACAACAAACGCTCTCTTCCCCCAAACCATCGGCCTCCATATCCCGTGGCCAGAGCAAGCGCAATCGTTGCCACCGCCACCGCCCGCTGCCGCCGTTGCCCCCGCGATATCGAGCAGCACCGCAGGCCACACACGTTGCCGGAGTTGACTGGACGTGCCGCAGGCCCTCCTGCCGCCCCGGCCTCCGACTGTCGACTGGACGCGTCGCTACCTTTGGAGTGCGTCACGCACAACCTGTTCAGTCGTTTGCCTGAGGTGCGTTCGCCGGTCCTTTCTAGGTTTATCTAGTCTGTTGCGGACGTTTAGCATGGCCATTGATGTCTGTATACTGAACAGATGGGTAGCAGTTGAATGACAATCGAGTTATTCTACAAGAATTTCGTCGAGTCATCGTTTGAGGAAGAGTCCGACGGTGAGACCGAAGTTCTGCTGACAGCTGCACAGATGATGCACGACCACTACCTCCTGCCGCCACGTAGAGGTGGCTCAGCGAAGCGGCACGAGCTCAACCATGAACACGACCTAGAAGCTGGCCACATCCGCCTTTATAAGAACTACTTCCACCCAACTAATCCGGTCTTTAAAGAGAAAGCATTCCGTCGCCGCTATCGGATATCCAGGAACCTGTTCTTGGACATTCTCAGTGGGGTGAGGGAGTACGATGATTACTTCGAGGCCAAGTATGATTGTACTGGTAAGATTAGCTTGTTCTGCTGCAATTTGGCAGCTTGCATATGGAGTGCCCGGTGATCTTCTCGACTACTACATGCGCATGAGCAAGTCCACATGCCATGAGGCCATGTACCGCTTCTACAACATAGTTATTGCGGTGTTTGGAAAAGTTTATCTGAGAGAGCCAAACACTAAATACACTGCCCGCTTTTTGTCCATCAATGAGAGTAGGGGGTTTCGTGGGATGCTTGGCAGCATCGACTGCATGCATTGGCAGTGGAAGAACTATCCTTTTGGTTGGCAATCGCAGTTCAAAGGGCATACAGAGGATCCCACCGCCATACTAGAGGCCGTTGCATCACAGGATCTCTGGTTTTGGCACTCTTTTTTTAGTATAGCTGGATCAAGGAATGACATCAATGTACTGCAGTGGTCTCCGGTGTTTGCGAGGCTGGCAGAACGCAATGCCCCACAACTTCCTATGAGATCAATGGCAATCAATATGGTATGGGTTACTATCTATCTAACGGTATCTATCCCTCCTGGAACACCTTTGTGAAGACAATCCGCAACCCTAGAGATGAGAAATGCAAGAGATTTGCGAAAGAGCAAGAGGCCGCTAGGAAGGATGTGGAGCGAGCATTTGGTGTGCTTCACTCAAGGTGGACTATTGTTCGATACCCTACTAGAACCTGGAGCACGAAGAGAATGTGGGATGTGATGACTACTTGTGTGATTATGCACAACATGATTGCCGAGGACGAGCATGACAACGACATCTTGGCCCAAGGCTGGGATTTTCAGGGTTAATTGGTTGAGCCAAAGCCAGGTATAGCATCTTGGGAAGAATTCATGCCAGTGCATGAAAATTTGCATCACACGCACACACATGACCGGCTTCAACTAGATTTGGTTGAGCATATATGGCCTCATGCGGGAAACCAAAATGATTAATCCCTTATTTGTTTTTTAAATTTGAGTGACGTTTGGTTAATTTTTATCGAAGCATGTGAGTGTGAACTATTCATATGTAAGCACTATTTAAATTAGATTACCTAATCTAGTTTATTTGCTTGTCAAAATATATATTTATCTATGTACCTTGTGTTCAAATATACAAAAGATGAAAATTCTGGCCAGCGTGCCAACAAATGGGTCGCGTCGCTGGGCGCGGTTGGCTGGACAGGACGGACCATGACTCAAAAGCAACCGCGGTTCGATTCAAATGGACAGAAATGATGGGTTCATAGCATGGAAAACAAAAAAATTCTACCACAAGAACGAACAAAACCTAGATCTAATCTAGATAAAAGCCAAGATCTAATATATTAGACATGAGCAACGAGATAGATAGGAACTAACCCTCATAGATCCGAAAGCGTTAACGAGATTAGATCTCGTGGTTGATGTAGTCGATCACTTGCCGATCTCAAGATCGTGTGGACGATCCTTCCGGCGTCGCGTTCCAGCAGCGCTTCCGCAGTCAGTCAAGTGGACGATCCTTCCGGCGCCGCGATTCGGCAGCGCTTCCGCAGTCGGTCACACGTGCGGAGTCGAAGCAGACCTTCCTCTCCCCGTTCCAGCGAGCAGCGGAGGTAGTAGATCTTCTCCACGGAATCCCAGCAGCATGACGGCGTGGTGGTGGTGGTGGAGTAGAGAATTCTGCAGGGCTTCGCCTATGCCTGTGCAGAAGATGGTGGAGGAGAGAGGCGGCAAAGATTGGGTGTTATGGGAGCAGGGGAGGAGGGGGCGCCCCTGCCCCTCTATTTAAAGAAGGGAGGCGCCTGGGGAGGGGGAGTCCTTGTAGGACTCCCCTCCCTTGTAGGCCGGCGGATTGGGAGTGGGGGGAGGAGTCCTCCTCCCCCACGAATCCTAGTCTTGACCCACCAGGACTCCTTGATCCCTATCTTGATTTTCAAGCAAAGTCCAAGATATCTTCTAGAACCTTCCGGAACATTCCGAAACCTTTTAGAATCCTCATACAAACACTCCGAAACATTTCCTAACTCAGAAAATGATCCCCTATATATGAATCTTATTCACCGGACCATTCTGGATCTCCTCGTGATGTCCCGAATCCAATCCGAGACTCCGAACAACATTCGGTCTCCAACGCACATTCCATATCTACTTAAAACAACTTCGAACCTTAAGTGTGTCACCCTACGGTTCGTGAATATGTAGACATGATAGAGACACATCTCCTATCAATAACCATCAGCGGGACCTGGAGATCCATAATGGCTCCCACATACTCAACGATGACTTTGCGATCGATTGAATCACTTACATACGAAACTAATTCCCTTTGTCTCGCGATACTATACTTATCCGAGGTTTGATCGTCAGTATCTCCATACCTAGTTCTACCTCGTTACTGACAAGTACTCTTTACTCGTTCCGTGATATGTCATCCCTTGTGACCCAGTCACATGCTTGCAAGCTAACTAGATGACATTCCACCGAGAGGGCCCAGAGCATATCTATCCGTCATATGGATGGACAAATCCCAATCTTGGTTCATGCGCTTCAACACATACTTTCAGAATACCCAATGACACTTTTATAACCACCCAGTTACGAAGCGGCGTTTGATGTCATCAAAGTATCCATCTGGTGATGGTGATTAACATAACCTCATGGTCGAAGGAATAGGTTACTATGAATTTGAAAGCTTATAGCAATACGAACTTAATGACTTGATCTTATGCTACGCTTACTATGGGTGTGTGTCCATCACATCATTCTCCTAATGATATAACCTTGTTATTAATCACATCCTAATGTCCATGATCAGGAAACCATGATCATCAATTAATCAACAAGCTAGTTTAACAAGAGGCTTACTAGGGACTCTCTTATGTTTACAAAACACACAAGTATTAGTGTTTCCTAATAATACAATTATAGCATGTGATGTAAACATTCATCATAAACACAAAGATATAATAATAATAATCACTTTTATTATTGCCTCTTGGGCATATCTCCAACAGTCTCCCACTTGCACTAGAGTCAATAATCTAGATTACATAGTAATGTACCTAACACCCATGGCGTTTTGGTGTTGGTCATGTTTTGCCCTAGGGAGAGGTTTAGTCAGCGGATCTGCCACATTCAGATCAGTGTGTACTTTGCAAATTTTTATGTCACCATCTCGGACATACTCACGAATAGCGTGGAAACGTAGCTTGATGTGCTTCAGCTTGCCATGTGACCTTGGCTCCTGCGCATTAGCTATGGCACCTGTGTTGTCACAGTAGATGGCCATCGGGTCCAACGCACTGGAAACCACGCCGAGTTTAGTAATGAATTCCTTCATCCAAACGGCTTCTTGTGCAGCCTCCGAAGCAGCTATGTATTCCGATTCAGTTGAAGATTTCGCCACAACGCTTTGCTTCGCACTCCTCCAGCTCACTGCAGCACCATTCAAAATAAATACGTATCCCGATTGTGACTTCGAGTCATCCAGATCGGTGTTCCAACTAGCATCGGTGTAACCGTTTACAACAAGCTGTTCATCACCTCCATAAGAAAGAACCATATCCTTAGTCCTATTTAGGTACTTTAGGATATTTTTGACCGCTGTCCAGTGCTCCATTCCAGGATCACTTTGATATCTGCTAGTCAAACTAACAGCATGTGCTATATCCGGTCTTGTACACAACATGGCATACATGATAGAACCTATGGCTGAGGCATAGGGAATATTATTCATTTTCTCTCTATCTTCTGCCGTAGCTGGACTTTGAGTTTTACTCAAGGTCTTACCTGACAACATGGGCACAAACCCTTTCTTGCTATCTTCCATTCTAAACTTCTTTAGAACTTTGTCCAAGTATGTACTTTGTGGAAGCGCTATTAGGCGTCTTGATCTATCTCTATAAATCTTGATGCCTAGAATGTATGCCGCTTCGCCAAGATCCTTCATTGAAAAACTATTATTCAAATAGGTTTTGACGCTATTAAGAAGTTCTATATCATTCCCAATCAACAATATGTCATCTACATATAGTACTAAGAATGCTACAGAGCTCCCACTCACTTTCTTGTAAATACAAGCTTCTCCATAAGTTTGTATAAATCCAAAGTTTTTGATTACTTTATCAAAACGTTGATTCCAACTCCGGGATGCTTGCTTCAGTCCATAAATGGAGCGTTGAAGTTTGCATACCTTGTCAGCATCTTTAGGATCGACAAAACCCTTGGGTTGTACCATATACAACTCTTCCTCAATGTCACCATTAAGGAACGCCGTTTTGACATCCATCTGCCAAATCTCATAATCGAAATATGCAGCAATTGCTAACAAAATCCTCACAGACTTTAGCTTCGCTACTGGTGAGAAAGTCTCATCATAGTCAACTCCTTGAATTTGTCGGAACCCTTTCGCGACAAGTCGAGCTTTATAGACGGTAACATTACCATCAGCATATGTTTTTCTCTTGAAAATCCATTTGTTCTCGACAGCCTTACGGCCATCCGGTAAGTCCACCAAAGTCCACACTTGGTTCTCGTACATGGATCCCATTTCGGATTTCATGGCTTCTAGCCATTTGCCGGAATCTGGGCTCACCATAGCTTCTTCATACGTCGCAGGGTCATCAGCGTTGTCCACCAACATGACGTTCAAGGCAGAGTCATACCAATCAGGAGTGGTACGAACTCTCGTTGACCTGCGAGGTTCAGCAGTAACTTCGTTTGAAGTTTCATGATCATTATCATTAGCTTCCTCTCCAATTGGTGCAGGCGGCACAAAAACATCTTCCGGTGCTGCGCTACTCTCAAATCCGAGAGAAGGTTCAATAACCTCATCGAGTTCTACTTTCCTTCTAGTCACCTCTTTCGAGAGAAACTCCTTCTCAAGAAAGGATCCATTCTTGGCAACGAAAACTTTGCCTTCGGATCTATGATAGAAGGTATACCCAATTGTTTCTTTAGGGTATCCTATGAAGACGCATTTCTCCGCTTTGGGTTCTAGCTTATCAGGTTGTAACTTCTTTACATATGCCTCGCAACCCCAAACTTTAAGGAACGACAACTTAGGTTTCTTACCAAACCACAATTCGTACGGTGTCGTTTCAACGGATTTAGATGGTGCCCTATTTAAAGTGAATGCGGCTGTCTCTAATGCATAGCCCCAAAATGATAACGGTAAATCTGTAAGAGACATCATAGACCGAACCATATCTAAGAGAGTTCGATTACGACGTTCGGAAACACCATTACGCTGTGGTGTTCCCAGCGGTGTCAACTGTGAAAGTATTCCACATTTCTTTAAATGCATGCCAAACTCATAACTTAGATATTCACCCCCGCGATCAGAACGCAGAAACTTAATCTTCTTGTTACGATGATTCTCCACTTCACTTTGAAATTCCTTAAACTTCTCGAAAGTTTCGGACTTATGTTTCATGAAGTAGACATACCCATATCTACTCAAGTCATCCGTGAAAGTGAGAACATAACGATATCCACCACGCGATGCTACACTCATTGGACCGCACACATCGGTATGTATTATTTCCAATAAGTCTGTAGCTCGCTCCATTGTACCAGAAAATGGAGTCTTAGTCATTTTTCTCATTAGACATGCTTCGCATCTTTCAAGTGATTCAAAATCAAGTGATTCAAGAAGTCCATCTGAATGGAGTTTCTTCATACGCTTCACTCCAATGTGACCAAGACGACAGTGCCACATGTATGTAGAATTATCATTCAATTTAATTCGTTTAGCATCTATGTTGTGAACATGTGTATCACTACTATTGAGATTCAGTAAGAATAAACCATTCATCTCAGGTGCATTACCATAAAGATATTACTCATATAAATCGAACAACCTTTATTCTCGGACTTAAAAGAGTAACCGTCTCGCAATAAACAGGATCCAGATATAATGTTCATGCTTAACGCAGGCACCAAATAACAATTATTTAAATTTAAAACTAATCCCGAAGGTAGATGTAGAGGGAGCGTGCCGACGGCGATCACATCAACCTTGGAGCCATTTCCAACGCGCATCGTCGCCTCGTCTCTTGCCAGTCTTCGTTTATTCCGCAGCTCCTGTTTCGAGTTACAAATATGAGCAACCGAACCAGTATCAAATACCCAGGCACTACTACGATTACTAGTAAGATACACATCTATAACACATATATCAAATATACCTTTCTTCTTGATGTTGCCGTTCTTCAGATCCGCAAGGTACTTGGGGCAGTTACGCTTCCAGTGACCAGCACCCTTGCAGTAGAAGCACTCAGTTTCAGGATTAGGACCAGCCTTGGGCTTCTTAGCAGGTGTGGCAGCTTTCCTGCCGTCCTTCTTGAAGTTGCCCTTGTTCTTAGGCTTGCCCCGTTTCTTGAAATTGGTGGTTTTATTGACCATCAACACTTGGTGCTCCTTCTTGATCTCCACTTCAGCAGTTTTCAGCATGGACGATAGTTCAGGCAACGTCTTGTTCATGCAGTGCATGTTGTAGTTTATTACAAAGTTCTTGTAACTTGGTGGCAGTGATTGAAGGAGACGGTGAATCCCCAATTCATTAGGAATCGATATTCCCAACTCTTGGAGCTTCTTTGCGTACCCAGACATGGTGAGCACGTGCTCGCTAATGGAGCTTCCTTCTTCCATCTTACAGTTAAAGAACTTTTCGGAGGCCTCATAGCTCTCCATGGCCGCACGAGTCTCAAAAATTAGCCTGAGCTCCTTAATGATCTCGAACGGGTCGTGGTGCTCAAAACGCTGTTGGAGCTCCGCTTCTAAACCGTACAGGATGGCACACTGAACTGTGGAGTAATGATTCTTCCGAGTGGCGAAAACATTCTTTTCGTCATCGGTGGCATCATCTGCAGGTGGGTCACCCAGCGGTGCATCGAGCACATAGGTCAACTGACCAGCCCTGAGGACGATCTTCAGTCCACGGAACCAGTCCGTGAAATTGCTTCCATTGTTCTTAAGTTTTTCTTTCTCTAGGAACGCATTGAAATTGATGGAGGGGGTCGCCATAATCTACAACAATTTGCAAGTAGTTTAGACTAAGTTTATGACAAATTGAGTTCAAATTTAATTATTAAACTAACTAGGTGAACTCCCACTCAAAACAACATCCCTCACATTGTCTTAGTGATTACACGAACCAAGTCCACTACACCAAGTCTGATCTTCACGAGAGAAGATGTAGTTTCATCGGCGAACAATCTTCATGTTCATCATATCAATTATATGACTCATGCTCTACCTTTCGGTATTCTGTGTTTCGAGACCATGTCTGTACATGCTAGGCTCATCAAGATAACCTTAGTTTCCGCATATGCAAATCTGGCTTGCACCCGTTGTATGCACACGTAGAATCTATCACATCCGATCATCACGAGATGCTTCGAAACGACGAGTCTTAGCAACGGTGCCAACTAAGGGTGAACACTTTATTACTTGATATTTAGTGA
The DNA here is from genome assembly GCA_910589775.1 of Avena eriantha. Classification (NCBI taxonomy): domain Eukaryota; kingdom Viridiplantae; phylum Streptophyta; class Magnoliopsida; order Poales; family Poaceae; genus Avena; species Avena eriantha. The sequence continues at coordinate 34,380,269 of OU342745.1, read as the reverse complement.
GAGGGATCATCTTATAATGCTACCGTCGCGATCTAAGCAATACAAGATGCATAAAGGATTAACATCACAGGCAATTCATAATTAGTGTGATATGATATGGCCCTTTCTTCTTGCGCCTTTGATCTCCATCTCTAAAGCACGAACATGATCTCCATCATCACCAGCATTGCGTCAAGGTCAGTGGCGCCGCTTCATGGTTGTCCATCATCACCAGCAACTATTACAACTACTTGGAATAAAGCTAATACAAGATGAATAGACACGCAGGTCTTAACAGAATTAAAGACAACCATTAGGCTCCTGCCGGTTGCCATATTACAACAAGGATCATTGCATACATCAAATACAATCACAATCACATGATGGCCATATCACATCACAGAACCCCTGCAAAAACAAGTTAGACGCCTCTAATTTTCTTTGCAAGTTTTACGTGGTTTGGGGCTTTCGCATAAGACCGATCTTACCTACGAACAAGAACCACAACGTTGATACAAGTGTTGTCAAGATGCTCATTGTAAATCGAATCTTAACTATGGTGGGAGAGACAGACACCCGCAAAGCCACTTGTGCAAAACAAGTTGCACGTCAAGCGTGGAGCAAGTCTCATGTGCGATGACATGTAATGTTAGCCCGAGCCGCTTCATCCCACCATGCCGCAAGATGCAAAGTACACGCTAAGACACCGACAACAAAAGCATCAACGCCCACAAAAACATTGTGTTCTACTCGTGCAACAGATCTACGCATAGATACGGCTCTGATACCACTGATGGGTTCGTAGCATGGAAAACAAAAAAATTCTACCGCAAGAACGAACAAAACCTAGATCTAATCTAGATAAAAGCCGAGATCTAATCTATTAGACATGAGCAACGAGATAGATAGGAACTAACCCTCGTAGATCCGAAAGCGTTAACGAGATTAGATCTCGTGGTTAATGTAGTCGATCACTTGCCGATCTCAAGATCGTGTGGACGATCCTTCCGGCGTCGCGTTCCAGCAGTGCTTCCGCAGTCGGTCAAGTGGACGATCCTTCCGGCGCCGCGATTCGGCAGCGCTTCCGCAGTCGGTCACACGTGCGGAGTCGAAGCAGACCTTCCTCTCCCCGTTCCAGCGAGCAGCGGAGGTAGTAGATCTTCTCCACGGAATCCCAGCAGCACGACGGCGTGGTGGTAATGGTGGAGTAGAGAATTCTGCAGGGCTTCGCCTATGCCTGTGCAGAAGATGGTGGAGGAGAGAGGCGGCAGAGATTGGGTGTTATGGGAGCAGGGGAGGAGGGGGCGCCCCTGCCCCTCTATTTAAAGAAGGGAGGCGCCTGGGGAGGGGGAGTCCTTGTAGGACTCCCCTCCCTTGTAGGCCGGCGGATTGGGAGTGGGGGGAGGAGTCCTCCTCCCCCACGACTCCTAGTCTTGACCCACCAGGACTCCTTGATCCCTATCTTGATTTTCAAGCAAACTCCAAGATATCTTCTAGAACCTTCCGGAACATTCCGAAACCTTCTAGAATCCTCATACAAACACTCCGGAACATTTCCTAACTCAGAAAATGATCCCCTATATATGAATCTTATTCTCCGGACCATTCTGGATCTCCTCGTGATGTCCCGAATCCAATCCGAGACTCCGAACAACATTCGGTCTCCAACGCACATTCTATATCTACTTAAAACAACTTCGAACCTTAAGTGTGTCACCCTACGGTTCGTGAATATGTAGACATGATAGAGACACATCTCCTATCAATAACCATCAGCGGGACCTGGAGATCCATAATGGCTCCCACATACTCAACGATGACTTTGCGATCGATTGAACCAGTTACATACAAAACTAATTCCCTTTGTCTCGCGATACTATACTTATCCGAGGTTTGATCGTCAGTATCTCCATACCTAGTTCTACCTCGTTACTAACAAGTACTCTTTACTCGTTCCGTGATATGTCATCCCTTGTGACCCAGTCACATGCTTGCAAGCTAACTAGATGACATTCCACCGAGAGGGCCCAGAGCATATCTTTCCGTCATATGGATGGACAAATCCCGATCTTGGTTCATGCGCTTCAACACATACTTTCAGAATACCCAATGACACTTTTATAACCACCCAGTTACGAAGCGGCGTTTGATATCATCAAAGTATCCATCCGGTGATGGTGATTAACATAACCTCATGGTCGAAGGAATAGGTTACTATGAATTTGAAAGCTTACAGCAATACGAACTTAATGACTTGATCTTATGCTACGCTTACTATGGGTGTGTGTCCATCACATCATTCTCCTAATGATATAACCTTGTTATTAATCACATCCTAACGTCCATGATCAGGAAACCATGATCATCAATTAATCAACAAGCTAGTTTAACAAGAGGCTTACTAGGGACTCTCTTATGTTTACAAAACACACAAGTATTAGTGTTTCCTAATAATACAATTATAGCATGTGATGTAAACATTCATCATAAACACAAAGATATAATAATAATCACTTTTATTATTCCCTCTTGGGCATATCTCCAACAAGAAACGGACTATTACTGAAAAGCGACCGCGGTTCAACTCAAATGGACAGAAACGGACTATTTTGATCACTCGTTTGGATCTACCCAGTGGAGATGCCCTAACATCCTGGCATGCACGTATCTTGGTGGGCCCCTTGTAGTTGGGCCCTGTGCGGCCGCACCGGCTGCATAGGCTTAGGGCCAGCCCTGAATGTTCTAGAGGTAGCTTTGTGGGTACATGATCTATCCAAGAACATTTCTGCATTCCATCACTGTTTAAAAAATCGTCCGAATCAGCGATTAATAGGCCGATTAATCGCTACTAGGGACTTAACTGTGTTGATTGCCACTAATCGATTGTGTTAATTCTTTAACCCTACTAATAGCTCTAATAGACCGATTACTAGGTATATTCCTGATTAACTACTACACTTGGTCAAAAAGTTTGCAAAATTTTCAACGCATATCACCCGTCCAACCACTAGCCCATCCTAGTGAAGTAGATTTTGCGAAGCTACCGCTCGATTCCCGCCAGCACCAACCAGTACATGGGTAGGTGGTGGGAGAAGAGTCGCTCGTGACCTTGAAGATTAGGTCAAAGAGGAGAATCGCATATGTTTTAGCGGACTTTTGAGCTCTAGATAGGTAGGGTTGGGCATCCGTATACTATTTTTTTTCTTATATACACGTATTTCAGGTGCTAATTTGTGTAGGTTGCACGAGCCGATCGATTAAATCAGTTAATCATCTGAATTTTGATTAGTCGCTACTCCCAAACTGACCGAGCAGTTAACGATTACCGATTTCCTCAATTAAAATATATATATAAGATGTATGTTTTGCAATTCACTTAAATCGGTATGGAACTTTAGTTAGCAGAAAAAAGAATGGTACATTTTTTTAGACAAAAAAAAAGGTACATACTGTTCTAGCTTATGCAGTTAGGCTAAGCGTAGCCCACTTGCTGGCCGCACCACACCAGAGGCCCAGCAGCCCAGCCTCCAAACCACACCGGCTCTGCCGCACGCCGGCAGTCCCGCAAAGGCGAACAGCCGCACTGCTCCGACGCGCACAGGCACAGCCGGAACCTAGGCGCCTCCTCCACTCCCCAGGGCTCGGCCGGCGAGGCATATCATTGCGACACCTACCTGTCCTCCCGTTCCTCCAGGCCTCTTGCATCTCCTCCTTGACCTCACCCCGACGCAGACCGGCGAGCAGGGGCAGGAACGCGAGACCCGGCGACCTCTACACGGCGGCGCGGCAAGAGCTAGCGGCACGGCATCAACTCAACGTAAGTTCTTTATCCAGAACTCTTCAGATCCAACGCAGAAACTTGTTGCGCGTAAGGTGTTCGACGAAATTCTCCACCGACGTCTCGGTTCTTAGAAGTCGCTAGAAACCTTGAATAGAATTCATTTATTCCTGTAATATGCTCAAATGGTACTTGTGCAAAATGAAGAAGCAATATGTTGGTTTGGATTATGTTAGATTTTACCGATTATTTGTTTCAACTCTGCATACCATTCATTGAAATACTGGCTCTACCACTGCTAGGTGCAGTTGTAGTTTCTTTTCCAAAACATATTTTCGGTTTAGTTTCCGAACCTCCATGTTCCACGATGCCCATGCATTTTACATCAGTTTTTTTCCACGATAATTAAGAAACTAAATGTCGAATCTATTAATTCTTGAAAACTGGACTGAGCATAGAGCACTGCTTATTTTGTTTCCACTGGTTCACTAGCATGATGGTTTATGAGTAACATCGGCTTTGGTGTTAATTTCCTGTATGACAAGTTCACCCTTTTCACTAAGGGATGCAAAAGACAACTTGGTGATATGTTGCTATTGGGTGCAGCCAAGGTGATCCAATGGCTTCAAGTGCACCCAGCATCATGTTTCGGCGTCTTTTCAAGACACTCACAGTAAGCCCAGCAATGGCCTCTGGTATGACCAGCCAGCATCACCAGCTTCAGCAACGTGCACCAGTGAGCGGCACAGCCAAAGGCAAGGCCAAGCTCAAAGCTGGCATGCCTTTGAAGCGTTCCACCATAGCAAAGAAGGGTGGCACACCTTCCACTGGTGGGGGTGGCCGTGGTCGTCGTGAGGCCATCGAGCGTATTACTCAGATTGCGGAGTCTTGTCTCAAATCGCCAACCACCTTACGTCACCTGTCTGCCAAGGAGCGTGTTCGTGAGGCAAAACGTGAGGAGCTTGGGCTCATCTCCAAGGAGCGCCAACGTGAACTTGATTCAGCCAAGGCTAAAGCCAAGTCCAAAGGTACTGGTGGAGCTGATGGCGGCCGTGTGCTGATGGGTCCACCAGGCCTTGACTATATCACTCTTGGGCTGGTTGATGAGGAGGCAATCCCTGAATATGAGCTCACAGTTGAAGATGGTCGACGACTTGCCAAAGAATACAGCCGTGTGCTAATGCGACGACACCGTGCACGACAAACTGCTGAAACTGCACTTTTGAGGCTCAAGAAGGAGGCCACTGCTGCACTCCCTGAGAAACTGCAAGCTGCTGCTATGGTTCCTGACATGACACCATTCCCTGCAAACCGGTACATGGCAACCCTCACGCCACCAATTGAAGGGTATATTGAAAAGGTGCGGGATGCTGCCAAGAAGTATTCTGTAAAGGAGAAGCTTCGCTGAGTTTGATTCAAGGAAAGAAGGAGCCTCCATATAAGGTGCTGAGAGTTCAGGATTCTTTCTAATGTTCCATTCTTGTTTGTCTATCTTTGCTAAGTTTGTACTATTTTGGCTTGTGATAGTCAGATTTTGATAATAATCTGTCATAGTTGCTCTCCAATGCTTCGCCATGTAATTCTGACTGAACCTATCTACCCTCTACTCTGTCTTGATATCAGCTGATGCAAAATATGCAACTAAACCTGGAGATTATGTTTGCTTGAAATGACCCTTGTATTTTCTTAAAATATTATATACCATGTTTAGCAGGAAAGTACCTTGTCCAAGGCTTTTAATTCATGCTTGCTTTTTCTTGGGAAATAGTACGTTAAGGTGTCCATCTAACTTTTTGTGTTTACTGACACTTATGCGGGTTGACCTCTTGGAAGATAAATCAAGTTCAACTCTAGCTCCTATAGGGATGATGATATATTGATGATGCTAAATGTCTGTAGTAGTACCTGATATTAGCTTATCAATATGAGTTGAGATCTTCTTTCTCCTTTTTTGAGAGTGTTGTTGCCGTTGGAACTTTGACAACCAGCGAATTTTGGAAGGATGTATCTCTGATTAAGCCACCTGAGTTAAAAAAGTTAAGTCTGAACAGGAGATTTGGCATAGGATTCAAGATGCCCAAACTATATATTTTTCTCAATATTCTAGATATCCAGCATGCGTTCTGCATGTCTTCACCATATTCTAGATGAGCATCTGTCAGTATCCATCCAGTATATTTTCATCTTCTGTGACTACTGAACAGCTGAGTCCAATCTGTTCAAAAAAAAAGAACAGCTGAGTCCAATCTCTGAAAGTTATTGTGTCTTGCACTATCCATTACCTGATTCCTCTTGCGTTTCCTCCCTTTTTCTTCCTAAAATCCTAAGTCCTAACCTGGTTTTGATTTCTCATTTGCATCTGTAGCTACACGAACATATTCAGTTGCATCTCTAGGCACATGAATATGTGGGCTACGATAAAGAGAGCAGCCTTCGCAGACTGGCGTGAGATCAAAGCTGTGCCACAATGTTGCTTGATCTAATCAGATATCCACGAGGTGGAGATCTTTTGTCCAAGTCCCTCCGTCTCAAAAAGGATGCTATAGATTTGTCTAGATTAACACGTATCTATATACTAAAACGTGTCTAGATATACATGCTAATTTAAACAATCTGTGACATTATTTTTGAGACCAAGGGAGTAGTAAAATTTCCGATATGGTCCTTGTATTGATTTTTTATACTCCCTCACATGCGTCTAGAAATACACTTTGTATAGATACATTCGAATCTAAACAAACCTAAGTCAGTTATTTCTAGACGGAGGGAGTAGGATGTTACATCACTTTTGGAGTTGCCTATGGATCTCTGTTGCTTGTTACTGACTGCTACTACTTGCCTACTGGAGATTGATGAATAAATCGGACTTGTTTCTACAAACGGTGTTTACGGCGTTTATACTGACCTAATGGAGTGTGCCAACTTGTTTGGCTGCTAAAATTTCTTGGCTATGTTGGTACAACCGATTCAAAGTTGACTAGTTGGACAAGTTACAGTTGGCTCCATGATTTCATTCATATCGATATTAAGATCTGATGTGCTTTCTGGGTATCCTAAATATATCCATTCTTTTACTCTGAGAGTATTGCGGATCACAATCGATGCAAAGAAAATGAATGCATTTCCATACTATAATGAAAGAAAAGTGAAGTGTAATATTGGATCATGAAGTCTGAAGCACACTGGACTTGAACTAGAGTGAATCTCAAAGTCTGCATCAAGATTCAGGAACTGGCCAACTTTACTGATCTAAACTACTCCTAGCTGCTACTCCTACTGCCCAGAGAATAGACATTTTTTTTTGAAGTAAAGATGGGGGAAAATTGCCTAAACGTATTTGTTATTATTCTGGTCTGAATCGAACGCCACGCAAGCTTGTCTCAACTTGCTGAAGCCGTGCTGTTCGGCCATGGCTAAGGTAGCCGCCACGGTTTCGTCGTCGATGCTCTCGCTCAGGACGCGCTCGCAGATCGCCTTGAGCCTCTCCATGCCATAGCGGTCGGCAGCGATGAGCAGACAACGAAGCATCTCCTTGTGACCAGCGCCGTCGAGGCCGCTCACGACGGGCAGCGAGTCGGTGTAGGCGAAGTCGAGCAGCGCCTTGAACGACGCCGGCGGCACGTCGTCAACGGACACCCGAAGCTTCCCGTCGCTGCTCAACGTCGTCGTGTGGCTGTGGTGCTTCATCAAGGCAGGAGACCGCGCGTGGAGGACGGAGACGTGGGCGGTGAAGCTCGCGCTCCTCCGCCGTCGACAGTCACGTCCGGCGGTCCTCCTCGGAGCCGTGGATGAGGGCCGCGCCGGGGTCGTCGTGGAAGGTGAGGCGGTCGCGGCAGACGTGGATGGCGCAGTCGACCCCGAGGCGGTCGCCGAGGACGTACTGCGACAGGCAAATAGCTCACCGACGACGTTTTCGATGGGAATTGGCTGGCGAGCGACATAGTTAGCGATAATAGCTCGCCTATAATTTCCGTGAGCAGCAAAATAGCCACGACCCACACATGGTGACGAAACGCCGTGTCACTTATTTATGCTAGTTAAGGAGTGTGAAATTAGATTTAGCGGCTGTGGGACCCACTCAGTTGCCACGGGCGAGTCAAACCTGCCCGACCGTTTCCGAGCGCGCCCTCTGAGACCGACGGTGCGCGCCTCAGATCCCTCTCCAACGGCGGAGCTATCCTACTCCTAGGCGTCGCATTCCTTCTCGGCGGCATCTGTGGTGAGTCAAATCGAACCCTAGTCGCATTTCCCTCCGAATTCAGCCCCGAATCTGACCTATTCGCGCCGATTTGCAGCCAGATTTTGGGCGGCAGCAGGAGCCCGGCAAAACAAGGGTCGCCCTGAAGTAGATGGAGCCGGCAGAGTCAAATTCGAGGTAATCCATCACTCTCGTGCTGATTTTGCTTTCGATTAGAGCTCGTTCGCTTCCAATTCGTCACATTCCTGCACCATTGTCAAAACATGGGAGATGACCGGCGTAGCTTCAAATTGTTAGTCAAATTCTTTCTATCTAAGACGAAGCTAGCTGATGGTAGCTTGAGGAACACACAACACGATAGATTAGTTAGTGGGAGGTTGAATTTGCAGAGATCGATCCACAAGACCTAGTGAACCAAGAAGAGAAAGAAGTGATGAATGTTGTGGAGAAAATAGGGGAGAGTATTCATTGGGGTCCAGAGCAAGAAGTGGCATTGTTACGGTTCAAAGAATGGAAGGGCGAGTATAGTATGTGAGAATGGAGGATGATGAAATGCTTGTTGATAAAATCGATCGGCAAGACAGTTGGACAAACAAACGTGCTATATTTCTTGCCGAGCTAGTTGATCTGAAATCAGATTCAAGGGTTGGGTATGTGCCATCAATTGCAAATGATGATTGAGCTACAAGTAGACAGATAATGTCCGTTGTAACCGAAGTGACAGTGTTAGCTGATGATGCACAAGAGGGTTGTGATGGTGCTGCAAATGTGACTATTGTTGACTGGAATTCAGTATAACTAGAAGACCATACTGATTTGGTCATTGCACCTGACACTGGGATGGCCATTTTTTTGGAATTCCAGTAGATGATAAAGACAAAGAGAAGGAGAAGGAGAGATATGAGGCTAATACGGCTGTTGGTTCTGTAGATGTGGATCCAGAGTTGATGAAGGAAACTGATGATGTAGATGATGACAATGAGGATGATCTTATAAATGTATATGACAGAGACAATCATGTAACTGAAGTAGAAAAGTTTTTTCCAACCATGGATGAGTTTATGATGTGTTTCAAGACTTATGCAGTGAAGAGGGAGTTTGACACCAATACTCTATGGACATATATAAAGAAATTTTACGCGAAGCGCTGAGGCTTTGATGGGGTGTCAAGCCTTGCAAGTGGTACATTTCTGCTAGAGGCCAACCTGATGGAAGTACCGTCAAGGTTAATCAAATTCCACATGAAAATACTTGTATTACTAGTTCACTGAATGTATCAACCATGATATCACAGGCCTGGGTTGCACAAAAGATCACTTCTATTTTAGCCAAAACACTAAACACTACTGCAAAGAAACTGAAAGTAGACATGGAAAAGCAGTATCCTATTAAGCCGAATTATACCATAGTGTGAAGGCAAAATAGAAGGCAATGAAAAAATTATATGATGATTGGACAAATACATTCAGGATTTAGAAGAGGTCACATGATAGTGTTGTGGAGATAGATATCGAGATTGCACCTGATGACAAGGTATTTTTGTCCAATTTTTTTATGGCTTTAAAGCCTTGCATCGATGGCTTCAATGCAAGGTGTGGTCATATTTGAGCATAGACTCATCTTTTTTGACTGGAAAGTGGAATGGTCAATTTGCAGCATGCAATGCTCTAGATGGACACAACTAGATGTTGTTGAAAATATATCCAAGAGGCAATAATAAAAGGTGTTTATTGTTATATTCTTTTTTCATAATAATACATATTGTCCATGCTACAATTGTATGAAGTGGAAACATAATACATATGTGGATTAATAAAAGATACAAATGCCCCTAGTGAGCCTCTTATGATTGGTTCGTTAGTCAACAGATGGTTATGGTTTTCTAGCCATGGACTTAGAGAGTCACTTGATAACTGGTCACGTCATTAGGAGAATGATGTGATGGACAAATCCAATTTAGAGCATAGTTTTTTATCATATCACTTAGTTGTTTCCTTAAACCATGAGATAATGTTACCCCCGGATACCGAAGGAATGTTTCGTGGACCTCATATGTCATATCGTAATAGGGTGATTATAAAGATGTCTTTTAGGTATCACCAATGGTGTTTTGTTGGGTTGCATGTATCAAGAGTGAGATTTATCACTACATGTGATGGAGAGATATCTCTGAGCCCTCTCGGTAAAGTAGCATCCTAAAGTTTGCAAACGTGTGACTAAGAAGTTGGTCACGGGGATCCTATATTACGGAACGAGTAAAGAGACTTGCCGGTAACGAGATTGAACTAGGTATTGGGATACCGACGACCGAATCTCGGGCAAGTAATATATCGCCAGACAAAGGAAATTGGATACCGGATTATTTGAATCCTCGACATTGTGGTTCAACCGATAAAAGAATTTCATTTAATGTATGGGAATCAATATGGGCATCCTGGTCCCGCTATTGGTTGTTGATCAGAGAGGTGTCTCGATCATGTCCATATATTCTCGAACCCGTAGGATCACACACTTAAGGTTTCGTGTCACTAGGTTTCATCAAGATAAATGAATGGTGTTACCGAATATTGATTCGTTGTCTCATATAAGATCCTAGATATGATGAAAAGTGTTTTCAGAGAACTGCGAAATTGTTTCAAAAAGCGGACTTATGTTTATTAATTATTTTAATTGATAAATATTAGATATTATTTATTTAGAGAAGAAATAAATAAATAAAATAGGATTAATATCTATTAATTATTTGAATTGACAAATATTAAATAATATTTATTTAGAAGAAATAGATAAAGAAAGGGAAAAGGCAAAGGCCACATACGCAGCCATCGTGATGGGCCTTGTGCACGTGGCCTTGTGCACGCCGTGGATGCACGTACGAGCCGTACGAGCGAGCGATCCATCCGCGATCGATGCTAGCTGTAGCTGCCTTGTGTGGTTGACCTAACTTTTGGCTATTTAAGCTAAGCACCCGCACGGCCGTCGGGTTGATTTTAGATCAGCCGTCGCAGCCTTTTTTTTTCTTCTTGTTTTACCTTCTGTTTTGTCTATTTTTTTTCCTCCGGTAATTATGCAAAAGTCTACCCGCATAATTTCTTCACCATATCCGCTGCACCGCTACCGTGCTGCCGGGATCTCGAGAAGCTCTTCTTCATCACTCACGGGATCAAGGAGGAAGAGACGACATGAAGCTGAACGTGTGGATACCGCGGAGGTGCCCGTTGCGGTATGAGGATCTAGAAGGTCAAGATCTACCACGGTTTGAATCGTCGCAAATGTACGACTACATCACCCACGATCTCTAGATCGTTAAACGCTCGTGTTTTTCGAGGATAAGTAGATTAGATCTATCTTTTCGTTACTAGTATCTAGTAGATTAGATCTTGTTGGGTTTTCTCTTGCTTTTTCGCAGGATTTTTTTTGTTTTCCATGCAACGAATCCCATCAGTGGTATCAAAGCCTATATCTATGAGTAGATGCTTAGTACGAGTATAACAAAATGATGTTATGGGCGTTGTTACCCTCTCACGTGTACTAGTTTACATTGCGGCATAGTTTGATGAAGCGGTTTGGACTAACTTTACGCGTACGCTTACGTAAGGCCGGTTCCACGCTCAACGTGCAACTTGTATTGCATAAGTGGCTAGCGGATGTCAGTTTTTCTTTCTATAGTTAATGTAACTTTTGCAATGGAGGGCCTCAAAGGGTGTAGTAGATACAACTTGATTATCACCGTTGTGGTCATGCGTAAGTAAGAATGGTCCTTCCTATCTTTAAGCCCCGTGACCATGTAAAATTTGCAACAATAAAGTAGAGGACGTCTAACTTGATTTTGTAGGGACATATGATGTGATATGGCCAAGATATGATGTGATATATGTGATGTATGAGATGATCATGTTTTGTAATGTTCACGACTTGCATGTCGATGGGTTTGGCAACCGGCAGGAGCCACAATGGTTGTCTTTATATTATTATATGGTCTGCGTGACAATGTTTAAACACCATGTAATTGCTTTTACTTTAATGCTAGAGTAGTCATAGTAGTTGAAGCAATGGTTGATGGAGACGACCATGCTCATGGCGCCAAGAAGTTGAAGCTATGATGGTGATAATGGTGATCATGTCGTACTTTGGAGATGGAGATCAAAGGCACAAAAGGAAAAGACCATATCATATCACATTATAATTGCATGTGATTTTTATCCTTTTTGTGCATCTTATATTGCTTTTGAGATGGAGATCGCTTAGGTAGCATATAAGATGATTCCTCACACTAATATCAAATAAAGTGTTCTCCCATAAGTTAGCAGTCTATTGCGATAGTTCGTCGTTTTAAAGTATCACGTGATGATCGGGTGTGATAGATTCTACGTTCACATACAATGGGTGTAAGCCATGTTGCACATGCAGAAAACTATGGTTAGCTTGACGAGCCTAGCATATACATACATGGCCTAGGAACACATGACCGAAAGGTCAAACATGAGTCATATAAATGATATGATCAACATGTTGATGTTCATCATTGAAACAACCCCAACTCACGTGATGATCGTACTTGGGTTAGTGAATTTGGATCATGTGTCACTAAGCAACTTGAGGGATGTTGAGTTTAGTGGGAGTCCATGTAGTAATTTTGATTAACTTGAACTAATTGTCATGAACATAGTCTAAACTAAGTACTTGTAAATATTTGTTGTAGATAGCGAAAACCATAGCTTCGTTCAACTTCAGTGCGTTCCTAGATTGAGAGAAGATGAAAGATAATGGGTCAAACTTCACCAACTGGCACCGCAACGTGAGGATTATCCTCGTGGGCATGAAGAAGCCTTACGTACTAGACGGTCCGCTAGGTGATGCCCCTGTAGATGGTGCGTCTCAGGATGAGCGCAACATGTATGACAAAAAGTATGATGACTACACTCGTGTGCGTTGTGCGATCCTCCAGTCACTGGAGCCTGAACTCCAAAAGAGTTTTGAACTTACTGATGCTGATGCTATGGTGGTGGAACTCAAAACCATGTTTGGGGACCAAATCTGTGCTGAGAGATACGAGATCTCGGATAAGTTCTTTAGCGCAAAGATGGAGGAGCATAGCTCTGTGAACGAGCATGTTATCAAGATGACGGGTGATGACCCACAAGTATAGGGGGTGTATCGCAGTATTTTCGAGGGAAGTGAAACCCAATTTATTGATTCGACACAAGGGGAGCCAAAGAATATTTATAAGCTTTAACAACTAAGTTGTCAATTCAGCTGCACCTCGAAACAATCTTGCTCACAGCAGTTTATCAGTAGCAACAGTTTTATAGTAGCAATAGCAAAGTAATAGCAGTAGTAAAAGTAAGACAATAGTAACAATAGCAATAAACAGTAGGATTAGAGTGCAGTAGGCATAGGGATGGATAGACGGGCGTTGCATAGACACGACAATTCATATGGCAATCATAACATAGGGCAATTGCAGATAAATAAGATAAAGCATCCAAGCACTAAATAATCATAGGCATGTGTTCTATATATAGTCATACGTGCTCGCAATGAGAACTTGCACAACATCTTTTGTCCTGCCAGCCCGTTTGCAGCGGGGCCTCAAGGGAACTACTGGCAATTAGGGTGCTCCTTTTAATAGAGCACCGGAGCAAAGCATTAACACTCCGTAAACACATGTGATCCTCACATCAAAGCCATTCCCTCCGGTTATCCCGATTTCTGTCACTTCGGGGCCATTGGTTCCGGACAACAACGTGTGTATACAACTTGCAGGTAAGACCATAAACAATACAATCATATTGAATCAATAACATGTTCAGATCTGAAATCATGGCACTAGGGCCCTAGTGACAAGCATTAAGCATATCAAGTTGCAACAAAGTCAAAAGGCACTAATAGAAGATACTAGGCACCATGCCCTAACAATCCGATGCCATTACATGAACGATCTCATCCAATCCCTACCATCCCCATAGCCTACAGCGGGGGGATTACTCACTCATAGATGGGGGAAACATGGATGGTCGATGGAGAAGCGATGGCGATGATGATGGCTATGATCTCCTCCAATTCCCCGTCCCGGCAGGGTGCCAGAACGGAGTTTCTGGTTCCGAATCGTGGAATCTGGTGGTGGTGGCGGAGCGGAACTCTCTCTGGAAAAACGTCAACCCCCTGAGTTTTTAGGTCAGAAGGCAACTTATAGGCGAAGGGGAGATCGAGGGGGTGTCTGGGCGGCCAGACCACCCCCTGGCGCGGCCAGTCCTAGCCCGCGCAGCCAGGTGGTGTGGCCAGGCCCCAGCCCCACTCCGTCTCGTATTCTGGCTCCGTGAGTCTTCTGGTGAAATAGATTTTTTGGCATATTTTTCGGGATTTTTCCTGATAGTTTATTTTCTGCACAAAAACTAGATACCAAGGCAATTCTGCTAAAAATAACGTTAGTCCATGTTAGTTGCATCCAAATCACACAAGTTTAGAGGAAAATCAATAGCAAAAGTGTTCGGGAAAGTAGATACATTTTGGACGTATCAACTCCCCCCAAGCTTAGCTTATTGCTTGTCCTCAAGAAATTCAGTTGAAAACTGAGTGCGATAAAAGAAACTTTCACGAACACATTTGCTTCATATGATGTATATATTCTCAGCATGTGATCAACTACTTAGACAATTCATAATAAAGAGTATGCAACTAAGTTTTCTTAATAGGCATTGCAAGATATGAAGAGATTCCAACTCAAAAATAATAAGTAGCATGAAATATAAACATAAGCAACATTACAATGCTCATAACAAGGTATGATAGAGTGGTATCTCGCTTGCCTTTGATTGTGAATGCCAAGGCACCTATGAAGTTCAGGTGAAGACTAGAAGTAAAGATATCAAAGATACAAGCATCAAAGTCATAACACAATTAATTCAGTATTGAGACAAGCATATTATACTAAGAATGACAACTATGCTCTCAAGAAAGTGCTCATAGAATAGGCGGTGACTCAACAAGGAAATGAAAAAAGGTTTTGAAAAGTTTGAAAGGCTTCCAAATGCTGAAAGTATGGTACTCGTTAGCTTTGATCTCTCATTGCCCCTATCATAAGCATCTTTAAGTGGTTAAGGTTAAAGTGACACAACGCAGAGGATATGCTTGACAAGTTATAAATCGAAGTCTCATGCCCCTTACTTACGAAGACTGAACCTCATGCTACTCAACTTCAGTCACAAGTAAGCTCTTGTCATTATAAGTACATGTGTATCATAGAGAACCGCCAACGGAGTACCCCTTGCACATGATACAGGAGCTGTCCCATAATCAAAATGACAAGGCAAGCGGACAATGAGCATCTCAGCGATCTTTTTATTTGCTATTTGCATAGGTTTTTATTGAGGATGCTTCATAGAATGCTCATTATGGTTGTGCTGCAAGTTTCCACCATGATTAGGCATGGCTTAGGCTAGCGGCCCAGGCGTTTCTCTAACACACATACAAACTCCATGATCTTACAAGTTCTACTTTTATTTCACACCGTCGGGATTCATAAGCAAAAGAACATGATATCAGCGGGGTACAAAGTACCCGTGCAATGTTGAAAGTGTTCCCCATGATACATGGTTCTGGTAACTTCAACTTATAAAGCGCAAGCATATACGCAACAAAGATGGATGCAATGGTTCAGGTTTATTAAGTGCAAGACAATAAAGTGTGCCATCAAGTTCGTGAGAGCTTTACTAACTAACTTTCTCATAATAAGCAAACATTTTATTCGGAAGAAAACAAGGCATACTTAATATGGACGGAATAGCAAATGATGCTAATAGGTAGATATGGTGGACACTTTGGCAATATTGGTTTTGGGGAGCTGGATGCACGAGTAAGGCTTATACTCAGCACGAGTGAAGGCTAGCAATAGAGAGGGAGCGACAAACGAGAGAGCAATAACTTTCATAATCATGCTTGCAACAAAACATGACTAATTATGGCATGAAAGTGATTGAAGACCCCTGCGGCAAAATAATTCATCGAGGCTTAACTGATTATTTCAGTCATATGCATGCATGGGCATGTGCCAAGTCAATTCATGTGAAACATCTAGAGGAGGATACCACGGTGTCATACCAAGTTATGAATAGAGTAATGCAAGCGAACATTCATATGACATGCTACAAATTATTAGAGAGCTGAAGCTAATCATAAGAAAGCAAGAACTACTAAGCATCCATAAATAACATACACCCTACATGAACAGACTAAGCATGCCCACAATGATGAGTATATGTACAAAAATGAAAACAAATAGAGTTCCTTATCAACCTCTTACCACACCTCAAGTTGTCATTAATCCTCATTATTGCCCTTCACTTGTGTGGCTTGAATAATAACATGAACCAAATTTCACTGAGGACTCCTGAACCCTGCAACAAACTCACAAAACCAAAGAAGAACAACAAATATTTTTGGTGTTTGTGATTTATAAAAGCAAGAACCAAAAAGGAAGAACAAGCAAAGCAAAATCTTTTTGGGGTTTTTGAATAGTTCAAACAAAGCAAAAAGGGGAAAGCGAACCAAGGCAAAAAGGAGCAAACATAGAGAAACAAAAGAAATATTTTTGGTCTTTTTGTGTTTTAGAAAGAAAAAGCAAAGAGAGAATGAAAACTAAAAGAGAACGAAACATAAATATACAAAGTTCCGATGAAAAATGATAAGGAGATGAGTGTGATATCGGTGTACCTCCCCAAGCTTAGGCTTTTGGCCTAAGTGGGTATCAATCCAAATGCGAGAAAGGGTTCCAAGCAGGCGGTTCATTGTAAGAATGATCGTAGTTAGGCCCTTGGGAAGAAGAAGAAGCTCCCTATTCATAGGTAGGCTACTGGTATGAAGATTCCCCCTCATTCGAGGGCTGGACCGAATCATCTGTAACCTCCCTTCTAGTATCCCGCTCCTATTGGGAGAGCTCTCCCCAGTACGTATCAAACTCCTTCTCCGCGAGGGACCATCCTACCATGTCATCAAGGTTAAACAAAATAGGTGCAGGCAAAAGAACAACACGCTCGGACTTGCTCCTTCTCCAACCAGCTTTGAGAAAGGTTACTTCATATGACAACTCACTCAAATTAGGCGAAGAAGAAACAAATTTATGCTATATCATGGAATTAAGATCAAGCCTTTCTATGGAAAACTGTAGGTCTAAATGATGAGGCACTAAACCATGCAATGCTAGTAAACGAGAAGCAATGAGGCCTCCACAAAGTGCTCCAATCCTGCATTAGCAGTCAAAGTATGGAAGTCCTGGGAAATTCCTGCAACCCTCATGAATTTGAGGCATGGATAGATGGAAGGAAAAACTTCCTCCTCTCGGTGAACCTTCATAACCTAAGGCACGCTCAGTTCATGTTGGTTGAGTTGATGCTTATTCATCCTCTATTCTGAAATTTAAACATCTATTAAACAAGTGATTGCAAAGTGAATATATAATGAAGGGCACTACTCATAGGAACTTGTAAGAGGCCTAAACATGCATCAAAACTATATCTCTAAGCATTGAACAAGCTTACAAGCTCTCACAACCTGTCACCTACAGCAGCAAAATACTCAAGATATAAACCACTAAACACAAATCTACTTGGACAAGCGGAGGAGTCACATACTGGAGAACAAATGCTCTAAATTTCAGCAGCAAAGATGGGCTGAGCAAGGAGATCGAAAAAATGAGGGCAAGAACAGCAAGAACACGATTTCGAGCAATGAACTGGTGTTTCCTCGGGAGAGAGAAAAAAGTGGGAAGTGAGAGAGTGAGTGGAGGGCTAGGGGTGGCCCACACCATGGCCAGGCGCGCCCCTGGGCTGGCCATGCCAACAAGTGGTGTGCCTGCCTGGTGGGCCCCCTGGTACCTTCCAGGCACTTCTCTGCCCCTTTTTCACGTAAAAATTAATATGAATTTTCTGGAATTTTTCGAGACACTTTATTTTTGAGCAATTTTCAGGTATAAAAGAATGATTTTCTGACCGAAAAAAGTTTCTGGAATGATGCAATGACAAAACAAGGCTAGAACTTCAGAACTTCTAAGACACTCTAACATGCAAGCAACTAACAATAGAAAAGAAAACTAAACGAAAGCAAAAACTAAAATTAATGGAATAGAAGTAAGCGGAGATAATCATGGTGAAAACATTGTTTTGTTCAATGAAATCCGTTTGTTAACAAGGTTGATCAGGTCCTGTTACCAAAACAATTTTATATGAAACAAAACTTTGTATTCCACTAATGATTATGTTACCTCAACCTTGATAGCAATGGTCCCAATCATAATAGTTTCAAAATTTTCTCTTGGTATGGAACAATATATTTCTCCAACTTGAATGCCCTCAACATGTTCAATTGAATTTAAACCATAAGTCCTATCAATCTTCTTGGGGAAATAGATAGTATGCTCCTTGTCATTAACATTAAAGGTCACCTTTCCTTGATTACAATTAATAACAGCTCCTGCAGTATTAAGAAAAGGTCTCCCAAGAATAATAGACATATTATCATCTTCAGGCATTTCAAGCACAACAAAATCAGTTAATATCAAGCAATTATGAGCCACTTGAACAGGTACATCCTCACATATACCAACAGGAATAGTGGTAGATTTATCAGCCATTTGCAAAGATATATCAGCTGGTATTAGTTTTTCAAGTTGAAGTCTCTTATAGAGAGAGAAAGGCATGACACTAACTCCTGCTCCCAAATCACACAAAGCAGTTCTAACATAACTATTCTTAATAGAGCAAGGAATAGTTGGAATCCCTGGGTCTCCCAGTTTCTTTGGAACCTTACCATTAAAGGAATAATTAGCAAGCAAAGTAGAAATTTCTTCATTAGGGATCTTCCTTTTATTCGAGACAATATCCTTCATATACTTTGAATAAGGAGGCAATTTAATAGCATCAGTCAAAGGAATTTGCAAGAATAAAGGTTTCATCCACTCAAAAAATTTATTATAGTGTTCATCCTCCTTTGACTTATGTTTCTTATCAGGGAAAGGCATAGGTTTTTGGACCCAAGGCTCTCTTTCACTACCATGTTTCTTAGCAGCAAAATCTTCTTTAGTGTATTTAGTATTCTTAGTGTGCTTTTCAGGTTCTTCTTCAACTTTTTCTTTATCAGGAACATCATTTTCTTCATTACCACTTTCAGTTTCAGCATCAGAGATAGATATACTATTCGGATCTTTAGCAGGTTCAGAGGGTTCTACAATAGTTTTATGTTTATTTTTTCTTTTCTTACGAGTAATACCACTATTTTCAGCTTGTTGAGAATCCTGCTCAATTCTTTTGGGATGCCCCTCAAGATATAGAGGATCCTGGGTAGCAGCACCACTTCTAGTTCTAATTTCATAAGCATGTTTTTCTTTTGCAGCATTAACTAGCAAGTCTTTTTGCATTTTAATAAGTTGATCTATTTGAGTTTGAACCATTTGAAAATGTTTAACAAGCATTTTAACATCACTAGAGGTTCTTTCCACAATATCCTTCAACTCAACAATAGCTCTAGAGTTTTCCATTAGATGATTTTGCACCCTTTTATTAAAATTATCTTGCTTAACAATAAAACTATCGAATTCTTCTAAGCATTGATCAAGAGGTTTAGAGTAAGGGATATCACCTTCATCAAAGTGTTGGAGAGAATGTACCTCAATAGTGGATGAGTGGGGAATTGGCTTACATAATTCTTCTATAGGAGGTAAATTCTTGACGTCAGCAGCTTTAATACCCTTCTTCTTAAGACATTTCTTAGCTTGCTTCATCACTTCATCATTCAATTCAATAACTCCCCTCTTCTTAGATGATGGTATAGGCGCCGGTATAGATGGTTCAGGTATAATTGTTTCAGGTATAGCTGGTTCAGGAGGAGTCCAGTCTTCATAATTCTTGCTTATTTTAGCCATTAATTCCTCAGCTTCCTTGGGAGTCCTATTCCTGAAACACAATCAGCACAGCTATCCAGGTATGTCCTAGATTCTTCAGTTAGTCCATTATAAAATATATCAAGAAGCTCATTCTTAGGTAATGGACATCCATCCTGTGCATGAATCAAAGCACAAAACCTTGTCCATGATTCTGGCAATATCTCTTTTTCTCCCTGTTTAAAATCAAAAAGTTCATGCAAAATAGCATGTCCAGCACTAGGAGGAAAATATTTCTGCAGGAAAGTACTAATCAAGCAATCAGAACTATCAATAGATCCAGGAGGTAAATTACTAAACCAAGTTTTAGCTTCTCCTTTTAGTGAAAAGGAGAAAATCTTAGCAACAAAGTAGGTACGCATCTTAATATCATTAGAAAATAAACCACTCATGGTAGAAAGCTCATTCATATGTGCTACCACACTTTCATTCTTTTTTTTTGAAATTTAAAGGACTGTGAGGCACCGCCCCATAGAAATTTATTACTCAAATCAGATGTTACAAAAGTATGTACAAACAGGTTAGAGGGTTAGAGAGAACCTACCAAGACAAGACTATGTGTTATCCTATGAAGTATCTCCAAATGCTGGACAGTTAGGGGAGGGAAGCTATCCAGGACAACAATCCCTGCCTATGCTTCTTCCTAATTCTATGAGCTAGCAAGGTACTATCATGTACAAAATTATACTTCCACTTAGAAAACGTGGGTCTCTCATGCTGGAAATTTTTTCCATTGCGCTGCTGCCAAATATGCCAACATGCGAGGATCATGACCTCCATGAAGAAAGGTTTTCCAAAATCCCTCTTGGCCTTTGCAATGATTGTCTGAATGTCATCTCCCATGGGCCAGTTGATCTGTAGGTATGTCCAAATTCTCTGACTGAAGTTACAAGTGAAGAACAAATGAATTCTGTCTTCATAAGCTTGGCAAGGGCACAAAACGCAATGATTTGCACCAGGCACCGTCTAGTTTCTTCTAACTATGAGATCACACGTATTTAATCGATCTGGAAGAAGAAGCCAGGCAAACATTTTTGTTTTCATGATACAAGCAGACTTCCATATCCAACGATAAACTGCGGGCACTGCTAGGTCTATATGTAGATAATCATAGAACTTGGCCGGAATGTATACTTCGCCCTAATCATAACTCCATTTATCAAATTCCTGAGTCATCGGCTGATCCTCTATTCCCTGTCTAACTAGGAGGAACTCCTCGTATGCTTGAGCTGACAAAGGAAGGTAGAAGAGGGACGAGAGATCCACCTCCTGAAGGACCTCAGCTACAAGCAGGATTTTGTCAAGAGCAAAGGAAAAAAGTCGAGGGAATCTCGATGATAGAGACTCGTTAGAGCCCATGAAGCTCCACTTGTCATTCCAGAAACAAATCGTGTCTCCCATACCAGGAGCAGCAGTCGCAACCTTTTTGAAACTGTCCACTAATTTCAGAATATCACGCCACCAAAATGATCCACACGGCATATCTGATTGTGGCACAGTGTCATCATAATATGAAGTCCAGATCAACTGAACCCAAGGTACTTGTTTCTTATTGAAAAACTTGTCTAGATGTTTAAGAAGTAAAGCATCATTCTTCTTCTGAAAATTGACCACACCTAATCCCCCTTTGTCTCTCGGTTTGCAGACCATTTCCCATGCAGCTAGGGATGGCTTAGGTTCATCGTTGTCTCTCCATAGACATTGTCTTAGGATCCTATCCAGCTGTTCAGTGAGTCCCTTCTGCAGGTTCAAGGATAAGAGGAAATGCAGAGGCATAGAACTGAGCGCTGAGGAGATTAGATGCAGCCTTGCTCCTTGAGATAGAAATATTGATGTAGCTGTGAGCCGACGCTCCAAACCATTGACCAAAGGCAGCAGATCTTGAATTGATGGCTTGGTCGTTCCCAAGGGCAATCCAAGATATGGAAAAGGCAAAGATCCAAGTTGGCAATCCAGAACATGAGCTAGGGAAGTGGCCACATCCTCCTCTACATTAAGAGGGATTATAAGAGACTTTTGAAAATTCACTTTTAGCCCAGTGGAAAGACCAAACTTGATTAAAATATCTCTCAAGGCCTTTACTTGTTCAACATCAGCTGGCAGTAGCAATATTTTGTCATCCACGTACTGAACCACCGGAAACTCAGGATCGTGGGTGGTGATTGGAAGTGTGAACACACCCTATTGCAGAGCGTCATTGAGTACAGACTGAAATAAATCTCCACCACAAACATAGAGCAAAGGTGAAAGTGGATCGCCCTGTCGAACCCCCCTTTTACAAATGAATTGCTTTCTAGGGACACCATTAAGAAGAATAGAAGATGTACCAGATGAAAAAACTTCTCTCATCCAACTGATCCACAACTTCCCAACACCCTTATGATGCAAGATGCTCAATATGGCCTCATGTTCAATTGTGTCAAAAGCTTTGGCAAAATCCAGCTTGATAATAAGGATTGGCTTTTTTGAGAGTTGGCATTGATATATATACTCATAAGTCCAAGCAATGCAGTCATGTATTGACCTTGATTTAATAAACACATACTGGTTTTTGTGGATGCATCTCAAAATCTTCCCTTGAAATCTGTTAGCTACTAGTTTAGTCAAAAACTTCAAACAAACATTTGTCAGTGAAATTGGCCTATAGTCATTTACATTGTAAGGAGCTCCCTTCTTTGGCATTAGAGTAATCAGGGTGGAGTTGATATTCTGCAACCTAATACGACCGGCATGGAAATCGTTGGCTAGGTTATAAAATTCAGATTGTATAATGGGACAACACTTCTTCAAAAAATGTCCATTAAAGCCATCAGGCCCCGGGGCCTTGTCAGGAGGCATGAGCTTGATAATATCATCAATTTCATTTTTCTCAAAAGGCTTTGTCAAAGTCTCCAGCCCATCCACTTTGGAGAGAATTCTTCTTAGGTCAAATTGCATCTCAATGCCGTCTGAAGTGCCCTTTCTGTTTTTATAGCTTAACCACAACATGCCAGCCATTTCAGTGTGATTAGACACTTCCCTACCATTCTCATCTCTTAGGGACGAAATATTGTTTCTCCTAAACCTCTCTGTTGCCATCGCATGAAAAAAATTGGTGTTGTCTTCCCCCAATTTAATCCATCTGACTGTACATCTTTTTTGCCAATAATTACATTCAGCCAACAACATGTCCTCCAAGTGTAGCTTGACCAGCTTTCTGAAATTAAATTCAGTTATGAAAAGAGGCCTCTTGTCCTCCATAGAGTCCAATATGAAAATAGCCTGATTGCAGCGCCGAATTTGAACTTTTAGCTTGGATAGCCCTTTCTGCCATTTTTTCAGGTTATACCTTAGTTGTTTAAGCTTATCAGCAAGAATAACTACATTGGACTTCTTCCTTGATAGAACATCCCAAGATTTTTTAACACAGTCTAAGAAGCCCAACATATCAGTCCAATAATTTTCAAATCAAAAAATGCTTGCCTTAGGAATCTGAGTGTCAATGTTTACCACACAAGGGATATGATCCGACGCTGGTTTGGCAAGCGGCATGACCATGGTATTTGGGAAGGAAGTTGTCCAATTAGGACTAGTGAAAAACCAGTCAAGCTGTTCTAAAAGGGGATTTTGCTGCATGTTTGACCAGGTGTAGTTCCTCCCCTTAATTGGTAGCTCGACTAGGCCCAGATGTCCAATAATATCATTAAAAATGAACATGTCATTCATGATACCCCCGGGTTTATTGCGGTTGTCTTGGTAGTGAATAAAATTAAAATCTCCTAGTAGTAAATAATTGTTGGAAGGCAGCACCTGAAGACTGTATAGCCATACGACAAACTAATCTCGTTCAGTCCCTTGACACGGGCCATAAACTGTGGACATAGTCCAAACATCATTGTTATGAACAGAGGTGAACTGAATGGAGATGCCAAAACGCTGAATATCAATCAAAGAGCCAGAGAAAATGTTGAGTTCCACAACACCAAAATACCTCCAGAAGCACCAATGGACGGTGAAAAAACAAAGTTGTCAAAACGTTTTGGTGCAAATTTTTGAATGAAACGCCAATCAAAGGATTCACACTTAGTTTCTTTTAATCACACAATTGCACAATCACTTTCCTCTATCTTGGCTCGAACGGCACGCTGTCTCGAGTCAGAATTTAATCCTCTGACGTTCCAACATAGAACGCTAGTTTCTTTTATTAATAAGATGCATTAGATTAACCAGTTTTAGACTGACCGAGAGAGACATAGTGCATAGAAATTAGTCTCACAATAAGCACCAATGGCCAAGATGCAGACAGACCAAATAAGCCTGATAAACTGACCGGGGCGACAAAGCAAACTGACTGAAACAACTGACCCAAGACACTAACAGTACCCCACTGCAGATAAATAGAGACATCTTTGAACGATAAGGTATACTGACTCTGACAAAGGACCGATAAAGAAGCCAAACCTGAATCCCAACTAGCATGGAAGTGCTGCACATCCCATGCACCCAATTGATGAGTTGATTGTCTAGTCATCAGAACTGCCTGCAATTCCAGTCTTAGGAGCATCTTCAAGCTCCTCCTTGGTCAGCTTCACCGGATCAATACCAAGACTAATGCCAACTGCTTGCATCACATGAATCGGCGTCTCTGGCGGCACGTCGGCAGCTTCACCCTTTTTTGACGACTTCCTAGGCGCATTTGGCACCTTGCTCTGCACCCTGCCACGTTTGTTTGGCTTGATAGGTCCATCCACCACCGGCTGTGGGCGATGTCCATCATTTTTAACCATGCTTCTCGTACAACGCCGAACAGTAGTATCCACCATCGGCGTAGGCTGTTTCTTCACACGCCCATGACGCTTTTTGATATGGGATGTTGGAGAAGCAGCAAAGACAGGCAACGTCAGGGCCTCAACCTGATCAGAAGCAGAGGATTCATCTTCAGTAAAACGTGGAGAACGTGCCATAGTTCTATGTGGTGGCGACAATATTCTAAAAATCATTGTATCCTGAGATGGTGCATTAAAGCTCACGGTCTGATTAAAAGCCATTGCCCAACTCCTTTTTTGATCATGATGGATGCAAAGGGACTTGTGCTTATTGCAATCGGCAGAGTATTGGCCATCAACTGTGACATCATTTGTTGGAACAACTTGTCCCAGATCATAGTTGGGGGAAGCTCAGGGCCAATGAAAAAAGTGTTAGTGATGTGCATCCCGTTCTGCTGCTTGACCTCAATCTGCACCTATTGCATCTGATTACCAAAAGGTACAATATCTTTGATTAGGTTCACTTGCTCCATAGCAGTCTCCATCTGTTGGTTGTCCTCGGTAGCCATTTGCTGCTGTATGTCCTCTTCCTGACTCTGCATTTCTATCCGTTTTGGCACCCACCGTTGCGAAATCTTCTCTTTTTTATGGAGGCATTTTTTCGCAATATGACCGTATTTATAACAATATCTACATCTGATATCATTCACACAATCTTTTAACTTGTGATCCAAGCTTAGGCATCATGAGCAATTCCAGACTCTGAAAACCATATCATCAATCGTTTTATTAAACTCTGACAGATCCTCTAGTTCCGATCTTTCAAGCCCATGGGAGTCCACATGAGGCATTTGCATAGTTGGACCAGCATGTCCAGCTGGAGCGGGCTATCGCCGCCTATATTGTAGGGCCTGCTTCTGGACTGGCTTGGGTCGATAGCTACCTGATCTAGGAACCTTAGAAGTTGTATCATGCGACAAGTTTGCCGCCTCTTCCGCTGCATGCCCGCGATCAATGTTGGGTGGTTGCGGAGGGCTTTTTTGCAGCATCGACAGCGGCTGCATCGTTCCAAACTGAATCCTTGGTTCCGTATCTGTCCAATAAACCTGCAGAGGTGGAGAGGCTGGGATCTGTTCGCTCGGAAGCAGTTTGTATCCAGCTTGTTTTAGATCCCCTATTTCTGCCGTTGTAGCTCTGTAACGATACCCCTTGCAAGCACCATAGTGCAGAATAGTTGCAAAATTTAGCATTCTGCTGACCTTGTTGTTGCGCTTAATTGACAACTTTGAAGGAGCTGCCCTTAGAGCGTTCATGCCTAGCAGAACTCTGTGCTTCCCTGGGCTAATTAAGGTCCATTCCTGATCACTCTCCTTTTGCCATGCAGAGAACTCACGTCTCCAATTTGGACCTCCAAAACCCCATAAGTGATAATAACATTTAAATTGCTGACAGGAGTAAGACTGCTTACGAAGGATCATAAAGCCCACCTGCTTGCAAGAAACTGTGAATGAAAAAACTCTATCTCGAAGAATAGAGATGCATCAAACTTAGCATTAGGAGACAACTTGGATTTAATAGTACGCCTCTCAAGGAGACTCTTAGCAGCACTCCTATCATGGGTGTGTTGACATTCTTCAATAAATTCATTGGTCATCTCAATATAACCGTCTTCAATATCATAGCTCTCTCTAGACTCGGGTGAACTAACAGGTGTAGTAGTGTCTTCATTAGGAGTTTCGGTATTTCCAGCTATAGTTCTAGCAATCGTATCATCTAGGAAAGGACCTAATGAACCACTCTTATCAAGCATAGTACAAGCAGCATCATAAGTATCAGAAGTTTCAGATTTAGCAGTAGTAGCAGTGTGTGTAGCATGTGTATGTGGTGGTGTAAGGAACTTACTCATAACAAATGGTGAATCAAGAGCAACAGAGGTGTTTAGAACCGTACCTCTTCTTGTAGTGGATGTTAAAATAGGAACCTTGCCATCACGAGACTTACCCATGATGGATGTATGGCAGCGAACAATAATGATTCCAAGTGGACTTGATAAATAAAGTTGTGCTCCCCGGCAACGCCGCCAGAAAATAGTCTTGATGACCCACAAGTATGGGGGTGTATCGCAGTATTTTCGAGGGAAGTGAAACCCAATTTATTGATTCGACACAAGGGGAGCCAAAGAATATTTATAAGCCTTAACAACTGAGTTGTCAATTCAGCTGCACCTAAAAACAATCTTGCTCATAGCAGTTCATCAGTAGCAACGGTTTTGTAGTAGCAATAGCAAAGTAATAGCAGTAGTAAAAGTAAGACAGTAGTAACAATAGCAGCAAACAGTAGGATTAGAGTGCGGTAGGCATAGGGATGGATGGACGGGCGTTGCATGGACAAGACAATTCATATGGCAATCAGAACATAGGGCAATTGCAGATAAATAAGATAAAGCATCCAAGCACTAGATAATAATAGGCATGTGTTCCATATATAGTCATACGTGCTCGCCATGAGAACTTGCACAACATCTTTTGTCCTACCAGCCCGTTTGCAGCGTGGCCTCAAGGGAACTACTGGCAATTAAGGTGCTCCTTTTAATAGAGCACCGGAGCAAAGCATTAACACTCTGTGAACACATGTGATCCTCACATCAAAGCCATTCCCTCTGGTTATCCTGATTTTTGTCACTTCGGGGCCATTGGTTCCGGACAACAACGTGTGTATACAACTTGCAGGTAAGATCATAAACAATACAATCATAATGAATCAATAACATGTTCAGATCTGAAATCATGGCACTCGGGCCCTAGTGACAAGCATTAAGCATAACAAGTCGCAACAAAGTCAAAAAGCACTAATAGAAGATACTAGGCACCATGCCCTCACAATCTGATGCCATTACATGAATGATCTCATCAATCTCTACCATCCTCATAGCCTACAGTAGGGGATTACTCACTCATAGATGAGGGAAACATGGATGGTCGATGGAGAAGCGATGGTGATGATGATGGCGATGATCTCCTCCAATTCCCCGTCTCGGCAGGGTGCCAGAACGGAGTCTCTGGTTCCGAATCATGGAATCTGGTGGTGGCGGCGGTGCGGAACTCTCTCTGGAAAAACGTCGAACCCCCATAAGTTTTTAGGTCAGAAGGAAACTTATAGGCGAAGAGGGAGACCGAGGGGGTGTCTGGGGCGGCCAGACCACCCCCTGGCGTGGCCAGGCCTAGCCCACGCGACCAAGCTGGTGTGGCCAGGCCCCAGCCCCACTCCGTCTCGTATTCTGGCTCCGTGAGGCTTCTAGTGAAATAGGATTTTTGGCATATTTTCCGGGATTTTTCCTCATAGTTGATTTTCTGCACAAAAACTAGACACCAAGGCAATTCTGCTGAAAACAGCGTCAGTCCATGTTAGTTGCATCCAAATCACACAAGTTTAGAGGAAAATCAATAGCAAAAGTGTTTGGGAAAATAGATACGTTTTGGATGTATCAACGGGCTACGCTCAACGTCTTGAGACACTGGGAGTGAGATTCCAGCTGAACTCACGACGAACAGGGTTCTGCAGTCTCTCCCACCAAGCTACAAAGGGTTTGTGTTGAACTACAAGATGAGTGGTGCGAATAAGTTGCTCACTGAACTCGCAACCATGTTGAAGACTGCCGAGGTAGACATAAAGAAGAAGCACCAAGTGTTGATGGTCAATAAGACCACCAATTTCAAGGATAAGGGTAACAAGGGTGGCTTCAAGAAGGGTGGTAAAAAGGTTGCCACTCCTACGAAGAAGACCAAGCCTGGTCCAAAGCCTGATACTGAATGCTTCTACTGCAAGGGGAATGGTCACTGGAAGCGGAACTGCCCAAAGTACTTGGCAGATAAGAAGGCTGGCAACGTCAACAAAGGTATGTGATATACATGTTATTGATGTGTACCTTACGAGTGCTCATAGTAGCGCCTGGGTATTTGATACTGGTTCAGTTGCTAACATATGTAACTCGAAATAGGGGCTGCAGAATAAACGGTGCTTGGCGAGGGACGAAGTGACGATGTGCGTGGGAAATGGATCAAGAGTTGATGTGGTCTCTGTCGGAATGCTCCCTCTACGTCTACCTTCGGGATTAGTTTTAAACCTCAATAATTATTATTTGGTGCCTGCGTTAAGCATGAACATTATATCTGGATATTTTTTTATTGCGAGACGGTTACTATTTTAAAACCAAGAATAAAGGTTGTTCTATTTATATGAGTAATATATTTTATGGTCATACACCTGATGTGATTGGTTTATTTCTATTGGATCTCGATAGTAGTGATACACATGTTCATAATGTTAATGCCAAAAGATGCAAAGTGAATGATGATAATACCACATATTTGTGGCACTCCCATTTAGGTCATATTGGTGTAAAGCGCATGAAAAGACTCCATAGTGATGGGCTCTTGGAGTCACTTGATTTTGAATCGTTTGACACATGTGAACCATGCCTCATGGGTAAGATGAGTCAAACACCTTTCTCCGGCATGATGGAGAGAGCAAGTGACTTGTTGGAAATCACACACACCGATGTGTGCGGTCCACTAAGCACTTCAACATGCGGTGGATATCGTTACTTCTTAACCTTTACCGATGATTTGAGTAGATATGTGTATATTTACTTAATGAAATACAAGTCTAAAACGTTTAAAAAGTTCAAGGAATTTCAGAGTGAGGTAGAGAATCATCGAAACAATAAAATTAAGTTTCTTCGATCTGATCATGGAGGCGCGTATTTGAGTTTCAGGTTTGGCATACACTTAAATAAATGTGGAATTGTTTCACAACTCACGTTGCCTGGAACACCACAATGTAACAGTGTGTACGAACATCGTAATCATACTTTATTATATATGGTGCCCTATATGATGTCTCTTTCAGATTTGCCATTGTCATTTTGGGGTTATGCATTAGAAACTGCCGCATTCACGTTAAATAGGGCTCCATCAAAATCCATTGAAACAACACCGTATAAATTATGGTTTGGCAAGAAACCAAACATGTAATTTCTTAAAGTTTGGGGATGCGATGTTTATGTAAAAAGGCTACAGCCTGATAAACTCGAACCCATGTCAGAAAAGTGTGTCTTCATAGGATACCCTAAGGAAATGATTGGGTATACCTTCTATCATAAGTCCGAAGGCAAAGTATTTGTTGCAAATAACTTAACCTTTCTAGAGAAGGAGTTTCTCTCGAAGGATGTGACTGGAAGGAAAGTAGATCTTGATGAGGTTGTTGAACCTACTCTTGAGGATACGAGTGGCGTAGCACTGATGACCCACAAGTATAGGGGGTGTATCGCAGTATTTTCGATAAGTAAGAGTGTCGAACCCAACGAGGAGCAGAAGGTGCTGGCTAGTGGTATGGATCAGGAATTCTCTGCAAATACTTAGCAAACGGATTTTTAGGGGTTTTCGATAAAGCGAGTAAACAAAGTACGAGTAAATAAAAGACAGTAGGAATAAATGCAGCAAGTGGCCCAATCCTTTATGCAGCAAAGGACAAGCCGGTTGTATTACTTAAGAGGACCAAACATTCTCGAGGACACATGGGAAGACTGTCAAGTGCTTTCGCTTCATATAGTTGATTAATCTTCTCTAGCTTGCTAAGTGTTGTGTGGGTGAACCTGTACTAATGTACCGCCCCATCCAAGACTAATACATACTTGTGATTATACCCCTTGCAAACATCCGTAAATACAAGAAAGTAATTAAGGTAGAAACCTAACCACATCTTTAAACTCTAGGACCCTTACGTCCCTTGTGCAATGGTTTCCTAACGGAGGTTTAGGTTTCTGTCACTCCGGCAACCCCTACGATTAGTAGCCAAATACACAAAGCATTCCCCTAGGCCCATATAGGTGAAGTGTCATGTAGTCAACGTTCACATGACACCACTGAAGTACACCACAACTTAAATATCAAACTATTAAATCTTTCTCAACACAATTCCACTACTAACAACAAGACTTCTCCCATGTCCTCAAGAACAAAACGAACTACTCACAAGACATCATATGGATCATGATCAGATATGGAATAATGATGTATAAAAATCTGAACATAAACAATAATTCAACGGTTCACTCAATAGTATCAACTACAAAGAGTAATCAACACCAGAAAAGTTTCCCCTATGAACTATGCAAGATTCAACACAATTGTTACAACAATATGGAGATGGTGATGAGGGTGCTGATGGTGATGATGATGATGGTGGTGATGATGATGATGATCCCGATGAAGTCCAGCTTGATGGTGGTGTTGATGGCGACGATCTTCCCTCTCCGGGAAGGAATTCCCCTGGCAGAAATCTGTCTGCCGGAGAGATCTTTCTCTCTCGGTGTTTTCCGGCCCGCAGAGGCAGTGGAATCTTTCTATGGTCGCTCTCCGGGTCTTAGGGTTTCGGGGGGATGATATACGCCAGAGGGGAGAGGCTGGAGTGGGCCAGGGTGGCCACACCACCTCCTGGCGCGGCCTAGGGCTGCCCGCGCCAAGGGGTGGTGTGGGCCCCCTGTGGCCCATCTCCACTCCGTCTTCTGGCATCCTTAGTCTTCTGGAAAAATAGGATTTTCCGTATATTTTCCCGTATTTTCTGATCTTTGGGAATTTTGCCTCCAAACAGCACCTTTTCCATCAGAATCCTGACTGCAGCGGTCCATGCTCCAAAAGTCATCAACCATGCAAAAACAGATGAAATAACATAAGTATCACCTCTCAATACGAAATATATCAATGAATAATAGTGAATTAAGACATAGAATAGTGATGCAAAATGGACGTATCAACTCCCCCAAGCTTAGACTTCGTTTGTCCCCAAGCGAAACTGAGCTCAATAAACATGACCTCAGGTTTATGGAGTGAAGAGTCGATAAAAGAATACAGACAAGAAGCATCACATTCATCAAAAGAATAGATCATAATAGAAGACAACTCGCTATTATATAACTCAACTTGTAATGAGTAAAGGAAACACAATAAACATACATAAAGTAAATCCCAATTGGTAATGGCAAACTTAGCTCTTGGTCGAAAAATAGTTGATAATTTGCTAGAGTTCACAAATAGCTGGTTTTTCAATGAAAGCTTTCAAAGTAGTAAACTACAAGATAAGAGCAATGTGCAAAACAAGGAACATAATACATGATTGCATAAATCATCATATGAATGAATGAAACACATCAACTCAAAATACTTGCTAAGGTAGAAGGGAGTAGGTTTACTGACTCAACTACAAAGTAAAAGAAAGGCCCTTCAAAGAGGGAAGCAGGGATTGCAAGTCTCATAAAGAGCTCCCAAAAATTATGATACTTACTAGCTTTCATCTCTCATTTCCCCTATCATAGGCATCTTTAGGTGATTAAGGTTAAAGTGATCAAATATGAGGATATGCATTGACAAGTTGTAAGTTGAGAATCTCATGTCCCTTGAATACGAGGGCCGCTCCTCATGCTACTCAAGTTTAGTCACCGGTAAGTTCTTGTCATCGTAAGCATATGTGTATCATTGAGAACCGCCAACGGGGTACCCCTTGCCCGATGATACGGAAGAATCCCCATATCAAAATGACAAGGCAAGTAGACAACAAGTATCTCAACAATCTTCTTATTTACCATGGGAATATGGTGCTTTTTTCTCTCTTTCCTCTTTTCATAATATCTCTTTTTTTCTCTTTTTCTCAATCTCTATCTCTCTTTTTTTATAAGAAGAATACTTCATAGATACTCGTTATGGTTATGCTGCAGGTTTCCACCATGTCAGCATGGATTAGACCAGCGGCCTAGGCGTTTCTCTAACACACATGCATAACTCCTTGGACTTACAAGCTCCCCTTTCATTTCACACCGACGACATCCATAGACAAAAGAACATGATATCAACTAGGTACGAAGTACCAGTGCAATGTTGAAAGCGTTCCCCATGAAAGAATGGTTCTGCTAATCCACAACTTACAAAGTGCAAGCATATACGCAACATAGGTGAGCACAATGGTTCAAGTTTATTAAGTGTAAGAAAGTAAAGTGTGCCATCAAGTTCGTGAGAGCTTTAATCACTAATTTTCACATAACAAGTTTAATTTGGGAGGTAGATAAAACAAGAATTTACTTGGAATAGCAATAATGCTACTAGGTAGGTATGGTAGACATAAATGGCATAGGTTTTGGTTTAAAGGAGGTGGATGCACGAGAAGAATACCCTCTCAGTATAGGTTTTTGGCTAGCAAGGCTAGGTAGCAAGTATAAGAGTTGAAGGAAACAACCAAACATACAAGTGATAAAAACAAACATGCAATCTTCCTCGGAAGCACAAAAGATCTTAACTAGGGAATACTAAACTTATGAGCAAATCAAGAAAGAAAGAAAGAAAGAAAGATGATGAAATTATTTTTCTTTAAAGGTACTTTTATATTTTCTCTCAACTCTCAAAAATAGTGTGCTACTGACCAAGCCAGGTTTGCCAAAACCAACTAGATTAACTCAATGATCCCAAAGTGATACCAATACTAACACAAGATCAATCATATAACCACGAATTGAAAACTAATATATGCTATGCAAAAGAGTGAATGATAGAACTTCTCATTAATAATCCATAACGGCAACTCAAACCAAGGGATACATATCTAATGAGAGAGGGGACACCTCCATAATGCAAACCATACTACATAATAACTCCTCTATTCATGATATGACTCTATTAAAAAGGTAAAAAGATAGAAGATAGTGATGTGATACCGCAGCACTCCCCCAAGCTTGGAACAAACCAAGGGGGTGCCAAACCTGATGACGAATTACTCCTTCGGTGGTGGTGGTATCCTCTCGATGAGCTCTTTTATCAATTTCCCCAAGTCCTCAATCTCGAAGGTGAGATTACGAATCAGCTGTGAGTTTTTCTCAATGCGGCTCATGATCATGTCGTGTTGAGAATTCCAGCTCTTGCCATTCTTTTCCCACTCTTCCTCCTTGAAGTCTTGTTTTCCTGCATGGCTAGAACGAGGCAAATCCCAATTGGAGGGTAATTTCCCTTTGGGCATATTCTGGTATTGATGCTCATGGATAAGGGTATGGAAATGATTCTTGGTGCGTGGAGGAAGTGACCAAGGATCTGAACGATGGTGAGGAGGCTTCCCTCCAATGGTTGGGTTTGCCACCACTCCAATGCTTGCAATGGTAGTGCCGGTGTGCGAGTGTTGGCCTTGCTCCTCTTCACCTTCACTCTTGATCTCCTTCTCCTTCTCGGGGTCTTGGAGGTCTTCCTCCATAGGTTCCTTCCCTTTATCCTTGGCGGACACCATCGTGCTTCTAAGCTTTCAAAGAATAGTTCCTGGTAGAAATAGATCGAAACAAAAACACGACGAAAACACGATATACAAACCTCGGGGGATCCGAGGGGTTATATATTACGAAGTTTCATATCAAAAGGAAGGTACTGGGAGAAAACGAGTCGGAGGCGGAGTCTTAGGTGGCCTTACCACCTGGTGGCGCGGCCAGGGGTGGGCCCGTGCCACAGGGTGGTGTGGGACACCCTGGCTCCGTTTCCGTCCCTTTTTCGCTTCGTAGCTTTCCTTATTGACTAAAAATTGCAAAAATATAATTGGATTGTGTTTTCGCGGAACTTTTCTTACCAGAATCGTTACCTATTTGAACATGGACTCTATAGGTATCTGAATTTGGTATTGAGTGGATTCTTCCAGAGTCACCACTTGAATAACATCAATATGTTCATCTTCATACACTTATTACTTGAGTCATAAAACCTTTCTCTTTCTCATTACACCATTATCTCCACTTCCTGGAAATTGCTTTCACACAAAACTTCACACAGTTCTCATTAGCAACATTAGTATAAGTGAAATGATAAAACCTTTTGAATCCAACTTCAACTGAAAACCATCAAAACATAAGCTATTGCAGCAACTCCTTCCGAAAGCCCAAAAAGAATTCAAAAAGGAAATCGAATAAAGAAGCAAATGCAAGAGTGGCAAAATCTGTCAAAACAGACCAGCAGGTAAAGATCAATTTTTTGGAAAACCTTCTGTTGCTCAAATCAAAAAGTGCAATACTAACGAAAGTTAAATAACAATCTGGGGCAGAATCACAAACAATTATAGCTCAATCCTACATACATAGATCTCTCACGAATTTTTACGGTGAAGCACAAAAATCTGTTTCGGGACAGCAACTTCCCCAAATCTTACGTCTCTCTCATTAGAGGTTGATCCTGACACAAAAACCAAACAAAACGGATAAAGAGCGGTTATTACCGAAGTAATAACTTCCAAGACTCAAAGAAACAAAAACAAACTGAAAGCAAAAAAAAATTGGGTTGTCTCCCATAAAGCTCTTTCTTTATAGCCATTAAGATGGGCATGATAATTTTGAAGAAGCTCTCATAGGGATATGAATTGAAGTGAAAGAGAGCATTAAGAAGCAAAAACACACACATTTAAGTCTAACCCACTTGCTATGCAAGGGAATTTTGTAAACAAACAAGTTGTTGAAACCAGAGGCTACTTGCATAAGAAGGCAAAAGAAGTGCAACATAAAACTTTCAGCATAAAACAAGGAAACTTGATATTATTGAGATGCATAAGAACACTTTTCCCTCTTTCATAGTAACTTTTAGTATCATGCATAAACTTAACAATATAGCTATCACAAGGACCATCATATCAATGATCACTTATTCTAACAGAAAACACAGGAATTCTAGCTCTCATAACAATACTCTGTGAAACAACATTAGAGGTATCCTTACAAAGGATAGTGTGTCCCTCTTTTTCATACTTAGTGACAAAGTCTTTCACACTTGCTATTATAGGTTCATCAACCATTTGTTTATCAGGTTCAACAGCTTTATTTGTACTTTCATTAACCATACTAGCTATCATAGAATGTTCCTTTACCTTAACTGGAAAAGGCATTTTCTCAATATAAGGTTTAGGTAAAACATGATTAGCAGTATAAACTTCAGTATTTCTTGCAGGAACACTCTTAGCAATATCTTTATAAGGTTCATGATACTTATTCCACTTCTTTTTAGGCACTTCAATGTAAGAAGCAAAAGCCTTAAAATAAGAAGCAATAGCTTGAGAATCTAGACCATAAGCATTTTTAATATTTTGAAAGTCATCAGTTCCCATAAAAGATTCAATGCATTCATAATCATAATTTATACCTGACTTTCTACCTTTGTCATTCTCCCAAGCTTCAACATTGTCTTGAATACGGTCCAGAAGATCCCATTTAGCTTCTTCTTCCATGCGAGTGAATGATCCAGCACAAGAAGCGTCCAATAAATCCTTGTCATGTAGAGGGAGTCTTGCATAAAAGTTATTGATAATAATATTGTTGGGGAGCTCATGAATGGGACATTTGAGCATTAGTAACTTCAGTCTCCCCCAAGCTTGAGCTGTACTCTCTCCATCAAGAGGCCAAAAGTTGTATATTTGATTCCGATCTTTATGGATCTCACTAGGAGGATAAAACTTTGAATAAAAGAGAGGCACTATTTCCTCCCATTCCAGAGCTTGACCATTCTTCAGCAGCTTATACCATTCCTCAGCTCTTCCTTTTAGTGATAATGAGAATAATTTCTTCTTAACTTGATCTGTAGTAATACCTGCACACTTGAACAACCCGCATAATTCGTTTATAAAGAGCAAACGATCACCGGGATGGATAGTTCCATCCCCAACATAGTAGTTATCCATAACACGATCAATAATTCTTTGAAAACATCATTCTCAGTAGGTGATGGCTTATCTACTACCTTAGCAGTGGTAGTAGCATTACCAAATAAGAAACTCAGCGAATTATCCATAACGAAAATAAAGCAACTAGCAGAAGTAAACAATACTCACAGTAGAAGTTTCCTTTACCAGTTCCACTCTCCAATAGCGCTTCACTCCCCGGCAACGGCGCCAGAAAATAGTCTTGATGACCCACAAGTATAGGGGGTGTATCGCAGTATTTTCGATAAGTAAGAGTATCGAACCCAACAAGGAGCAGAAGGTGCTACCTAGTGGTATGGATCAGGAATTCTCTGCAAATACTTAGCAAACGGATTTTTAGGGGTTTTCGATAAAGCAAGTAAACAAAGTACGAGTAAATAAAAGACAGTACGAATAAATGCAGCAAGTGGCCCAATCCTTTATGCAGCAAAGGACAAGCCGGTTATATTACTTAAGACGACCAAACGTTCTCGAGGACACATGGGAAGACTGTCAAGTGCTTTCGCTTCATATATTTGATTAATCTTCTCCAGCTTGCTAAGTGTTGTGTGGGTGAACCTGTGCTAATGTACCGCCTCATCCAAGACTAATACATACTTGTGATTATACCCCTTGCAAACATCCGTAAGTACAAGAAAGTAATTAAGGTAGAAACCTAACCACAGCTTTAAACTCTAAGACCCTTATGTCCCTTGTGCAATGGTTTCCTAGCAGGGGTTCGGGTTTCTGTCACTCCGGTAACCCCTACAATTAGTAGCCAAATACACAATGCATTCCCCTAGGCCCATATAGGTGAAGTGTCATGTAGTCGACGTTCACATGATACCACTAGAAGAAGTACACCACAACTTAAATATCAAACTATTGAATCTTTCTCAACACAATTCCACTACTAACAACAAGACTTCTCCCATGTCCTCAAGAACAAAATGAACTACTCACAAGACATCATATGGATCATGATCAGAGATGGAATAATGA
Source organism: Avena eriantha (assembly GCA_910589775.1). Taxonomy (NCBI): domain Eukaryota; kingdom Viridiplantae; phylum Streptophyta; class Magnoliopsida; order Poales; family Poaceae; genus Avena; species Avena eriantha. Next base: position 34,342,896 of record OU342745.1, on the reverse strand, counting down.
TGTATAACAATCTGAACATAAACAATAATTGAACGGTTCACTCAATAGCATCAACTACAAAGAGTAATCAACACCGGGAAAGTTTCCCCTATGAACTATGCAAGATTCAACACAATTGTTACAGCAATATGGAGATGGTGATGAGGGTGTTGATGGTGATGATGGTGGTGATGATGATGATGATGATGATCCCGATGAATTCCAGCTTGATGGTGGTGTTGATGGCGACGATCTTCCCTCTCCGGGAAGGAATTCCCTCGACAGAAATCTGTCTGCCGGAGAGATCTTTCTCTCTCGGTGTTTTCCGCCCCGCAGAGGCAGCGGAATCTTTCTGTGGTCGCTTTCTGAGTCTTAGGGTTTCGGGAGGATGATATACGCCAGAGGAGAGAGTCTATAGTGGGCCAGGGTGGCCACACCACCTCCTGGCGCGGCCTAGGGCTGCCCTCACCGGGGGGTGGTGTGGGCCCCCTGTGGCCCATCTCCACTCCGTCTTTTGGCATCCTTAGTCTTCTGGAAAAATAGGATTTTCCGTATATTTTCCCGGATTTTCTGATCTTCGCGAATTTTGCCTCCAAACAGCACCTTTTCCATCAGAATCCTGACTACAGCGGTCCATGCTCCAAAAGTCATCAACCATGCAAAAACAAATGAAATAACATAAGTATCACCTCTCAATACGAAATATATCAATGAATAATAGTGAATTAAGACATAGAATAGTGATGCAAAATGGACGTATCAAGCACCAAAAGAAGTTCCTGAGCAGCCTTCGCAGCCTAGAGAGGAAGCTAAAGATAGTGATCATAAACTTTAGACGAGACCACTACTGGCGTTCGTAGGTCGACAAGGAATCGTACCACCCCAGATTGGTATGGTAATCATGTCTTGAAATTCATGTTGTTATACAATGATGAACCTACGAACTATGAGGAAACAATGGACTTACCAAAATGGCAAGAAGCCATGGAATCCGAGATGAAATCCATGTACGAAAACCAAGTGTGGACTTTGGTGGACTTACCGAACAACCGAAAGGCCGTTGAGAACAAATGGATATTCAAAAGAAAGATAGATGCTGACGGTAATGTAATTTTCTATAAGGCTCGACTTGTCGCAAAACGTTTTCGAAAAATTCAAGGAGTTGACTATGATGAGACTTTCTCACCCATAGCGATGCTGAAGTTTGTTCGGACTATGTTAGCAATTGCTGCCTTCTATGATTATGAAATCTGGCAGATGGATGTCAAAACTGCGTTCCTCAATGGTCATATTAAGGAAGAGTTGTACATGGTGTAACCCAAAGGTTTTTTCGATCCTAAGGATGCTAACAAGGTGTGCAAACTTCAGCGTTCCATTTATGGACTGAAGCAAGCATCCCAGAGTTGGAATCTTCGTTTTGATGAGGTGATCAAAGGTTTTGGATTTTTCCAAACTTATGGAGAGGCTTATATTTACAAGAAAGTTAGTGGGAGCTCTATTGCATTCCTGATACAATATGTGGATGACATATTGTTGATGGGGAATGACATAGAACTACTTGAAAGTGTGAAGTCTTATTTGAATGAAAGCTTTTAAATGAAAGATCTTGGTGAAGCAGCATACATATTAGGTATCAAGATCTATAGAGATAGATCAAGACGCTTAATAGGTTTGACTCAAAGTACATACCTTGATAAATTTCTGAAGAAGTTTAGAATGGATAATTCGAAGAAGGGGTTCTTACCAATATTACAAGGTAAGACACTAAGTAAGACTCAATGTCCAGTTACGATAGAAGATAAGAAAGAGATGAGTGATGTTCCCTATACCTTGGACATAGGATCCATCATGTATGCCATGTTGTGTACTAGACCTGATGTTTGTCTTATTGTTAGTTTGACTATCAGATACAAGAGTGACCCAGGAGTGGATCACTGGACGGCAGTTAAGAATATTCTTAAGTACTTTAGAAGGACTAAGAATATGTTTCTCGTTTATGGAGGTGCTCAAGAGCTTATCGTAAATGGTTACATCGACGCTAGTTGGGACACTGATCCGGATGACTCTAAGTCTCAGTCCGGATACGTATTTATTTTGAATGGTGGTGCAGTGAGCTAGAGGAGTTCCAAGCAATACGTGTTAGTAGCATCTTCAACTGAAGCGGAATATGTGGCAGCTTCAGAAGCATCACGAGAAACAGTTTGGATGAAAGAGTTCCTCTCCAAGATGGGCGTGGTTCCTAGTGCATCGAGTCCCTTGGCCCGACATTGTGATAATACAGGCGCCATCGCCCTTACATGGACCCTCAAGCACACAAGAACACCAAGAATATCAAGCGTCGCTTTCACTATTTGCATGAGTATGTCAAAGAAGGTGACATAGATATTTGCAAAGTACACACTGACCTGAATGTCGCGGATCCGTTGACTAAACCTCTTCCACGAGCAAAACATGATCAGCACCAAGAATCCATGGGTGTTAGATTCTTAAATATGTAAACTAGATTATTGACTCTAGTGCAAGTGGGAGACTGTTGAGAATATGCCCAAGAGGCAATAATAAAAGGTGTTTATTGTTATATTTTTTGTTCATGATAATACATATTGTCTGTGCTACAATTGTATGAAGTGGAAACATAATACATGTGTGGATTAATAAAAGATAAAAATGTCCCTAGTGAGCCTCTTATGACTGGTTCGTTAGTCAAGAGATGGTTATGGTTTCCTAGCCATGGACTTGGGAAGTCACTTGATATCGGGTTACATCATTAGGAGAATGATGTGATGGACATACCCAATTTAGAGCATAGTATTTGATCGTATCACTTAGTTGTTTACTATCACTTTATGAATGTTAGTGTCGTTTCCTTAGACCATGAGATAATGTTACTCCCGAATACCGGAGGAATGCTTTGTGGACCTCAAACGTCAGGACCTCAAACGTCATCTCATAACAGGGTGATTATAAAGATGTCTTTCATGTATCACCAATGGTGTTTTGTTGGGTTGCATTTATCAAGAGTAGGATTTGCCACTCCATGTAATGGAGAGATATCTCTGGGCCCTCTCGATAAAGTGCAAACGTGTGACTAAGGAGTTGGTCACGGGGATCCTATATTACGGAACGAGTAAAGAGACTTGCCGTTAACGAGATTAAACTAGTTATTGGGATACTAACGATCGAATCTCGGGCAAGTAATATATGCCAGACAAAGGGAATCGGATACCGGATTATTTGAATCCTCGATATTTTTGTTCAACCAATAAAAGAACTTCGTTGAATGTATTGGAATCAATATGGGCATCCCGATCCCGCTATTGGTTGTTGATCAGAGAGGTGTCTCGATCATGTCCATAGATCATGTCCATATGTTCTCGAACCCGTAGGGTCACACACTTATGGTTTCGTGTCGCTAGGTTTCGTCAAGATAAATGAATGGTGTTACCGAATATTGGTTGGGCGTCTCGGATAAGATCCTAGATATTATGAAAAGTGTTTACGGAGAATTACGAAATTGTTTCGGAAAGTGGACTGATGTTTATTAATTATTTGAATTGATAAATATTAGATATTATTTATTTAGAAGAAATAAATAAAGTAAATGGGATTAATATCTATTAATTATTTGAATTGATAAAAATTAAATAATATTTATTTAGAAGAAATAGATAAAAGACAAAAAGGGAAAGGCAAAGGCCACATATGGGCCATCGGCGATCGATGCTAGCTGTAGCTGCCTCGCGTGGTTGACCTAACTTTTGGCTATCTTTACAAGAACTAAGCTCCTAGAATTGGTGGCCTCTCCTTTCTCCTAAGCTCCTCCAACCAAACGGTGACACCACATCTACATGCGGACCCATCTATATATATTTTAAAAGACTAGACCGATGAGTAAATCGGTTAGGCTGCTGGTTCATTGGGTTGCTTGGTCAGACAAATATAACTGGTTCGTCCGATTTAATGAAAGGTTTGATACGTACAAAAATAAGATCATGGACTAATATATAAAAAAAGATAAAATAGTTTGAGATAATTCGAGTTGACATGGACATAGTAGAGGAAAGTTAATTACTGACCATAATTTGGGTTTTCTATATGTGTGGCTTCAAAATCCGGCTAAATGCATGTATTTTTCTCGGTCGCGAGACCCAATTTGACTACTCTGATTTACTATCCAGTTTGTCCAAATAATTTTTGATTCGAACATCGTATCCTATCCCATTCTGGTGGCGGTAACTATCCGTTGCACTTGAGAAACTGCCTAATTTGTTGGTTTCGGTTTTTCTGGTCCAACTGACAAAGCCATAATAATGTCCGGTTCGAATAACTTATCCCATTCCAGTGGTGGGAACTATCTGTTTCGCCTGCGAAACTGCCTAAGTTATTGGTTTTGTTTTTTCTTGTCCAACCAATGACTCGGTCCTATTTTTAAACTATTCACATTACCATTGACAACTCACTCACTTATCTTTTTCTGCCATCGTCAAGTACCCAACCTTAGTGGCACACAGGCGGAACTAGGATTTATAATTTAGGTGTGGGGTCGCTTCGCGGTTTCTTCGATTGTCGCGTCGGTGTTTCTCCTGCTCTTCTTGCTATGCCGGTGGTTTCATTTCGTGTTGGGCGAACTCCTGCTTCCTCACTTCCTTTGCTTCGTCGGTCAGGAAAGGCTCTATGCACGGATGCCACACCCGCTTGTGTTCGTTTCCCTCGCTCCACATTTTTTCCCATGTTGTGGGGGTTGGCTCCGGCGGTGGGGCGTGTTCAATGTATGTGTGTGTTTGTGTTATGGATCTGTGTTGGTCATCGGCACAGCCATTGGCCGGGACTTGGGGATAGTGCGTGGATGTATTATGCGGTTCGTGTGGAATTGGGGTGGCTGTGACGTGTCTTATGGGCTATTTTCTTTGATTGATATTGTGATTGGTTTGTTGTTGCTGTTGTTTTGGGCGGCGCACATGTGTGGTTGGGTTGCACGGGGCTGCGGCTATTTGGATTGATTATTTGTCGTTCGTTTGACGGGTCTATTCCTATCATTGTGAGAGAGGTATGTGTGTCATTGTGAGTGTGGTGTGCACATGTCGTTAGTGCTCTGGCGAGTGCGGCGTCTCGGTGTTGATTTTTTGAGTGTGCTTTTAATTTTGTCGGTATTCTTAGCACGACAAGTTTGGGGCGAGTGTGTCTAGGGTCGTATGTTTGTTGATTCCTTGGATTGATAGCAGGCAGCTGGCGCGAGGCTACTGTAGTTGGAAGCGTGTTGGTTGTTTATTTTCGCTAGTTAAAGTTGACTGCCTATCTTGTTTCATTTCTTCGTGTACCTTGCTTGTTGTTATATTGATGCTTGTGTTCTGTGTTCCGTGGTTTCGGGTTATCCATTGGTGATTATGTTGCTCTGTCAGCTGCTGGTCATCATGTGTATGCTCATGTTTTTGCTTCTCAGGGTTTGGCTAGGTTTGTTGCTGACCAAAACTATTAATTCACCATCAGACGGACACACCTTCCATAAAATTTAAATGTTGGTAGCTGAGTGTTGGGGGGATACCCCCGGGTAGGGTCACGCCGGGGTATAAAGGCCTAGTTAGCCGAGGTACGGCAAGGTCAAAGCAAGTGTTGGCCGAGTCACCTCAAGGCAGGCCGAATCACGGAGTAACCCCGACCAGGGGACGTCCACCTAACTTGGTCTCAACCGACTTAGGTTGTATGTCGGTAAGATGTATCTAACTTGTATGCAGGAACAGGTGTGGCCGGATCAACTATGTGGGATCTGGGTCATATCAAGCTTGTAAGAGAAGGAAGGTATCTCGCTGGTCAAAGGTGACCACTGTACGCAGAGCGTGAGCGAAGCGGACAGAGGCAGGACCACCGAGGCGTGGCCGACAAAGGTGACGAAGCCTATGTCAGATGACGCAGGCGCCGTAGAGGCTCATGTAGCCTCTGCATGGATGACGCGGGGGGAAAGTGACCCGGTCGACTTACTATTTTGGGAAGAGGCATATTCCAGGGAATATGCCTCCACGTATGCCCTAAGTGGAGACCTAGCCCCCCCTATATAAGGAGGGCTAGGGCCTCTGTAGAAGGGGTTGGTCGCTGGTGGATTAGTCTTGACTTTGTTGTCTCCTAGAGAGTTGGGTTTTGCTAGTAGGGAGAGTAAGAGAGTTCTTCTTCCTCCACTCCCCAATACAGCTCAAGGAGCACTTGTAAACTTTGGAAGTGAATCGAATACAAAGCTACCGTGTGTGGAATCACCACACTGTCCCTCCCTGGATTCCCCTAGTGCATTTAGTCCCCACCTTTAGCCTATCCATGGCATCTGCCGTGACACCACCACGACAGTTGGCGCCCACCGTGGGGCTAGCAGCGCTAGCAGGGGTGAAGATCCGGACGGGAAACTTCATCGGCATCGGCGAACGCATCGTCTCCGGGCTCGTCCAGTGCTTTGGAGCTCTGGATTTCATCAGTGACAATGCTGGCTGCTGTGGCAAGCGTCCTTTCCCGTGCAACGGCCTCTTCGTCAAGCTCGGCGTGCACAAGATCTACGTTGCTGTCGATGTGTCGTGCGTTCATCCGCGGCACGTCATCGAAGGAGGCGAGCCACCCATCAGTGCGGCTCGCGGGGCGCGTATTACTCCCTCCCCGGACCACGCTGAGGTGATGATGACCGTGCTTGGCGCTGGCGCAAGCAAGGATCCGGCACCAAATCCGGAGGTAACACCTAAGGCACCGAGGAAAAGTAGAGGACCTCCGCTAGAGAGGCCTGAGAATGTGTTGCAGCAAGCGATGGATAGCTTGGCAAACCCAGTAGCAGCAGCAGTAGATCCGGCTCAGGCACATGCCGAGCTAGTGGAGACTAGGCAAAAAATACTAGAGGGTGCGAAAAAGATAGTCGTGGCTCAGCAGTCGTTGAACATGACATTGCGTGAGTACGCAAAGGCAAATAAGGTTGATGCAGTAAAAGTGAAGGGGAGAAACCTCATGAGTGAAATGAACATAGAGGGGGATACTAGGATTGAGGAATTAGAAAACTGTTTGTTCGTGGGGCTGCCGAAGTATAGTACCCCGGCAAAGAACCTCAGAGCAGCGGATGCAGCTACGTCCGAGTTAGAAGGTCTGACGGGTGAAGCCCGTCAAAGACAGCAGGATAGAGTCAATGAGTTGGTTCGGATCGCGAACAAGCAAAACGAGGAGTTGCTCAGGGCTAACCCGGAGAGAGCTGGGGCCTCCAAGATCATTTATTCGATGGTGGGTAACCCAGAGAAATCCGCTGGAGCCGCATCGTCTCCTCATGGTCGTCCTAGGAGAGAGGAGGTTGTAACTTCGGCCAGGAGGAATAAGCAGATAGTCCCATATGACCCGGCAAGGGCAGGGAAAGGAAAAGAAGTGCAAAGAAATGAGGATTGAAGGAGTGTGAGCCGAGGTGAAGCTAGACGAGGTAACTGCGACCAAGGCAATGCCGGTCAAGGGAATGTTGTAAACGGCAATGTCGGACATCATAATTCGGTAGTTGCAGGTCAACCGCAGCAGCGGAATATACCACGACAAGAGCGCAGTGCCGACCAAGGTATGCAATAGAGAGCAGCTCCACAGGAGCAAGATAGATACAATGACGGTGATTCAGAGATGGTGAACGCTGGCTATCCCAGACCGGACTATCACGTGATAGGGTCAAGATTGGGAAGTAGAAACTTTATGCCTGATGATGCCAGGTTAAAACTGGATCGGCTGTATAGGTCGGAGCAAATTGAATGTCAAGGTCCTTCGGGTCCAGCTTGTTTTGGGCCCCGGATCATGAAGGAACCTCTGGTACCTAACTTCTAGTTACCTAGAGGCACAAAGACGTATGACGGCAGCACTAAGCCGGAGGATTGGTTGATTAACTATGCAACTGCAGTGAAAATTGCCACGAGCAACTTGAGATGGGCTGTGAGATATGTACCACAGATGCTGGAGGGGCCAGCGAGGGTATGGTTGAACAATTTGCCACCCAGAAGTATTACCTGTTGGATCGATTTTGAGGAGATGTTTGTTAGCAACTTCTCAAGTACGTATCAAAGGCCCAACAGGCCATAGACCCTAGCAATGTGCAGTCAAAGACCGAATGAGACTGACCGGGAGTTTTTAACCCGTTGGTGCACTATGCGAAACTTGTGTGAGGGTGTGATTGAGTCACGGGCCATAGCTTGGTTTGCGCAAGGATGCAGATATGCAAGCATGCTATGGCAAAGGTTGCAAAGGGATATGCCTACCACCTTGGCAGAAACAATCCGAATTGCTGATTCATATGCCTTGGGTGATCCGACGCAACCTAGGCTCATGTCAAACGAGTCAAGCGAGGAGTATTGTCAGCATGATGGGGCCAGGTCATCCTGGAGAAATGATTACCGAGGTAAAAGAAGGGATGACAGACAGGATTATCGGTACAATTCACAACAAGTGGCAGCTGTGAATCAAGATCAACCCGGAGCAGGAAGCAGTCAACGTCAAAAAACTGGAGGACAGAAATGGACACCAAGAAATGATGGGAAGAAAACTTGGACACCAGAACAGAAAAAACAATGGCAAGAAAAGAAGGACCGATCGAGGTATACCTATGAGGCAATGCTGGATCAGCCGTGTAAGTTTCACACGCCAAATCCAAGTAACCTAGCGGGTCACATAACCAGGCGGTGTGAATGGATGCGAAAGATAGAACAAAGTGGTTCGGGGAATGCTCAGGCACCTCGGAATGATCAACCTCGGCAGGAGTTACCCCGGCAGCAATTGCTCTCCGGAGCGAACACGCAACATCTAATGCTGCCTCCCCCTCCGCCGAGGTATGACAACCATGAGAGAAGGGATGCAGTGCACCAGGTGGAGAACCAAAACCAACAGGATCAGTGGTACCTCGGAAACGAGGGGAGGAATGAGTACAGAGAGCATCATCAGAGTTATTGTGTGTTCACTATAGAAGAGACAGACAGAAAGAGCTTGCAGCGCCGACATATGGAGGTCAATGCAGTAATGCCGGCCGTGACGAGGTATATGCCTTGGTCGGATCAAGAGATTACCTGGAGCATCAAGGATCATCTGAAGCTCATGCCAAGTCCTGGTTCGTATGCACTGGTGTTGGATCCAACATTCATTGGGCCTAACATCAATGTGAGGTTCTCAAAGGTGCTGATTGATAATGGCAGTAGCATCAACATCATGTATGTGGACACGATGCGCAAGTTGGGTATCTCGGAGAATATGCTCCAAGCTACAAGGACAACTTTCCATGGCATTGTGCCAGGCATTTCTTGTGAGCCCATAGGCAAGGTCCGGGTTGACGTGTTGTTCGGCACAGGAGATAACTGTCGGACTGAGAATTTGGAGTTGAAGTTGTAAATTTGGAGAGCGCATACCACGCGTTGCTCGGCAGGCCAGCTCTGAACAAATTTATGGCAAGTTGTCACATTAGTTACTTGAAGATGAAGCTGCCCGGGCCAAATGGTGTAATTACCATAGCTGGGGATTTCCGACGTTCCATAGAGTGTGCATCTGCCGGATCTAACCTGGCCGAGTCACTCGTGATTGCGCAAGAAAAGAGAAAGATCCAAGAAGTGGTGGCATTGGCTCAGTCCGCGCAGCAGTATATGCCGGCGCTGAGTAACCCGCATGGTAGTGTCTCATTCCAAGCGACAAAAGATACCAAGAAGGTTCCTGTTGATGATATGTTCCCTGAGCACACCGTAACAATTGGTACCGGATTAAATGACAAATAGGAAAACGAGCTCGTCAACTTCCTCCGTGAGAATCGGGATATTTTTGCTTGGTCCACACAGGACTTGCAAGGTGTTCTGAGGGAGTTGGCCGAGCACTCTTTGAATGTCAGGCCCGGAGCAAAGCTGGTGAAGCAACCTCTCCGCCGCTTCGCTGAAGACAGGAGAAAGGTCATTGGAGATGATATAGCTCAGTTGTTGGCTGCAGGATTTATCATGGAAGTGCTTTACCCGAATTGGCTATCTAATTAGGTGCTGGTGGAGAAGAAGAAGGATGATCCGAACGTGGCAGTGGTTTGGCGTATGTGTATCGATTACACGAACCTGAATAAGGCGTGTCCAAAAGATCCATTCCCACTGCCAAGGATAGACCAAGTCATAGATTCCACTGCTGGGTGTGAGTTGTTGTCGTTCATTGATGCATATTCTGGTTTCCACCAGATACCTCTGAACCCAAGTGATCAAATAAAGACTGCGTTTATCACCTCGTATGGGGCTTATTGCTATCGCACCATGCCTTTTGGTTTATGTAATGCAGGGGCAATGTACCAAAGATGTATGCAAAAATGTTTGCATGACCAAATTGGTCAAAATGTGCAGGTGTATGTGGATGATGTAGTGGATCCAACATTCATTGGGCCTAACATCAATGTGAGGTTCTCAAAGGTGCTCATTGATAATGGCAGTAGCATCAACGGCATGCATGTGGACACGATGCGCAAGTTGGGTATCTCGGAGAATATGCTCCAAGCTACAAGGACAACTTTCCATGGCATTGTGCCAGGCATTTCTTGTGAGCCCATAGGCAAGGTCCGGGTTGACGTGGTGTTCAGCACAAGAGATAACTGCCGGACTGAGAATTTGGAGTTCGAAGTTGTAAATTTGGAGAGCGCATATCACACGTTGCTCGGCAGGCCAGCTCTGAACAAATTTATGGCAAGTTGTCACATTAGTTACTTGAAGATGAAGCTGCCCGAGACAAATGGTGTAATTACCATAGCTGGGGATTTCCGACGTTCCATAGAGTGTGCATCTACCGGATCTAACCTGGCCGAGTCACTCGTGATTGCGCAAGAAAAGAGAAAGATCCAAGAAGTGGCGGCATTGGCTCAGTCCGCGCAGCAGTATATGCCGGCGCTGAGTAACCCGCATGGTAGTGTCTCATTCCAAGCGACAAAAGATACCAAGAAGGTGCCTGTTGATGATATGTTCCCTGAGCGCACCGTAACAATTGGTACCAGATTAAATGACAAATAGGAAAACGAGCTCCTCAACATCCTCCATGAGAATCGGGATATTTTTTCTTGGTCCACACAGGACTTGCAAGGTGTTCCGAGGGAGTTGGCCGAGCACTCTTTGAATGTCAGACCCGGAGCAAAGTCGGTGAAGCAACCTCTCCGCCGCTTCGCCGAAGACAGGAGAAAGGTCATTGGAGATGAGATAGCTCGGTTGTTGGCTGCAGGATTTATCATGGAAGTGCTTTACCCGGATTGGCTATCTAATCCGGTGCTGGTGGAGAAGAAGAAGGATGATCCGAACGTGGCAGTGGTTTGGCGTATGTGTATCGATTACACGAACCTGAATAAGGCGTGTCCAAAAGATCCATTCCCACTGCCAAGGATAGACCAAGTCATAGATTCCACTGTTGGGTGTGAGTTGTTGTCGTTCATTGATGCATATTCTGGTTTCCACCAGATACCTCTGAACCCAAGTGATCAAATAAAGACAGTGTTTATCACCTCGTATGGGGCTTATTGCTATCGCACCATGCCTTTTGGTTTACGTAATGCAGGGGCAACGTACCAAAGATGTATGCAAAAATGTTTGCATGACCAAATTGGTCAAAATATGTAGGTGTATGTGGATGATGTAGTGATAAAGACCAAGGAAAGCAAAACGCTCCTTGACGATATCGGGCAGACGGTTGCGAACCTAAGGAGGTTCCAAATGAAGCTTAACCTGGAGAAATGTACCTTCGGTGTCCCGGCTGGAAAATTACTCGGATTTCTTGTCTCCAGCCGAGGTATCGAGATCAATCCAACTAAAAACCGGGCCATAGAGCGAATGGAACTGCCGAAGTGTCTTAACGATGTCCAGAAGTTCACTAGTTGCCTGGCATCCTTAAGTCGGTTTGTATGTCGGTTGGGAGAAAAGGCACTGCCTCTCTATCAACTCATGAAAAAGTCGGACAAGTTCATTTGGACACCGCAAGCCAATGAAGCCTTTATCCAACTAAAAAAGATGTTAGCCACTGCACTAGTGTTAGCCTCTCCACTATCAAAGGAGCCAATGTTGCTCTATATAGCCGCAACCAACCGAGTTGTAGGTGCAATAATTATGGTAGAGCGTGACGAAGAGGGTAGTCAGTGCAAAGGCCAGTATATTATCTGAGCGAGGTATTATCACCCTCAAAGCAGAACAATCCTCACTATCAGAAGGTGGCATATGGTGTGTATATGGCAGCTAAGAAGCTGAAGCACTATTTCGAGGAACACCCAATCAAGGTAATATGTGAAGCCCCCACATCCGAGATAATGAGCAACAAGGATCCAAGTGGCAGGATTGCAAAATGGGCAATTGAGCTAGCTCCTTATGCGCCACAATATGACAGAAGAGAAGCGATCAAATCTCAGGCTGTGGCGGAATTTTTTGTGGATTGGGCCGAGGTGCAATATGAGCCACCATTGCCAGATCCGAACTACTGGAGAATGCACTTTGACGGGTCAAAAACAAAGACCGGGTTAGGTGTCGGAGTTGTGCTTACCTCACCAAAGAAGGACCAGCTGAAATATGTGCTGCAAATCCACTTCACTTCATCAAACAATGTTGCAGAATATGAGGCACTGGTACATGGGCTCAAAGTGGTGAAGGAGATTGGAATACGTCGGATCCAATGCTTCGGTGACTCAGATCTCGTAGTCCAACAAGTCTCCGGACAATGGGATGCTCTGGATGCGAACATGGCATTGTACAGATTTCATGTGCAGAAGATGTCTGGTTACTTTGAGGGATGCGAATTTCACCATATACCCCGAGTGAAAAATGAGGCTGTCGATGTATTGTCAAAGCTCAGATCAACCCGACAAGCAATTCCACCAGGCGTAGCATTGGAGCACCTCAGAAAACCATCTATCAGGCCATCCCCGGAGTCCGACTCAATTTTTATCTCGGCAAATCCGGAATCAGAGGCTGTGCCCATGGATATTGATGTGGGGAGCGGTTCGCGAAACCCGGGGACTGCCTTGGCAAACTCGGGGACTGCTTTGGCAAACTCGGGGACTACACAACATGATTCGGTAGAAGTTATGCTGGTGGATCAGATGGAAATTGACGAGGATGTGTTCCCAGTGAGAGCAGTACCAGCTTGGGCACAACCCATATTCCAATTCCTAAAATATGGAACCTTACCCGATGAGGAGGTACTTTCCAGGCAAACTCAGAGGAGAGCAAAAGCATACATGATCATCAATGCCGAGCTATACAAAAGGAGTGTGACTAATGTCCTCTAGCGATGTGTTGACCGGGAGGAAGGACTTGACATCCTCCGAGATATACATCAAGGGGAATGTGCATCATGCCTCGTCCAGAGCCTTGGTAGCAAAAGCTTTCCGCCATGGGTTTTACTGGCCAAGTGCCTTGGAACAAGCAGAAGATCTGGTGAGAAAATGCAATGGCTGTCAGAGATATGCGAGAAAGACACATATGCCAATGTCGGAGCTCAAGACCATACCAATTACATGGCTATTTGCCGTATGGTGCTTGGATATGGTTGGCCCGTTTAAACCAGCAAGAGGGAACATGACCCACATATTGGTCATGGTTGACAAATTTACGAAATGGATTGAAGTGAAGCCAATAAGAAAATGTGATGGAGCTACTGCCGTAACTTTCCTCAAAGACATCATCTTGAGATACGGTCATCCTCACAGTATCATAACAGATAATGGCACAAATTTTACTGAAGGAGCATTTGCGCGTTTTTGCCGGGATAAGAAGATCCAGCTGGATGTTGCCTCGGTAGCCCACCTTGCACCGAACGGGCAAGTGGAAAGATCCAATGGATTGGTGTTATCCGGGATAAAACCCCGGCTCATTGAGCCGCTGCAAAGATCAACGGGGTGCTGGATAGAAGAACTACCAGCAGTACTGTGGAGTTTAAGAACAACTCCGAATCGATCAACAGGCTATACGCCGTTTTTTCTGATATATGGGGCAGAAGCTGTATTACCAGCCGACATAGAGCATGATTCGCCTAGGGTCACCCAATACACAGAAGCCGAAGTGCAAGAATCCTGGCAAAATGATGTTGATCTGCTGGAAGAAGCGAGAGAATTGGCACTGTCCAGATCCGACATATATCAGCAAAATCTCCGATGCTATCATAGCTGGAAAGTGTGCCCCCGAGTCTTTCGGGAAGGCGATCTGGTGCTCCGATTGGTACAACGTACTACTGGCATGCATAAATTATCCCCCCCATGGGAAGGGCCGTTCACCATGAGCAAGGCATTGCACAATGATTCTTATTATCTTATAGATGCAAAGCCACAGGAAAAGAACAAGGCGGACAGGTCCGAAGCGGAATCTAAGCGTCCATGGAATATAGCTCTACTTCATCCTTTCTACACCTAACTAAGAAGTGTATGTATCCGAGTCATCTCATATGTCGGTATGTATGTCGGCAATGAGCTTATCAATGAAATATTGGCACCTCGAGCAGTAACTCGGGGACTGCCTTAATAATGTTTGTTGTCTTCTGTATTTATTATTTATATGTCAGCTGGCATAAGTTGCTTCTACTTAAGCCGGATTAGTAGTGTGTAAGCACCAAAAACCTAACTCTTCGACTTGCTGATGTCCAACAAGATTTGGCTTCATGGCAAGCAAGAGAACAAGTTTGGAATTGCGTAGCACATGAAAAACGACTAAGGAAAGAAACTTAATCGAGCCAATGTTTGTTTTACAGACTAACCTTGTGCTTACTTTAAATTTATTACGCTGAATTATTTTGAGCTAATCCTAAAGTTTCCAAGTATTGTTAAGTCAATTTTTGAAACTCGGACTCGTAAGTCATAAAACCAAACCAAGGTGGACACGAGCCGAGCCAAGAAATTGGGGGAACAAGAAAATGAAACTCGGGGACTATGCCCAAGTTAATCCAGCACATAAACTTAGTAGCAAAATATCACTTAAGTGCTTAATACAATTGCACCGGGCATACTGGGGATCTGATAAATTTCAAAGTTTTTTCGCTCAAGGAGCAACAGGAGGAGGTAATTCGGAACCAGAAGGTGCAACTCCAGCCTCGACTTCAGCTTCATCTCCATCTTCTCCGACGTCTGAGGCTTCGCTCTCATCATCTTCACCCGAATCATATTAGACGTATTCGTCGTCAACGGCATCGAGAAAGCTTGGTCCCTCATTCCATTGATGGATGGGGGCATATTGAATGAGGTTATGGGCGCAAGCCTTGCGGTGAGATACACAATCCGGATCGGTGGACCACCTTGACCTGGTGCGCATGCGCTCGAGAAGATCGAGATTGATTTTATCGTACCATGTGAGCACATAGTGGAGAACGGTCTCAACACCGGCACGTCCGACGGATTCCCTCTAGAGGTCTAGCTGGGTCTCGCACTCCATCAACTTGTTAATTAGGGCAACGGAACCCTCTGGAGTATCTTCGCCGGGCCAAAGGGCATTGAAGACCCGGACTGCTGCACTTAGAATATCCTTGATGTGGTTCTTCATGATTTCAACTCTAGAGGACAAGCTGACAAGCAGGTCCTCCAGATCAAGAGGAATGGCGCCAGAACCACATGGAGTACCTCTCTGCTGGCGGAACTTGGTAACAGCACTGGATGCAAGGGCATCACCCTCTGGAAACTTGTCTGAAAACAAGACAAATGAAATAAGTAGAAGAGGTTGACCCGGAGAGGTTCATGCCGGCTTAAGGAAAAGAACTTACGAGAGATGTGGTTGTGGATCCGGGTCAGCTCCTTAGTGCACTTGTCACGCCTCTCCCGGAGTTGTGCAAGTTCAGCATCCGCCGACTCAAGCTTGACGTTGGCCTTCTTGAGAAGATCCTGGTCCTTGGCGATCTGGAGATTGAGGCGTTCTCTCTCTTCAGTAAAGTCTTGGCCTGCCTTCTCCAGTTCGGATTTTTGTTGCGCCTTAAGTTTCTTCATATCTGCCTTAAGCCGGGCAATTTCTTCATCTTTGGTCCGAAGGAGGGCAAGATCGTCGTCTTTCTTCTTGAGTTCAGCTTGGTGCTGCCCTGCTTGTTCGAGAAAATGCAGCATCATGTCAGGCACGGGCACACTATCTTCAAGAGAGGCTGAAATAGTTTGTTGACACGGCAAAGCCGAGGTATGAATATTTGCCGAGCCACAGAGAAAAGGAGATAGAGAGCATAGCAAAGTTGAGCAAAAATGACTTACCCTTTATTTGTTCTAAGTTTTTCCTCATGAGGATATTCTCAGCCTCCACACCAGCTGCGAAATCCGAATGAGGGATTAGTTCGGCGGAAAAAGATGAAGAGAAATGGAAAAATGCAAAGAAGAAAACTTACCCCTTTTATCGTGTTCGGCGAGCAGCGCACTATGCTTGGCGCGCAGCATCTTGTGAGTATCAAGGAGACGCTGAAATTCAGCGCTCCGACGATTGGTGATCACCTGAAAGAGGAAAAATGGATAGCTTAGTCTTGTTCGTAATCGAAGTGTACAAAATCTGGGCCAAGTGGAACTTAACCCAGCTCTAGGTGTGTGCATATTCGAAGTGTACAAAATCCGGGCCAAGTGGAACTTAACCTGGCTCTAGGTGTGTGCATATTTGAAGTGTACAAAATCCGGGCCAAGTGGAACTCAACCCGGCTCTAGGTGTGTGCATATTCGAAGTGTACAAAATCCGGGCAAAGTGGAACTTAACCCGGCTCTAGGTGTGTGCATATTCGAAGTGTACAAAATCCGGGCCAAGTGGAACTTAACCCGGCTCTAGGTGTGTGCATATTCAAAGTGTAAAAAATCCGGGCCAAGTGGAACTTAACCCGGCTCTAGGTGTGTGCATATTCGAAGTGTACAAAATCCGGGCCAAGTGGAACTTAACCCGGCTCTAGGTGTGTGCATATTCGAAGTGTACAAAATCCGGGCCAAGTGAGACTTAACCCGGCTCTAGGTGTGTGCATATTCAAAGTTATGAAGGAGCTACGTTAATTCTCTAAGGAGCATCCGGCCGAGTAACAAGTTACTCCCCCGAAGGCTCGGGGACTAATGGTTATATCACTAATATCTTCTGCATGCTAAGGAAAAGGTGAAGTAACGCACCTCCATCATCCGACCTGCAAGGTTGATTGCCTTGGCGGTAGTATTCATCTGCGTAGCAAATTCGGCGGGACCAAAATTCTCCGGGAGATCGTCATTTTAGACGAACTTCGCCTTTTTCTACTTATTTACAAACTCAATCAAGGTCGGAGGGTATTGTTTGCTGCTAAGCATATGGGGCGCCACTAAACCCTTGGCATGCGCTTCACTCCTCTCAACCTGGGCAATGGCGGGGCTGGTGTGCAGAACAAGTTGCGCATCAGCTGGCTCGGCAGGGGCGTCCTTCGGTGGTGGAGTCTTCTTCTAAAGCATGGACGCGAGTGTGTGTTGTCCAGCCTTGATAGATGCTGCCCTGGTGGCGTCAGGAGCCTTTTTGCCCTTGGGCTGCTGCTGAGAAGTTGAGGTTGCTGCAGCAGATTTGCCCTTGGGAGCTGCCTTGGCGCTAGCCTTGGTGCTGCTGATGTCTTCTCGCCGAGCCTTGGAAGACTCGGACGAGGTGGAGGGGCTTGGTGCTGCTGCTATTGCTTTTGTTGTTGCTACTGCTGCTGGAGCTGGTGATGGTGCTGGTGCTGATTTCTGTTTCGGCGGAGGTGCTGAAGGTAACTTGGATGAAGCTGGTTGCGGCGGAGCCGAAGTGGTGGTTGTTTCCGCCTTGGCAGAGCCAGTCTCCCCCGCTCCGGGGTTGCCCTCCTCTTGACGAGGTGGGCTGAAACCCGAAGCAGCTGCTGAACCCTCTTGAATGGGGCTCAACGAGCGTGAATCGTCGCCACGAGGGGGAGAAGGGCTATGCCAGAGCGGTGAAGCAATACCTGATCCACTTTGTGGGACCTCCACCGCGGCCCTGCCGAATAAAATAATGTACGATGAGAAACTATAATAAAAGAAGAACAAGTAAATAGCAAAGGGTGAAGTGGCTTACTCATCCGAGGTCAGAGGCTCTTTGGGCTTCCGAGCCCTCCGGGCTGTGGGCTTGGTTGGAGGCTTGGTGGCAGTCTTGTCCCCAGACTTCTTTCGCCTTTTAGCTGGCTAAGAAGGTCCGGAGGAAGATGTTGATGCAGCTCCCCTCTTCTTCTTCGGTGCAACCGGAACAGGATCACCCACGGCAAGGGGAGGATCTTCATGGATCTGCCCACCGGGGTTAGCTGATGTCGGAAAAGCATAAGAAAGGGGGACAGCGTCAAATGCCTCCATCACCTCAACGTCCGAATCATCCTCATCGTCAGGCCAATCTCTAATGGAAGAGAATTTACCGGTGGGACACTTTGTCGCATCCGCCATAGGCAGGAACATCTCCTGATCCAGTTCCTCCTTGTCCGAGGTATCGCGATCGGGCGCCCATTTGAGAGAGGGTTCGGTGCTGTCCTCGATGGTTTGTTGAAGAAACATCTAAGGGAAAGAAAAGGCAACAAGATTAAACGTACAATAAGGACCGACATGCAATTTAATCCGGAAAGAGTTTGGGGCACGAGACTTACCGCAGGAGGAAGCCTATCTCGGCAAAAGTGTTCGATCCCCCACGTCCACTCAGAAGAGAATTCCTTGTGGATGGTGAAGAGGGCCTTGACCCGGTGGTAGATCTCGGTGTTGCTTAACTCGAACGAGGAAGTCCGGTTGGGGTCGCGTCCCCAGCTCATATGACAGAGCTTATGTGTGTGTTTCTGGAGGGGGGAGATCCGGTTGCGAACAAACGTGATCATTGCATCTTCATTGCGCAACCCCATATCCTTCAACTCCTGAAACCTCTTGTTGACTTGGTTCGCCATGACAGTGGGCTTCTTGGGAACCTTGTCCCATAAATCCGGGTTGGGAGGACCTGGAGTATAGGGGCGCAGCCGGATCAAATCTTCGGAGGTGATGTTCCAGACATAGAAGAAGGTCCGGGCCCATCCCTTGCAAGAGTAAAGCCTCGTGACTCGGGGGAAGATGGACTGCTTCCCGGGAGAGATTGACGCAGCACCGAACTGCGTGAGCTGTTTGTCCTCCGGATCAATCTCTACGTTCGGAATCACGTTCCGGCGAAGGCCAAAGAACCGGATCGAGAGGTCCTTCGTGGGCCATAGTCCGGCATAACCTTCGATGGTGGAGGCAAATGCGGAGAGAGATGTGATGGCATTAGCCGGAAGGTGGTGCGGCTGAAGCTCGTATGTGTTTAGCCAGTCGTGGAAAAAGTCACTGACTGGGAGACCAAATCCGCGTTGGAAATGAGAAAGGAACACCACATACTCACCCGGATTGGGTGAGGGGGCAAGCTCGGCGGAAGCAAGGCGTGCGGCAACGCCCTTCGGGATGCGCCTGGTGCAGTAGAGCCAATCTAGGTCATCCTGGCAGACCCAGGATTCGGCCCACGCACCGCGGTCGGTGTTCGCCGCGTCTTCTTTCATCTCCTGCTCTATGACGGTGAGTTCCTCCTCAGTCATCTCAAGGTCGCTCCCCTCACTTGCGCTAGCGGCGGAGGGAGGAAGTGGCCTAGACTGGCGAGGACCTGTGGCAGAGGACATGCACGGAGGTGGCGGCGGCGCTGGAGCGCGTGGAAGCAGTGCGGCGGCGGTGCTACTACTCAGATGCGGTGGCGGCGGCGCTGTCGCTGGAGAGGAAGAGGAAAAAACAGAGGCAGAGGGGCGCAGAAGTGGGGAAAGAACCCAGGGGGCGCACCCCTGCCCTATTTAACCACTCCCTTGAGGGGGTAGTGGGATCGCGTTGTGCGGGCAGGCCACACGGTGTGGCCGTGTACAACCCGGATCAACCAATCAATGACGAGCCACAGGGAGCAGCGGATCCCGCGACGCGACGTTATGATACAGTTAACGAGGAGGCAGGCACGACGTGACGTGCGCCACAGTAACTTCTGACAATAACCGCGGCGGTTACTGTAGCAGGCCCTTAAAATGAGGCAAAGTAATGATTAGCCTCCACGTGGGGAAGCGTACGAGAGAAGGAAAAATGACCCGGATGAGTACGAGGTAACCCGGCCAGCAAGTAAAAACTTGAAATGAGCCAAGGGAAAATAAACCTATGGAATCCGGATTATGAGGTAACTCGGAGAAGGAGCAAGAGGCTCAGTAAAATTGAACCTGCTGTGGCCTTAGCAGCTAAGGCATCTAAGACCGCACCAGCTTCGGGGACTAATGTTGGGGGGATACCCCCGGGTAGGGTCACGCCGGGGTATAAAGGCCTAGTTAGCCGAGGTTCGGCAATGTCAAAGTAAGTGCTGGCCGAGTCACCTCAAGGCAGGCCGAATCACGGAGTAACCCGAACCAGGGGACGTCCACCTAACTTGGTCTCAACCGACTTAGGTTGTATGTCGGTAAGATGTATCTAACTATGCAGGAACAGGTGTGGCCGGATCAACTATGTGGGATCCGGGTCATATCAAGCTTGTAAGAGAAGGAAGGTATCTCGCTGGTCAAAGGTGACCACTGTACGCAGAGCGTGAGCAAAGAGAACAGAGGCAGGACCACTGAGGCGTGGCCAAAAAGGTGATGAAGCCTATGTCGGATGACGCAGGCGCCGCAAAGGCTCACGTAGCCTCTGTATGGATGACGCGGGGGAAAGTGACCCGGTCGGCTTACTATTTTGGGAAGAGGCATATTCCAGGGAATATGCCTCCACGTATGCCCTAAGTGGAGACCTAGCCCCCCTATATAAGGAGGGCTAGGGCCTCTGTAGAAGGGGTTGGTCACTGGTGGATTAGTCTTGACTTTGTTGTCTCCTAGAGAGTTGGGTTTTGCTAGTAGGGAGAGTAAGAGAGTTCTTCTTCCTCCACTCCCCAATACAGCTCAAGGAGCACTTGTAAACCTTGGAAGTGAATCAAATACAAAGCTACAGTGTGTGGAATCACCACACTATCCCTCCCTGGATTCCCCTAGTGCCTTTAGTCCCCACCTTTAGCCTATCCATGGCATCTGCCGTGACACCACCACGACACTGAGGACGGCGTAGCAGAGCGCGTTGGGTTCATCTAGTTTAAGCTAAGCACCCGCATGGCCACCGGGTTGATTTGAGATCAGCCGCAGCAGCTTTTTACCTTCTCCCTGTTCTAGCTTGTGTTTGTCTAGTTTTTGCCTCCAATAATCAGGCAAAAGTCTACCCGCATAATTTCTCCACCATATCCGTTGCACCGCCTCCATGCTGCCGGCATCTTGAGAAGCTCTTCTTTATTGCTCGCGGGATTGAGAAGGAGGAGACGATGCGTAGCTGAATGTGTGGATACCATGGAGGTGCCGCCCATTGCGGTACGAGGAGCTAGAAGGTCAAGATCTACCACGGTTTGAACCGTCGCAAGTGTACAACTACATCACCCATGATATCTAGATCGTTAAACGCTCGTATTCTTCGAGGATAAGTAGATTAGATCTATCTTCTTGTTACTTGCATCTAGTAGATTAGATATTGTTAGGTTTCCTCTTGCTTTTCCGTAGGAACTTTTTTGTTTTCCATGCAACGAATCTCATTAGATGTTTCCTATTGCTATTGGCATATTTCAATCAGAGACAGAGACTTCATGGACATGGTGCATGATGTAGTTGAAAAGATGCATTGGGCTAGTGACACCTTTGACTGTATACACAGATGCTTGTAAATGGCTAAAAATGCAATAAATAATGTATTTCCACATGCTGAGCAGAGGGAGTGCTTCGGCCATATGTGGATGAATGTGATCAAGAAACATAGAGGAGAAGATTTTGAGTGACTGTGGCCAACAGCAAGATCTTACTCTAAACAGATACATGCTTATCACCTTGGCAAGGTTATTGCATCGGATCCTGAGTTTGAGCACTGGCTGAAAGCATACCATTCTCTTTTGTGGTATAGGACAGGATTTAATATGGCCATCAATTGTGATCATATCAACAACAATCTGGAGAAATTTTTAACAACAAGGTGAATGATTTGAAAGACTTTCTTGTGCATGACATGGTTGACCAAATCAGGATCATGATCATGCGGTTGTGGGAATTGAGCAGAAGAATAGATGATGTTCTGCAAGGGGATAAGGTTCAGCAGTGGTACAGTAGGTGGTTAACAAGAGCAGAAAACTTACACATTTGGCAATTGTGAAATATTCATTGTGGGGCACTGAAGTGAGAGATACCAAGACTAGAAGAAGGCATGTGGTTAACACTGAACTACATGAATGCACGTGCCTCGAGTGTCAACACACTGGAAAACCATGTGAGCATGCCATACTCTCTTCTTGGCTTCCAAACTGAAGGTAAACATGCACCCTTATCTGTATGAATATTATTCAGTAGCAAGATTCAAGGATGTGTATGCAACTCCAATACCACCACTTACAAATCAGTCTCAGTGGAATGAAGTGGATTTTTAATTTTCTATGTGTCCCTCCTCACCAAAAGAAAGGCTGGCAGGCCTAGAATGAGCAGATTCAAACCCTGGTTTGAAAAAGGTAGGAGTAGTAAGAGGGGGAAAAAGATGATAAACCAAAACGGCATCAGAAAGGTAACAATAATAGATGCAAGTTGTGTGAGGAACTTGGCATCGAGTTGGATCTACCAAATACCGTTGCACTCCAGAAAAGCCAAAGTAAGTTCAAGTTTTTTTATCATTTATTTAAATTGTGCTGCAATTTCTACTCTGTTTTCATACTCTATTTTATTTTTTCAGAAGAAAGCGTGGAAGTGAGACCTCTATTTTTGAACCACTTGTTGAAAATTGCTGGCCAACAAAAAAGGCTAGACTAAATGGTTGTAGAAGAAAGAGAAGTGTGCATGATTTTTTAAGTGATGATATCGTGGTGCCGTCTGATTTAGTTTTGGATGATATGGTGCCATCTGATTCAGTTTTGGATATTGTGGTGCCATCTGATTCAGTTTTGGATGTTGTGGTGCAAACTGAATTCATTTTGGATGTTGCGGTGTGAGCTGAAGCTGTTCTGCAAGATGTCATGCAAACTAAACCGAATTTGTCATTTGTTGAGGTGTCAGCTGAAAAAGAATAAGAACTTGTGTGTGTTGACAAGGTGCACAAGCCAAATCAAGCTCTAGGACGTGATGTGCGAAGTCCTAGTGCTACTGACGCGAAGAAAACCAACAACATGAGGGTTTTGTGTAGTGTGCCGACACAATCAATTGGTAAGAAAAAGAGAAAATCGAGTGCAAAGAAAAATCTTGTGTGAATGATTGCTATTTGTATTTTGAGGTGTGAAACTTGTGTGATAATTGTAAACATGTATGCACTATGTGTGCTATAACTTGTGTCTTTTTAATTCAAATTTGAATTTGAACCAAACTTTGAATATGTTTAGTGTGTGGTATTATATTGTCCAAATGTGCTTAAACTCTACTATGGACATCTAGTGCACTAATTAGTGTGCTTGACCAATATGGAGTCATTTCATAAAACTATAAAAAAACACTTATCTTCACCCTTAACTTAATACGACATTTTGAGATATCACATTAGATACATGAATGTTTCGTTTGAATGTATTTACACCTTGTTTATCAACTTGAATTGTTAGTATATGACATAAGAAGACTATGTGCGTATGGTTTTCATTTTTTTGATTTTTTTTATTTTTTATGCATATTTGAATTTTGGTCAAACCCTAGGTTTGACCAACATTTAAACAAGTTTAAAACATGATAAAGAAAACTAAGCTTGTATCCTTCTTAGTCATTCCAAAATAAATCTTTGGGGAGGTTTTTGAAATTTTCATGTTTAAAACCCAGAACCACTTCTCTTCACCCTTGACTTCATACGACAGAGTTTGAGATATCACATTAGACAAATGATTTTTTCGTTTGAATGTATTAGACCTTGTTTATCAACTTGAATCATTAATATATGACATAAGAAGACTATGTACGCATGGTTTTCATTTTTTTTCATTTTTGTTGAATTTTTAATGCATATTTGAAATTTTTGTCAAACCTTAGGTTTGACCAACATTTCAAGTTTATAACATGATAATCAAAAACTAAGCCTTGATCCTTCTTAGTCACTCCAAAATGAAGTTTTGAGGAAGTTTTTGAAATTTTCATCTTCGAAACCCAGAATCACTTATCTTCACCCTTGACTTCATACGACAGAGTTTGAGATATCACATTAGATAAATGATTTTTTCATTTGAATGTACTTAGACCTTGTTTATCAAATTGAGTCGTTAATATATGACATAAGAAGACTATGTGCGCAGGTTTTTCATTTTTTTCATTTTAGTTGAAGTTTTAATGCATATTTGAATTTTGGTCAAACCCTAGGTTTGACCAACATTTCAAGTTTATAGCATGATAATCAAAAACTAAACTTGGATCCTTCTTAGTCACTCCAAAATGAAGTTTTGAGGAAGTTTTTGAAATTTTCATCTTCGAAACCCAGAATCACTTATCTTCACCCTTAACTTCATACGACAGAGTTTGAGATATCATATTAGATACATGAATTTTTTATTTGAATGCATTTAGACCTTGTTTATCAACTATAATCGTTAGTATATGATATAACAAGACTATGTGCGTAGGTTTTTTATTTCTTTAATTTTTTCTGAATTTTTTATGCATATTTGAATTGGATTTGACCAACATTTAAACAAGTTTCAAACATGGCAATGAAAAACTAAGCATGGATCCTTCTTAGTCACTCCAAAATGAAGCTTTGGGGAGGTTTTTGAATTTTTCATGTTTGAAACCTAGAACCACTTCTCTTCACCCTTGACTTCATACGATACAGTTTGCGATATCACATTAGATACATGATTTTTCGTTTGAATGTATTAAGATCTTGTTTATCAATTTGAATCGTTAATATATGATATAATAAGAATGTGCACGCAGGCTTTTCATTTTTGAATTTTTTATGCACATTTGAATGTGGTCAAACCTAGGGTTTGACCAATATTTAAACAAATTTAAAAACTAAGATTGGATCCTTCTTAGTCACTCCAAAATGAAGCTTTGGCGAGGTTTTTTAAATTTTCAAGTTCGAAACCCAGAACCACTTCTCTTCGTCCTTGACTTCATACGACACAGTTTGAGATATCACGTTAGATACATGAATTTTTCATTTGAATGTATTTATACATTGTTTATCAACTGTAATCGTTAGTATATGATATAAGAAGACTATATGCGCGGTTTTTCATTTTTTGAATTTTGGTCAAACCGTAGGTTTGGCCAACATTGAAACAAGTTTAAAACACGATAATGAAAAACAAAGTCTGGATCCTTTTTAGTCACTCCAAATGAAGCTTTGGGTAGATTTTTGAAATTTTCATGTTCGAAACCCACAACCACTTCTCTTCACCCTTGACTTCATACACCAGAGTTTGAGGTATCACATCAGATACATGATTTTTTGTTTGGATGTATTTATACCTTGTTTATCAACTATAATCGTTAGTATATGACATAAGAAGACTATGTGCGCAATTTTTTTGTTTTTTTTTGAATTTTTATGCTCATTTCAAGTTTGGTCAAACCTAACATTTGACCAACATTTAAACAAGTTTGGCAAAATGAAATAAAAAACTAAACCCGGATCCTTGTTCTCACTCAAAAATGAATCTATTGAAGATTTCAAACCTTGTAAAAAACATTGACTACCCTCCAAACGGTTGACTGAGTCCAAATCCCCTCAAAACCACGTTCGTTTACGCTAACCCTATTGACTAACTTGAACCATCAATCTAACCCTAACATGCTACATGATCCGTGCGATCTGTTCTTCTAGAATGATTCCACGGGCGATCCTTTTGGGAGGCTTCGTTCACAACATTGACCGTCCATCCAACGCTACATGGCTTAACTACGGTCATGCGATCTAGTCTTCTAAAAGGTGAGCTCACAACCGATCCATGGGATAGACGGTTCTGCTACCTTATTGGCTGGGTAGCGGTGCACTCGTCAGACCGTTGGGTTGAGCCGTGGTAGCTTCCATGCATACAAGTGTGCAGCGACAATCGACGCAGAGAAGGGCAGCTGTGCATGCACGCGCGCAGCGATGGTCGTCTTTATGGCTTGGTCGACGACAACGCATGGAGACATCGCAGCTTAGCCATTTTTTCAGACGCGCGTGCAGTTCACGAGAGGTAGAAAACGAGCACGAATGACACGAAATCATGGGAGACAAAGCCTACACCGCTGCCAACGCTTAAGACACGTTGTATCAGGGCTATTATTTCAAGTATCGACTTTTGGGCTGGCACAGGCGGTGGGCTTGACTTCCAGGATGCGCAACATGTTTTCAGTGGATGCAGGACTAAAACGAAGCATCGTCGCATTAAACAAGCCGCGTTCAGATTACAAAGCAAAATTAAGTTAAAACCGATTCACTTCACCTCCCCACTATGCGCAGCCCTTCACCGCTATAAAAGAGCACTGATACATTGCAAACGTATCTATAATTTTTGATGTTCCATGATTGTTTTATATTTACTTTCTTATATTTTGTCCACACTTTGCAGTATTTTTACACATTTTCTGGAACTAACCTATTAACAAGATGCCACAGTGCCAGTTGCATGTTTTCTGTTGTTTTTGGTTTCAAAAAAGCTAGTAATGAAATATTCTCGGAATTGGACCGGACAAAAGCCCAAGTCAATATTTCACCAGAAGGAACACGGAGTCCGGAGGGGAGACAAAGAGGGGAGCCAGACCGACCACACCTGGTGGTGGCGCGGCCAGCCCTAGCCGCGCCACCAGGGGTGTGGGCCCCCTGGCACTCCATCATCCTTGCCCCTTCAACTATATATTGCCTCCGGGACGAAAACCCTAAGGACTCGATCCAAATTCCACAAAAGAGTATGTAACCGCCGTCATCTCCATCCCTAGATCGGGAGGGATCTGAAGCTCTTCCCAGCACCCTGCCGGAGGGGAGAGATCACCCTGGAGGCCTTCTTCATCACCATGCATGCCTCCGGTGTGATGCGTGAGTAGTTCATCCCTGGACTACGGGTTCATGTAGTAGCTAGATGGTTGGTTCTTCTCCTTTGTGCTACCATGCTTAGATCTCGTGAGCTCCGTTCATGATCAAGATCATCTATTTGTAATCCTACATGTTGTGTTTGCGGGGATCTAATGGATATTGAGATGCTATTTCAGATTAATTATTGATTCTATCATGTATTTGTTATTTGTGATCTTGCATGCTCTCCGTTGTTAGTAGCTATCTTGGCTGAGTAGATGCTAGCAACTCCAAGAGGGAGTATTTATGCTCGATAGTGGGTTCATGCCTCTAGGAATCTGGGGAAGTGACAGAAATCTCTAAGGTACTAGATGTGCTGTTGCTACTAGGGAGAAAACAACAATCCTTTGTTTATAGAACAATCATATTGTTTACTTTACACACTTTGCTTAATGCAATTATCTGTTGCTTGCAACTTAATACTAGAGGGGGTTCGGATGATAACCTGAAGGTGGATTATTAGTGTTGGGGGATACCCCCGGATAGGGTCACGTCGGGGTATAAAAGGCCGAGTTAGCCGAGGTTCGGCAAGGCCAAAGCAGACGCTGGTCGGGTCACCTCAAGGCAGGCCGAGTCTCGGAGTAACCCGGACCAGGGGATGTCCACCTAACGGAGCCTCGACCGACTTAAGCAGTAAGTCGGATAGGAGAATTTAACTTGTATGCAGGAACGGGTGTGGCCGGGTCAACTATGATCTGGGTCATATCTAGCTTCTAGGAGAAGGAAGGAATCTCGCTGGTCAAAAGTAACCCCGGTACACACTGCATGAGCGAAGCGAACAGGGGCAGGACCACCGAGGCGTGGCTGACAAGAGGTGACGATGCTCGTGTCGGCTGACGCATGCGCCACAGAGGCTCACGTAGCCTCTGCATGGGTGACGCAGGGGAAAAGCAACCCGGTCGGCTTACTATTTTGGGAGGAGGCATATTCCCTGGAATATGCCTCCACGTATGCCCTAAGTGGAGACCTAGCCACCCCTATATAAGGAGGCCTAGGGCCTCCGTAGAAGGGGTTCCGCGATTCTAATTGGTTTAGGTTCTAAGGGTTGATCTCTGGTAGGTCTTGTATGGGTCTACTGTGGGTGAGAGTAAGAGAGTTCCTTCTTCCTCCTCTCGCCAATACAGCTCTAGGAGTATTTGTAACCTTGGAAGTAAATCATATATAAATCTTTTGTGTGAGGAATCACCTCATTATCCCTCCCTGGATTCCCTTAGTGCATTTAGTCCCCATCACTCGCTCCTCGGACTGTGCTGAGGTAATGATGACTGCGCCTGGCGCTGGCACAAGCAAGGATCCGGCACCAGATCCAGAGGTAACACCCAAGGCACCAAGGAAAGGTAGAGGTCCTCCGCTAGAGAGGCCGCAGAATGTGTTACGGGAAGCGATGGATAGCTTGGCAAACCCTGTAGCACCAGTAGTAGATCCGGCTCAGGCACAGGCCAAGCTAAAGGAGACTAGGCAAAAAAATCTAGAAGGTGCGAAAAAGATAGTTGCGGCTCAGCAGTCGTTGAACATGACGCTGCGTGAGTACGCAAAGGCAAACAAAGTTGATGCTGTAAAAGTAAAGGGGAGAAATCTCATGAGTGAAATGAACAAAGACGGTGATACCAGGATTGAGGAGTCAGAAAACTGTTTGTCCGTGGGGCTGCCGAGGTACAGTACCCCGGCTAAAAACCTCAGAGCAGCAGATGCAGCCGCATCCGAGCTAGAGGGCCTTACGGGTGAAGCCCGTCAGAGGCAGCAAGAAAGGGTCAATGAGTTGGTTCGGATCACGAATAGACAAAATGAGGAACTGCTCAGGGCAAACCCGGAGAGAGCTGGGGCCTCCAAGATCGTTCATTCGGCGGTGGGTAACCCGGAGAAATCCGCTGGAGCCGCATCGTCTCCACATGGTGGTCCAAGGAGAGAAGAGGTAGTAACCTCGGCCAGAAGAAACAAACAGATCGTCCCGTATGACCCGACGAGGGCAGGGAAAGGAAAAGAAGTACATAGAAATGATGATCGACGAAGTGTGAGCCGAGGTGAAGCTGGCCGAGGTAATCGCGACCAAGGCAATGCCGGTCAAGGAAACGCTGTAAATGGCAATACTAGACAGCGTAACTCGGCAGGACAACCACAACAGCGGAATATACGAAGGCAAGAGCAAAGTGCCGACCGGGGTATGCAACAGAGAGGCGCTCCAAGAGAGCAGGACCAGTATAATGATGGAGATTCGGAAATGGTGAATGCGGGATACCCAAGGCCGGACTATCATGTGATAGGGTCAACATTGGGAAGCAGAGATTTGATGCCGGATGATGCCAGGCTAAAACTGGATCGACTGTATAGGTCGGAATAGATTGAGTGTCAAGGTCCTCCGGGTCCTGCGTGTTTTGGGCCCCGGATCATGAAGGAGCCTCCGGTGCCTAACTTCTAGTTACCCAGAGGTAATAAGACGTATGACGGTAGTACAAAGCCGGAGGATTGGTTGATAAACTATGCTACAGCAGTGAAAATTGCTACAGGCAACTTGAGATGGGCTGTGAGATATGTACCCCAGATGTTGGAGGGGCCAGCGAGGGTGTGGTTGAACAATTTGCCACCCGGAAGTATTAACTGCTGGATAGATTTCGAGGAGATGTTCATCAGCAATTTCTCAAGTACATATCAGAGGCAGAATAGGCCACAGACCCTAGCTATGTGTAAGCAAAGACCGAATGAGACGGACAGAGAGTTCTTAAACCGGTGGTGCACCGTGAGAAACTCATGTGAGGGCGTGATAGAATCACAGGCCATAGCGTGGTTTGCGCAAGGGTGCAGACATGCAAGCGAGCTATGGCAAAAGTTGCAAAGGAAAATGCCAACTACACTGGCAGAGATGATCTGGATCGTTGATTCGTATGCTCTGGGTGATCCGACTCAACCTAGGCTCGTGTCAAACGAGTCAAATGATGAATACTACCAGAGAGATGGAGCAGGATCATCCCAGAGGAATGATTACAGAGGTAAAAGAAGAGATGACAGACCGGATCACCGGTACAGTTCGCAACAAGTTGCAGCTGTGAATCAAGATCAGCCCGAAGCAGGGGGCAATCAGCGTCAGAAAACTAGAGGGCAATGGACTCCGAGAAATGATGGCAAGAAAACTTGGACGCTAGAGCAAAACAAACAGTGGCAAGAAAAGAAGGACCGTCCAAGGTATACTTATGAGTCAATGTTGGATCAGCCGTGTAAATTTCACACGCCAAATCCGAGTAACCCAGCGGGTCATACAACAAGGCAGTGTGAGTGGATGCGCAAAATAGAGCAAGGTGGTTCGAGGAGTGCTCAGGCACCCCGGAATGATCAACCTCGGCAGGAGTTACCCCGGCAACAATTGCTCTCCGGAGCGAACACGCAACAGCTAATGCTGCCTCCCCCTCCACCGAGGTATGATAACCATGAGAGAAGGGATGCAGTGCATCCAGTGGAAAACCAGCATCAACTGGATCAGAGGTACCCCGGAAATGAAGGGAGGAATGAGTACAAAGAGCATCATCAAAGTTACTGTGTGTTCACCACTGAGGAAACAGATAGAAAAAGCTTCGTCGTCATATGGAGGTGAATGCGGTAATGCCCGTAGTGACGAGGTATATGCCTTGGTCGGATCAGGAAATTACCTGGAATATCAAATATCATCCCAAGCTTATGCCAACTCCTGGTACGTATGCGTTGGTTCTGGATCCGACATTCATTGGGCCGAGCATCAATGTAAGGTTCTCCAAGGTACTGATTGACAACGGCAGTAGCATTAACATCATGTATGCGGATACAATGTGCAAGTTAGGTATCAAGGAGAACATGCTCCAAGCTACAAGGACAACTTTCCATGGTATTGTGCCCGGCATTTCTTGTGAGCCCATAGGCAAGGTTCGAGTTGACGTATTGTTCGGCACGAGAGAGAACTGCCAAACTGAAAATTTGGAATTCGAAGTGGTGAACTTGGAAAGTGCGTATCACGCGTTACTCGGAAGGCCAGCACTGAACAAGTTCATGGAAAGTTGTCACATCAGTTACTTGAAGATGAAGTTGCCCGGGCCAAACGGAGTGATTACCATTGCTGGGGATTTTTGACGTTCCATTGAGTGTGCGTCGGCTAGGTCTAACCTGGCCGAGTCACTCGTGATTGCACAAGAGAAAAGGAAAATCCAAGAGGGTGGCGGCATTGGCTCAGTCCGCGCAGCAGTATATGCCGGCGCTGAGTAACCCGCATGGAAGTGTCTCATTCCAAGCCACAAAAGATACCAAGAAAGTTCCTGTTGATGATATGTTCCCAGAGCGCACCGTAACAATTGGTGCCGGGTTAGGTGACAAATAGGAAAGCGCGCTCGTGAACTTCCTCCGTGAGAATCGGGATATTTTTGCTTGGTACACACAGGACTTACACAAGGTGTTCCGAGGGAGTTGGCCGAGCACTCTTTAAACGTGAGACCCGTAGCAAAGCTGGTGAAGCAACCTCTCCGCCGCTTCGCCGAGGATAGGAGAAAGGTCATTGGAGATGAGATAGCTCGGTTACTAGCTGCAGGATTTATCATGGAAGTTCTTTACCTGGATTGGCTGTCTAATCCGGTGCTGGTGGAGAAGAAGAAGGACGATCCAAATGTGGCGGTGGTTTGGCGTATGTGTATCGATTACACGAACCTAAACAAGGCGTGTCCAAAAGATCCATTTCCATTGCCAAGGATAGATCAGGTCATAGACTCAACTGCTGGATGTGAATTGTTGTCGTTCATTGATGCATATTCTGGTTTCCACCAGATACCTCTGAATCCGGATGATCAAATAAAGAATGCATTTATCACCCCGTATGGGGCTTATTGCTATCGCACCATGCCGTTTGGTTTACGTAATGCAGGGGCAACGTACCAAAGATGTATGCAAAAATGTTTGCATGACCAAATTGGTCAAAATGTACAAGTGTATGTGGATGATGTGGTTATCAAGACCAAGGAAAGCAAAACGCTCCTTGACGATATCAGGAAGACATTCGCGAACCTAAGAAGGTTCCGGATGAATCTTAACCCGGAAAAATGTACCTTCGGTGTCCCGGCTGGAAAGTTACTCGGATTTCTTGTCTCCGGCCGAGGTATCGAAGTTAATCCAACTAAAATCTGGGCCATTGAACGAATGGAACTGCTGAAGTGTCTTAACGATGTCCAGAAGTTCACGGATTGCCTAGCATCGTTAAGTCGGTTTGTATGTCGGTTGGGAGAAAAGGCATTGCCTCTTTACCAACTCATGAAAAAGTCGGATAAGTTCGTTTGGACGCCGCAGGCCAATGAAGCCTTTGCCCACTTGAAGAAGATGTTAGCCACTGCACCAGTGTTAGCCTCTCCACTATCAAAGGAGCCAATGTTGCTCTATATAGCCGTAACCAACCAAGTTGTAAGTGTAGTGATAGTGGTGGAGCGCGACGAGGAAGGTAAGTCGGTGCAAAGGCCAGTGTATTACCTGAGCAAGGTATTATCTGCCTCAAAGCAGAACTACCCACACTATCAGAAGGTGGCGTACGGTGTGTACATGGTAGCTAAGAAGCTGAAGCATTACTTTGAGGAGCATCCCATCAGGGTAATATGTGAGGCTCCTATATCCGAGATAATGAGTAACAAGGACGCGAGTGGCAGAATTGCAAAATGGGCAATTGAACTAGCTCCTTATGCGCCACAATACGACAGAAGAGAAGCAATCAAGTCTCAAGCTATGGCGGACTTTTTTGTGGACTGGGCCGAGGTGCAATACGAACCGCCGCTACCAGATCTGAACTATTGGCGAATGCACTTTGACGGGTCAAAAACAAAAACCGGGCTAGGCGCCGGAGTCGTACTTACCTTGCCAAAGAAGGACCAGCTGAAATACGTGCTGCAGATCCATTTCGCGGTATCAAACAACTGAATATGAAGCACTTGTGCATGGGCTCAAAGTGGCAAAAGAGATTGGGATACGTCGGATCCTGTGCTTTGGCGACTCAGATTTGGTAGTACAGCAAGTGTCGGGACTGTGGGACGCCCTTGATCCAAACATGGCTTTGTACAGATTTCATGTGCAGAAGATATCTGGTTACTTTGAGGGATGTGAATTTCACCATGTACCCCGGGTGGAAAATGAGGCTGCCGACATGTTGTCGAAGCTCGGGTCAACCCGACAAGCAATTCCACCAGGTGTAGCATTAGAGCACCTCAGCGACTCAATTTATGTCCCGGAGGACACGGAATCCGGAGCTGTGCCCATGGACATTGACATAGGAGGTGGTGCGCGAAACCCGGGGACTGCCTCAGCGAACCCGGGGACTGCTTCGCAAGACCCGAGGACTTCTCAGCGTGATCCGGTTGAAGTTATGCTGGTGGATCAGATGGAAATTGATGAGGATGTGTTCCCCGTGCGAGCAATACCAGCTTGGGCAATACCTATATTTCAATTCCTGAAAGACGGAACTTTGCCCACTGAGGAGGTACTATCCAGGCAAACACAGAGGAGAGCTAAGGCATACACGATCATCAATTCCGAGTTATACAAAAGGAGTGTGACCAATGTCCTCCAGCGATGTGTTGACCCGAGAGAAGGGCTTGACAGCCTCTGAGATATACATCAAGGGGAGTGCGGGCATCATGCCTCGTCCCGAGCCTTGGTGGCAAAAGCTTTCCGACATGGATTCTACTGGCCAAGTGCCTTAGAACAAGCGGAAGATCTGGTGAGAAAATGCAATGGTTGTCAGAGGTATGCTACCAAGCCACATATGCCAATGTTGGAGCTCAAGACCATACCAATTACATGGCCATTTGCCGTATGGTGCTTGGATATGGTTGGCCTGTTTAAAGCAGCAAGGGGGAATATAACTCACATTTTGGTCATGGTGGACAAATTTACAAAGTGGATTGAAGTGAAGCCTATAAGAAAGTGTGATGGAGCTACGGCCGTAACTTTTCTCAAAGACATCATCTTGAGATACGGTTATCCTCACAGTATCATCACTGATAATGGCACAAATTTTGCTGAAGGAGCATTTGCACGTTTCTGCCGGGATAAGAAGATCCGGCTAGACGTTGCCTCAGTTGCCCACCCCGCATCGAACGGACAAGTGGAAAGATCCAACGGATTAGTATTATCCGGGATAAAACCCTAGCTCATTGAGCCGCTGGAAAGATCAGCGGGGTGCTGGATAGAAGAACTACCAGCGGTACTGTGGAGTTTAAGAACAACTCTGAATCGATCAACAGGCTATACGTCGTTTTTTCTGGTATATGGGGCAGAAGCTGTATTACCAGCCGACATAGAGCATGATTCGCCTAGGGTCACCCAATACACAGAAGCCGAAGTGCAAGAAGCCCGGCAAAATTATGTTGATCTGCTGGAAGAAGCGAGAGAACTGGCATTGTCCAGATCCGCCATATATCAGCAAAATCTCCGACGCTATCATAGCCAGAAAGTAAGCCTCCGAGTCTTTCGGGAAGGCGATCTGGTGCTCCGGTCGGTACAACATACTGCTGGCATGCATAAATTATCCCCCCATGGGAAGGGCCATTCATTGTGAGCAAAGCATTGCACAATGATTCTTATTATCTTATAGATGCAAAGCCACAGGAAAAGAACAAGGCAGACAGGTCCGGCGAGGAATCTAAGCGTCCATGGAATGTAGCTCTACTGCGCCCTTTCTACACTTAGCTAAGAAGTGTATGTATCCGAGTCTTCTCAGATGTCGGTATGTATGCTGGCAATGAGCCTATCAATGAAATGTTGGCACCTCGAGCAGTAACTCGGGGACTGCCTTAATAATATTTGTTATCTTTTATTATTTATACGTCAACTGGAGTAAGTTGTTCTACTTAACTCGGTTTAGTAGTGTGTGGGCAGCAAAAACCCAACTCTTCGACTTGCTGTTGTCCAACAAGAATTGGCTTCATGGCAAGCAAGAGAACAAGTTTGGAACTGCCTGGCACATGAAAAACGACTAAGGAAAAGAACTTAATCGAGCCGACGTTTGTTTTCCGGACTAACCTTGTATTTACATTCAAATTTCTATGTTGAATTATTTTGAGCTAAGCCTAAAGTTTCCAAGTATTGTTAAAACAATTTTTGAAGCTCGGATTCGTAAGTTGTAAAACCGAATCAAGGTAGACACGAACCGAGCCAAAAGATTGGACGAACAAGAAATGAAACTCGGGGACTACGCCCAAGATAATCCGGCATAACAAACTTAGTAGGAAAATATCACATGTGTACTGGATACAATTCCACCCGGCATACCGGGGATCTGATAAATTTTCAAGTGTTTTCACTCAAGGAGCAACAGGAGGAGGAAGTTCGGCATCATCTTCACCGTCTTCGATATCCGAGGCATCGACCTCTCCATCCTCGTCCGAGCCATCTTCAACGTTCTCAACCTCTTCGTCACCAGCGGCTTCCAGGAAGCTCGATCCCTCAGTCCATTCATGAATGGGAGCATATTCGATGAGGCTATGGGTGCAAGCCTGGAGCCGAGCTACCCACTCCGGGTCATTAGTCCATTTGGACCCGGTGCGCAGGCGCGTCAGGAGGTTGAGATCGATCTTCTCGTACCACGTGAGTATGTGGTGAAGAACGGTATCAGCTGCAGCACGTCCAGCAGACTCCCTCCAGAGGTCGAGCTGGGTCTCGATTTCCATTAACTTCTCAACAAGAATTGTGGTAGTCTCCGGAGTGTCTTCTCCAGGCCAGAACGTGTTGAAGATTCGGACTGCAACGTCAAGGATATCCCTGCCATAGTTCTTGATGAGTTCCACGCGAGATGACAGGCTGACCAACAGGTCCTCCATGTCATAAGGAATCTCCTCACCGCCAGGAGCAGCGGGAGTACCCCTCTCTCGGCGGAAATCTGCAACTGCAGCGCTTGTGATGGCAGTGCCCTCAGGAAATTTGCCTGAAAATGAGACAAGAGAAACAAGTAAGAGAAAAGACATGTGAAGTAACCCTGAGAAATATGTCGGATAAGGGAAAGGAGCTTACGTGATATATGGCTGAGGATCCGGGTCAACTCCCTGGCACAGTCATCACGTCTTTTGCGAAGCTGCACAAGTTCAGCACTCGCTGACTTAAGCTCAGTGTCAGCCTCCTTGAGTAGATCCTGGTCCTTGGCGATCTGGAGATTGAGGCGCTCGCGCTCTTCTATGTAGTCCTGGCCAACCTTTTGGAGCTCAGACTAGTGATGTGCTTTCATTTTCTCCATATCAGCCTTGAGCCTGGCGATCTCATCATCCTTGGTCCGGAGGAGGGCGAGCTCATCATTTTTCTTTTTAAGCTCGGCTTGATGTTGTCCTGCTTGTTCGAGAAAATGCAGCATCATATCAGGCATGGGCACACTATCTTCAAGAGATGTTGAAATAGTGTATTGACCTGGCAGAGCCGAGGTATGAATGTTCGTCGAGCCAAGGAGAAAAGGAGATGGAAAGCATAGCAAGGTCGGACAAAAGTAACTTACCCTTGATCTAATCCAGGTTCTTCCTCATAACCTTGTTCTCAGCCTCCACCCCAGCTGCGGAAACCAAATGATAGGTTAGTTTGGCAGAGGAAAATGAAGAAGAACGGAGAAGTGCCAAGGAAGAAACTTACCCCTTTTCTCGTGTTCAGCGAGAAGTGCATTATGCTTGGCGCGCAGCGTCTTATGGGTGTCAAGGATACATTGAAACTCAGCGCTACGGTGGTTGGTGGTCACCTGCAAAGAGTACAAAGATATAACTTAGCCTTGTGCATATTCGAAGTGTACTAAATCCGGGCCAAGTGGAACTTAACCCGGCTCTAGGTGTGTGCATATTCGAAGTGTACTAAATCCGGGCCAAGTGGAACTTAACCCGGCTCTAGGTGTGTGCATATTTGAAGTGTACTAAATCCGGGCCAAGTGGAACTTAACCCGGCTCTAGGTGTGTGCATATTCGAAGTGTACTAAATCTGGGCCAAGAGGAACTTAACCCGGCTCTAGGTGTGTGCATATTCGAAGTGTACTAAATCCGGGCCAAGTGGAACTTAACCCGGCTCTAGGTGTGTGCATATTCGAAGTGTACTAAATCCGGGACAAGTGGAACTTAACCCAGCTCTAGGTGTGTGCATATTCGAAGTGTACTAAATCTGGGCTAAGTGGAACTTAACCCGGATCTAGGTGTGTGCATATTCGAAGTGTACTAAATCCGGGCCAAGTGGAACTTAACCCGGATCTAGGTGTGTGCATATTTGAAGTTATCAAGGATCTACGTTAGCTTTCTAAGGAGCATCCGGCCGAGTAACAAGTTACTCCCCCAGAGGCTCGGGGACTAATGGTTATATTACTAAATATCTAGAACTGGCTAAGGAAAATGAGTAACGTACCTCCATCATCCGACCCGTGATGTTGAGCGCCTTAAAGGAGGTGTTCATTTGAGCGGAGAATTTGGTGGAACCGAACTTCTCCAGGAGATCAGCGTCTTGGACTACCTCTGCCTTGTTCCAATTCATGACGAATTCAATCAGGCTCGGAGGGTATCGCTCGCCGGTGGGCATATGGGGCGCCACCAAGCCCTTCGCATGTGCCTCTTTCCTCTCAACCAGGGCAAGGGCCGGGCTGGTGTGCAGAACAAGTTGTTGTGCATCAGCTGGCTCGACAGGGACGTCCTTTGGGGCTGGAGGTTTCTTGGGAAGCATGGATACAAGGGTACGATGTCCAGCCTCGACGGATGCTGTCCTAGTGGCGTCAGGGGCCTTTTCGCCCTTGGGCTGTTGGGAGGAAGAAGTGGTCGCAGCAGATTTCCCCTTAGGAGTTGCCTGGGTACTTCCTCGCCGAGACTGAGAAGACTCAGACGAGGCGGAGGAGCTTGGAGCTGGTGCTCTTGTTGCTGAACTTGGTGTTGCTGCTGATGTTCTTGCTGCCGGAGTTGGTGCTGGTGCCGGAGTTGGTGCTGGTACCAGAGTTGGTGCTGGTGCTGGAGTGGTTGATGGTGCTGGTGCTGAGGTAGCCTCGGCTGGGCCGGTCTCCCCCGCTCCAAGGTTACCCCCCTCTTGACGAGGTGGAATAGAACCCGGAGCAGCCGCAGAACCATCTGGAATAGGGCTCAGCGGGCGTGACTCGTCGTCACGAGGGGGAGAAGGGCTAAGTCGGAGCGGCGAAGAGATGCTAGATCCACTCTAGGGGACCTCCACCGTAGCCCTACTGAATCAAATAATGTCAAAAGAGAAACTAAAACAATGTAAGGAAGAGTAAGTTGCAGAGGGAAAAGAGGCTTACGCATCCGAGGTCAGGGGCTCCTTGGGTTTCCGAGCCCTTCGTGCTGGGGCCTTGCCTGCTGGCTTGGAGGCGGTTTTGTCTCTGGACTTCTTTCGCCTTTTGGCGGGCTGAGAAGGTCCGGAGGAGGAACTTGATGCAACTCCACGCTTCTTCTTTGGCGCTACCAGAACAGGTTCACCTGTAGCAAGGGGAGGGTCCTCGTGGATCTTCCCACCGGGGTTAGCTGATGCCGGAAAAGCATAAGAAAGGGGGACAGCGTCAACAGCTTCTGTCACCTCCACATCTGAGTCATCTTCATCATAAGGCCAATCTCTAATAGAAGAGAGTTTACCGGTGGGTCGCTTCGTAGCGTCGGGCATCGGGAGGAACATCTCCTGATCCGGCTCTTCCTCGTCCGAGGTCTCCCGGTCAGGCGCCCACTTAAGGGTCGGATCGGTGCCATCCTCGAGGGTTTGCTGAAGGAATAGCTGAGGAAAAGAACAGACAACAGAGTTAAAAATACAACAATGACCAACATATGATTCAATCCAGAGAAAGTTTGCGCCATGAGGCTTACCACGGGAGGAAGCCTATCGCGGCAAAAGTGCTCAATTCCCCACGTCCATTCAGAGGAGAAGTCTTTGTGGGTGGTGAAGAGGGCCTTGACCCGGCGATAGATCTCCGTGTTGCTCAACTCGAAGGACGAGGTCTGGTTGGGGTCGCGGCTCCAGCTCATGTGGCACACCTTGTGAGTGTGCTTCTGGAGGGGGAGATCCGGTTGCGGACGAACGTGATCATGGCATCCTCGTTGCGCAACCCGAGCTCCTTCAGCTCCGCGAACCTTTTGTTGACCAAGTTAGCCAAGGCCGTGGGCTTCTTGGGGACAACGTCCCACAACTCCAGGTTAGGAGGACCCGGAGCATAGGGGAGCCGCCGGATCAAGTCTTCAGTGCCCTCGTTCCGGACATAAAAGAAAGTCCGGGCCCATCCTTTGCAGGAGTCTAGCCCGGTGACTCGGGGGAAGACGGATAGCCTCCGGGGTGAGATGGACGCAGCTCCGAGCTGAGTGAGCTGCTTGTCCTCCAGATCAAGTTGAATGTTCGGAATAACATTACGACGAAGACCGAAAAAACGGATCCATAGCTCCTTCGTGGGCCATAGTCCGGCATAGCCTTCGATCGTGGAGGCGAAAGCGGAAAGAGAAGTAATTGCGTTGGCAGGAAGGTGGTGCAGCTGGAGTTCGTAGGTGCTTAACCAGTCATGGAAGAAGTCACTGACCGGCAAACCAAACCCCCGCTGGAAGTGGGACAAGAACACGACGAACTCACTCGGATTGGGTGAGGGGGCAAGTTCGGCGGAGGCGAGGCGCGCGGTGACGCCAGCGGGGATGCGTCTGGTGTGGTAGAGCCAGTCCAGGTCATCTTGGCAGACCCAGGACTCGGCCGACGCACCACGGTCCGCCACGGTGGTGTCTTCCTCCATCTCTTGCTCGGCGACGGCGAGCTCCTCCTCTGTCATCATGTGGTCGATGCCCTCACTAGCACTAGAGGCGGTGGGGGGGCAATGGCCTAGATTGACAATGACCCGTGGCGGAGGAGGCGCGTAGCGGTGGCGGCGATGCAGAGGCGTGGGGAAGCAGTGCAGTGGCGGCGCTGCTACTTAGAAGCAGTGGCGGCAGCACTGTCGCGGGGAAGATGAAGGAGAAGAAGACTAGAGGCAGAGGGGCGCGGAAGGAGGACATAACCTAAGGGGTGCGCCCCTCCCCTATTTAACCACTCCCTCAAAGGGGAAGTGGGATCGTGTCATGCGGGTACGCCACACGGTGTGGTCGTGTATGTCCCGCGTCAACCAAACAGCAGTGAGCCACACGGAAGGCCACAGGGTGTAGCTGATCCCATGACGTGACGCATTGATGCGGTAAACGAGGAGGCAGGCGTGACGAGACCCGCGCGCAGTGATAACTGACAATTACTGCGGCGGTTACTGTGGCTAGCCCTTAAAATGACGCAACCTAATGATTAGCCTCCACGTCGGTTAGCGTACGAGAGAAGGAAAGAAGACCCGGATGAGACTGTGGTAACCCGGCCAACAAGTGAAAACTTGGAATGTGCCAAGGGAAAGTAAAATCATGAGGTCCGAAATAAGGTGGTAACCCGGCCAGCAAGTGAAAACTTGGAATGTGCCAAGGGAACGTAAATCCATACGATCTGAGATAAGGAGGTAACTCGGAGATAACGTCCAAAGCTCAGTGAAATTGAACCTGATGTGGCCTTAGCGGCCAAGGCAGCTAAGACCACACCAGCTTCGGGGACTAATGTTGGGGGGATACCCCCGGGTAGGGTCATGCCGGGGTATAAAAGGCCGAGTTAGCCGAGGTTCGGCAAGGCCAAAGCGGACGCTGGCCAGGTCACCTCAAGGCAGGCCGAGTCTCGGAGTAACCCAGATTAGGGGATGTCCAACTAACGGAGCCTCGACCGACTTAAGCAGTAAGTCGGATAGGAGAATTTAACTTGTATGCAAGAACGGGTGTGGCCGGGTCAACTATGATCCGGGTCATATCTAGCTTCTAGGAGAAGGAAGGAATCTCGCTGGTCAAAAGTAACCCCGGTACGCACTGCATGAGCGAAGCGAACAGGGGCAGGACCACCGAGGCGTGGCCGACAAGAGGTGACGACTCTCGTGTCGGCTGACGCAGGCGTCGCAGAGGCTCACGTAGCCTCTGCATGGGTGACGCAGGGGAAAAGCAACCCGGTCGGCTTACTATTTTGGGAGGAGGCATATTCCCTGGAATATGCCTCCATGTATGCCCTAAGTGGAGACCTAGCCACCCCTATATAAGGAGGGCTAGGGCCTGTGTAGAAGGGGTTCCGTGATTCTGATTGGTTTAGGTTCTAAGGGTTGATCTCTGGTAGGTCTTGTACGGGTCTACTGTGGGTGAGAGTAAGAGAGTTCCTTCTTCCTCCTCTCGCCAATACAGCTCTAGGAGCATTTGTAACCTTGGAAGTAAATCATATATAAATCTTCTGTGTGAGGAATCACCTCATTATCCCTCCCTGGATTCCCCTAGTGCATTTAGTCCCCACCTTTAGCCTATCCATGGCATCTGCCGTGACACCACCACGACAATTAGTCATAGATGCAGTTGGATTACGGTATATGTATAATGTTGTAATGCCCAATCAAATCTCATAGGAGTCAAGATGATTAGTATATGCTGATGTCTACACACTTCTATTCTTGTAGACAGTTGTTGGGTCTCCAAGTGCAGAGGTTTGTAGAACAGCAGCAAGTTTTCCCTTAAGTGGATTACCCAAGGTTTATCAAACTCAGGGAGGAAGTGGTCAAAGGTATCCCCTCTCAAGAAGTCCTGCAATCAGGATACAAGAAGTCTCTTGTGTCCCTAACACACCCAATATACTTGTCTGGTGTATAGGTGCACTAGTTCGGCGAAGAGATAGTGAAATACAAGTGGTATGGATATAAGATAATGGTGCTAGAAAATAGCTTGATGGCATGAAAGAGACTAACGGCAAACTGAAATAAAGATAGAAGCAAGCAAACATGTAACAGATCTAATTACAAACAGTGTTTCAATGCTTAGAAACAAGGCCTAGGGATCATACTTTCACTAGTGAACACTCTCATATAAATATATCATCTTCATGATACTACGCTGAACTACTCTCCGGTTGGACACTCTAATCCATGGTAGGGCTATAACAGCACACCTCAAAGTTTGCTTTCCACATCTAGATAACCCCACGTTGTCACCTTGAGCACTAGATGGTTCCAACAAACACCACAATTTCATAAAGACATCCAACTCCAAATATAACTCATAACAAGTATTTGTAATCTCTAGCCTAAGTGCCACCATGGTGTGCACACTGTCAACTTCACACACATGGGGAGAGCAGAGATCTATTAAAGCACTTGAGTATCAAGGTAGATCTACTTGAATACAAAGCTCATGATCACAATATGATCATGCATAGAGAGAGATGAACACATAGCTACCGGTAGAACCCTTAGTCTCGAGGAAGAACTACTCCCTCATCATCATGGGAATCAGCAACGGTGATGGAGATGGCTCCGGGGGCTTTTCCCCGTCCCGGCAGGGTGCCGGAATAGAGACTTTCTGTCCCCCGAATGTCCCCTTTAGTGGCGGAGGCGCTGCAAAACTTTTCGTGGCTAGAGGCTGGACTATTTAGGGTTTTTGCATCGGGAGGCATCTTATAGGCGAAGAGGCAAGGTCGATGGGCGGCCAGGGGGCCCACACCACCTGGTGGCGCGGCCAGGGCTAGCCCGCGCCACCACATGGTGTGGCCGCCCTATGGCCCCTCTTCGTCTCGTCTTCTGGCTCTATGAGTCTTCCGGTAAAATATCAACTTTTGCTTTTATCCGGTCCAATTCCGAGAATATTCATTTTCTGACTTTCCTGGAACCAAAAACAGTAGAAAACATGCAACTGGCACTGTGGCTCTTGTTAATAGGTTAGTCCAATAAAGTGTATAGAAAGTACTCCAAAGTGTGGACAAAACATAAGAAAGTGGATATAAAACAAGCATGGAACATCAAAGATTATAGATACATTTGCAACGTATCAACATCCCTAAGCTTAACTCCTGCTCGTCCTCGAGTAGGTAAGTGATAAAAAAGAAAGAATAATTTTTGAGGTGACATGCACCATCATAAACTTGATCAAAGTATTTGTAAAACATTGATAGCTGGGATCATAGTACTTCAATCATAACATGAAAGATAAAGTTCTAGCAATAAGGCAAAGCAACTATGTTGCAACATGAAAAGGCACAAACAAAATATTCATGAATAAAAATGCTTTGCAAGACATTTGTTTGTTTCACATAAAGAAAACATAGCATAGTGTCATTCAGATTGTCCCTCGTAGAGTAGCAAACATAAATGCATAGGACACCTTCAAAGCTCATAAGAGTGACTAGATACAAATAGTTTAAAACAAGCAATATCAAAGCTATGCATCAATCAACAAGTCTTGGGACAATGCACATAGAACTAAGAATGGCCACTATGCTCTCAAAGTAGGTGCATAAAGATAGAAGGTGGAGACTCAACATAAAAGTAAAAGAAAGGCCTTTATAGAAGGAAGTAGGGATTCAAGTCTCATAAAGAGCTTCCAAAAATTATGGTACTTATTAGCTTTCAGCTCTCATTGCCCCTATCATAAGCATCTTGAAGGTGATTAAGGTTAAAGTGAACAAACTATGGAGTATATGCTTGACAAAGTATAAGTTGGAAATCTCATGTCCCTTGAATACGAGGGTCGCTCCTCATGCTACTCAAGTTTAGTCACCGGTAAGTTCTTGTCATCGTAAGTACATGTGTATCATAGAGAATCGCCAACGGGGTACCCCTTGCCCGATGATACGGAAGAATCCCCA
The DNA here is from genome assembly GCA_910589775.1 of Avena eriantha. Taxonomy (NCBI): domain Eukaryota; kingdom Viridiplantae; phylum Streptophyta; class Magnoliopsida; order Poales; family Poaceae; genus Avena; species Avena eriantha. The sequence goes on along the minus strand of OU342745.1, from coordinate 34,299,299 downwards.
TATCAAAAAGACAAGGCAAGCAGACAACAAGCATCTCATCAATCTTCTTATTTACCATGGGAATATGGTGATTTTCTCTCTCTTTCCTCTTTTCATATATCTCTTTTTTTTCTCAATATCTGACTCTTTTTTATAAGAAGAATGCTTCATAGACAGCTCATTATGGTTACCCTGCAGGTTTCCACCATGATAGCATGGATTAGACCAGCGGCCTAGGCGTTTCTCTAACACATATACATAACTCCATGGACTTACAAGCTCCCCTTTCATTTCACACCGACGACATCCATAGACAAAAGAGCATGATATCAACTAGGTACAAAGTACGAGTGCAATGTTGAAAGCGTTCCTCATGATAGCATGGTTCTGCTAATCCCCAACATATAAGTGCAAGCATATACAACATAGACGACGCAATGGTTCAAGTTTATTAAGGGCAAGAAAAGTAAAGTGTTCCATCAAGTTCATGAGAGCTTTAATCACTAGTTTTCTCATAACAAGTTTAATTCGGAAGGTAGATAAAAACATGAATATACTTGGAATAGCATAAGCTAGTAGGTAGGTAGGGTGGAATCTTTGGAAAAACTTAGTTTAAGAAGTTGGATGCATGAGTGGAACTCATACTTGGTTACGGAGGCTAGCAAAAGACAGGGAGCGACCAACTAAGAGAGCAATAATGGCCATAATCATGCAGAGCGACAAAACATCATTAATCAAAGCATAAAGTGATATTACAAGTCGAAAACTAAAGGATCATCAAGGCTATGGTGACTTGGGATAGTCATAACATGGTATGAGCATGCGCCAAGTCAACCCAAATAAAGCATCAAAGGAGGATACCACAATACTATGCTTTAATATGCTAAACCAATGCATGATTCATCCAAGGAACATTAAGCAATCTATATTGTTTATAACATGTCATGATACAGCAAATAGTACTAAGCATAAAGCCAAAATAATATCAAGCATGGCATGACAAAGCATAGGCCACAGTCAAAAACAAGCTCTCTTTACCACTTAAGCATGAGCTTTCCTAATCTTTTCCAATCCAAACCAAACTATTTCAAAACAAATGTATGAAAGAGGGGGTCCAACCAACTTATTCAGCAAACTAAGAAAACCAAGCAAAGGAAAAACCAAAATGAAAACGAAAAAGAATACGCTCCAAGAACAACACAACTGCGCATGAAACAATAAAAATGAAGTGTTTAGAAGAAACCTGAGACTTTTATTGATGAAGAAGGGGATGCCTTGGGCATCCCCAAGCTTTCACGCTTTTACTTCTTGGATATTTCTTGGGGTGACATGGGTGGCATCCCCAAGCTTGAGCTTTAGTCCATTCTTCATCTCATTACATCATTCTCTCCATACACCTGAAATTTTTCCTTCATACAAAACTTCACACAATCTTTATTAGCAACATTAGTGCACTCAAGATAATGAGTCTTTGGGTTCAGTTCTAACACCAATAAAACTTCCATTAAAACACAATCTACTGTAGAACTTCCCTCAAAAAGCTCAATTCCCCAAAAAGGAATCAACGAGAAGCAAATGCAAATAATGACAGAAATCTGTCAAAACAGACCAGCAGGTAAATACAAATTTTTTCGAAGACCTTCTGTTGCTCAAATCGAAAAGTGTTGAACTAACAAAAGTTAGATAACAATCTGGGGCAGAAGCACAAAAATTCACGCCTCAAAAGGACGTACAGAGATTTTACACGAATATTTACGTTGAAGAACATAAATCTGTTTCGGGACAGCAACTTTCCCAAGCATTACTTCTCTCTCATTAGAGGTTACTCTTGGCACAAAAAGCAAATAAAAAGGATAAGGAGCGGTTATTAAAGAAGTATTAACTTCCAAGTCTCATCTACAACTTTTGGGTTATCTCCCAATAAGTACTTTTCTTTAACGCTTTTAAGTTAGGCATGATAGTTTGAGAAGATGCTCACATAAGAAATATGAATTGAAGTAAAAGCGAGCATCAAGAAACAAATTCAGAGCACATTTAAGTCTAACCCACTTCCTATGCATAGTAATCTTGTAAAGAAACAAGTCATGAAAGCACAAAGCAACAAGCATAGGAAAGCAAAACAAGTGCAACTTCAAAATTTTCAACATAAAGAGGGGAAACTTAATATTATTGAGATGCAGAAAACCATGTTTCCCTCTCTCATAATAACTTTCAGTAGCATCATGAATAAAATTAACAATATAACTATCACATAAAACATTCTTATCATGAGCCACATACATAAAATAATTATTACTCTCCCTATAAGCATAGTCATTCTTATTAATCGTAGTGGGAGCAAATTCAACAAAATAACTATCATTATTATTCTCATCACCATAATCATCAAATATAGGAGGCATATTTTAGTCATAACTAATTTCCTACTCAATAGTAGGTGGACTAAAAATATCATATTCATCATTGTAATCATCATATATTGGAGGCCTAGTATCATCAAAGTAGATTTTCTCCTCCATGCTAGGGAGACTAAAAATATCATACTCATCAAACCCACCTTCCCCAAGCTTAGACTTTTCCATAGCATTAGCAATAATGGTGTCCAAAGAATTCATACTAACGACATTGCTATTAGCATGCAAATAAAGTTCCATAGGTTTTTTAATTTTCTCTTCAAACACTTCATGTCCTAACTCAAGATAAATACTATAAAGCTCTCTATTTTTTTCCATTAATCCTAACTAGTGAAAACAAGAAACAAAAAGACAAAATTGCAGAATCTAAAGGAAATAACTTTGAGCAATCACACCGGAGGATGTGAGTACCTTTTACCTAACCTCCTCGGCAACGGCGCTAGAAAATAGCTTGATGTCTACGCACTTCTATTCTTGTAGACAGTTGTTGGGCCTCCAAGTGCAGAGGTTTGTAGAACAGCAGCAAGTTTTCCCTCAAGTGGATTACCCAAGGTTTATCGAACTCAGGGAGGAAGTGGTCAAAGGTATCCCCTCTCAAGCAATCTTGCAATCAAGATACAAGAAGTCTCTTGTGTCCCCAACACACCCAATACACTTGTCTGGTGTATAGGTGCACTAGTTCGACGAAGAGATAGTGAAATACAAGTGGTATGGATATAAGATAATGGTGCTAGAAAATAGCTTGACGGCGTGAAAGAGACTAAAGGCAAACTTAAATAAAGATAGAAGCAAGCAAACATGTAACAGATCTAATTGCAAACGGTGTTTCAATGCTTAGAAACAAGGCCTAGGGATCATACTTTCACTAGTGAACACTCTCATATAAATATATCATCTTCATGATACTACGCTGAACTACTCTCCGGTTGGACACTCTAATCCATGGTAGGGCTATAACAGCACACCTCAAAGTTTGCTTTCCACATCTAGATAACCCCACACTGTCATCTTGAGCACTAGATGGTTCCAACAAACACCACAATTTCATAAAGACATCCAACTCCAAATATAGCTCATAACAAGTATTTGTAATCTCTAGCCTAAGTGCCACCATGGTGTGCACATTATCAACTTCACACACATGGGGAGAGCAGAGATCTATTAAAGCACTTGAGTAGCAAGGTAGATCTACTTGATTACAAAGCTCATGATCACAATATGATCATGCATAGAGAGATATGAACACATAGCTACCGGTAGAACCCTTAGCCTCGAGGAAGAACTACTCCCTCATCATCATGGGAATCAGCAACGATGATGGAGATGGTGGTAGATATCGATGGAGATGGCTCCGGGGGCACTTCCTCATCCCGGCAGGGTGCCGGAATAGAGACTTTCTGTCCCCCAAATCTCCCCTTCGGTGGCGGCGACGCTGCAAAACTTTTTGTGGCTGAAGGCTGGACTATTTAGGGTTTTTGCATCGGGATGCATCTTATAGGCGAAGAGGCAAGGTCGGTGGGTGGCCAGGAGGCCCACACCACCTGGTGGCGCGTCCAGGGCTAGCCCGCGCCACCACATGGTGTGGCCGCCATGTGGCCCCTCTCCGTCTTGTCTTCTGGCTCCATGAGTCTTCCGGTAAAATATCCACTTTGGCTTTTGTTTGGCCCAATTCTGAGAATATTCATTTTCTGACTTTCCTGGAACCAAAAACAATAGAAAATAGGCAACTAGCACTATGGCTCTTGTTAATAGGTTAGTCCAAGAAAGTGTATAGAAAGTACTCCAAAGTGTGGACAAAACATACGAAAGTGGATATAAAACAAGCATGGAACATCAAAAATTATAGATACATTTGCAACATATCATATGCATGTATGCTTTCTCGATGTTTGTCAATTTCCCCGATGTAATTTGTTCACCCAACATGTCATCTATCTTAAGGAGAATCACCACTAGTGAACTATGGACCCCGGTCCATTCTTTTACCATCAATATACAAAGCTATTTACTATTTTATGTTTACTTTCTGCAAGCTATTACTATCTTTCACACAATATGTTTAATCCTTTGTTTTCGGCAAAATAGGTGAGATTGACAACCTCACTGTAAGTTGGGGCAAAGTTATGTGGTTGTGTTGTGCAGGATTCCAAGTTGGAAACAACACCTTGGAGGTATTTCCTTGCTCCTACTGGTTCGATAACCTTGGTTTCATAATTGAGGGAAAACTTGCTACTGTGCTAATCATACCTTCCTCTTGGGGTTCCCCAATGAGCTCGAGATATCTTGAGCCATCAAGCTCTTTTTCTGGCACCGTTGCCGGGGAGTCAAGGACTTCTTCACAAGGGGATTCCCTCATAACCAATCTCTTTACTTTGTTTTATTTGTTTTGCTTAGTTTATTTCTGCTTTGTTTGCTTGTTTCTTTATCAAAAACAAAAAAATAGTTGCACTAGTTTGCTTTCTTTATTAAAAACACAAAAACTTTATGAAAAAACTGAACCTAAAATGACTGAAAGCTTGTTTCTTAGCAGTTTTTACTTTAAAACTGCTCTTTGCTATAGATATGCTTTGGATGTTGTAGTAGGAGGAGATTTCCTCCAATGCAATGAGGATGAAGCTTTAATGACATAAAGAAGTTGGTCTTAACATATAACTTGCCTAGAAAATCTGATTCTTCCTTTATAAATATATTTGCTAGACTGAACACTCTTGAGACCCACACTGCTAGTTTAAAAGAATGCTATAACATGCTTAGAGAGCATCATGATTATGTTCCAATAAATTCTGAACCCTCAAAATGGCTTCCTACAGTAAAAGTTGTTATAAATAATGAAACTTTTCATGCGCGTTGTGATATCATGTCTGAATTATGTCTTATGCCTAAAGATATCTATGAATCTTTGAATCTTTGGGGACTTTCTAAAGGGGGAGAATAAATATCTCTTGCTAATAATGCCACAATATTACCCATTGGAATAGCTGAAGGAGTGTTTACAAAGATTGTAGGGAAAGTGGTGTCTGTTGATTATCTTGTTATTGAATGTGTAGGAAAAGGACAAATTACACTTGGAAGATCCCTACTAAAACTCCTTGGAGCAATAATAGATGTGAAAAAGAGCATGATACATTGCAAATGTATCTATAATTTTTGATGTTCCATGCTAGGTTTTATCTACTTTCTTGTGTTTTGTCCACACTTTGGAGTACTTTTCATATGATTTCTTGGACTAACCTATTAACAAGAGCCACAGTGCCAGCTGCCTGTTTTCTACTGTTTTTGGTTCCAGGAAAGTTAGAAAATGAATATTCTCGGAAATGGACGGGACAAAAGCCAAAGTCGTTATTTTACCGGAAGTCATCTGGATCCAGAATACGAGACGGAGAGGATCCAGGGGCCACCACACCACCTGGCCACGCAGGCCAGGCCTGGGCGCGCCAGGGGGTGGTGTGGCCAGCCCAGGCACCTCCTCGGCCTCTCCTTCCGCCTATATATTGCCCTCGGGACCAAAACCCTAAGGACCCAATCAAAATTCCACGAAAGAGTCTGTAGCCGTCGTCGTCTCTGTCCCTAGATCAGGAGGGATCTGAAGCTCTTCTCGGCCCCCTGCCGGAGAGGGGAATTCACCCTGGAGACCTTCTTCATCACCATGCAAGCCTCCGGTGTGATGCGTGAGTAGTTCATCTCTGGACTACGGGTCCATGTAGTAGCTAGATGGCTGGTTCTCCTCCTTTGTGCTTTCATATTTAGATCTTGTGAGCTCGGTTCATGATCAAGATCATCTATTTGTAATTCTGCATGTTGTGTTTGCGAGGATCCGATGGATATTGAAATGCTATTTCATATTGATTATTGATTCTATCATGTCTTTGTTATTTGTAATCTTGCATGTTTTCCGTTGTTACACTACTGCAGAATAGGACATCGGTGACAGGCTCAAAATGCCCATTAGTGACGGGCAAAGTGCCTGTCACTGATGACTAGTCACTAGTATGAGGTTACTAGTGACAGGCAAGTGCCTGTCACTAGTATGTGTACTAGTGACAAGCATTTACGCGTGCCAATCACTAGTATGTGTACACTAGTGACATGCAAAATAGATGCATGTCACTCGTCGTGGGGGTTTGTAGTGACAGGCACATTATCTTGCTTGTCATTGATTTGAATTTCGGTAATAAAAAATTAAATGCGTTTTCCACAAATATTCCAAATAGCACAGTAATATGTTATAAAAATAAAATGCAGTTTCGTGAATATGTTATATTGCACAATAATATGGTGCACAAATGATAGTTCACATAACCCAATATGATATAATATTTGCACAGATAACACACGCACACGTGGTACAAGACTTTACAATCTATCGTAGACTAATGAAGGATAGTTTCTTGATCGGTTATCTAGCAAGCAGTATGAACTCCAAAGAACAGCACCACCATGCAACATGTATCATAGTCATATGCATAGCTACAAGTTCCTTTCACTGTTCTACATTTCCATCGTCTTGTTGAAGTGCAAATTCTTTCATTATGTTTTCCTTGTATGGACCTGAATGACGTGCTTAATCTGATACAAACATGGAAATAAGAATGTAACTGTGAGAAATGGCACCAGGTGGATAAACACCTGGTTGGGAATAAAGAAATTCTAAACAAAAATCAAATAGTGGCATAAAAATCGGCTTTCTCTATTATTTGTTCCTAAATTCAAAAGAGAGAACTTAGCAACGAGAAGGTAAATCATGCAAAGGTATGTAGATAGGAGTACACCAATATTTCTAAGGAAATATAGAATAACGAATGACATCTTGAAAAGGAGGTAGTCCGTACTGGTTCATATATTTTAAGATGGAAATTCTAAAACATTTACTAGTTCACTTTGCTTTTGTGCGTGAGTGGTACATTAGAAAGAAATGAAATATATCAATACAAGGCGTCCGAGTTGGCCGCCGCTAGGCCCAAGTCAGTGAAGCGAGAATCTCACTCTGAGATGCCTAGGTATTTGATCTGTTTTGATTAAATGTCCTAATGTACGTCTAGTGTCTCATCTACAATAATCTACTATTGGCACTAATAACTTTTTTACATGAATGCTCCAGCAAGGCAACATGTAAACCCGCACGTCAAATTTCTCAAACCATCCTATTGAAATTGATCGATGAAAACAAATACATAATCACAAGGCAACAAGAAAAACATATGTGCTAGCATTTCAAATGTATTATACCGGATGTGTCAAGGACTACAAACAGCGATGCCAACAAATGATCATACTGAGGATGTATGTCCTGGATGGGAAAATTGACTAAACAAAATATGATATGCTAGAGTTAGTTTCTTTCATTATATTATCCGGGCAGTCAATCTGTCACAAAAATGGCAAACAAAATTATATACTTAGGTATTATTTAGACACAGAAGTCATCTTCCTATGATAACGACAAAAGAATAATTGAGATATGACTGTCCTGTCTACAACAGGAACGAACACCATACATGCGCACACATACCCGGCGGGGTAAATGTTACTTTCGAAACTAACATTATGGAACATAAAAAAAACTTGTGTAATTCACAGTCAAAGGGAGGTTTGCATATTTTCGAAACTAACAATAACGATCCAATGAGATTTACCTATTGCCTCAGTAATTATATCATCAAACTTGACTCCATTTTGACACACCAACTTTATACGAAAAAGCAAAACCACAAAGTGTTTGACGTCTCGGGCTTATCCTGGCCATCTATTAGTGCGCGGGAGATTCGTGCGGCTGACTCTCTAGTCCGCCCGCACACCCCTGACACTTTGCAAAAGCCCCTCAAGTTACTGAAATTTTTAACCTGTCAGTCCCTACATTTTTGCAAAGTGTTACCAATGGTTCTACTCTATCATATTCTGCACCCTAAAATGTTCCAGGAACGGAGATTAGCCAGATATGTTCCAGGAACGGAGATTAGCCAGATATGTTCCAGGAACGGAGATTAGCCAGATATCCCATTTTGGATCTGATTCATCTACACCAGACAAAATTTCTTGGAAAATTCTTTATCACATTTTACACCTAGTGATGGAATCCATAATGCACCAGGAAGAAAAGTTTTTTGGAAAATTTCTTATGTTTTTTACTATGCTAGATTTTTTTCATGTACTTCAGTCATAGATAAATTTGGATGAGAGAATTATTGACGAAAATTCTACAAATTGGTCGTTCAAATAATGTATGGAGTACAAGCATTGCAGATGAGCGAATCAGAAAAATCACACACAATCTGTACCATGTATTACGCAAATTTAGATTAAAGAGAAAAACGGGAACATATAGGTTCATAGACAAATTTGTGCCATGGAACTAATATTTCCAACATAGTACAACAATCCAGGCTGCACTAGAAAACATGAGCCGAACAATTAAGAAAGAGTGGACAGATTTCTTGAACAAAAAAGAAGAAACCATAGCCGGTGGATCAGTAACACGGAAAAATCCTGGGTACCAGCTTGACCACAACAAGCAGCGAGAGTAGAATCGAATCAGAATCTAGTGGAAGAAAAAAAAGAAACGAAAACTAGAAACGAGGCTAATCCGGTGCTGATTAGGACGCGAGCTCCTAGATCTGTTGACATCCCGCGGCGTCCCGTCGAGGGTGGAATCACCATCTACGCCTCCCCTCCGTTCAGGGCTAGCACGCCGCCCCTCCCACCTGTCACGACCTGAACAACACGATGATGCTTGTCTTCCTTCACGGCATGCAGCAGCACGTGGCCAGAACGGAGACTAGCCGGAGCTACCTCGCGCGTGGCGGACGTCTCCCGTCTCCACTGTTCACACGAGGCCGTCGCCGGATGGTGTTGGTGGGGTGAGGTTGAGCTGGGCGGCGCCGACGATGTGAGGGGAAGGGACACGAATGGGGTTAGGTGGGGATGAGATTGGGATCAAGCTGTACATGTACATCTTCGCTGCCTAGATGGGATGGAAGCGCCGACTCCATTTTGACACACCAACTTTATAAGCATCTTTGCAAGATCCCCTCGGACAGTGCAGCACCTGCAGCCATAATTCACTATCACAATGCCTACGGCAACAACAGATGAATGACAAGTGAGCTATTGATATCCACCTCACAATACTACACACAAATAAAGAATATGGTTATGTAAACTTATTCAGTTATTCTACATAGTACCAGTGAATCGCATCATGTTAAATGGAGCTATTCATGCAACTATATTTCCCTTGGAAAACATAACATATAGCCATAGCGAAGTGGTACAATATACAACCTGCGATGATCTTTTTAACCAATTAAGCAGAATTCCAATTGGAGAAAATCAGAACAGAATTTCAGGTTCAGTTTCTCCTTCTTACCATGAGTGCACACTTCTGATTCTGAATTCAGGTTCAGGGACTTTGGTGACGAATCGCTGCTGCTAGTTTGTTGTTGTCACTGATCCGGCCAGAATTCGGATACACCGCCGTTCCGAATTAGCGTTGGCATTGACGCCGCTGTCACCGACCCTGCCGGAATTCAGAGGCGCCGCCATTCCTGGCTATCGATCTCGGCTTCTGCAGCACAGATCTGGTCAGCAGCGTCAGGCGTGAGGTGACAGGCAGCGTGGCAGGGGGCGGGACCGACTAACCGAGGGAATTGTCCGGCGAGTGGGCGGGCGCCTGAGACGATGGCGGCAAGGGCGCACAAATCGTCGGTGGGCGGCGGCTGAGTCGATTGGGAAAGCCAGAGGAGTGGTTCGCGTCCAGTCTGTTCGCGTCGGAGTCGTTCCCGTACATTGTTCGCTGCGAGGGGCTGATGTCGACCGTGGCAACCAACTAAAAAGACCTAATTGGCTATTTTAGCCCAAGTTGGAATAGCTGAACTCGGTAGGGCTTTAGAAACGCGATTGTTTTCGATTTTCCTATGTTTATTAACACGTACAGAGAAGAACTCTAACATGTATATACCTGAAACTTTTGTGCAATTTTTTTTAGGTAGTCATTGCATATCCATGACTGTTCGTTCTAGCTTCGCCCTTCCACGGAAAATACTAGTGACTTGCGAATTTGGTATCCGTCACTACTCGTAGTGTTTTTAGTGACAGGCATTCATAGATGTCTGTCACTAAGTAATTTTTTCATTTGGTCGGTCCCAATAAAAAATATTAGTGACAGCCACTTATATGTCCGTCACTAGAATTTTGTAATAGTGACAGGCATATTTTTGCCTGTCGCTGGGAATGCTTACTAGTGACTGGCACACTTTTGCCTGTCACTAACCACGTGGAGGCTATAAGCCTTTCTGTAGTAGTGTTAGTAGCTATATTGGTCAAGTAGATGCTAGTAACTCCAAGAGTTAGTATTTATGCTCGATAGTGGGTTCATGTCTCTGGTAATCTGGGGAAGTGACAGAAATATCTAAGATACTAGATGTGTTGTTGCTACTAGGGAGAAAACAATAATCCTTTGTTCATAGAACAATCATATTGTTTACATTACACGCAATTCGTAAAGCAATAATCTGTTGCTTACAACTTAATACTGGAGGGGGTTCGGATGATAACCTGAAGGTGGATTATTAGTCATAGATGTAGTTGGATGGCGGTCTATGTATAATGTTGTAATGCCCAATCAAGTCTTAAAGGAGTCAAGATAATTAGTATATGCTTGTATGCTTTCTCGATGTTTGTCAATTGCCCCGCTGTAATTTGTTCACCCAACATGTTATCTATCTTAAGGAGAGCCACCTCTAGTGAACTATGGACTCCGGTCCTTTTCTTTACATACAATCTACAAACTGTTTATTGCTTTGTGTTTACTTACTGCAAACTATTACTTTCTTCCATTCGATACGTTTAATCCTTTGTTTTCGGCAAAACCAGTGACATTGACAATCTCATCGCAAGTTGGGGAGAGGGTTGTGTTGTGCAGGTCTCCACGTTGCTACTAGCACCGGTAGTCCGCCCTGCCAAGGCTCAGCTAGCAACACCTTTGGAGTGTTTCCTTGCTCCTACTGGTTCCGTTAAACCTTGGTTTCATAACTAAGGGAAACTTACTTCTATGCTCATCATACCTTCCTCTTGGGGTTCCCCAACGAGCTCATCAATCACGAGCCATCAGGGCATCATGCACTTTGCTTCCCTACCAAACAATCACACGTTGCCCAAGGATAAGAACAAAGGTATGAAAGGTAGGGGCAAGAAATCTGGTTTTAATGCTTCTTTATTTGAGAATACTTGATTCTTTTCTTGCTTCTTATGCCAAGCTCAAAGGCGTTAAAAAAAGCACTTATTAGGAGATAACCCAAATTTCGTTAGGAGTCTTTTGTTGAGTCTTGGAAGTTATTACCTCTGTAATAACCGCTCATTATCCTTTTTGTGTGCTTTTTGTGTCAAGAGTAACCTCTAATGAGAGAGAAGTAAGACTTGAGAAAGTTGTTGTCCCGAAACAGATTTTTGTGTTTCGCTATAAAAATTCATGAAAAATCTCTGTACGTAGGATTGAGCTGTAATTTTTTGTGCTTCTTCCCCAGGTTGTTATATAACTTTCGTTAGTTCAACACTTTTCGATTTGAGCAACAGAAGGTCTTCGAAAAAATTAGTTTTTATCTGCTGGTCTGTTTTGACAGATTTCTGCCATTATTTGCATTTGCCCCTTAATCTCTTTCTCTTTGAGTTCTCTTTGATCATTTGAACTTTTTAAAGGAAGTGCTACAGTATCTTGTGTTTTAATGAAAGTTTTACTTGTGTTGAAACTGAACCAAAAGACTTATTATCTTGAGTACACTAATGTTGGTAATGAAGATTGTGTGAAGTTTTGTATAAAGGAAATTTTTAAATGTAGGGAAGAGTAATATGATGAGATGAAGTATGGATAAAAGCTCACCCCAAGAAATTTCTAAGAAGTACAAGCGTCAAAGCTTGGAGATGTCCAAGGCATCCCCTTCTTCATCAATAAAAATCTCAGGTTTATTCCAAACACTTTATTTTTATTGTTTCATGCACAGTTGTGTTGTTTTTGAAGCATCTTCGTTTTCATTTTTGGTTTTCGTTTGCTTAGTTTGCTTGAATAAATTTGTTGGACCCCCTCATTCATCCATTAGTTTTCAAATAAGTTGGTTTGGATTGGAAAAGAGTAGGAAAAGTTCATGCTTAAGAGGTATAAAAGGAGCTTCTTTTTTACTGTGGCCTATGCTTTGTCATGTCATGCTTGATATTGTTTTGGCTTTATGCTTAGTGATTTTTGCTGTAGCATCACTTGTTATAAACAATTGAGATTGCTTAATGTGCCTTGGAAGAATCATGCGTTGTTTTAGCATATTAAAGCATAGTATTGTGGTATTCTCCTTTGATGCTTTATTTGGGTTGACTTGGCGCATGCTCACACCATGTTAAGACTATACTAAGTCGCCACAGCCTCTATGATCATTTAGTTTTCGACTTGTAATATCACTTTATTCTTTAATTAATGATGTTTTGTCGCTTTGCATGATTATGACCATTATTGCTCTCTTAGTTGGTCGCTCCTAGTCTTTTTCTAGCCTCCATGCCAAGTATGAATTCCACTCATGCATCCAACTCCAAATAAAACCAAGTTATTCCATAGAGTCCACCATGCCTACCTATTAGCATTTTCTATTCCAAGTATATACATATTTTTATCTACCTTCTGAATTAAACTTGTTATTTGAAAATTAGTGATTAAAGCTCTCACGAACTTAATGGCACACTTTACTTTTCTTGCACTTAATAAACTTGAACCATTGTGTCATCTATGTTGTATATGCTTGTACTTATACGTTGGGATTAGCAGAACCATGTTGTCATGGGGAACGCTTTCAACATTGCACTTGTACATTATACTCAGTTGATATCATGCTCTTTTGTTTATGGATGCCGTCGGTGTGAAATGAAAGGGGAGCTTAAGTCAATGGAGTTATGTATATGTGTTAGAGAAACGCCTAGGCGGCTGGTCTAATCCATGCCTAATCATGGTGGAAACCTGCAGCATAACCATAATGAGCAATCTATGAAGCATTGTTGTTATAAAAAAGAGATAGAGATTGAGAAAAGGAAAAGAAAAAAAGATGAGAAAAGAGGAAAGAGAGAAAAAAGCACCATTTTCCCATGGTAAATAAGAAGATGCTAAGATGCTTATTGTATGCTTGCCTTGTCATTTTGATATGGGGATTCTTCCATATCATCAGGCAAGGGGTACCCCGTTGGCAATTCTCTATGATACACATGTACTTACTATGACAAGAACTTACCGGTAACTAAACTTGAGTAGCATGAGGAGCGACCCTCATATTCAAGGGACATGATATTGCCAACTTATACTTTGTCAAGCATATACTCCATGGTTTGTTCACTTTAACCTTAATCACTTCAAGATGCTTATGATAGGGGCAATGAGAGATGAAAGCTAATAAGCACCATAATTTTTGGAAGCTCTTTATGAGACTTGAATCCCTGCTTCCTTCCATGAAGGCCTTTCTTTTACTTTTATGTTTAGTCTCCATGTTCTATCTTTATGCACCTATTGAGAGAGCATAGTGGTCATTCTTAGTTTAATGTGCATTGTCCCAAAACTTGTTGATTGATGCATAACTTTGATATTGCTTGTTCTCAAACTATTTGTATCTAGTCACCCTTATGAACTTTGAAGGTGTCCTATGCATTTCTGTTTTGCTACACTATGAGGGACAAACTAAATACCATTCTCATTATGTTTTCTTTATGTGAAACAAATAAACATCTTTCAAAGCATTATTATTCATGAATCTTTTATTTGTACCTTTTCATGTTATAACATAGTTGCTATGTATTATTGTTAGAACTATATCTTTCATGCTATGTTAAAGTACTATGATCCTAGCTATCAATGTTTTATAAATGCCTTGATCAAGATTATGATGGTGCATGTCACCTCAAAAATTATTCTTTCTTTTTTATCACTTACCTACTCGAGGACGAGCAGGAGTTAAGCTTGGGGATGTTGATACGTTGCAAATGTATCTACAATTTTTGATGTTCCATCCTTGTTTTATATCTACTTTCTTATGTTTTGTCCACACTTTGGAGTATTTTTACACATTTTCTGTAACTAACCTATTAACAAGATGCCATAGTGTTAGTTGCATGTTTTCTGCTGTTTTTGGTTTCAGAAAAGCTAGTAAGGAAATATTCTCGGAATTGGACCGGACAAAAGCCCAAGTCAATATTTCACCAGAAGGAACACGGAGTCCGGAGGGGAGACAAAGAGGGGAGCCAGGTCGGCCACACCTAGTGGTGGCGCGGCCAGCCCTAGCCGCGCCACCAGGGGGTGTGGGCCCCCTGGCACTCCACCGACCTTGCCCCTTCGACTATATATTTCCTCCGAGACGAAAACCCTAAGGACCCGATCAAAATTCCACAAAAGAGTCTGTAACCGCCGTCATCTCTATCCCTAGATCGGGAGGGATCTGAAGCTCTTCCCGGCACCCTGCCGGAGGGGAGAGATCACCCTGGAGGCCTTCTTCATCACCATGCTTGCCTCTGGTGTGATGCGCGAGTAGTTCATCCCTGGACTATGGGTTCATGTAGTATCTAGATGGTTGGTTCTTCTCCTTTGTGCTACCATGCTTAGATCTTGTAAGCTCCGTTCATGATCAAGATCATCTATTTGTAATCCTACATGTTGTGTTTGCGGAGATCCGATGGATATTGAGATGCTATTTTAGATTAATTATTGATTCTATCATGTCTTTTTTATTTGTGATCTTGCATGCTCTCCGTTGTTAGTAGCTATCTTGGCTGAGTAGATGCTAGCAACTCCAAGAGGGAGTATTTATGCTCGATAGAGGGTTCATGCCTCTAGGAATCTGGGGAAGTGACAGAAATCTCTAAGGTACTAGATGTGTTGTTGCTACTAGGGAGAAAACATCAATCCTTTGTTCATAGAACAATCATATTGTTTACTTTACACACTTTGCTTAATGCAATTATTTGTTTCTTGCAACTTAATACTAGAAGGGGTTCGGATGATAACCTGAAGGTGGATTATTAGTCATAGATGCAGTTGGATTACGGTCTATGTATAATGTTGTAATACCCAATCAAATCTCATAGGAGTCAAGATGATTAGTATATGCATGTATGCTTTCTCTATGTTTGTCAATTGCCCTGATGTAATCTGTTCACCCAACATGTCATCTATGTTAAGGATAATCACCACTAGTGAACTATGGACCCCGGTCCATTCTTTTACCATCAATCTACAAAGCTATTTACTGTTTTCTATTTGCTTTCTGCAAGCTATTACTATCTTCCACACAATATGTTTAATCCTTTGTTTTCAGCAAAACCAGTGAGATTGACAACCTCACTTTAAGTTGGGGCAAAGTTCTGTGGTTGTGTTGTGCAGGATTCCAAGTTGGAAACAACACCTTGGAGGTGTTTCCTTGCTCCTACTGGTTCGATAACCTTGGTTTCATAATTGAGGAAAAACTTGCTACTGTGCTCATCATACCTTTCTCTTGGGGTTCCCCAACGAGCTCGAGATATCTTGAGCCATCAAGCACCCAATCCATCTCCAACTCTCACACCACATCCCATCCATCTACCTATTCTTCTCCAAAGCCCGAGACCCTCTACCGGCCGTAGCCCTCCACCATGTAGTTCCATGGTCCGACCTTCCGCCATCCTACCATCGTTCAGGAGCGGCAATATCCATTGAGAAGGGTCGTGGAGAACACCCTGAGGTGCTGGGCCATCTCTAGGTGGAGGGGGCATGCCGATTTCGCCAGGTTCTTCCTCGGGTCCTGCTTCGCGCACCTCCCTGCGGGCACTCCGCCCATGTTCACCCTCGAGGAGGTCCGGATGGGAGGCGGCGGGCTCAAGGTCACCTTCACCAATCCCTACAACGCCTTCCATCTCCTCGGCCAAACGTTTTGGTGCAGCGCTGAGTTCATCTGCTTCACCGTCCGCAATATCTTCACCTAGTGGGACTTCGTCTTCCTGATCGCCAACTAGGTGCACTGCCTCCCCTACGTCTTCCCCGACGTGGACGAGGAGTGAAGGGTATCTACAGCTAGAAGTGTGCATATCCACCGCCCAAGATGTGTTGCCCGTTGACGTTGGATCTTAGTGTAGGGGTAGGGTTTGCCCGTTTAATTTCCTATGTTGCTAGTTTAATTTGTGTCATGGATTGAGTTGTGCTTTGCCCGCTACATGTATCCCTTGGTATCGTCGAGTTGGGTCCGCTATCATGTAATTTTTGTGCCATCGGGTTTGTGTATCGAGTGAATGCTATTATGTAATGTTTGTGCCATCGAGTGAATACTATTATTATATATATTTCTCCCTGATTTCCATTAAAGAAACCGAGTTAAGCTACATGACTCATCACAACACCACAACCACCAACAACAAAAAACAAAAGGTATCACTTTAATACTTTGCTAATATATAAATTGTTTGAATCGACAGGTATATATTTTCTACTCTTGTGTGCACTAAACTTGAATCTCCCATCACACTAATAAATGGTAAAGACAATATTTCTTTTAGTACACACCAAAACTTGACACGTCTAGACCAAAACTTGACAGTACATATCTATATTTAAACCAAGTAGTTTTTAACTTGACACATTTTTTTTGATCACTGGAGCCATCACGATATTTCTTTTTAATCCAACAATATTTGAGCCAACACAACGAAATTCGAACCAACACAACAAAAATTGAGCCAACACAACAATATTTCATTTAGCCAACACGACACACCAACAAATTTAGCCAACAATATTTCATTCGGCCCATTTTTCGGTCGAACACGTCATAAAATATTTAGCCAACATTCCAACACGTCTACTAATGTTTTAGCCAACAATAATGTGTCGAGAAACTTTCATCCACTTAGCCAACCTTTCCTACCTTATTTCCAACATGAAATTTCTTTTTTCCTTCACTTAATTTAAGGGAGTACTCCCGGATTGGCCAAACAACGGGCCCATGAACTTGTCAGTTTTTCTAATTCCAAAATGGTTAACTAAACCTGTTCGAGATGTTAACTGAACTTGTTCGAGTTCGTCTTCCACCTGAATTTATATTTTTTCAATTTCGACTAGAAATATTCAGAGCTAATTTATTCGAATTCATAACATATTTCATCGTACAAACAACATCCTACATTGGCAGCCCCACAATCCACAACTCCTAAATCAAAATTCCTAATCCGGACGACATAGAAACACCAAATAAATGGCAATGATACACACATAAAATACTCCTGCAATCAGGTTTTACTGCTTCTTCAATTCCACAATCTGGCTCAACTGCTTTTCAATTTCTGCAACTCCCCATTCACCAAAAATTCCTCCAATGGCCGAACGGCTCTGTTTAAGATCTCCTCTTCCACAACAGACGAGATAGGAGCCTAGATTGGCGGCAACACTTGAACTTGAAGCCCTCGATCCCGAATGTACATACATATCCATCCTCTCAAAATGGTCGTATTCCTCCAAATCCTGAAAAGGGGAACGCAAATCCTAATTCCCAAATCTAAGGTGCAAAATCGAAATCATGCCAAATCGAGACAAATCAGGACAAACCCTACCTTCTCGTCCTTCCCTTGATGTGGCTGGCTCTCGCATTTGACAAATTCCCGACCGACGTTGCCCCTCGCCAAGTGCACACATGTCAAGCGCTTCGGTGGATCGAGGCGAGGGCACTCCGGGCATCTAGTCATCGAGACTTCTCCATAACACGACCATGACTTCTGGGAGCCAGAAGCGGAGCTGGACATTCCTCGCTGCCGTCGCCGCGGACCGTTGCCGGAGAAGAGGAAGAAGAAGGTGCGCGAAAAAGAACAGGGGAAGGGAGGCAACGGTATTGTCGGGGGTAGGGCACAAGCACGGGAGCGGGGCTGATTCTACCTCTTTCTAAATAGAGAAGGCTGACGTGGATAAGTGGTGGGTCCCAGTTTAAGGTGACACGTAGTGGGTCCCGCATAGCAACGGTCGACTGGTGGGTCCCACGTTCAAACATACAAGCTCACGTAATCCAAATTCGTTAACTGCTTCCTTCGGTTTAAGGACTTAAAAGAGCCGTATCGGGCTGTGGCTATTTGGGCCGTTCCAACTATCGTCTGTGAGCTATTTCATACAACAACGTTGTTTTCCAGTGAATAGCGGTGTTTCTTCATTCTTCTGCCTCCGATAAAATCTGAAGTTGTGCGCAACAACCGGTGATGCTTGTGTGACTTGGCTGCCGGCACACCACCGGTCTAGAGGAACAATAGAGAAGGACCGTGCACTCGGAGCACAACAACTCGATGGGGCACTCGTGACGGCGTTGACTTCAGAACTGCGGTGGGAGTTGTACGTAGCACCCGGCGAAGATGAGATCGCGTCCTCCTCCTCCCTCCACAACGGCCTCCCCACCCGCGGCATACACCAACTGCATTCTCGCGAGTGGAGCCTTCGTGTGGATACGCCGACAAGGATGGCCACAGGGAGGCCAACCTGGTTGAAGACCTGCAAGGGAGGCGGGAGCTTCTGCTGCTACGAAGCGTGGCGCCGTGGACGGCAGCAATCGGGGGGCGTGGCGGCCGTGCACCACAGACGGCCGAAATCGGTGTGTGTTTGGTGGCGACGGTTGGGGGAAAACGGAGACGGGAGGTTGAGGAGGCATGGGAGCTCCGTGGTCTCGGGGACCTGAACAAGGCAAGGCTGGCGGCCTGGGGAACGAAGCGCGGACGGCTGTGGCGTGATGTGATCCGGAGATAGTTTTTTTAAATGGATTCGGAAAAGGTTATGAGGCGTCGCTGGTATAGATGATATAGATGATGCGCTGGGGATGTGTTTCTGGCGCCCACACGCCCGGAAGAATTCATGTTCTTTGTTGGTTGTTTGACTTTTATCGAATTTTTTCTACTAATTACTTTGCACTATACATTTAAAAGAAATTCTTGTATGTACTCCAACCTTTTAGAAATATCGTTGTTTTCATGTGATGCAATCAAGCAAAACTAACATACTGTAAATATTTAAATAGACGTGGCATTGCGCGTTGTCTGTCCCTGCGTTTTTAGATCGTGCTAATCAAAGAGTTCATTGGCCAGTGGTTGTGCACTACGCCACTCGGGTTAGGGCATGAGCAATGGTACAGCCTGCTATCTGCAATGCTACTCCACGTCATCTGTAGACAGCCAGAAAGACTGCTTCTACATCGGGTCGTCCTTTGAGCTGTCTATATAGGAACCCACGACTGCATAATTGGGTGAAAACTCTTAGAGATTATTGACACTATTCTTCTTCCTCCTCCGATGCATCACCCTCAAATCAATCTGTTGATTTTTAAAAATAGTATTGGCCAATTCTTCTTAACGACATACGTTCATTAATCTCTCCGGACCCATTTATCCTCTCACAACTTAAATTCGCCAATTTCAGAATCAAGGACTGAAATCGTCGGCGTCACAACAAATCTTCCCTGGTGGACCGATGGACTGGAGATCGCTAAACTTATCGTGCTCGGGTTTGTGGCTCCGGCCGAGAGGCGCAGCCATCCGCGTCACACCACATCTTCCGTGAAGGACCGCCTCGCCGGCGACAGCCACAGGATCCTACAGTATACAAATCGCTCCACCAGCAACTTGTCGTGCACAGCTCCGTGTGGTGTCGTCTGCCATCAGCCCGCGGGCGAGATATGAAGGATTAATAGATTGATTCATCATTTTATTTCGGAGATTGGATTCATCGAGTGAGGAAAAAATCAAGTTGGAGACGCTATTGATACAACCGGGGAAAACCCGTCTGTAGCGAACTGGTTTTATGAGCTACCGACCGTCTGTAAGTTTACCGACGGGCTCTTTCTCTCTCCTCCCTCTCTTTCCTCCAGATCAGCCGAAATCCTACGTGTAAACTCTTGCAGACAGCTTACGGTGGACTAATGTACATGCCCTTAGAACGTGTGTCACGATACACTTCTATAAATAATCGTCTCACAAAATTCCCCTTCTCCTCTTCCACTCTCACACAGTGTTCCCTCCATTTCTGCGCCGCGTCCTCGGTCGCAGCAACCGCCAATCCCTATTCGACGACCACCTGCCGCGGCCCTCCTCCGCCGGGCGATCCGGCGCTTTCTTCCCCGTACGGACCTTACCTTTATGGCCGGGAAAGCCTCCTCCGTGGAGCGCGTGAAGGACCGTGCCACCGGCCTCGACAAGTTCGTCCTCCGCGAGGCCCGCGGCAGCTCCGCCGAGGTCACCCCTCCTTCTCCTTCCACATAACCCCATTCAAACCCTAATCCCGACTTCACCTCTCATCATAGAAATCGAAGCTTTTGCTCGACCTGTTCGTTAGTCTCGCCGCTATCCACATAAATCGGTTGATTTAGTTCTTGGAAGAATTAGGCATGATCCAATTTGCACAGTGACAATGCATTGAACCGGTAATTAGGCTTTCATTTATTGTTAGCTGGGGAATGCTATGGTAGTTAATGGGAATAGGTGTGCTGAGTTGTCACCATGTAGGAAATAAAGATATAGTTGGGTCAAATGCCGATTTTGAGTATTTGACTATTAATTGGTGCAGGCGGATGATTTTTTTTCTGCAGTTCTTGAGTTTTAATAATGATTGATCTTTTCTTCGTTGGAAACTTCAAATAGTGATTAATTTGATTGTTCAGCTATGTGGATAAACGGTTGATTGGGTGTGGGCTCTTTGATGTTTTTGCTTAGCTCTGCCGTAGCCTGGCCTTGTCAATATCCTTTTGGTGTTGGCATGTCCAATGCACACTATCTGTATGTATTTTTTGGTTAGTGTCGACATTACTTGGTCTTGTCTGATGGCCCGGTACCTGTTTATCCTTTTCTTTTATATTCTTTGAAGTGCTTAATTGTTTTAAATACAGTATAGAAACATTTAATTTGTGAATATGCAGTGATGCCAGCACTGACATACTGTGAAAGAATTGGCATGTTTCGGTTTAATTGGTCTTTAGTATATTATAAAGGTTTTGGAGACAGCTTGGCTGAATAATTATTTAGCTCGATGTTGTCCTATGAAACCTCGATGTGACACTGATGTTATGTCCTGTGACATATGTGCTGTCAAAACCATCAAAGTATTTTCTTTTCCATTTCAGAAATTCAGGCCATACTTAAATCAGGTACAACCGATGGGGATGGTTGTTAAGAAAGTCGCGACATTCTCTTGTCCTCTTTTGGACAGTTGGACAAAGAGCTCATATTCTTCTGCACAACTGTAACCCGGAAGGTCACTATAGTCTAGTGGAAATCTATATGACACTGACAGTATTTATAATTGCTAGTCCCAGCTTCTATGCATATGCTTTTTAACTTCTCTATAGAAATGCATTCATCATCCTCTGAGTTTCCTTATTTCTCCTATTATCAGGTATACTTGTATGGAGGCCAAGTAACATCTTGGAACAATACCTACGGAGAACAACAGCTTTTTGTCAGTAAGAAGGTACTCATTTATAACTATAAATAAATGAATATTGTGTGGATTGATTGCTCTTTGGTGCCTTTTACATTCATCATTGCTTACATTTGACCCCGTGTTTCAAATTCTTTTCAGGCTTCTTTCAAACCACCAAAAGCGATTCGTGGGGGCATACAAATATGCTTTCCTCAAGTATGGTCCTCAAGTTGTTAATAGTGTAGTTATGTTTTCCAAGGAATTGGCCTGGCTTGTAATGCCCAAGTGAAAAATCCCTCATGCAGTTAGGGAACCATGGAGTTCTTGAACAGCATGGGTTCGCAAGGAACCGGCTATGGAGTGTTGATGAAAGTCCTCCTCCTTTTCGAGATGCCACTTTTGACTGTCATATCAACTTGATACTCAAACAGTCTGCAGATGATTTGAAGATCTGGCCTCACAGGTAGTATTAAATTCCTTGGCCCCCATGTGAAATTGATGATGCTGATTATCAATATGTTGCAGTTATGAACTTCGTTTGCAAGTTGCTCTTAGTCCAAGGGGAGATCTGATCCTCACATCTCGGATAAAAAATAGCAATGCCGATGGCAAGCCATTCCAGTTTTCGTTTGCATACCACACATATTTTTCAGTCTCTGATATCAGGTACCTTCTAGAATGTTACTATCTTGCCTTATGTTAATTTTTTTTATGAATTACATTGTGTGTGGTGTACATCCCTTGTTTGAAGAAGACTGTAAACTATATGGCACGTCCTTTTATACTGGGTCATGTTGAATGAACCATTTTCAGATTGAATACTCCAGTACTATTTCAGTTGTCGAATAGATAGATGTGTGAATAGACAACTTGGCTAGTGCATCGTATTTTTTCTTTCTCTTAAGTATGTACTCATATTCCAGTGAAGTAAGGGTTGAGGGTGTGGATACCTTGGACTATCTTGACAACCTGCAATCGAAGAATCGTCGTACTGAACAAGGCGATGCTGTTGTATTTGAATCTGAAGTAAGTCTTCTATATGTTTCACATTCTGGGAGCCACTGCAGAGTGTCACTAACTATGTTGAAATGTTTGATTATGAAGGTGGACAGGGTATATTTGAGTGCTCCGCCAAAGATTGTGACCATTGACCATGAGAAAAAAAGGACATTTGTTTTAAGGAAAAAAGAACTTCCTGATGTTGGTGAGTTAGCTTCTTTTTTCTAAACTACATAGCCTAGTTACTGTGGCATTGCCTTTATTTTACTTACATCATGTATCATCGCTGTGTTTTCTTCGAAAACAGTTGTTTGGAACCCATGGGACAAGAAAGCAAAAGCAATGCCAGATTTAGGGTCTGAGGAGTACAAATGCATGCTATGTGTAGGGGCTGCATGTATTGAGAAGCCAATTACTTTAAGGCCCGGTGAAGAGTGGCAAGGAAGGCAGGAAATTTCCTCTGTTCCATCCAGTTACAGCAGTGGACTGTTGGATCCAGAAACAATTCGACAGATGCAAAGTATGTAAATTTCCTGATGATCGAACACTATGTAAGTATTCTGGACCTCCCTGAGTTCTTCGTTATTGCTAGTGTATTCTGTTCTGAACTTTAAACTACATAATTTAATGTACTACTTCACCTGCATACTTTAAAATCTGTAAACTTCATTTTATGGAATAATGGGTTGGTTGCTATGCAAGACTTCATGACTTCATAGTTAACACTCATCAATGATTTAAATATGACCATTAATACTCGCTCCATTCCAAAATAATCGATGCTCTAGGTTTCTCCCAGGTCAAACTTTTCTAAGTTTTACCAAAATTATCGAAAATGTATCTATATCCACAATGTGAAAATCTATATAGTACGAAAATTTGTTAATGATTAATATTATAATACTAAATTGGTGTTTTAGATGCTGATATACTATTTTTCTACAAACTTGGTCAAACTTAAAATAGTTTGACTTAGGAAAAAATTAGAACATCAATTATTTTGTAACGGAGGGGAGTAGTTTGTTATAGTGGTGATTGAAATATCATGCGGGCACTGGAGGAGAAAGATGTACTATGTGTATAATGGGTGAAGATTTGTGAAAGTATTGACTGAAAAGGGGAGAGATAATTCAGTTCTAGTAATGCTACCTTTTGAAGCTAAACCCGAACATGGCTCTTGTATTAAGTATTTTCTCCTAGTAGATCCTTGGGAGTGGATAGTTCTTCAAAATAGAGAAATACCTAAACCCTGAACTCAAGCACCCACCCTTGCATGTACATTTGCTTTTTCCTATATCTTTCATACTGTAAATTAGGAACCATACATCTTTGTACAATTAGCTATACAATTTGCCAGTGCGCCTGCTTGTTGTTCTAGAGCCTATGGCTAAAGAATGATTTTGGCAGTTTTGTCATATATCTCCAGTTTGATGAATACTATACCTTTTATCGTGGTGTTCGGAAAAACTTAGGGTCTGAGGTTGATTTATAAACTATGAGACTTGATTCATACAATATCCGGTAGTTATAACTGCAAGAAAATGATGCATCATGGCTTCAATTAGTATTAGTTGTCTGCATTGCATAAAATAGTTTTCACTGCAAATTTCTTGAATTCTCTTACTAGGTTGCTGCAGTTTCTGCGCCTGTATAATGTTCACTTTTCCTTTTCCGCAGTAAATGCCTCCAGCGTTAGTAAGACAATCCGATTATCTGCCTACGGACTTCCAGCTTTCTCTTTCTTGTTCAAGTCCAAAGTTGCCTGTACTTTTTTCTGGAGCAGCATTGGGGTTAAAATCTTCACCGTGTTATTAAAGGAGACTGAGAATTTTGTTATCCATTTTGTGGGACTTAATGCAGTATTATTCATAGTCAGTTCCTAGCACCTGTTTTGTATTGCCTTCTAAAAGGAAGCCTGATTTGACACAGCACGAACAGTCGGGTGTCAATTTTTGATTTGTCTTGCGTCGTATTGCCGCATGTACCTGTACAGAGAGTGATACTTTTGCGGCATACACAGTATCTTTTCTGTTATCTGGAGAAATTATGAACATGAACCTTGGAACTACAGAGCAGAACCTTTGCCTCACATCAAATTCAGATATAATTGTTTTTTTCTTTTGGAGAAGAGTTCGGGCCTGATTATTACTGGTAGTATATGCTGCCATTTATTTACGCCATGTAGCAAATGTATCTAGACAAATCGAAGTCAGTTATTTTCGGACAGAGGGAGTATAAGGAAGCTAGGAGTGAAGATTCCGTGCATGTGGGCACCAGTGCTCCTGGGTTTTTTTTTAAATCGAAAATCATATATTTTAGTTTCAAAAAATTCAGAAAAAGTTACAGGATGTAGCCAATGATGTATCCCTTAAACTGCAAAGTATCAATTGTAAATAGTTTGTATTTATGAGCTACACAAAAACGACAAAAGTGTGGATCTTAATATGCATAATCTTACATCTCTAGAATTTTCAGATTTTTTTTCATTTTTGTGTAGCTCGCAATATGAAGAATTTCAGGTTGTGAATTTGCATGATTATGCCCATAATTTATTTTCAGATTTTTTGAAACTCGAAAAATATTATTCTTAAATTTATTTAAAACGAATGGAACTGGGGAGGTAAAGACACTTTCCGGGAAGCTAGGAGCTTGAAAGTGACTTCCAAGATTTTGAAATGTCTGGCCTCGTCGGTCTCTGCACTGAGTAAGTCGCAGTTTGCTGTCTTTCATACTACCACCAGAAAGCACTACAACGGCCTATTCCATTCCATACATCCCCATCTAACAACTTACAGGTGAACATCCTTCTCTCAGTTCTCTGTACATCCCACCACGCACAGCAGCACTGTAGCAGCAGTTTTTATTCATCTGAGATTTATCACATGACACAGCGTCACGGCTATCCGCCATGCTAAAGTTCAAATCGCCACCGCTGCGCGGCACGGCGTCCGGAGGCGCCAAGACGACGGGCTCCAGCAGAAGACCCGGGGCCGACGCGTCGGCTTCTCCGGCGCCGGCGGCCTGAAGCCGCAGGTCTGGTTCTCCGAGTTGAGCATGTTCCACATCACCTGGACGTCGTCGTACCCGCAGGTCTGGACGTCCCTGTGTAGGTCCACAACCCCTGTGCTCCCTGCATCCCCCCATTCATTTGCAAACAAAAAATGGCGATCAGTGTTTATTCAAACAAATCATAGTAGAAAAATGCTGTTTCTAGTTTTGTGAGACGGGGCAAGCAGTAGCAGAAAGAACAAAAGCAACCGAAGGAGGATCCAACGGTAGCCCCATTGACAAAAGCTGTTGATGATGCATATGTGATATGTATATATGCATGTCCAAATAGCCGGCCGTTGGAAGCGAAGCAAAGGCAGCATAGGTTGCGTCGTAATGCCCGCCCTTGGTTTCCGTTTCTCCGCGAACGTATATGTGGACCTGTTCTTTTGCTATGCACACACACACACACACACTTGGCGCCTGCACTGTTCTTTTGCCTCACTCTTTATTTTTATTTTTTTGAGAAACCAATAGTACTCCATGAACTAAGCAAAACGAAGCAGCTGAAACGAGTATCGAAATTCACAGGCTGTGATCCGTGTCCTAAGTTAACTGAAGGATGTGTGGTCAGATTCATCATCTAGGAATCTACCAGTGCACGCTCGATCAAAGAAGAAGCCCTGCTGCGGGATGAAGCGCTGCCAAACGGTGCCCGGGGAATGAAAACGGAAACGAAGGGAGCGATTCAGGGCTAGGAATCGATGCAAGAGGCCAGGCTGAAGCGCTCGCTAAACAGGGCCTGCCCCGCCCGAGGAAAGAAAATGGTAAAGGGCGATTGCATGAGCAAAGAGGAGAGGAGATTTGCTCTGCGAGCTTTGCTTACCGCCGTTGCGCGCCCGCCGCGCCACGGCGAGCCACGCCCGGCGCACCGGCGCGACCACCCTCTCGCGCCACCACGCCATGGTCGGTCGGTCGGTCGGTGGACGAAGGCGACGCTGCTAGCTGCCGGCGGTGGCTGGCTCGCTCGTAGTCGTATGAGGCTGACAGCTAGCTCGGTCGAGGCGCGGCCAGAGCGTGCGTTATATAGGACGGGTCGCGCTCGACCAGGGTGCACGACGAGCGCGCGACAGGCTCCCACCCCACGGGCTCCCGATTCGACGGGATTCGTTTACGGGGTCGTTGGGGCCCTCTGATTGGGCCGTGCGTCATAGTATTTGGTGCGTGCGTCCCGGGCATGTGCTGCGGATCGGCGGATCGCGCGTGGGTGGTTCACGTGGCGCCAACGCGCTGTGCGACGTCCGGCCGAAATGCTTCTCTCCTGGGGCGCACCTACCAGCCTACAGCCTACAGATACGGACGAGCGGACTCGTTTTTTTCTAGGGAAGAACTAGGAAGAGATAAGAAAAACGAAAGAGGTACAATGGCGGTATGGCGACCAGCATCTAGGGATGCTCGCCAGGCTGTCTGCGTGACTGCGTGTAGGCGCACCTGCTTGGTACCGCTATGGATGTTGCCGTCGATCACGTCATGCCAGCCAGTCAGGGGAGACGATACGCTGGATATTCAGATCAGCCGCTTGTTTTTCAGGGAATAGAGATGATCGGAATCTCTAATCTACGGAGTGGTTTTAAAAAACTGCTTACGGGACTCATCAGGTAAGAAAACGTGGTCCGGTTTTTAGGAAAATCACGAGAATTCAGCCAAATCAAGTCAAAACACGTATGTCCCTAAGGCTTTTCTTAGACTAAGGGCATCTTCACCGGATCGACCTAACCCATCCCGACATGTCTAAACCTGTCTGCGCGGGATGTGCACGAAGCGGCACGACCCATCCGTCCCGATGCGTCCGGCTCGATCTATTCGTACATCTAATTTGCGTGACCACTGGATCGGCCCGGACAGCGCTCGCTCGGCGTTTGTCCACCTGTCGGCCGCTCGGGGCCCATATGGAAGTTAAGCATTGGCAATTAAACTAGTTTTTTTTAGATTTAGCCTTGGCCGTTATAAAAAAGGCACATTCGACAATTAAAAAAAGGGACTGCTGCTGCTATTGGAGAAGACAGTCTCTACGGCTACTCGCCACCGTTGCCGCTGCTGCTGGTCCCCTCAATCGCCGCCCTAGCCGCCCAGATGGCCCCTTGCTGGAGGAAATCGTAGGGACGGTCGCGCGCTCGGCTACGGGCCTCCTTCTTGCCGGCCACCTTCGCGCGCTCTGCCGCCGCCCGGTTGGCCAGGGCCTTCTCCATCTCGGCCGTCCAGTGGTCCCTCGCCTCCTGCTTCTCCAGCTTCGTCGTCATCGCCGTCCTCGCTGCCAAGGGGGCCACCATCTCCGGAGCTCCGCCGGGGCCGAAGCCCAGGGCCTACGCGATCTACAAGGGGACGGCGATCGCTCCCTTTCTCCCTCCTCCGCAACCACCGGATCCCCCTCCTCGTCGTCGTTCTCCACCTCTGTCTCGTCCCTATCGACGAGAGCCCACGCGGCCGCCACCTCGACTGCCCTAGCCACGCGCAGCTCCTCCGACGCCGCGTCGACGGCGTGCTCCGCCGCTTCCACCGCATTGCCCGTGGCGGCGGCGTGGCGAAGCTCGCGGACGGCGACCTTGGCCACCTCCTCCAACGTGACCATGGCCACCTCGTGGCGGATCTCGCGAAGGGCGGCTAATGTTGCCTCCTTGGCCACCGCCTCCACCTCCTCCTTGGCGGCGACGTGGTGAACCTCGCGCACAACCCATTGGGCCGCCACTTGTGCGGCCGCCTCCACCACCTGCTTTAGTGTCGCCTCGGCCACATGGCCTTCCTCCTTGAAGGACGCCACCTCCGTGTCGGCCATGCGCTGGGACAAGAGCGTGGCCTGGAGGTTGACAGCGTTGTTGTCGGCCTCCTGGTAGTGGGTGCCGCACAGCTCCCTGATCTTGGTCCAGTTGGCGAGCTTGCGGCGAGGCATAGTTGTGGTTCTTGCTGTGGGAGGCTAGTGTTCCGGCGGTGGTTCTGGCTTGGGCTTGTTGTCTCAGCCTCGCCGCGCAGCCGTCTTTTATAGGCCGTGGCGAGGGCGGGAAACGGCCAGGAAGGCACGCGCGGGATGGAAGGCGCGCAGGAAACGGAAAGCAGCAATGGCGGAAACGCCGGCCGCGCGGGAAGCCATCGGTGCTGATAGCCGACGTCGCGTCACCATTAACGTCCCATCGCCGGAGTGTCAACCGGTGACAGCGGGGAGGAGACTGACAGATGGGTCGGGCCGCTGGGCGCGGCTATCCGAATAGGCCGGACTGCGACCCTAAAATAACCGCGGGAGACACAAACGGACAGAAACGGACCGTTTCGGTCACGCGGTTAGTTCACCCCGGTAGAGATGCCTAACAGCTCGTAGGTCCAGGATTTCCGTTCAGATCAGCTGCCAGAGCCGCGGTTCCCGGACGCCGGATTCTCTGAGCCATGACGCCCCATCAGTCTGGCCTAACTAATGTTTGAATGGAGTCACACTTGGTCAATTCGGCTTGCCGATACCATCACGGCCATGACATTCGATTCTTGGGCCAGACCAATCCAACGCGCGTGCAGGCGCAGCCCCCGACCTTCCGTGCATCCGATGTATGTGCACTTCCTCGGAAGGTCATCTCGATTTGACCAAAGACTAGAATATGAAAGCGCGCTTTGCCGTGTCTGTCCATTTTATCGAAAGAACACTATAATTATTTTAGAGTATTCTAAAAAGTTAATATATGGGTAAAATGAGTGTTCCAATTACACTTTTTGTTCGTAGTTTAGTTTTAGGTTTAAGATCGCATAAATAGCGACCTAACATATTTGGAGTTGAACTAACAGAAGTTTTTATTAGCACGACATGCAGAATAATTTAGTATAACATTCAAACATGAAGAGATCAAGTTCATGGCATATATGTATTACTTAAATATCGATGCAAGTAAAGTTGATCTTCGATTAAGCCACTAGAAATACCAGCAAAGAGATGATTTAATTAGATCTTAGTACCAAAAGTAACCTTAAATTTCTAGTAGAAGGGTCTAGGGTACTTCAAACTATTTTCAGATAAACCATGATGGCATAGGAGCTCTGCTTCTGCATCATTTGGTAGACCATTTTGGAGGATCTCGAACTCTAATAGTAAATCTTCAGGATGAAAGTATAAATAAAGGGTATTCTAAAATTATCCAAGCAATTGTCCTTGAATTTTGGGTTCCTTGAGAATCTTTGCAAAGCTCCAGAATCCAACCAAATTTACGAATCCTACGTAAATCTCAATAAGGAAGATGTATATCATATGAACTTAGTAATAGAAAGAAACAATTCCTCTCTAAAAAAGAACTAAGAATCTGCAATTTTGAGAATAGCTAAAAACAATGCTGCCATGCAATACTTGCTTAAAACTAAATTAATTATCAACAAGCAAGACAAAGGAGGATGATGGCAACGTATCTAGTGATCAGCCTTGATACCACATGACCCTGCCTTCACACATGCCACAACGTGTGATTTGAAGCCAAATCATCAAATTATATCATGAAGGAAATACCACAATACAATTTAGTCAAAAAAACGCACGTATCATTCATTCCACTGCCAGCACCACACGACAGCATAACGTTAGCACATATTATTAAACAAAATTATCGGAGAAGTAATAGGAAGTCACAATAAGGTTTATGCACAGTTTCCAGAAGCTATTAACTAAAATAGTCCAATTAACCGTGTTGTTTTACTTTTTCCTAACAAAACGGAACCAGTGGAGAGAGTATTTGTGAGAGTACTCTTGCAGTAGACACAATCCATAAATGGTTTACATGGAGGCACTGTTCTGATTACCCATAAACTTCATCCTCTAGCTGATCCTCCTCTCATCACTAATCTCTCCTATTAATGTAGAAGGTGATATGTCAATACGGCAATAACATGTTTGAAATACTGAAACAAACAAATGATTCTATGAATAAGATTGCACATTGCGGGAAGATCTTTACCATGACCTTTTTGCAAAACAATCAGAACCAAACCATGATCTGAATCTGACATATAAAATTTTATATTGATCCGTGTCTTCTTACCTGCTCCTGGTTAGAGTGTTGCCTCCAATTGGATCAGTGCTTCCTCAGACATCTCCACTGTCCAGGGATGCATCTTCTCACCTCAAACCTCTAGATTATTCCCATTTTATATATTTGTATGGGATTAAAAGTTCAACAACTTGTGGATAGTAGAGAACAAATTTAGAGTAAACAACAGATGTAAAAAATATTAACAAGAGATCGGTAAAAAATGATAAAATTGCATGATTAGTGTACCTGTCCAGCAGCCATGTGTAGCAAATGAATGTCAAAACGTTTTTGTGTGCAATCCCTGATAAAAATACCAAAGCGAATGAGCATGTCAAATCCTGGAACAAAGAAAGTTGAAAGTGTATGAGTTTGGCGGAATATGATGGATATATTATTGAGCCTTATAGGCGAGTATATATAGGCGTACAAGAGATTATCTTGGAGTACAAGTCAAGTTAGGATGGTACGTAAACAGATCCTAACTTTATCCAAACTACCATAACAACCGTATATGCCTAATACGCTAACACTCTCCCGCAGTCGTAGCGGTAGCATCGTGAATAACTGGAATATCGCGGACGGTCAGACTGTATATAAACCGAAGTAGCATCCAGTAGGCTAACACCCCCCCCCCCCCCCCGTTGTCTAAGCAGGAACGTCCTGGACGGTGCCGTGTCGTGGTAGCTTGGACTGTAGAGGAAGATGGTGAGATGCTCAGTCGAGGTGATAGCCCTTGTGCCGATGTCGAGGGAGCCGAGAGGTTGGGGCGGTGCCGGGGTCAGGAAGGCGTTACGAGGGGTCGCTATGGTCGATGTCGTGGTCGGGGATGCCAGTGTCGAGGTAGCCGCACGTGAAGCCGCATGCGCATAGTGCGCGAGGAGGATGACGGATACGCATCGAGGCAGTCGTCGTGGGGCCGCGGCAGCTTGCCGAGGGGTGTCGATGCCGAAGTCGATGTAGTCCGAGCCGTCGAGGATGAGATGCGGCCATAGTTTACCAGAACTAGGCGCACGCCGGGGAAGAACGCACACTGCGGTTTTGCCAGAACCGAGTATGCAAAGAAGAGCTTGCCGTTGACGCGGTCGAGGCACTCGTAGAGGAAGGTATCGATGTCGAAGAAGACTATGTCGATGCCGACAAAGACGAGGCGCTGATTCGAGATTGCTAGGGTCGAGGACGTGTCAGGGACGAAGGCACGCACCAGTGTTGCCTATATCGGGCACGCAAGGGCAGGGGCGAAGACATAGAAGGCGGCGAAACCAAAGGCGACCTAGAGTGGTCATGTTGGACGCCTAGATTGGCGCGGCGGCGGTACTCGATGTAGGCGAAGAAGAATCCGACGTGACGAAGGCCATGCGCAGACATAGACGACCTGCACCGTAGAGGTGGTGCGGAGATAGCCTGGGGCGTCGGTGCGTAGGGACGGCGATGTAGACTGCGTGCAGCGATGCTATGACCCGTTGGGGCGGCATAGCTGCAGAGCGCAAGTCAGTGCAGTAGCTAGGAGACCACCAGCGACGTACACGCCAAGGAAGGCGCGTTGGAAGCCGGTAGCATTGACCAAAGGAGGTGGCGATGCGGCCCGAAGGGGCGACACAGCGCCAGCCCGTAGCTTGATCAGTGGTGGGCGCGTGCTCGGGGACGTGCTTCGCGTAGACGGGCGTGAGTGATGGGTTCATAGCATGGGAAAAAAAAATCTACCACAAGAACAAACAAAACCCAGATCTAATCTAGATAAAAGCCAAGATCTAATCTATTATACATGAGCAACGAGATAGATCGGTACTAACCCTTGTAGACCCGAAAGCGTTACGAGATTGGATCTCGTGGTTGATGTAGTCGATCACTTGCCGATCTCAAGATCGAGTGGACGATCCTTCCGGCGCCGCGTTCCGGCAGCGCTTCCGCAGTCGGTCACACGTGCGGAGTCGAAGCAGACCTTCCTCTCCTCGTTCCAGCGAGCAGCGGAGGTAGTAGATCTTCTCCACGGAATCCCAGCAGCACGACGGTGTGGTGGTGGTGGTGAGTAGAGAATTCTGCAGGGCTTCGCCTATGCCTGTGCAGAAGAAAGGAGGAGGAGAGAGGCGGCGGAGATTTGGAGTTGTGTGAGCGGGGTAGGAGGGGGCGCCCCTGCCCTTCTATTTAAGGGGGGAGGGCGCCTTGGGGAGGGGGAGTCCTTGTAGGACTCTCCTCCTCTAGGCCGGCGGATTGGGGAGTGGGGGGAGGAGTCCTCCTCCCCCACGACTCCTAGTCTTGACCCACCAGGACTCCTTGATCCCTATTTTGATTTTCAAGCAAACTCCAAGATATCTTCTAGAACCTTCCGGAACATTCCGAAACCTTCTAGAATCCTCATACAAACACTCCGGAACATTTCCTAACTCAGAAAATGATCCCCTATATATGAATCTTATTCTCCGGACCATTCCGGATCTCCTCGTGATGTCCCGAATCCAATCCGAGACTCCGAACAACATTCGGTCTCCAACGCATATTTCATATCTACTTAAAACAACTTCGAACCTTAAGTGTGTCACCCTACGGTTCGTGAATATGCAGACATGACAGAGACACATCTCCTATCAATAACCATCAGCGGGACCTGGAGATCCATAATGGCTCCCACATACTCAACGATGACTTCGCGATCGATTGAACCACTTACATATGAAACTAATTCCCTTTGTCTCGCGATACTATACTTATCCGAGGTTTGATCGTCGATATCTCCATACCTAGTTCTACCTCGTTACTGATAAGTACTCTTTACTCGTTCCGTGATATGTCATCCCTTGTGACCCAGTCACATGCTTGCAAGCTAACTAGATGACATTCCACCGAGAGGGCCCAGAGTATATCTATCCGTCATATGGATGGACAAATCCCAATCTTGGTTCATGCGCTTCAACACATACTTTCAGAATACCCAATGACACTTTTATAACCACCCAGTTACGAAGCGGCATTTGATGTCATCAAAGTATCCATCCGGTGATGGTGATTAACATAACCTCATGGTCGAAGGAATAGGTTACTATGTATTTGAAAGCTTACAGCAATACGAACTTAATAACTTGATCTTTATGCTACGCTTACTATGGGTGTGTGTCCATCACATCATTCTCCTAATGATATAACCTTGTTATTAATCACATCCTAATGTCCATGATCAGGAAACCATGATCATCAATTAATCAACAAGCTAGTTCAACAAGAGGCTTACTAGGGACTCTTATATATTTACAAAACACACTTGTATTAGTGTTTCCTAATAATACAATTATAGCATGGGATGTAAACATTCATCATAAACACAAAGATATAATAATAATCACTTTTATTATTGCCTCTTGGGCATATCTCCAACAGTCTCCCACTTGCACTAGAGTCAATAATCTAGTTAAAAACTTGTGCATCCAACACCTATGGCTTTCTGGTGTTGTATAGACACAATTGCTAGTGGTAAACATAATCTTCAGATCTGACACTTCCAGGTCCGTGTGTATTTGCATGTCTTTGCGTCTCTATGCTTTACTCATTCTCCAATGAGATGACATTGTATAAATTTGGTTCTTTGGTGAGACCTTCAGTTCCTTCGGCTTAAAATATGTTGATATTATTGTCACACAATATATCTTCATAGTATTAGCCCACTTTGAACCACACCTAGTTTGATAACAAACTACTTAACACAAATGCCCTCCTTTGCTGCTACTATAGCAGTTATATACTTAGCCCTTTTGTTGTAGTATCTGTCACAATGTTTTAACTTTGGTACTCATCCAAATCCATCATGGAACATCCTTTCCATTACATTGTGCCACCCATAGTTTAAATTGAGATAAACTTAATTTGTATCTTGTGACAAAACTAGTATCAATGTAACACTTTACAATGAACTACCTTTAACTATTTGTCACTTATACATGATATATTCTTAGTTCTTCCAAAGCTCATAAGAATATCTTTACTATTGTCCAATGATCATCTTATGAATCATTCTGGTATATGCTCATAACATTTAGAGCATAGGACATATCTGGATGTGTACATCTCAAAGAATGATTGATCAAAATATTCTTGTGATTTCACCAAGTGTCAAAAACACTTGAATCTCGTGTCAACACACTTGAATCTTGATTCAGTCCTTTCCGTGCATCAAGAACCTTTCTTGTTGTTTCCATATTGAACTCATTCAACATCTTATCTATGTACATTTGGCAAAACCATATTAGCGCCTCAATCTATCCATATAGACATTGATGCCTAATTCTTGAGTTATGCCTAAGTCTTTCATCAAAATGAAAATCTTAACCTGTGTCAATACAAGATACATCATTTCCAATCAACAATATGTCCTTTACATAATGTATTAGAAATATGTCTCAGCGCTCCCACTTAATTTCTTGCAAATGCAAGCATCTTCATCATCTCCGATGAATTTAAACTCTTTTAACAGTTTCATCATGGTGAAGATTCCAACTCCGCTATGCTTACTTCAACTATTGAAGTTTAGCATACTCTTTTAGCATCCTTTGAATTAACAAAAACCCTTTGGATCGTGTCATGTACAGTCCTAGGTAACCATTCTATTAGAAGAACTTGTTTTGTTTGTTCAACTACCATATACCAAAATATATGTAGTGGTTGCTACATTAATCCGTCCAGACTAAATATCGCTATGAAAGATCAAATCTTATCATAGTCAATTCTTTGAACATTGTCGTAAACTCTTTCCGACATGTCGACTCTTTCATAGATTTGAAACATCCATGTCTATTTCTTTATAGATCCAAACACAACCGATAGGCTTCACGCCTTTCCGGAGGGTCTTCCAAGTTCAGAAACTTGATTTCTCGTGTATGGATACTATCACGGATTCTATGACTTCTAGTCATTTTATGGAGTCAGGGCCCATCATCGCTTCTTTGCATGTAGTCGGTTTATCATTGTCAAAACAATAACGATTTGTTTATCAAATCTTACTATTTGATTCTTACCGACCCATAGGGTTCTATAGGAACTCTAATCTCCGAGATCAGACCTTTTGTAATCACGAGAGCCATGAGCATTGTGGCCACCACCGGGACACTTTCTGGCGCTGCGCTACTTAGCACATATAGCTAAGGTTCAACAACCTTATCAAAGTGCTATTGTCCTCCCACTTAACTTTTCACGAAAAATTCCTTCTCAAGAAACTTGACTTTCCAAGTAACAAACTCTTTTGTCCTTGGTGTTATGGAGAAATTCCCAACAAATTCTTTGGGATAACCTACAAAGACGTGCTTATCCGACTTTGGTTGTAAACATTTTACTTATGCATAACATACCAAAATTTAAGAAAAGACAATTCGGGTTTTATCCCAAACCATGACTTATATGGTGTCATTTCAACGGATCACGATGGAGCTCTTTTCAGTGTAAAAGCGGTAGTCACTAAAGCTTTAATCTTTAATATATAATGGCAGTTTTATAAATGACACCTTTGATCTTACCATGTCAAACAAGGTTTCATTACATATCTTGAACACTCCATACTCCTATGGTGTTTTGGGAAATGCAAATCCATGGAACGATTCCTCAAATCTTAGGTGTTTTGCTAAACTTGTAACTCAAACATCTTTCTTTATGATCCAATCATAAACTTTTTATTTTCTTGTTACAATGATTTTTCACTTCATCTTGAAAGTCTTTGAACATTTTTCAAATGTTTCATACTTCTTCCTTATTGAGTAAGTATACATATATTCACTCAAATTCTCGAAGAAAGCATATGAAGTTGAAATCCATCGCTCTCGACTACACATAATGGGCTTCATACATCTGTATGTACAAGTTCCAATCAGCTAGTCATGCGTTCCCTTTTGGCCTACGAACGAAGTTTTAATTATCTCTAGAAAAGTTTCATAAGCGTCATTTGATCAAAATCAAAAAACTCCAAAATTACATCAACATGGAGTTTCTTCATGTTTTCTTTCCAATATAATTTAAACAGCGATGTCACTTCTTAAGTGATCTTTCAATCAATTGTCTTTCGACATTTTAGCATTAGTTTTATGGATGTGATTTCTCCAACGAGATTTGTAAATCATCCATCTTTTATGGAATACAGAAATTATTTGAACAACCTTTTGTCGTCATAATACCTGATCAAAATAACAATTATTGAAACAAATCTTGAAGGCAAGCTTTGATGTTAACGAGCAACACAACAACCCTTTGTTTGTTTTCGATGAACATCATCACATTTTCTCTTGCTGGTTACTTAGGTCATTGCAGTTCATGAATTGTGTTGTCCTGTATGACACTGCATACCAACCAATTCGGTATCCAATACCGGAGAACCACATTGTTTAACAAGCAAGGAATACAACCATAACATGTATATCTTCTATATGCCTAAGTTGGACATCTCTAACCTTTTATTTTCTGCCAAATATTTTATAGATTCTCTTTCAGCAATTCCTTTTCTTTTAAAAGAATCTATCAACATCAATAGTGGTGTCATTCACATGACACATAGTACAAAGTGTGTATAGTCAAATACCAATACCTTTGGACTTGCACTTTAAAGTGGATCACCTTCATCAAATGTCTGGCATTCTTTCAAAATTCTATTCTTTAGTAATCTTTTAGTGTAGTAAACATTTTACTTACATCTTCTATTCATCCTTATCATGATAACTTTCATGATCAAGCTGCTATAGCTTATAAAGGTGAATTGCGAGTATAATGTTTCTTTTTCAAAACCTTTTGGAGGATTAGGACGACTAGCGTCTCCAACCTTCACAAATTCTCATCAAATATGAGGACGTATACTCTATCATATTGTAACCAACACATTGTTTTAGATATCGCAATACCTTTCACATATGATGGTTTCTGAAACATTGCTTTCAGCTCTTAGATAAACTTGATATTAAAAACAATCTTTTGAGTATCAAGAATCATGGAGGCAAACATGATACATTAGATATTAACACTGGAATTGTTACTCTTGATCTAATACTATTTATTAAACTTCATGGAGTAAATGGAGTTTGCTGAAAGTTTGCAATGGAACTTATAAATTTTAAATTGACACTCAAAACAATACGATACCGGTTCGTAAAGCAAATATCCAGAATTTCTATAGTTCCACTATCTCAATTATAACTAAGCGTAAGGTGGTGAACGGATGCCAATGACTACAACAAACTATGCAAATTCACTTTGATTGTGTTTATGATAAATTGAGTTCGACTAATACAAATTACAAATGAACTCCCACTCAAAACAACATCCCTCGAGTTGTTTTAGTGATTACACGAACCAAATCCACTACACCAAGTCCGATCATCACGTGAGATGATGTAGCTTTAAAGGCGAACAATCAACATGTTCATCATATCATCCATATGACTCATGCTTTACCTTTCGGTATTCCGTGTTCCGAGACCATGTCTGTACATGCTAGGCTCGTCAAGGTTAACCTTAGTTTCCGCATGTGCAAATCTGGCTTGCACCTGTTGTATGCACACGTAGAGTCTATCACACCCGATCATCACGAGATGCTTCGAAACGACGAGTCTTAGCAACGGTGCCAACTAAGGATGAACACTTTATTACTTGATATTTAGTGAGAGGGATCATCTTATAATGCTACCGTCGCGATCTAAGCAATACAAGATGCATAAAGGATTAACATCACAGGCAATTCATAATATGTGATATGATATGGCCTTTCTTCTTGTGCCTTTGATCTCCATCTCCAAAGCATGGACATGATCTCCATCATCACCGGCGTGGCGTCAAGGTCCGTGGCGCCGCTTCATGGTTGTTCATCATCACTAGCAACTATTACAACTACTTGGAATAAAGCTATTACAAGATGAATAGACACACAGGTCTTAACAGAATTAAAAGACAACCATTAGGCTCCTGCCGGTTGCCATATTACAACAAGGATCATTGCATACATCAAATATAATCATAATCACATGATGGCCATATCACATCACAAAACCCCTGCAAAAACAAGTTAGACGCCTCTAATTTTCTTTGCATGTTTTACGTGGTTTGGGGCTTTCGCATAAGACCGATCTTACCTACGAACAAGGACCACAACGTTGATACAAGTGTTGTCAGATGCTCATTGTAAATTGAATCTTAACTATGGTGGGAGAGACAGACACCCGCAAAGCCACTTGTGCAAAGCAAGTTGCACGTCAAGCGTGGAGCAAGTCTCATGTGCGATGACATGTAATGTTAGCCCGAGCCGCTTCATCCCACCATGCCGCAAGATGCAAAGTACACGCTAAGACACCGACAACAAAAGCATCAACGCCCACAATAACATTGTGTTCTACTCGTGCAACAGATCTACGCATAGATACGGCTCTGATACCACTGATGGGTTCGTAGCATGGAAAACAAAAAAATTCTACCGCAAGAACGAACAAAACCCAGATCTAATCTAGATAAAAGCCAAGATCTAATCTATTATACATGAGCAACGAGATAGATCGGTACTAACCCTTGTAGACTCGAAAGCGTTACGAGATTGGATCTCGTGGTTGATGTAGTCGATCACTTGCCGATCTCAAGATCGAGTGGACGATCCTTCCGGCGCCGCGTTCCGGCAGCGCTTCCGCAGTCGGTCACACGTGCGGAGTTGAAGCAGACCTTCCTCTCCTCGTTCCAGCGAGCAGCGGAGGTAGTAGATCTTCTCCACGGAATCCCAGCAGCACGACGGTGTGGTGGTGGTGGTGAGTAGAGAATTCTGCAGGGCTTCGCCTATGCCTGTGCAGAAGAAAGGAGGAGGAGAGAGGCGGCGGAGATTTGGATTTGTGTGAGCGGGGTAGGAGGGGGTGCCCCTGCCCTTCTATTTAAGGGGGGAGGGCGCCTTGGGGAGGGGGAGCTCCTCCCCCACGACTCCTAGTCTTGACCCACCAGGACTCCTTGATCCCTATTTTGATTTTCAAGCAAACTCCAAGATATCTTCTAGAACCTTCCGGAACATTTCGAAACCTTCTAGAATCCTCATACAAACACTCCGGAACATTTCCTAACTCAGAAAATGATCCCCTATATATGAATCTTATTCTCCGGACCATTCCGGATCTCCTCGTGATGTCCCGAATCCAATCCGAGACTCCGAACAACATTCGGTCTCCAACGCATATTCCATATCTACTTAAAACAACTTTGAACCTTAAGTGTGTCACCCTACGGTTCGTGAATATGCAGACATGACAGAGACACATCTCCTATCAATAACCATCAGCGGGACCTGGAGATCCATAATGGCTCCCACATACTCAACGATGACTTCGCGATCGATTGAACCACTTACATATGAAACTAATTCCCCTTGTCTCGCGATACTATACTTATCCGAGGTTTGATCGTCGGTATCTCCATACCTAGTTCTACCTCGTTACTGATAAGTACTCTTTACTCGTTCCATGATATGTCATCCCTTGTGACCCAGTCACATGCTTGCAAGCTAACTAGATGACATTCCACCGAGAGGGCCCAGAGTATATCTATCCGTCATATGGATGGACAAATCCCAATCTTGGTTCATGCGCTTCAACACATACTTTCAGAATACCCAATGACACTTTTATAACCACCCAGTTACGAAGCGGCGTTTGATGTCATCAAAGTATCCATCCGGTGATGGTGATTAACATAACCTCATGGTCGAAGGAATAGGTTACTATGTATTTGAAAGCTTACAGCAATACGAACTTAATGACTTGATCTTTATGCTACGCTTACTATGGGTGTGTGTCCATCACATCATTCTCCTAATGATATAACCTTGTTATTAATCACATCCTAATGTCCATGATCAGGAAACCATGATTATCAATTAATCAACAAGCTAGTTCAACAAGAGGCTTACTAGGGACTCTTATATGTTTACAAAACACACTTGTATTAGTGTTTCCTAATAATACAATTATAGCATGGGATGTAAACATTCATCATAAACACAAAGATATAATAATAATCACTTTTATTATTGCCTCTTGGGCATATCTCCAACAGTGAGATCGGTTGATCAGACCGACGGTACGCCGTATGCGCCATGGCATTGTGATGCGTAGATCAGAATCAATGGCAGCATTGTCGGTGAAGTCTCAGGCGATGACGATGAAGACGAACCGAGGGGATGGCCGCAACAGTCTACCAAGAAAGGCATAGCAGCCGGCCAAGGTACGCGGCAGTCTGCCGTGAGGCCATGACAGCCTGCCGAGGCAGGTGCAGCAGTGGACGAGGCAGGCGTACGGACGCGGTGTAGATCGTCGATGCCGATGGTCAGAGTAGAGGTGTGGCGATGCGATGGCGGTAGGCGACTCAATCTCACAAACCAAAAAAGAACACCGGCCAAACGACCGGCGGAGAGAAAAACCGATCTATTAATCGAAAAAGACTCACCAGGGCAGCCGATCATAGATCGGCGGGCGAACCCTGCGACGGATCGCGCGGCCCCCGGCGAAGATCATGGAGATCGATCCCCCCGGGGCGGCACAGTGAAAGCGTGCGACTAGAGTTTGGACCGGTTAGGTTGATACCATGAAAGTGTGTGTGTTTGGCGGAATATGATGGATATATTATTAAGCCTTATGGACGAGTATATATAGATATAAGGGATTATCTTGGAGTACAAGTCAAGTTAAGATTGTACGTTAACTCTATCTAAACTACCATAACAACTTAAATGCTTAATACTCTAACAAAAGTAAGTTAGTGGCTGCTAATTGTTTTTGCATGAAATTCCAAAGAAAAAGAAGGATGGCGAGCAAGAAAGAAAATCAACACTAAGAACATGCACGATTTGACTATTTCTCCCTTTCCCCGATTCTCTCTCCTCGGTCTCGAGCACACCTGCCCCCAAATCCAAGCGCCGCCGCAGCGATTGGTCGGCCTCCTGCCCCCAAATCCAAGCGCCGCCGCACCGATTGGTCGGCCTTTCGCCGGCCATGGCGCTGGTTCCCCGGCGCTGTCGGTCCTACTCACACTGATCCATGCCGAGGAGATGGAGGCGGCACATGGCGACGGGGAGGGGCCGAGGCGAGCAGAGCGTCGGGTGAGAGATCGAGCGAAGGAGATGGTGAGCTGCGGCACTGTTTCCCCATCACCACGCTCATCCCTGCCGCCATGCAAAATAGTCTGGCACCCAGACGAGAAAGAGACACCGGGGCAGCCTCATGTGGGAATCACCGGAGGTGGCATAGTTGAGTTGCTAGAATCTTCAGTGCCCAGATCGAAATGGCGACCACATTGGAGCAGCCGTCTTCTTTCCCGCGCGTCGCCGCCCACTTTTACTAGACCCAAGATCCCTCCGCCCACTCTCCACGCCGTTCAGGTATCCCGTGCCAACACCCATGCCACGCCTCCTCTCCCCGGCCAACAGATGGAGCGCTCCCTCTAGCCTAGGTAAGGAGACGGTGTACATATGCGCTCGTTTAGGATCTTGTTTCTCAATGCGTTGGACGTTTGTTAGTTTTCCAACGGCACATGGTAACGCATCTTTTTACTTAGCTGCCTTTGTGCCATCCAGTATAGAGTATTAGAGCAATTCCAATAGTATAGCGGACTTGCTAGCTATAAGGTCATCTATAGTCAGCTTATAGTCAAGTAGTACAATAGTTATCTTCAAAAATTAATACTTCATATGTCAATGGCCCACTCACATACTCACAAAGTGCCTAGGAGCACACGCAAAAGCTGGCTATTGCATGACAGCCCACCTCTCTTCTCTCATTCAACTAAACAAAACAATCTAGTTTAATGATTATAGCCAGCTAACTAGGACTTATTGTACTTGCTCTTAGAGTATAGATCTTACACGCTCCATGGCTGCCTTCTATTCAGCCTTTGTGTACAATAGAGGTTTCCTTTCCTCCCACTTCCTCGTGGTACAGTACACTAGCTCAACTTCAGAGTAGACTCTTTTTGTGGACATCTTCATTCCATTTCTAATTCATGTCTTATATCCATTGAACTATAATTTTATTTGTACAAGGTTCGGTTCTTTCCTTGCTTATATCCATCCATCTATATTGGCACAATACCCAGCGTACCAAAAAAATAATGCATGTGACAAAAAGACTAGAGAAAAAATGGATTTCCGAAGATTATGCTGCAACAGTATGACGATTCTTATTCCCAGCATGGGGCACCTTCTGCTCGCTCTCACCCATGCATGACCAGATAGAGATTCTGCCCATCACTGCCCATGTCGACGTCCTGGACCATCGTGCCATCCTCGCAGAGCAAGCGCGAGTATGAGTCGGAGAAACCCAGCTTTTCCTCGGCTGGCCTGATGAGTCCATCGATCGTGTGAGGAATCCACATCACCACCCTTCTTTTCACTTGGCATCAACATTGCATGGATGGTTAGGGAACACACAGCAACGTCGCAGATGCATCTTATCTAACAATGGAAGTTCCTTTTGTCAGTAATGTGAACATTATGCAGGTCATCTTGTGGAGGTTCAAGCTTCTGAACTTGCCTCTCACTTCTTCACCACGTGTACGGAACTTGGAGAGCTCGGCTGCTTTCATTTGTTCCAGCAACCTCATAAGTGGCTACTCCCGGACTCTTCTTGCTTCGTCCAGTGGGTAGTACCGTGTCTCCATATATGCAATTGTTAAGCTCAAACATACCTTCAAAGATATTTAATTCCTCCTTCAGTATCAGAATTAGGATCTTCAAAGTTTCAAGCTTGGTGGCATAGATAAATGATGAAATGTTGTTTGTTGGCACCTGTCTGTTGCGAACACGCTGGTGCCTGTGTGTACCAGCAACGTTGCCATCATATTCAAGCCCTCTGCAGCTTGAATATGATATTGCCGTAAGCCAAAGCACCTTGAATGAATTCAGAGTCTCCCTTTGATACTGCCATGCGAGACGGTTGCCGGCATTCTCAAGGTTCAGCTTGGCTCCTTTAGACAACAGCAATGTTGCCACTCTATCATGCCCCTGCTTCACCGCCTCCAGCAAGGGCGTGCCCCCAAATTTAAATTTATCTGGTGTTGAACAAAAAACTCCCATTTTTTTTCTTGATGTCTGCTGGATTGCAGTATGAAGTCTGGTTAAGCAGGATTATATGAGTTTCTTAGGGTCATCGGTATTGAGGTTTGGCCTGACGAGTTCACCTTCCCAACTGTATTAAATGACCAGAAAATGTTTGCTGGTCTAGAGGTAATGCATATACACTTCGTTATTTGGAAATCTGGGTATCGCCACGATCTCTTTCTTTGCAATTCTTTGTTGAATGTGTATGGGACATGTGGTCAGGTTGACTTAGTTAAAAATTTGCTAGATGCTATGTAGAGAAGGATGTTGTATCAAGGACCGCTGTAATTTTTGTGTCTACCCCGCAACCCTGTTGCATCCTTGATTTTTTAACTACAACTTTTCTCTACGCAACAACATGAAAAATAGTGGGGCCCCACTTCTTATTTCTACTTATTGTAGAATATTTATTTCTATTTTTTATAGCATAAATTGTGATTGGTTAATGTTTAAGACATCCGTTGCAAATGCACAGATAAATATGACAGTGCATAAAGGGACACCACAAAGATGCC
This sequence comes from Avena eriantha, assembly GCA_910589775.1. Taxonomy (NCBI): domain Eukaryota; kingdom Viridiplantae; phylum Streptophyta; class Magnoliopsida; order Poales; family Poaceae; genus Avena; species Avena eriantha. The sequence goes on along the minus strand of OU342745.1, from coordinate 34,254,858 downwards.
AAATAAATTCTACATGGCCTAACAATTACTCCATCCATTACCCAGTGTCACAGATTTGTTGAGATTCACATTTATCTTAATAAAAGAATTAACCCGTTGCAACGCACGAGTATTTCTTGCTAGTCAACACTAAGAAAGGAACATGCTGAGGATTAGTGGTAGGCTGAAGTGGAGACGATTGCTAGCCACACATACCTCCTTCGTCTAGAAATATAAGACATTTTAGATTTGTAAAACGAATGTATCTAGATAATTTTTATGTATAGATTCGGAGTGAATCTATACACTAAAAACATCTACTTTCTCTATCCTAAAATAAGTGACTTGAATATGTCTGAATTCACTGACGATCTAGCCATGTCCGAGAGGAGGTGCCTGTTTGTTTCTGTTCACGTTTATTTTCTTTGGCTGAAAACAATGTACAGGCCGCATTGAAAGCCCATAGGTCATTGTACGGCCCGACATATGTGGTGAGGCCTGACTCGTTCCGAGGAGTAGCAGCCCACCAAGATAAGTAGAATGCTCCAGACGATCGACGAAAGAACTGATGGCTGTAACCACGTTTCGAAAGTAAGCTAATTGCTCCCGACCACTAGATGATTTGTTGGAAATAATGGGCTAAATAAATAAGCCAATATAGATTTCAGATTTTTTTTAAATTTCAAAGCCATGTGTGTGGAAGTTCATGTGTGATTTGGCCAAGTTGGTGGCAGCTCACATATTAGTGGAGTGGGAGCTAAAGTTTAGTTCCACATGGAAAGTTGGAAGAGAGTCACACCACCTTATAAGGTGGAGTGGTTTACCATTTAGTAAAGTGAGTGAGAAGAGGAGAACTATACGCGCGCTCCTCCTCCAACGACGCCGCTCGCATGCCCGCCCGCTCGTCTCGTCACGACGCGCGCGCGCCACGGGTTGCGGGTTGCGGGAATCTTGCCGAGCTGAGCTTTATTTTTGCTGCTTGGGAAAACTTGTGCGGTTTTGACAGACGTGTCAACATTTAGTCTATTCGGGTCGCTCCCGGATCATGTGCTATCTGTAACCGACCCGAACGTGCGCAACGTAGGCTTGGTCCACGACGTGCCCTATGCGGGACTCCCGAGCCGCTCTATATAAACTCCAGTGCGGCTTCCACCACGAACACACCGAAAACCAATCTAGGGTTTGCCAACCTCTCTGCTTGCGCCGCCACCGTAGTCTACTCTATCCCGCTTGCCGGCGTGCACCGACGGACGGGAGAGCAGGTCTCCGGAACCACTCGCCTTTGCGATCCTGTACGGGAGAGGGTGAATAAGGTTTTTGGGAAGTGCCCTGCGCGACTGCTCAACTTCTACATCACGGCTCATCTTCCATCCAAGTCGGACGGTGTTGCCTATTGTCGTCTTCACCGCCGTCTGCTTCGACCAATCTTCACCAAGGCTACTGCTGCGATTACTGCAATCGAACGGTACGTGCGACGTGCTGCTGTCTGGTTATTAATCATGTTCTGCGAGTACATGTTTAGCTGTTGCATGTTTCCGTTCATCTTGTTGTTTAGTACATCTAGTATGATCGAGTTACATGTGCGAGTAGCTGGTATTGTCATGTTTAATATTCTGGAATTAATCACGGAAATTGTGCCTAATTGTCCAACAATCCAAAAACCTTATTATAGACAATTTTCCGAGATAAACATGGGACACCTGGCCGATGCGATGAAGCCGGGAAAGTTTACCGGTGTTCATTTTAAGAGGTGGCAGTATAAGACCACTATGTGGCTGCAAAATCTGAAAGTATTCGAGGCTAGTGAGGGTTTACCTGAAGGAACTATATCTGAAAAAGATCAGAACAAGTTCAAGGAAACCAATCTTGCCTTTTTGGGATGCGTTCTGAGTGTTCTTGGCAACAAGTTGTTTGATGTGTACATGCACTTTAAAGATGGCAAAGAGCTCTGGGAGGCCCTGAACGCTAAGTTCGGTGTAACAGATGTTGGCAGTGAACTGTACATCATGGAGAACTTTCATGATTACAGGATGGTTAACAATCGTTCTGTAGTCGAACAAGCTCATGAGATACAGTGCTTTGCCAAGGAGCTTGAAATCCTTAAGTGTAACTTACCCGACAAGTTTGTGGCTGGGTGCATCATTGTAAAGTTGCCTTCTTCATGGAGGAGTTTCGCCACAACTCTCAAGCATAAGAGACAAGAGATATCGGTTGAAAACCTGATAGCGTCTCTTGATGTTGAGGAGAAGGCTCGGGCTAAGGACACTTCTGAGAAAGGAGGCGAGGGTCAGTCTAGCGCCAACATGGTGCAGAAGAGGACCTTCGGCACGAACAAAAGGAACTATAAGCCCTCCTTTAACAAGCCTGAAAAGACTACAACCTTCAAGAAGAAGAAGAAGCCGAACAAGGCTGAGCTAGGTTGCTTTACCTGTGGAGAGCTCGGGCACTTTTCCAAGGACTGTCCAGAACGTGCAGATCGTAAAGGGAAAAAGGGGAAGACTGTCAACGTCGTGACTACTAGCAATGCTGATGGGTATGGTAATCTATTTACTATTCTTTCAGTTTTTCAACACCATGTTGGTGGATTGATACGTGTGCTAATATTCATGTGTGTGCTGACATCTCTATGTTCACTTTCTTATCAGGTCGCTCGGGATTCTTCTGTCCTAATGGGGAATGGGGCACATGCTTCTGTTCATGGTGTTGGTACGGTGGATATGAAGTTCACTTCAGGAAAGATCGTGCAGCTGAAGAACGTGCAGCATGTCCCTTCCATGAACAAGAATCTCGTTAGCGGCTCCCTTCTATGAAGAGATGGGTTCAAGGTTGTTTTTGAGTCTAATAAAGTCATTGTGTCGAGACATGGACAATTTGTTGGTAAAGGATATGAGTGCGGAGGGTTGTTCTGCTTTTTACTTTTAGATTTTTGTAATAAGTACGTAAACCATATTTGTGGTGGTGTTAATGATGATACCAGTGTTTGGCATTCTCGTTTATGTCACATTAATTTTGGTTTGATGTCCAAGTTGTCCAATATGAGTTTAATTCCGAATTTCACTATTGCCAAAGGTTCCAAGTGCCATAGTTGTGTACAATCAAAGCAACCTCAAAAGCCTCACAAGGCAGCCAAGGAAAAAAACTTGGCACCTCTGGAGCTCATACATTCTGATCTTTGTGAGATGAATGGTGTGTTGGCAAAAGATGAAAAGAGATATTTCATGACTTTGATTGATGATGCGACTAGATACTGCTATGTTTATTTGTTGCGCACAAAAGATGAAGCTTTAGACTACTTTAAAATTTATAAAGCCGAAGTTGAAAATCAACTAGAGAGAAAGATCAAACGTCTTAGATCGGATCGTGGTGGTGAATATTTTCCCACAATCTTCGATGAATTCTGTGAGGAACATGGCATTATTCATGAAAGGACGCCTCCCTACTCGCCTCAATCAAACGGGGTTGCCGAGAGGAAAAACCGCACGCTGACTGACTTGGTGAATTCCATGTTAGCCACCGCTGGTTTATCTAAGGCATGGTGGGGGAGGCCTTATTGACAGTGTGTCATGTCCTAAATAGAGTTTCTAACAAGAATAAAGATAAAACCCCTTATGAGTGGGCTGGGAGAAAACCATCACTTTCTTACTTGCGCACTTGGGGGTGTTTGGCTAAGGTCAACATACCGACTAAGAAACGCAAACTTGGACCAAAGACAGTGGATTGCATCTTTCTAGGATATGCTCCGCGGAGTGTAGGCTATAGGTTTTTAGTAGTTAAATCTGAGGTTCCTGATATGCATGTTGATACTATAATAGAATCCCGTGATGCAACATTCTTTGAGAATATGTTTCCTATGAAAGATATGCATAGCACTGCTAGAATTTCTTCTGAAATACTTCCTGAAACTAGTGCATCTAGTGAGAATTTTGAGCAACCACGTGAGGAAGAAGTCCTAGAGAAGGATGACAATGAAGCTCCTACACGGAGTAAGAGACAGAGGGTTGAAAAATCCTTTGGAGATGATTTCATTGTGTACCTTGTGGATGATACTCCCAATTCCATTGCAGAGGCATATGCATCTCCTGATGCAGATGATTGGAAAGAAGCTGTTCATAATGAGATGGACTCGATTCTTTCTAATGGAACTTGGGAACTATCAGAACGACCCCATGGCTGTAAGCCTGTGGGTTGCAAGTGGGTGTTCAAGAAGAAGCTAAGGCCTGATGGTACTATTGAAAAGTACAAGGCTCGGCTTGTAGCAAAAGGCTACACCCAAAGAGAAGGTGAAGATTACTTTGACACCTATTCACCTGTTGCTAAACTGACCACCATTCGAGTACTACTATCCCTGGCTGCCTCTTATGGTCTTATCGTTCATCAAATGGACGTTAAGACAGCTTTCCTCAATGGAGAGTTGGAAGAGGAGATCTATATGGATCAGCCTGATGGGTTTGTGGTAAAAGGTGAAGAAAGAAAGGTGTGCAAGTTGTTAAAATCTTTATATGGCCTGAAGCAAGCACCTAAGCAATGGCATTAGAAGTTTGACAGAACATTAACTTCTGTTGGCTTTGTCGTTAATGAGGCTGACAAGTGCGTCTACTATCGCCACGGTGGGGGCGAAGGTGTTATATTATGTTTGTACGTGGATGATATCCTTATCTTTGGTACAAACATGAATGTGATAAATAAAGTTAAGTCCTTTCTGTCAAAGAGCTTTGATATGAAAGATCTGGGAGAAGCTGATGTTATTCTCAATATCAAGCTGATTAAGCACGAGAGTGGGATTACTTTGACGCAATCACACTATGTTGAGAAGATCTTGAGCCGTTTCGGTTTCGTTGATGGCAAGTCTTCCCCAACACCTTATGATCCCAGTGTGACATTACGGAAAAACAAGAAAGAGCCAAAAGAACAATTGAGATACTCTCAAATCGTTGGCTCACTCATGTACTTAGCTAGCGCGACAAGACCCGGCATCTCTTTTGCTGTGAGCAAGTTGAGTAGGTTCATGTCTAACCCGGGTACTGAACATTGGTGTACACTTGAAAGGGTCATGCGCTATCTATGTGGTACAATGAGTTATGTGATATACTATTCGGGGCATCCAGCGGTGCTCGAAGGATATAGTGATGCGGACTGGATCTCGGATGTAGATGAACTCTACGCCACTAGTGGGTATGTATTTACCTTTGGAGGTGGCGCGGTATCATGGAGATCTTGCAAACAAACCATATTGACAAGGTCGACTATGGAAGCAGAACTTGCTGCTTTAGACACAGCCACTGTAGAGTCAGAATGGCTGCGTGGACTCTTGATGGACTTGCCGGTGGTTGAGAAACCTATACCGGCCATCCTCTTGAATTGTGATAATCAAACTGTTATTGTCAAAGTGAACAATTCTAAGGATAACGCGAAGTCATCAAGACACGTCAAGAGACGTTTGAAGTCTGTCAGGAAATTGAGAAACTCCGGAGTAATTACTGTTACGTATATTCAAACTAACAAAAACCTGCCAGATCCCTTTACAAAGGGACTATCATGAAACGTGATAGAAAGTGCATCGAGAGAGATAGGTTTGAGACCCATGGATGTTACACAGTAGTGGTAACCCAACCTTTTTGATCAGAGATCCCGTGAATTAGGACCTGGGAAAAACAAGCTAGTGGTGTGACGGAGGAGAGTATTAGACAACCCTCTCTATATGAAGATGTACAACTCTCAAAAGTTGTAAGGCAGGTTGGCAACATGCCTTAATGTGTTTCTGTTGGCTATGATTAGCAAAGATGCTGTCCTACAGAGCATTCTTGAAAGAAACACACCTATACGAGTTCCGATTGTTAAACGTCGCAATCTATGAGATTTGGGTGATCTCTAGTAAACTCATGAAGAGACCAAGTAGTATGACACATATGCTACACCCACGGGGTAGGCTACTGGCAGCCAGGTACTAGTTATGACTTTGTGTGAAATCTAAAAGCACCAAACTTGCAATTCAAGGTTCGTCCATTGTTCAAGTTGCTGATAGACGTAGCTCAAGGTTCTAGGCGGAAGTTCAACTTAACAGTCTCTGCTGAAACACTGCTATATAAACAAGTAGCGAGAATCGGCAAATCTTCAAATGGGCATTTGAGATCTGGTGGGGGGTTGTTAGAAATAATGAGCTAAATAAATAAGCCCATATAGATTTCAGATTTTTTCTAAATCTCAAAGCCCATGTGTGATTTGGCCCAATTTGGTGGCAGCTCACGTATGAGTGGAGTGGAAGCTAAAGTTTAGTCCCACATGGAAAGTTGGAGGAGAGTTACACCACCTTATAAGGTGGAGTGGTTCACCACTTAGTAAAGTGAGTGAGAAGAGGAGAACTACACGCGCGCTCCTCCTTCGACGACGCCGCCGCTCGCATGCGGCATGCAAATCCTTTCCTCAACTGTCGCCGCATCAGCATGCACGGAAGTGATGATTAACCGCGCGGGAACTGCCACCGACCAAAGCAAACGGATGCTAGCATCTACTTCTTCCGTTTCAAAATATAAAATATTTTAGCTTTGTGAATAGAGTATATCTGGATCTTTTTTAATGTGTACGTTCATTTTAAACCTAAGTAAACCTACACACTAAAAACAGTCTAGACACATTCCCTTCACAAATCTAAAACGTCTTATATTTTGAAACAGAGGGGGAGTACTTATATCAGGGTTACGTTTTTTCCATTGAGAGGATATGCTAACCTAAACCACTTACTAGAGTTGGGATTGGGTATTGGTAGATATGAATCTTCTTCTTCTTTCATTTGCTCTTTACTTCCGTTAGGTGTACAGTGACCGTGTACTTATGACAACAACTTCCATAATCTAAAGATCACAACTAAGCAAGGAGGATAGGGTGGCAAGCGGGCCGCATAACGACCAACCCGCAAAAGCAAAATATAGGCAAAAAGGTCCCGAAAGTTAGCAAAACTGAAAAGTGTTAGTTAAAAAGTAGTGCCGTAACCCGTCCCGCTTGACACCGTATAGGAGAAGTATCTTCAGTACCTTGTAAGCAACACTTTCTAGTTATACTACATATGAAGCGTCTGCAGTGCAAGGAGGTGCAGTCTGGGAAGGAATTATCCATTAACTGGGGTCACTACATCCAACGACCCTGCACGTCCTCATAGGTCACGAGTTAGCTGCGCCCGCATTGCAACGAAACCGGTCGGAAGTTTCCTCGGGCCGTTTGTTTGGCATCTTGACGCATGCTTATGTGTGCAAGTCTTCTTGCCGGAAATGCTTATCTGGTCCTAGCGACTCCTAGCTCGAGTCAAGGTCTGGGTCCTCTGGGATAACAGCTGAACCCTCTCTCAAATTGTGTGCTAAAAAAGGATAGCTTTTGCTACACACTTTATGGATCTTAGCAAAATAAATAAATACTTTTGTAAGTTCTGTAAAATCTTGAAAAAATCTCACACAAAGATATAAAGTTGAACTTTGCCCATGTAAGTCTTTGTCAAATAATAGGACCATTTGTTAAGTTTGAAAAAATAGAAAAAGGAATGCTATACTTATAGTTCCAGAAGTTACATTGCTTTTTTTCTTCTTCTATAAGTTTTAGAAAGTGTCCCGGCGTGACATATGTTTGATGTAAGTTTGACGGCACCAGTCCAAATAGCGAACTGGACCAAATCCAAGATCTTGAGAATAAGTGTGACCGGTTCCAAAAAACCGCCCTGCAATTCTTTGCCTGAACAAAAGTCTTTTGCCATCCATATTTTTGTATAACCGGGTTTCCATTTGAATTTAGCTGTAGAAAACACCCTTAGTAGAACTGATGCGGGATCGACCATTAGAATTTATCATTGTATCAATCCGTGACAATACTGCGCTAACCTTATTGATAAATGTTATCACATGAATCAAACTGGAGCAGTTTTACAGTACCCTTGAATTAATATGGATCGTCCATTATTCTAGATCTAATGGGTAAGATTTACTCGTACTCCAAGGAAAACATCACGGAGTACCATAGCTAAACATTAGGGAGTACCATGATCAGAGGGGTAAAATTGTAACATCTTGTAGATTCATATGTAACAGTATTGGGATTTCCGCGTGTTGTTGCTGCTGAAAACTGACAGCAGCGCAGTTGATCTCCATCCTGTGGGACGATTAGTTCATGGATATGATTCATGTAAGAAAGCAGATTCTTCGTGGATTGAATTCACATCAGCGGGATTAAATCATGGATTTGATTCTAAGCCCTAATTTGGTTAGCTGGATGGAAGAAGGCCACGGTCGCGGCGGCTATGGGAAGCCATGACTGTCATTTAATTGGGGATTTGAGATGAAGCCGGACGTGCGTGGGCGCGGAATCGTCCTGCTCTCAGCGCCATATACCAACATAGTTTTGACATTTGCATCCATCGTATATCGATGATGTCCAGCTAGTACCTACCGCATCTGCATGTACGTACGTGTGATACCTTACATATAGTCAAGTTAGAAACAGCGTTCTCGACGGAGTTCTGGCCGCCGGCGGCCGTGCGACCGCTGTTCTCGATCTCGGCATAGTTGAGAAAGTTCAGGAGAGGTAATATCAAATGTCCAAACTAACCTTAGAAATCAGCGGACAGATTTAATTGGTACTCCCTCCATACTACTACGAAGAGTACCAGGGTACCGTAAAACTTCTCATCAAACTGATAGTTGATTTTAAGCGTGATGAGGAGTAGAACAATTCTTCGAGGATGAGGATGAGGATAGGGTCCGACACAAGTCCAAATAATCAAGCATAATATATAACATGTATTGGAAAAATGCAAACTTTTGGTAACTTGAGTATGGATCATGTACAGTAAATGCCACGAATACTACTCCTTGACAATCATCTCTATAACTCGGATTTTAGATGGAATAGATGAGAAAAAATGAGACTATCAATGGAATGGTAAGAACCCTACCACAACATATCAAGAAGAATCTCGAGCACATATACCGGGGGCTCGAACAGGGGTGGTGGTACATCTGTGCGCCACTAGCTAAATTGCCTATACATGTGAATTCACAACGACCGTGGTTATAATTTCTAAGACGAACTGTAATATGCATGTGTGCCGCGTAGCGCTATTTTGGCTATGTCCCTTCTCTCGCCCCTTGCGGTTCACTTAGACTAATCTTGTAAGAGCAACTCTAACGGAGTATGTATACACGCGAACTGTATGTCGTGTTTACAGGGCACGGGAAACGCCTTTTACGGTTTGAAAACAGCTCCTGTGGAATGGACCCCCCAAACTCGACCCGTGAGCGCAAGCTGTTTTCAAACCGTAAAAACACGATTTCAACATTTCAATCAACATTGATCAAAACTCCAACAATCAAATGATGCAATGGTTCGTAGTTTTTACATCAAATTGTCGTGATCACAACAATCCAAACCTAGATTAGGCAATGTTTATCCATCGGAATCCAAAAGTTACACATCCTCCATGATGAATGCAAGAGATCATCAAACCATACCATCGTCGCCGAGCTCATCGTGCACACCTCCATCACCACCACTCATAGGAGATTCACCTAGGCCACTTGACGATGCACCACCGCCTTGACGCGCTAGCCTCCTCCTCTCCAAGGTGTCCGAAAGCATTATTTGATGCAAACTCCAACTGTGTTTCACTCATTCTCGAGGTATCCATCTCCTTCCCCTCGGCCATGAGCTCATTCATTGCCTTGGTCGCCTTTATCTTGATCCTCCTCTCCTCTATCTCGTTCTTGTACTTGGCATCACTTCGGGTTGCTTCCCACCTTTCATGCTTCATCACCATCTTCTTGTTATGCATCATTATCTTCATCTCCAAAGTCTTCGTCATGAAAAATTCCGTTGACTTCACCATTTCATCAATCCTATCCCTAAAGGATGATGATTCGACTTCAAGCTAGATCCTCTTGTTTTCCTTCTTGTTGCCTTATGGCTTCCCCTTGTTCCTTCCTCCATTCTCCTCATCACTAGCATCATCAATTTCCTCCATGGCCTCCCACTTCGGTGCCGCTTCTTGGTCTCTCAAAGTCCATTTTGGAATATGCTCAAGCAATCTCCAACAATGTTGAAGGGCGAATGTTATCCCCTTGGATACCTTCATTGGCTTGTACCTCTCCCCGGCAATACGTTCCTAACATGCACAATGAGATGATCAATGAGCTCTTATCCATAGCTCAGCTAGGTAAACGAAAAAGAAATGAACAGTGATCTCATCACACATATTCCTCGGTAGCGACACCACTTGGAGGATTAAGATACACTTTCTCCATAGCTATGGACCAACAACTACAAGTCGGTTTGATCACATCCTATCGTCCTCGTAGAGACCGATACGAGCTATAGACAGATTGGGCAACACGAGGCATAAGTTTGAAGAACTTATCTTTGAAGCGCTGTCAATAGCTCTTGACGGTTTGGTATGTGCCGATCACCGCGTCCATGGACACTTGTGACCATGCCCACACCAACCAAGTGTCTGTTAGCTTTGCGACAAGTAAATAACGAAGAACGAAAATAAAATCATAGCAAAGGGGACACAGATTTAACGTGGAAAACCCTATCCAACAAAGAGAGGGAAAAACCACGGGCGCCAGCCAGCAAAACTTCACTATATGGGGAGTGTTTACACAATGCCGGGGATTTCACAGATGCAACTTATCCCAGCTGGCAGCTTACAAGAGGTTTATATAGCGGTGGTAACCTAGGTCATCAATGATCCGTACCAAGCCTCCGGCGACGGGCCTCGCTCCGCTCCGTCAGAAGTTGGCCTTTACTTTGTAGAATTTGGATCAACAAACTCCACCTTGAGACAAATTCCTTCTTGTAGCATCAACATTAATCATCTCCCTGAACAAACAAAGAAAACACTTTCGACGCCAACAGCCACTTGGGCTAAACAGTTATACCAACTAAGCTTGAGCATAGCTCAAACTTAGCAACAGGAACATGCTTTGTCATCGTATCAGCAGGGTTATCATGAGTGCTTATCTTGCATACCTTTAGTGTACCTTGTGAAACAATGTCACGAACATAATGGTACTTGATATCAATGTGCTTTGTTCTCTCATGGAACATCTGATCCTTAGTAAGGTAAATAGCACTTTGACGCTGCGGTGACCCAGCATACCACTGCATGATGTAGTACACCATAGTCGTTGACATAACACCAATGAAACACTGTTCACTAGTATTACATCCCTCAGAGTGGTACAACAGAAATACAGTAGGTCCAAGACATGACTATAGATTACAACTCGACTCTTTACAGAAGATCCAGAGAACACTCTAGGTTAAAGAGGAGGAAATAACTTCTTCAAATAAGAATGAGAAATAATAACTCAGAACTATCTAGCTAATAAGACTAGCATCTCAACTATCTGACTTGCAATTGTTGCTAGTGCAATGCTCTACAGAAATAGGTGCTATGGCTAGAGTATCTACTCCTATCTAATCAAGATCTTCGCCTTTGCTTCGATTGATATATGTTATAACTTCTTTGACTTTATTGAAGAACTTGAGCTGTCGGTGATGGTTTCTTGAGCAGAAATTGATGTTGGCATCGTCTTCAATGGCTTAGAACCTAGCAAGGGTTAAGAAGGTACGGTTGAGGACGAGCGTACTCAGCATGTTCACTAAGAAAGCTACAGGTTTTCGTAAACATTTCTTCAAAGGTTGCTTTTATTCTGAAAACTATGTCTGACAGCCTTCACAGGTTGACCAGAACCTTCGTGGGGTTCCTTTCCTGCCGCATTTGTAGCTCCTTCCTGAAACAGGGAGTAACATGTCATAATTCTTACACTCTGCAGAGGTGCGTTACTTTATCCATGAGAGACCTTAGCTTTGTTGCACATTCGAGTTGCATTCTCGTCCACACTTCCTTGGTGTAGGGCCCAGTCTAATATCCAAGCCAATCACTGCCCCCTTCGCGACCCCATATGTCTACACGATCCTTTGGGGCTGACTACACCTCCGTTAAGCCCCCTTTCGGGCAAGCTATAACCCTGATGAGTTCCCTAAGACTCTATGAGTTGGTGATGCCCCTGGCAAGCTCCATAAAGGTCCGACTATACCTCCGGCAGCCACTCATAGATAATCTAGACACCAAAATCGTGGGGCCTAAGGGTGCCCACCCATATGCTGGATCCGCACAAGGAATCACAGTGTCACGTTAAGGTCGTCTTTCCTACATACAAGAGGAAGAAGATACAGCTGACTTCTCCGTCCCATTCCAAATATCAAGGTTAACGCGTAATATACGGCGCTAGAATCACTGGCGAAATTGGTTGTTAAGTCCTAGATATTATGTTCCTTTACCACTGGAACTATATCAATATATTATTACCATTTGGTAAATAATCCATAAACATATTATTATGAAAATAGTGTTTTCTGTAACTTTTGAAATGCAGATGATGACAACATTCGAGTTACAAGCATTTGATAGAAAATGATCAAAGGACATGAGATGGTTGTGAACTTGCCTTTTGTGATTGCAAGATTATGCAATCACGGTCTTCGAGATACTAGAAGATCCAAATTCTGTAAATAGCATCATTGGTCCGGTAAGGACAAATGTTTAAAGAAGCAATATGTTGTGATGCATAAATAATGTAATGCAGTTTGGAAAACCCTGGAGTAATACCCAATATGGTGAATAGGTTAAGTTTGGGTGATTTATTTAAGATGTAGTTTGTCTATAAGTTTATTTTACAAACAAATGTATAAATACAAGGAACTTGATACTAGCAAGTATGATTCAAAGTAAGTATAACAACACATGATTAGAGTTATTTGGTATTATGTAACCAATATGGAAGTTCATGTTTTAGGTTGATAAGAGTTGAAGAACTTATTATGAAATTGTTGTTTGAAGTGGCAAACGAATAATTTTTTAAGAAAATATTTCTTTGATAAGGTTTAACCAATATTTATGGTTAATAGAATGTGATCGATGTTGTTTGCATTTGTTTGATAAGTTTGGACTCGAGATGCCTTAAGATTTAACTGAAACGGACAAAAGTTAACTATAAAAACATATTTAAACTTTATACATTGTCTATATAATTTTATGGACCAAAGTTAACTTTAATACATAAATAGATCTAGGGTGTGATGTGTTTTAAGGTATTAAAAAGTCTTAAGCTTTGTAATAAGCATGTTTGAGACCGTGAGATCATTCACTTTCTATTAACTGAATGATAAGTTTAATTGTGCTTGGTTATTATGAATTTGATTTGACTTATTAAAGAAAGCAAATTTGGCTAATGACATTAATGTGTTAGGGTTTCAAAATCATATTAAACACATGGTTGAGTTAAAAGGTAAGAAGCTTGTACTTTTATTATAAATAAATGATGTTTAGAACTTAGTTAAAATTGTTGGTTTACTTGGATTTAAGGTTTTATAAGAGTTTTATAAATTTAATAGTTTATATTTTAAGTTTTGCATAACTTCAAGTTATGGTTTTGGAACTAGTATTTAAATGTACAAGATTTATGATTTTATATAAAATTGTGATTATTTCTTATTTAAGAAATGTTTTTAAAGAATTTACCAAATAAATAATAAGGATTTATTACTTAAGAATCTTAAAATGTGTTGGAATAATATAACTAGTAATTTTCTAGTAAAACATACTTACTTAAGATCTTGGAAGTGAATTTTATTTAAGTTTAGGTGGTATCCTTATTTTTATAAAATTCCACAAGGGAATATATATCTTTAAACATTTGCTTCAAGTTTTATTTGTAACAAATTAAGTTAGTATTTTTTACAAAATAGTAGATTCATTTTCATATGCAAAAAATGATTTTTATTATTTTTAGGACCTTTCCTTAATTTATAAAATATCACTTAGACTTTAGTGATGTTAACATTTATTGGTATTTTATTTAACTTAAATAAGTAAAGTTATATTTTTCTTATGTAGATATTATTTTTGTGATCATTTCAATATGTTATATGTATTTTTAGGAATTTTCTAGGGCTAAAAGAATTTCAGGGGTACTTTGGTAATTTTACATTTGGTTTATTATTTCTTTTGCAATATTTATTTTTCTCTTTCCTTTAAAATTACTCTGGCGCGTGGGCTGGTTAAGACCAACCTAGCCTAGTTGGGCCTAGGGTCAAACCCCACCCCAGCCCAACCTCCTCTCCTTCCTCTCACTCACACGCACGCACCCATTACACACACGGCTTATATCCCTCGCTCCCCTTCTCCAGGGAGGCGCCGCTGCCAGTGCAACTCCGGGCGGTCGCCGGCTGACTCCGGCCCAGCCAAGTTGAACATCAGTTGCCCCGCGATACGCTCTACACCACCCCCAATTCGATTTGCTCAACATCGCCTTACGAGCACATCTCCAATCTCGGAACCCTCGCCGATGTCTAGGTTGCCGGTGTGGCTCCGGCTTCTGCGCCTCCGGCCATGCTTTCCATGTCGAACACGACCTCCTATGACTCCTCTTGAGCTGCAGGTCCAACTTATCGATGCCTACGACTACCTCTGATGCTCGTGCTTGATCTCGACCTCTTAGCCAGGGAATGTATGTGGGGTTGGTGTGGTGGTGCTGCTGATCTGATGATATTGCCGGGATGTATTTCTCAACCTCGACGCCGGTGGGACGGTGCTATGGCGCAACCCCGGCATTGATCTCCTTGCCTAGTTCGTCTACGATGCCTCTGGTGCATCGACCACGCCTCCGGTTCAGGTAATTTTTCTGTGACCGGCCTTCGAGCCGATGAACTACGCTAGGCGCAAAATAGTAGTGTTCCAGTGATTTGACCAATCAGCCAAGAACACTTTGTAGCTCTAGTAATGCTTTGTTTTTGATTTGCTGTGGTTTTGTCTAGTTGCCTAAACATGCTGTGCAATTCTTTCAATACACAATGGACTGTGTACAAAAAGATGAACATACTGTTTTGATAAACTCTTGTGTATGTCACACGCTTTAGTTGAGAAGGTTGCATTATCTATGGCATTTGCTTGTGTGTGGCTTCCTGATGATCTCATGACCATTAGACAGGGTGTATTGGGAAGTAATACTACTTTTTATCTACATGCTAATATTTTCTTGTATCTGATCTATTTCTTCTAATAAGAGAAATGCATGCTGTTTATTTATATTAGAGGTGTAGGTGATGTTCTCGAGTACATTCAATCATGCTAGAATATATATACACTCATACTAATAATTATTGCTTCACCTATTTGTACCATTGCATGATAATACAAGGATTACTATAGGTGTTAAATACTCTTGTTGTTGGTTGCTTGGCCTATAGTTCCTCTCATGTCTCATTGATTAAGTTTCATAAGACCAGCCTCTGGTTGGTTTTCCTAATCCTGATGCTTTAGTAAATTGCTTAGTAGCTTTGCTACTTGATTTCTATATTTAATTCTTAAAATAAAATCATCTAGATGTGTTTGACATGATGTAATTCAAGTGTATACAAGTATATGATTTATTGCTGATATACTTGGTGGTGATTTATTTTTGTTTATAATTATTTGTTTTTGGCATCATTTGATTATTCAAATGCATGAGATATCTTCCTCGATCATGTATATATGCTACGTATCAGTGCTACTCTCCATGCCTAACCTTGTTGCTCTCTCTTTCTGCAGTTAAAGTGTGAACTCCTGGTTGTACCAGGGATCACCAACACAACTGGTTGATCTAGTTCCCCCCTCTGCTTCTTTCTCTCTCTCCAAACTGATAAGAACAGATCTTGAGCTTGATTTCTTGTAGTTGTGGTTCGGTGTTGGCCACTGTGGTGCCTTCCTTAGAAGTGTGCACAGTGGTGAACACCACATTTATTGAACATGCTACCTGATTGGAATCTAGAGATCCATAGTTGGTTGCCGATGATGCATAGGCTGAGGCATCAAACCTTGATAAGAATAACTGTGATTAATGTACTCTTTAATGGCTTCTACTATAGTGGATCTACTATTGTGGTGCCTCACTAGAGTGTGCATAGTAGTATATTCCATAGTGGTGTGATCTGTTGTTAATTATGCTAGTTGGGTAAGAACTACTTTGTTTATTGTTCCAAATACTCAATGATGAGTCTTGCATACCAACTATATGCAAGACTGAGAGTAATCTTCTCCCACAACAACTCCTTTATTTAGAGTAATATGAAAAAAAGCTAAAGCTGGTCTTAGTGATCAACTTGTTGACTATGGTGTAGTTGCTGCTATTATGGAGTTGTACTTGTGGTCCTATTGTTGATTATGACCATCTAATGTTGCTCGTGGTCACCCTTGTTTCCTTTCTCAATCTCCTCCAGGTGATTAGCTTGTGTTATTCCTGCTCCTCACCTAGTGACCTTCTCCTTCTATTGACATGAGATCTGGTGTTCTAAATAATAAGTGTGGCTTTTGGTGGTGTTGGAAATACCTTGCAATGAACTAGAATGAGCTAGATGAACAGTGGTGGTGTTTTGAAGTGACGATGTGGGTGGGATGAAACTGGTGAGGTGCTTGGGTGGTGTTACGGCTAGCTGCTCCTTTTAGCTACCTGATCCAATCCTTGTTGTGTTGACAACACAACACTTGCATGTGTTGTGTGAGCTGTTGTCCAGTACCCCCTCCCCCCCCTCTTGTTCAAGTTTCCACAAATGGAACTTATCCCATATGGATCAGCTTGACTGAGATATTTCTGCTGGTTAGCTATCACTTTTTAAATTGT
Source organism: Avena eriantha (assembly GCA_910589775.1). Taxonomy (NCBI): domain Eukaryota; kingdom Viridiplantae; phylum Streptophyta; class Magnoliopsida; order Poales; family Poaceae; genus Avena; species Avena eriantha. The sequence goes on along the minus strand of OU342745.1, from coordinate 34,238,179 downwards.
ATTATTCCATAATTGTTGTAAGTTATTCATTCGAGGATAACTACTTGTAATTTTAACTCTTTTTGGTTGTATCTCCATTATTAACATTCTGGAAGTGTAATTTCGATTCCTTTGGAACAATAATTCCAATGTGTTATAGAAATCCAAAACAATGTGTTGTTCTAGTATTACTTCATATGAATTATTTTAAATTCCTATTCTATTTCAAATTCTATTTGAGTTCAAATATATCTTTCGAATTCAAATTGGAATTACTTTCCCTCAAACCCAAAGATATAGTAGAGGTCATGTCGAAATCTATCGCATGTGCCTGGATGCTTCCATCAGAACAAGAGAGATCTCGATCCCTCTACACTCTTTCAGTTTTGTGTGAAAATTCCCCGGATTTTCTATGCATGAATGCAATGCACACACCTTATCTCAGTTTATTTCTAAGATCTAATGCTGGGATGTTACAGACTTTCACAGAATAGGTTAATGCAAGAATCATTGATGTCTATGCACTTCTATTCTTGTAGATAGTTGTTGGGCCTCCAAGTGCAGAGGTTTGTAGAACAGCAGCAAGTTTCCCTTAAGTGGATTACCCAAGGTTTATCGAACTCAGGGAGGAAGTGGTCAAAGGTATTCCCTCTCAAGCAACCCTGAAATCAAGATACAAGAAGTCTCTTGTGTCCCCAACACACCCAATACACTTGTCAGGTGTATAGGTGCACTAGTTCGGCGAAGAGATAGTGAAATACAAGTGGTATGGATAATTATAAGTGGTAACGGTGCTAGAAAATAACTTGATGGCGTGGAAAACACTAAAGGTAAACTGAAATAAAGATGGAAGCAAGTAAACATGTAACATATCTAATTGCAAACGGTGTATCAATGCTTAGAAACAAGGCCTAGGGATCATACTTTCACTAGTGAACACTCTCATATAAATATCTTCTCTTTATGATACTACTCTTAACTACTCTCCGGTTGAACACTCTAATCGTTGGTAGGGCTATAACAGCACACCTCAAAGTTCATCTTTCCCATCTAGATAACCCCACACTGTCACCTTAAGTGCTAGATGAGTCCAACAAACACCACAATTTCATAGAAACATCCAACTCCAAATATAACTCATAACAAGTATTTGTAATCTCTAGCCTAAGTGCCACCATGGTGAGCACATTGTCACTTTCACACACATGGGGAGAGCAGAGATCTATTAAAGCACTTGAGTAGCAAGGTAGATCTATAGATTACAAGCTCATGATCACAATATGATCATGCATAGAGAGAGAGATGAACACATAGCTACCGGTAGAACCCTTAGCCTCGAGAGAGAACTACTCCCTCCTCATCATGGGAATCAGCAACTGCGATGGAGATGGTGGTGGAGATCGATGGAGATGGCTCCGGGGGCACTTCCCCATCCCGGCAGGGTGCCGGAACAGAGACTTTCTGTCCCCCGAATCTCCCCTTCGGTGGCGGCGGCGCTGCAGAACTTTTCATTGCTGGAGGCTTGATTATTTAGGGTTTATGCATCGGGAGGCTTTTATAGGCGAGAGGGGAGATAGAGGGGTGCCGGAGGGACCCACACCACCCCCTGGCGCGGCCTGGCCTGGCCCACGCCACCAGGTGGTGTGGCCAGCCCCTGGCCCCTCTCCGTCTCGTCTTCTGGCTTCGTGAGTCTTCCGGTAAAATATCGACTTTGGCTTTTGTCTGGTCCAATTCCGAGAATATTGATTTTCTGACTTTCCTGGAACCAAAAACAGCAGAAAACAGGCAGCTGGCACTGTGGCATCTTGTTAATAGGTTAGTCCAAGAAATGATATGAAAAGTAATCCAAAGTGTGGACAAAACACAAGAAAGTATATAAAACCAAGCATGGAACATCGAAAATTATAGATACATTTGCAATGTATCAATCATCCTGACAAAGCTCAGCATACAAACCTTTCAACCAAACAGACTCTTTGCAAGTTTCAGCAACATCCATATATTCTGCTTCGATTGTAGATAAAGCAACAACTGGTTGCAGCGTTGCCTTCCAACTCACGGCACATCCTCATACCATGAACACATAACCTGTGAGGAACCTCCTCTTATCCAAGTTGGCAGCAAAATCTGAATCCAATAGCCTGCGAGTCCCTCACCAGTCTTGCCAAACTTCAAGCAAGCATTCGATGTGCCACGGAGGTACCTGAAAACCCACTGAACAACTTTCCAATGTTCTTTACCAGGATTAGCCATGTAACGACTCACCAAACTCATAGTATAAGATAAATGAGGGCGAGAACAAACCATAGCATACATCAAGAAACTAACAACACTAGAATAAGGAACTCGAGACATGTACTCAATATCTTCATCAGAACTAGGATATTGCAATGCTAACAATTAAAAGTGAGGAGCAACAGGAGTACTAACTGACTTTGCATCATGCATATTAAAACATTGAAAAACTTTCTCAACGCAACTTTGCTGACTAAGAAACAACAACCTAGATTTTATGTCCCGTTTAATTTCCATACCTAGGATTTTCTTAGCAGCACCAAGATCTTTCATCTCAAATTCACTACTTAGATGTGCCTTCAAAGTAGTGATTTATTTCATGCTCTTGGCAGCAATTAACATATCATCAACATATAACAACAAGTAAATAGGTGATCCATTAACAAACTTTATGTAAACACAACTATCTAACTGAGATCTCTTAAAACCTTGTGAGATCATAAATAAATCAAACCTTTTGTACCACTGTCTTGGAGATTGCTTCAAACCATAAAGCGACCTCTTCAATTTGCACACAAAATCCTCTTTTCCAGGAACTATGAACCCTTCAGGTTGGTCCATGTAAATCTCCTCCTCCAGTTCACCATGTAGAATCGCAGTCTTTACATTTATCTGCTCAAGCTCAAGATCATGCTGATACGTTGTAAATGTATCTATAATTTTTGATGTTCCATGCTTGTTTTTATATATACTTTCTTATGTTTTGTCCACACTTTGGAGTATTTCTATACACTTTCTGGGACTAACCTATTAACAAGATGTCACAATGCCAGTTGCCTGTTTTCTGCTGTTTTTGGTTCCAGAAAAGCCAGAAAATGAATATTCTTGGAATTGGACGGGACAAAAGCCAAAGTCAATATTTCACCGAGGGGAACACGAAGCGAGAAGACGAGCTGGAGAGGGGCCAGGTGTTAGCGACACCATAGGGTGGCGTGGGTCCCCCTAGCCGTGCCACTAGGTGGTGTGGGCCCCCTGGTACTCCACCGACCTCGCCCCTTCGCCTATAAGAAGCCTCCGATATAGAAACCCTAAGAACTGAATCAAAATTCCATGAAAACCTCCACAGCATCGCTGCCACCGAAGGGGAGATTCGAGGGACAGAAAGTCTCTGTTCTGGCACCCTGCCAGGACGGGGAAGTGCCCCCGGAGCCATCTCCATCAATCTCCACAGCCATCTTGACCACCGTTGTTGATTCCCATGATGAGGAGGGAGTAGTTCTCCTTCAAAGCTAAGGGCTCTACTGGTAGCTATGTGTTCTTCTCTCTCTCTATGCATGATCTTATTGAGATCATGAGCTTTTTAATCAAGTAGATCTCTTTATTTTAGAAATAAAATGAATGAGTAGGAAAATCATTTAAGTCTTGCTACTCAAGTGCTTTAATAGATCTCTGCTCTCCCCACGTGTGTGAAAGTGACAGCGTGCACACCATGGTGGCACTTAGGCTAGAGATTACAAATACTTGTTATGAGTTATATTTGGAGTTGGATGTCTCTATGAAATTGTGGTGTTTGTTGGAACCATCTAGCGCTCAAGGTGACAGTGTGGGGTTATCTAGATGGGGAATACGAACTTTGAGGAGTGATGTTATAGCCCTACCATGTATTAGAGTGTCCAACCGGAGAGTAGTTCAGAGTAGTATCATGAAGAGAAGATATTTATATGAGAGTGTTCACTAGTGAAAGTATGATCCCTGGGCCTTGTTTCTAAGCATTGAAACACCGTTTTCAACTAGATATGTTACATGTTTGCTTGTTGTCATCTTTATTTCAGTTTGCCTTTAATCTCTTCCAAGCCATCAAAGTCTTTTCTATCACCATTGTATTATATCCATACCACTTGTATTTTACTATCTCTTCGCCGAACTAGTGCACCTATACACCTGACAAGTGTATTGGGTGTGTTGGGGACACAAGAGACTTCTTGGATCTTGATTGTAGGGTTGCTTGAGAGGGATACCTTTGACCACTTCCTCCCTTAGTTTGATAAACCTTGGGTAATCCACTTAAGGGAAATTTGCTGCTGTTCTACAAACCTCTGCACTTGGAGGCCCAACAACTGTCTACAAGAATAGAAGTGCGTAGTCATCAAGCTATTTTTATGGCGCTGTTGCCGGGGAGGTAAGGTAAAAGGTACTCACATCTCCGGTGTGAGTGCTCGAAGTTATTTCCTTTAGATTCTGCAATTTTGTCTTTTTTTTTCTTGTTTTCACTAGTTAGGCTTAATGGAAAACAATTAAAAAATTAGAGAGCTTTATTATATTTATCTTGAGTTAGGACATGAAGTGTTTGAAGAGAAAATTAAAAAACCTATGAAACTTTATTTGCATGCTAATAGCAATGTTGTTAGTATGAATTCTTTGGACACCATTATTGCTAATGCTATGGAAAAGTCTAAGCTTGGGGAAGCTAGTTTTTATGAAAATGATCTTTTTAGTCCCCCATCTTTAAAGGAGAAAATTTGTTTTGACGATACTATACCTCCAATATATGATGATTGCAATGATGAATATGAAATTTTCAGTACACCTAGTATTGAGGAGAAAATTAATTATGACTACAATATGCCTCCTTGAAAAGGATACAGATGTCACCTAGAGGGGGGTGAATAGGCGGTTTAAAACTTTTACGAAATGGGCTTAACAAAGGCGGAATAAAACTAGGATTTACTTTGTCAAGCACAAAACTTATATAAACTACGGTTCACCTATGTGCACCAACAACTTATGCTAAGCAATACAAGCAACTATGTGATAGCTAGATATAAGACTTCAAGCACGAAGGCTATCACAAAGTAAAGTGCATAAGTAATAGCTCGAGTATAGAGATAACCGAGGCACGCATAGACGATGATTTATTACCGAGTTCCTCCCATAAAGGGAGTACATCTCGTTGGACGGGTGGGCGGTACTAGGACCACCATGCCACAAAAGGCCTCACCCTATTCTCCTATGAACCTCGCCACAAGAGGCCCGGTTCACTTCTTCACTATCGGTGCACTTTTCGGTGGCAATCCATAACCTCTCACAAATATTGGGGCACTTCTCCACAACTCAATTGGAGGTTCCCAACAAAAAAGCTCGGGGAAAGCTCCATAACTTAATTGGATGCCCCAAGTAATCCACAAACCTGCAAAACAACTAAACTGTCTAGGGTTCCAAGAACCCAAGAGTAATAAGCTTCTCACCTTTCACCCAATCAAATTCTCACTGAGAACTCAAATCAATGCACCAAATGCAATGGCAAGAACATAAGAAGTGCTCAAGTCCTTCTTTCCCAAATTCCACCAAAGCTACAAAAGCTAGTGGGAGAATAAGAGAGGAAGAACACAAGAGGAAACCAAAAAAGAAACCCTAAGATCTAGATCCCAATATGTCCCCCTTACATAGAGGAGAGATGTATTGGTGGAGTTGTAGATTTAGATCCCCCTTTCAAATCCCCCAAAAAGATTCAAGAAATATGGGAGGGATTGAGAGTATTTGCAAGCTCTTGAAGGTCAAAACAATGGAGGAGAGAGAGAATGCAAGCAACCAGCCTAAAGAGGAAGAATGGGTCTATTTATACCCCTCCCCAATGAAATATGACCATTTGGGACCTCCCAGGCCGGATAATCCGCCCTCCCCCGGATATTCCAGGTTCCCCGGGCCACAATATGGCTAAGGACTTCGTGGCGCGACCCTCTGTATAGGGGGCGGATATTTGGGCCGGATAATCCGCCCCCGGAGGCCTGGATAATCAGCCCTTGTTACAGAGAGCCACGCCTCAAAGTGCTTAGCCGTCTCCCAAAAATTGGGCCGGATAATCTGCCCTCCTGAAAACTTGCAGAAACAGCAAAACTGAAACAATCATAACTTTTGCATCCGGACTCCATTTTTGATGATCTTGGCATCGTTTTAAAGAGGAAAATGAGCTCTACAAGATCATCCAGAGAAACATCATAGTACAGCAAGGTAGGATAGAACCAAGTGACGAAAGGTTTGACCTCTCGCAAAAAGACGAACCGATAAAACCTCCAACATCGAAAATGCAATAGAGAATGCATATGAAATTCGTTTTCGATGAAATTGAGCTTGTCATGGAGATTAACACAAGCTCTAAATACTCACATGAGTAAGACCCAAATAAGAACCAAGAAATATGATGCCAAGTATGCAAAGGTTTGAGCTCTCACCGAGGGATATGATCAAGTTACTCACTCGAGAGCCCCTCTTGATAGTACGGTTATCTATCCTATAAACCGGTCTCCCCAACTAACACCACAAGACCGGTAAGAAAGAAACCCTATCAAGATCAAACAATTGCCTTGTGTATATTCCACTTGATGATGATGATGATCTTCTACACCTCAAGATGGAACACCTTTCTTGATTGCGCTAGCTTGGTGAAGACTTGGAATTTGCTCCCCATACTCCACTATGGAAGAGCCTCTCTTTTATGCGTATGTTCAGATATCCATGATCACCATAAGCATGGCAAGCTACACTTGAGAGATCATCTTATTATTCAAGACACACTTGCCATAGGCTCAACTTCTACTTGACCAATCTCCGGATCATTCCTTGAAACCTTGATCACCACTTGATCTTCTTCACTTTCTTATTTTTACAACCTTGAAGCCAACATATGGTTCAAGCATTTCCTATGGACAAATCCTACAAGTAAAACTCAATGCAAACATAAGTCTATAAAGATTGTCATTAATTACCGAAACCATACATGGGGCACACATGTTTTTTCACTCCTATATTTGATGATTATGGTGATGAGAATAATAATGATCGCTATTTTGTTGAATTTGCTCCCACTACAATTAATAAGAATGACTATGTTTATGTGGGGAGTATTAATTCTTTTATGCATGTGGCTCATGATAAGATTGTTTTATGTGATAGTTACATTGTTAATTTTATTCATGATGCTACTGAAATTTATTATGAGAGAGGTAAACATGGTTTTATGTGTCTCAACAATATTAAGTTTCCCCTCTTTATGTTGAAAATTTTAAAGTTGCACTTGTTTTGCTTTCCTATGCTTGTTGCTCTGTTCTTTCAGGACTTGTTTCTTTACAAGATTCCTATGCATAGGAAGTGGGTTAGACTTAAATGTGTTTTAAAATTTGCTTCTTGATGCTCTCTTTTACTTCAATTCATATTTCTTATGTGAGCATCTTCTCAAACTATCAAACCTAACTTAAAGGCATTAAAAAAATGTACTTCTGTGAAGATAACCCAATAGTTTTCTTGAGTCTTGGAAGTTATTACTTCTGTAATAACCTCTCCTTATCCTTTTTTTATTTGATTTTTGTGCCAAAAATAACCTACAATGAGAGGGAAGTAATATTTGGGGAAGTGCTGTCTCGAAACAGATTTTTGTGCTTCATTGTAAAAATTCGTGAAAAATCTAGGTATACCGGAATGACCTTTAATTTTCTGTATAAATCCCCCAGGTTATTAGCTAACTTTCGTTAGTTCAACACTTTTTGATTTGAGCAACATAAGGTCTTAGTAAAATCGGTTTTCACCTGCTGGTCTGTTTTGACATATTTCTGCCATTATTTGCATTTGCCTCTTTATCGATTTATTTTTGGGTTCTTTTTGGTGAATTGAGCCTTTTGAGGGAATTGCTACAGTAGCTTGTGTTTTTAATGAAAGTTTTACTGTTTTAAAACAAAACCCCAAAGGTTTATTATCTTTTGAATGCACTAATGTTGCTAATGAAGATTGTGTGAAGTTTTGTATGAATGAAATTTTCATGTGTAGGAAAAAATGATGCAATGAGATGAAGAATGGACAAAAGCTCAAGCTTGGGGATGCCACCCCGTGTCACCCCAAGAAATATTCAAGAGGTACAGGCGTCAAAGCTTGGGGATGCCCAAGGCATCCCCTTCTTCATCAATAAAAATCGCAGGTCTTTCTAGACACTTCGTTTTTATTGTTTCATGCACTGTTGTGTTGTTCTTGGAGCGTCTTAGTTTTTGTTTTTAGTTTTATTTTGCTTGGTTTGTTGCAATAAGTTGGTTGGATCCCATCACACTTCTTTTGGAGAGAGACACACTCCATTTTCATTGCCTAGAACACTCTACTTTTCATTCTTATTGTTCTGTGAGTGTTCTCTTTTGTTAGCACTGTGTTTAGCCTTGGTTTTCTTGTGCTTTCAGCTTAGAAATTTTTAGTTCTTCTTTGTGGATTTGTGACACAATCTCACTAATATTTATTGATGATTATCTTTATGAGTTGTCTCAAATAAGTTGGTTTGGATTGGAAAGGAGTAGGAAGTTCATGCTTAAGTGGTATAAAAGGAGCTTGTTTTTTACTGTGACTTAAGCTTTATCATGTCATGCTAGATGTTGCTTTGACCTTATGCTTAGTGATTATTGTTGTAGCATGACTTGTTCCAAAAAATTGAGATTGCTTAATGTGCCTTGGAAGAATCATGCGTTGTTTTAGCATACAAAAGCATAATATTGTGGCATTCTCCTTTGATGTTTTGTTTGGGTTGACTTGTTGATACGTTGCAAACGTATCTATAGTTTTTGATGTTCCATGCTTGTTTTATATCTACTTTATTATGTTTTTTCCAAACTTTGGAGTATTTTTATACACTTTCTGGGACTAACCTATTAACAAGATGCCATACTACCAGTTGCCTATTTTCTGCTGTTTTTTGGTTCCATGAATGTCAGAAAATGAATATTCTCGGAATTGGACGGGACAAAATCCAAAGTCAATATTTTACCGGCAGACACATGGAGTCCGAAGGAGAGACGAAGGGGGGCCACAGGGCGGCCACACCACCCCTTGGCGCGGGCAGCCCTTGGCCGCGCCAGGGCATGGTGTGGGCCCTTGGCCGGCCACCGACCTTGCCCCTTCGCCTATAAGAAGCCCCCGAGACCAAAACCCTAAATTGAGGAGCCTCCAACCACGAAAAGTTCCGCAGCGCAGCCGCCATCGAAGGGGAGATTTAGGGGACAAAAAGTCTCTGTTTTGGCACCCTGCTGGGACGGGGAAGTGCCCCCGGAGCCATCTCCATCGATCTCCACCACCATCCCCATCAACGTTGCTGATTCTCATGATGATGAGGGAGTAGTTCTCTCTCGAGGCTAAGGGTTCTATCGGTAGCTATGTGTTCATTTCTCTCTATGCGTGATCATATTGTGATCATGAGCTTTTTAATCAAGTAGATCTACCTTGCTACTCAAGTGCTTTAATAGATCTCTGCTCTCCCCATGTGTGTGAAAGTGACAGCATGCACACCATGGTGGCACTTATGCTAGAGATTACAAATACTTGTTATGAGTTATATTTGGAGTTGGATGTTTCGATGAAATTGTGGTGTTTGTTGGAACCATCTAGTGCTCAAGGTGGCAGTGTGGGGTTATCTAGATGGGGAAAGCAAACTTCGAGGTGTGCTGTTATAGCCCTACCATGGATTAGAGTGTCCAACCAGAGAGTAGTTCAGAGTACTATCATGAAGAGAAGATATTTATATGAGAGTGTTCACTAGTGAAAGTATGATCCCTAGGCCTTGTTTCTAAGCATTGAAACTTTGTTTGCAACTATTTATGTTACATGTTTGCTTGCTGCCATCTTTATTTCAGTTTGCCTTTAGTCTCTTCCACGCCATCAAGGTACTTTCTGGCACCGTTGTCTTATATCCATACCACTTGTATTTCACTATCTCTTCGCCGAACTAGTGCACCTATACACCTGACAAGTGTATTGGGTGTGTTGGGGACACAAGAGACTTCTTGGATCTTGATTGCAGGGTTGCTTGAGAGGGATACCTTTGACCACTTCCTCCCTGAGTTCGATAAACCTTGGGTAATCCACTTAAGGTAAACTTGTTGTTGTTCTACAAACCTCTGCACTTGGAGGCCCAACAACTGTCTACAAGAATAGAAGTGCGTAGACATCAAGCTATTTTCTAGCGCCGTTGTCGGGGAGGTAATGTAAAAGGTACTCACATCGAAGTTATTTCCTTTAGATTCTGCAATTTTGTCTTTTTGTTTCTTGTTTTCACTAGTTAGGCTTAATGGAAAACAACAACAAAATTAGAAAGCTTTATAGTATTTATCTTGAGTTACGACATGACGTGTTTGAAGAGAAAATTTAAAAACCTATGGAACTTTATGTGCATGCTAATAGCAATGTTGTTAGTATGAATTATTTGGACACCATTATTGCTAATGCTATGGAAAAGTCTAAGCTTGGGGAAGCTAGTTTTTATGAAAATGGTCTTTTTTGTTCCCCAACTTTGGAAGATAGCTATTCTATTACTTATGATGACACCAAACCTCCAATATATGATGATTACAATGATGAATATGATATTTTCAGTCCACCTACTATTGAGGAGAAAATTAATGATTACAATATGGCTCCTATATTTGATGATTATTGTGATGAGAATAATAATGATAGCTATTTTGTTGAATTTGCTCCCACCACAATTAATAAGAATGACTATGCTTATGTCGAGAGTAATAATTATTATATGCATGTGGCTCATGATAAGAATGTTTCATGTGATTGTTATATTGTTAATTTTATTCATGATGCTACTGAAAGTTATTATGAGAGAGGGATGGTTTTATGCATCTCAATAATATTAAGTTTCCCTTCTTTATGTTGAAAGTCTTGAAGTTGCACTTGTTTTGTTTTCCTATGCTTGTTGCTTTGTGCTTTCATGACTTTCTTCTTTACAAGATACCTATGCATAGGAAGTGGGTTAGACTTAAATATGTTTTGAATTTGCTTCTTGATGCTCTATTTTACATCAATTCATACTTCCTATGTGCGCATCTTCTCAAACTATCATGCCTAACTTAAATGCGTTAAAAAAGTACTTATTGGAAGATAACCCAAAAGTTTTAGATGAGTCTTGGAAGTTATTGCTTAAGTAATAACCTCTCCTTATCCTTTTTATTTGCTTTTTGTGCCAAGAGTAACCTCTAATGAGAGAGAAGTAATGCTTGGAAAAGTTGTTGTCCCGAAACAGATTTTTGTGCTTGCCTGTAAAAAATCGTGAAAAATCTTTGTACGTTGGTTTGAGCTGTATTTTTTTTTGCTTCTGCCCCAGGTTGTTATACAACTTTAGTTAGTTCAGCACTTTTCGATTTGAGAAACAGAAGGTCTTCGAAAAAAAATGGTTTTTACCTGTTGGTCTGTTTTGACAGATTTCTGCCATTATTTACATTTGCCTCTTAATCTCTTTATCATTGAGTTCTCTTTGATCATTTGAACTTTTTAAAGGAAGTGCTACAGTAGCTTGTGTTTTAATGGAAGTTTTACTTGTGTTGAAACTGAACAAAAGACTTATTATGTTGAGTACACTAATGTTGCTAATGAAGATTGTGTGAAGTTTTGTATGAAGGAAAAAAATTTAGGTGTAGGGAAAGAATGATGTAATGAGATGAAGAATGGACTAAAACTCAAGCTTGGGGATTCCACCCCGTGTGACCCCAAGAAATATCCAAGCAGTACAAGCGTAAAAGCTTGGGGATGCCCAAGGCATCCCCTTCTTGATCAATAAAATTTTCAGGTTTTTCCAAACTCTTCGTTTTTATTGTTTCATGCACAGTTGTGTTGTTGTTGGAGCGTCTTCATTTTCGTTTTTGTTTTCTTGGTTTTCTTAGTTTTATTGAATAAATTGGTTGGACACCCTCATTCATACGTTAGTTTTCAAATAAGATTGGTTTGGATTGGAAAAGAGTAGGAAAACTTCATACTTAAGTGGTAAAAAGAGCTTGTTTTTGACTATGGCCTATGCTTTGTCATGTCATGCTTGATATTGTTTTGGCTTTATGATTAGTGATTTTTGCTGTAGCATGACATATTATAAACAATTGAAATTGCTTAATGTGCCTTGAAAGAATCATGCGTTGTTTTAGCATATTAAAGCATAGTATTGTGGTATTCTCCTTTGATGCTTTATTTGGGTTGACTTGGCGCATGCTCACACCATGTTATGACTATCCCAAGTCACCATAGCCTTTATGATCCTTTAATTTTCGACTTGTAATATCACTTTATGCTTTAATTAATGATGTTTTGTCGCTTTGCATGATTATGGCCATTATTGCTCCCATAGTTGGTCGCTCCTAGTCTTTTGCTAGCCTCCATAACCAAGTATGAGTTCCACTCATGCATCCAACTCCAAATAAAACCAAGTTAATTCAAAGAGTTCACCATACTTACCTATTAGAATTTGCTATTCCAAGTATATTCATCTTGTTATCTACCTTCCGAATTAAACTTATTATGAGAAAATTAGTGATTAAAGCTCTCACGAACTTGATGGCACACTTTACTTTTTTCCCCTAATAAATTTGAACCATTGTGTCATCTATGTTGTATATGCTTGCACTTATATGTTGGGAATTAGCAGAACCATGATCTCATGGGGAACGCTTTCAACATTGCACTTGTACATTGTACCCAGTTGATATCATGCTCTTTTGTTTATGGATGTCGTCGGTGTGAAATTAAATGGGAGCTTGTAAGTCCATGGAGTTATGTGTGTGTGTGTTAGAGAAACACCTGGGCCGCTGGTCTAATCCATGCCTAATCATGGTGGCAACCTGCAGCGTAACCATAATGAGCAATCTATGAAGCGTTCTTGTTATAAAAAAAGAGATAGAGATTGAGAAAAAAGAAAAAAAAAGATGAGAAAAGAGGAAAGAGAGAAAAAGGCACCATTTTCCCATGGTAAATAAGAAGATGCTGAGATGCTTGTTGTCTGCTTGCCTTGTCATTTGGATATGGGGATTATTCCATATCATCAGGCAAGGGGTACCCCGTTGGCAGTTCTCTATGATACACATGTACTTACTATGACAAGAACTTACCTGTAACTAAACTTGAGTAGCATGAGGAGTGGACCTCGTATTCAAGGGACATGAGATTGCCAACTTATACTTTGTCAAGCATATACTCCATAGTTTTTTCACTTTAACCTTAATAACTTCAAGACGCTTATGATAGGGGCAATGAGAGCTAAAAGCTAATAAGTATCATAATTTTCGGAAGCTCTTTATGAGACTTGAATCCCTTCTTCCTTCTATGAAGGCCTTTCTTTTACTTTTATGTTGAGTCTCCATCTTCTATCTTTATGCACCTATTGAGAGAGCATAGTGGCCATTCTTAGTTCTATGTGCATTCTCCCAAAACTTATTGATTGATTCATAATGTTGATATTGCTTGTTCTTGAACTATTTGTATCTAGTCACCCTTATGAACTTTGAAGGTGTCCTATGCATTTATGTTTTGCTACTCCATGAGGGACAAGCTGAATGCCATTATGCTATGTTTTCTATATGTGAAACAAACAAACGTCTTTCAATGCATTGTTATTCATGATCTTTGTTTATATCCTTTCATGTTGCATGCATAGTCACTATGTCTTATTGTTAGAACTTCCTCTTTCATGCTCATGTTTAAAGTACTATGATCCCAGCTATCAATGTTTTACAAATACTTTGATCAAGATTGTGATGGTGCATGTCACCTCAAAAATTATTCTTTCTTTTTATCACTTACCTACTCGAGGACAAGCAGGAGTTAAGCTTGGGGATGTTGATACGTTGCAAACGTATCTATAATTTTTGATGTTCCATGCTTGTTTTATATCTACTTTCTTATGTTTTGTCCACACTTTGGAGTATTCCTATACACTTTCTCGGACTAACCTATTAACAAGATGCCACAGTGCGAGTTGCCTATTTTCTGCTGTTTTTGGTTCCAGGAAAGTCAGAAAATGAATATTTTCGGAATTGTACGGGACAAAAGCCAAAGTCAATATTTTACAGGCAGGCACATGGAGTCCGAAGGAGAGACGAAGGGGGGCCACAGGGCGGCCACACCACCCCTTGGCGCGGGCAGCCCTAGGCCGCGCCAAGGCATGGTGTTGGCCTCCTGGACGGCCACCGACCTTGCCCCTTCGCCTATAAGAAGCCCCCGAGACGAAAACCCCAAATCGAGGAGCCTCCAGCCACGAAAAGTTCTGCGGCGCCGCCACCATTGAAGGGGAGATTCAGGGGACAAAAAGTCTCTGTTCCGGCACCCTGCCGAGACAGGGAAGTGCCCTCGGAGCCATCTCCATCGATCTCCACCACCATCTCCATCGCCGTTGCTGATTCTCATGATGATGAGGGAGTAGGTATCTCTCGAGGCTAAGGGTTCTACCGGTAGCTATGTGTTCATCTCTCTCTCTATGCATGATCATATTGTGATCATGAGCTTTGTAATCAATTAGATCTACCTTACTACTCTAGTGCTTTAATAGATCTCTGCTCTCCCCATGTGTGTGAAAGTGACAGCGTGCACACCATGGTGGCACTTAGGCTAGAGATTACAAATACTTGTTATGAGTTATATTGGGAGTTGGATGTTTCTATGAAATGGTGGTGTTTGTTGGAACCATCTAGTGCTCAAGGTGACAGTGTGGGGTTATCTAGATGGGGAAAGCAAACTTTGAGGTGTGATGTTATAGCCCTACCATGGATTAGAGTGTTGATGACCCACAAGTATAGGGGGTGTATCACAGTATTTTTGATAAGTAAGAGTATCGAACCCAACGAGGATCAGAAGGTGCTGGCTAGTGGTATGGATCAAGAATTCTCTGCAAATACTTAGCAAACGGATTTTTAGGGGGTTTTGATAAAGCAAGTAAACAAAGTACGAGTAAATAAAAGACAGTAGGAATAAATGCAGCAAGTGGCCCAATCCTTTATGCAGCAAAGGACAAGCCGGTTGTATTACTTAAGATGACCAAACGTTCTCGAGGACACATGGGAAGACTGTCAAGTGCTTTAGCTTCATATAGTTGATTAATCTTCTTTAGCTTGCTAAGTGTGTGTGGGTGAACCTGTGCTAATGTACCGACTTTCCTAGGACTAATACATACTTGTGATTATACCCCTTGCAAACATCCGTAAGTACAAGAAAGTAATTAAGGTAGAAACCTAACCACAGCTTTAAACTATAAGACCCTTACGTCCCTTGTGCAATGGTTTCCTAACGGGGGTTCAGGTTTCTGTCACTCCGGCAACCCCTACGATTAGTAGCCAAATACACAATGCATTCCCCTAGGCCCATATAGGTGAAGTGTCATGTAGTCGACGTTCACATGACACCACTAGAAGAAGTACACCACAACTTAAATATCAAACTATTGAATCTTTCTGAACACAACTCCACTACTAACAACATGACTTCTCCCATGTCCTCAAGAACAAAACGAACTACTCACGAGACATCATATGGATCATGATCAGAGATGGAATAATGATGTATAAAAATCTGAACATAAACAATAATTCAATGGTTCACTCAATAGCATCAACTACAAAGAGTAATCAACACCGGGAAAGTTTCCCCTATGAACTAATGCAAGATTCAACCCAATTGTTACAACAATATGGAGATGGTGATGATGGTGGTGATGATGATGATGATGATCCCGATGAAGTCTAGCTTGATGGTGGTGTTGATGGCGACGATCTCCCCTCTCTGGGAAGGAATTCCCCCGGCAGAATTCTATCTGCCGGAGAGATCTTTTTCTCTCGGTGTTTTCCACCCTACAGAGGCGGCGGAATATTTCCGTGGTTGCTCCCCAAGTCTTAGGGTTTCGGGAGGATAATATACGCCAGAGGGGAGTGCCAGGGGTGGACCAGGGCAGCCACACCACCTGGTGGCGCGACCTAGGTTGGCCCGCGCCAGGGGGTGGTGTGGGCCCCTGTGGCCCATCTCCAGCCCCTTCTGGCTTCCTTCGTCTTTTGGAAAAATAGGATTTTCCGTATATTTTCCCTTATTTTCTGATCTTCGCGAATTTTGCCTCCAAACAACACCTTTTCCATCAGAATCCTGACTACAGCGGTCCATGCTCCAGAAGTCATCAACCATGCAAAAACATATGAAATAACATAAGTATCACCTCTCAATACGAAATATATCAATGAATAACAGTGAATTATGACATAGAATAGTGATGCAAAATGGACGTATCAACTCCCCACAAGCTTAGACTTCGCTTGTCCCCAAGCGAAACTGATCTCAATAAACATGACCTCAGGTTTATGGAGTGAAGAGTCGATAAAAGAATACGGACAAGAAGCATCACACTCATCAATACATAGATCATAATAGAAGACAACTCACTATTATATAACTTAACTTGCAATAGGTAAAGGAAACACAATAAAGATACATAAAGTAAATAATAATTGGTAATGGCAAACTTAGCTTTCGGTCGAAGAATAGTTGATAATTTGCTGGAGTTCACAAATAATTGGTTTTCAATGATAGCTTTCAAAGTAGTAAACAACAAGATAAGAGCAATGTGCAAAATGAGGAACATAAGAAACATGATTGAATAAATCATCATATGAATGAATGGAACACAACAACTCAAAATACTGGCTGAGATAGAAGGGAGTAGGTTTACTTACTCAACTACAAAGTAAAAGAAAGGCCCTTCGCAGAGGGAAGAAGGGATTGCAAGTCTCATGAAGAGCTCCCAAAAATTATGATACTTACTAGCTTTTAGCTCTCATTGCCCCTATCATAGGCATCTTTAGGTGATCAAATATGAGGATATGCATTGACAAGTTGTAAATTGAGAATCTCATGTCCCTTGAATACGAGGGCCGCTCATCATGCTACTCAAGTTTAGTCACCGGTAAGTTCTTGTCATCGTAAGCATATGTGTATCATAGAGAACCGCCAACAGGGTACCCCTTGCCCGATGATACGGAAGAATCCCCATATCAAAATGACAAGGCAAGCAGACAACAAGTATCTCAGCAATCTTCTTATTTACCATGGGAATATGGTGCTTTTTTCTCTCTTTCCTCTTTTCATAGTCTCTTTTTTTTTCTTTTCTCTTTTTCTCAATCTCTGTCTCTTTTTTTATAAGAAGAATGCTTCATAGATACTCGTTATGGTTATGGTGCAGGTTTCCACCATGTCAGCATGGATTAGACCAGCGGCCCAGGCGTTTTTCTAACACACATGCATAACTCCATGGACTTACAAGCTCCCCTTTCATTTCACACTGACAACATCCATAGACAAAAGAACATGATATCAACTTGGTACAAAGTACCAGTGCAATGTTGAAAGCGCTCCCCAGGACAGCATGGTTCTGCTAATTCACAACTTACAAAGTGCAAGCATATACACAACATAGATGAGCACAATGGTTCAAGTTTATTAGATGCGAGAAAGTAAAGTGTGCCATCAAGTTCGTGAGAGCTTTAATCACTAATTTTCACATAACAAGTTTAATTATGGAGGTAGACAAAACCAGAATTTACTCGGAATAGCAATAATGCTACTAGGTAGGTATGGTGGACACAAATGGCAGAGGTTTTGGTTTAAAGGAGTGGATGCACGAGAAGAATTCCCTCTCAGTATCGGTTTTTGGCTAGCATGGCTGGGTAGCAAGTATAAGAGTTGAAGGAAACAAACAAACATACAAGTGATAAAAATAAACATGCAATCTTCGTTGGAAGCACAAAAGATCTTAACTAGAGAATACTAGACTTATGAGCAAATCAAGAAAGAAAGATCATGAAATTATTTTTCTTTAGAGTACTTCTATATTTTTCATTCAACTCTCAAAGATAGTGTGCTACCGACCAAGCCAGGTTGCCAAAACCAACTAAATTAACTCAATGATCCCAAAGTGATACCAATACTAACAACAAGATCAATCATATAACCACGAATTGAAAACTAATGTAAGCTATGCAAAAGAGTAAATGATAGAACTTCTCATTAATATTTCCACAACGGCAACTCACACCAAGGGATACATATCTAACGAGAGAGGGGACACTTACATAATGCAAACCAGCCTACATAATAACTCCTCTATTCATGATATGACTCTACTAATAAGGTAAAAAGATAGAAGATAGTGATGTGATACCACGACACTCCCCCAAGCTTGGAACAAACTGAGGGGATGCCAAACCTGATGACGAATTACTCCTTTAGTGGTGGTGGTATCCTCTCGATGAGCTCTTTGATCAGTTTCCCCAAGTCCTCAATCTCGAAGGTGAGATTACGGATAAGCTATAAGTTTTGCTCAATGCGGCTCATGATCATGTCGGGTTGAGAATCTCAGCTCTTGCTATTCTTTCCCCACTCTTCCTCCTTAAAGTCTTCTTTTCCTGCATGGCTAGAACGAGGCAAATCCCAATTGGAGAGTAATTTCCCCTTGGGCATATTCTGGTATTGATGCTCATGGATAAGGGTATGGAAAGGATTCTTGGTGTGTGGAGTAAGTGACCGTGGAGCCAAACTGTGATGAGGAGCTTCCCCCCCAGTCTGCATCCGTGCAGTCCTTCTAACCCTGGAAGGTTTTGTCACCACTCCAATGCTCGCAATGGTAGTGCCGGTGTGCGGATGTTGGCCTTGATCCTCTTCACCTTCACTCTTGATCTCCTTCTCCTTCCTGGGGTCTTGGAGGTCTTCCTCCATAGGCTCCTTCCCTTTATCCTTGGCAGACACCATTGTGCTTCTAAACCTTCAAAGAGTATGTCCTGGCAGAAACAGATCGAAACGAAAACATGAAAAAAACATGATATACGAACCTCGGGGGATCCGGGGGATTATATATTACGAAGTTTCATAACAAAAGGAAGGTACTGGGAGAAAACGAGTCGGAGGCGGAGTCCGAGGTGGACTCACCACCTGGTGGCGCGGCCTAGGGAGGGCCCGCGCCACAGGGTGATGTGGGCCACCCTGGCTCCATTTCCGTCCCTTTTTCGGTTCATAGCTTTCCTTATTGACTGAAAACTGCAAAAATATAGTTGGATTGTATTTTCACAGAACTTTTCTTACCGGAACTGTTACCTATTTGAAAACAGACACTTCAGGTCTCTGAATTTGGTCCTTGATAAATCTTTCTGGAGTCACCACTTGAATATCATTGATATCTTCATCTTCATACACTTATTACTTGAGTCATAAAACCGTTCTCTTCCTTATTACACCATCATCTCCACTACCTGGAAATTTCTTTCACACAAAACTCCACACAATTCTCATTAGCAACATTAGTGTGTATGAAGTGATAAAACCTTTTGAGTCCAACTTCAACTGAAAACCATCAAAACATAAGCTACTGTAGCAACTCATTCCAAAAACCCAAAAAATAATTCAAAAAGGAAATCGAATAAAGAGACAAATGCAAGAGTGGCAAAATCTGTCAAAACAGACCAACAGGTAAAGATCAATTTTTTAGAACATCTTGAATTTTTACGGTGAAGCACAAAAATTTGTTTCGGGACAGCAACTTCCCCAAATCTTACTTCTCTCTCTTTAGAGGTTGATCTTGACAGAAAAACCAAACAAAAAGATAAGGAGAGGTTATTACCGAAGTAATAACTTCTAAGACTCAAAGAAACAAAAACAAACTGAAAGCAAGAATAAACTGGGTTGTCTCCCAAAAAGCTCTTTCTTTATAGCCTTTAAGATGGGCATGATAACTTTGAAGACGCTCTCATAGGAATATGAACTGAAGTGAAAGAGAGCATTAAGAAGCAAGAATACACATGTTTAAGTCTAACCCACTTCCTATGCAAGGGAATTTTGTAAACAAACAAG
Source organism: Avena eriantha (assembly GCA_910589775.1). Lineage (NCBI taxonomy): Eukaryota > Viridiplantae > Streptophyta > Magnoliopsida > Poales > Poaceae > Avena > Avena eriantha. The sequence goes on along the minus strand of OU342745.1, from coordinate 34,218,295 downwards.
TTGTTGAAACCAGAGGCTACAAGCATAGGAAGGCAAAAGAAGTGCAACATAAAAACTTTCAGCATAAAACGAGGAAACTTGATATTATTGAGATACATAAGAACACTTTTCCCTCTCTCATAATAACTTTCAGTATCATGCATAAACTTAACAATATAGCTATCACAAGGACCATCGTACCAATGATCACTTATTCTAACAGAAAACATAGGAATACTAGCTCTCATAACACTAATTTGTGAAACAAAATTAGAGGTATCCTTACAAAGGATACTGTGTCCCCCTTCTTCATATTTAGTGACAAAGTCTTTCACATTTGCTATTATAGGTTCATCAACCATCTGTTTATCTGGTTCAACGGCTTTGATTATACTTTCATTAACCATACTAGCTATCATAGAATGTTCCTTTATATTACATGGGAAAGGGATTTTCTCAATGTAAGGTTTAGGTAAGACATGATTAGTAGTATAAACTTCAGTATTTATTGCAGGAACACTCTTAGCAACATCTTTATAAAGTTCATGATACTTATTCCACTTCTTTTTAGGCACTTCAATATAGGAAGCAAACGCCTTAAAATAAGAAGCAATAGCTTGAGAGTCTAGACCGTAAGCATTTTTAATATTTGGAAAGTCATCAGTTCCCATAAAAGATTCAATGCATTTATAATCATAATTTATACCTAACTTTCTACCTTTGGCATTCTCCCAAGCTTCAACATTGTCTTGAATACGGTCCAGAAGATCCCATTTAGCTTCTTCTCCCATGCGAGTGAATTATCCAGCACAAGAAGCATCCAATAAATCCTTGTCATGTAGAGGGAGCCTTGCATAAACGTTATTGATAATAATATTGTTGGGGGCTCATGAATGGGACATTTGAGCATTAGTAACTTCAATCTCCCCCAAGCTTGAGCTGTGCTCTCTCCATCAAGAGGCCAAAAGTTGTATATTTGATTCCAATCTTTATGAATCTCACTAGGAGGATAAAACTTCGAATAAAAGAGAGGCACTATTTCCTCCCATTCCAGAGCTTGACCATTCTTTAGCAGCTTATACCATTCCTTAGCTCTTCCTTTCAGTGACAATGAGAATAACTTCTTCCTAACTTGATCTGTAGTAATACCTGCACACTTGAACAACCCGCATAATTCGTGTATAAAGAGTAAATGATCACCGGGATGGACAGTTCTATCCCCAACATAGTAGTTATCCATAACACGATCAATAATTCTTGTAGGTATTTTAAAAACATCATTCTCAGCAGGTGGTGGCTTATCTACTACCTTAGCAGTGGAAGTAGCATTACCAAATAAGAAACTCAGCGAATTATCCATAACGAAAATAAAGCAACTAACAGAAGTAAACAATACTCACAGTAGAAGTTCCCTTTACCAGTTCCACTCTCCAATAGCGCTTCACTCCTCGGCAACGGCGCCGGAAAATAGTCTTGATGACCCACAAGTATAGGGGGTGTATCGCAATATTTTTGATAAGTAAGAGTGTCAAATCCAACGAGGAGAAGAAGGTGCTGGCTAGTGGTATGGATCAGGAATTCTCTACAAAATACTTAGCAAACGGATTTTTAGGGGTTTTTAATAAAGCAAGTAAACAAAGTACGAGTAAATAAAAGACAATAGGAATAAATGTAGCAAGTGGCCCAATCCTTTATGCAGCAAAGGACAAGCTGGTTGTATTACTTAAGATGACCAAACGTTCTCGAGGACACATGGGAAGACTGTCAAGTGCTTTCGCTTCATATAGTTGATTAATCTTCTTTAGCTTGCTAAGTGTTGTGTGGGTGAACCTGTGCTAATGTACCGACCTTCTTAGGACTAATACATACTTGTGATTATACCCCTTGCAAACACCTGTAAGTACAAGAAAGTAATTAAGGTAGAAACCTAACCACAGGTTTAAACTCTAAGACCCTTACGTCCCTTGTGCAATGGTTTCCTAACGGGGGTTCAGGTTTCTGTCACTCCGTCAACCCCTACTATTAGTAGCCAAATACACAATGCATTCCCCTAGGCCCATATAGGTGAAGTGTCATGTAGTCGACGTTCACATGACACCACTAGAAGAAGTACACCACAACTTAAATATCAAACTATTGAATCTTTCTGAACACAACTCCACTACTAACAATATGACTTCTCCCATGTCCTCAAGAACAAAATGAACTACTCACGAGACATCATATGGATCATGATCAGAGATGGAATAATGATGTATAACAATCTGAACATAAACAATAATTCAATGGTTCACTCAATAGCATCAACTACAAAGAGTAATCAATACCGGGAAAGTTTCCCCTATGAACTAATGCAAGATTCAACCCAATTGTTACAGCAATATGAAGATGGTGATGATGGTGATGATGGTGATGATGATGATGATGATCCCGATGAAGTCCAGCTTGATGGTGGTGTTGATGGCGACGATCTCCCCTCTCCGGGAAGGAATTCCCCTGGCAGAATTATGTCTGCCGGAGAGATCTTTCTCTCTCGGTGTATTCTGCCCCACAGAGGCGGCGGAATCATTTTGTGGTCGCTCCTCGAGTCTTAGGGTTTCGGGAGGATAATATACGCCAGAGGGGAGTGCCAGGGGTGGACCAGGGCGGCCACACCACCTGGTGGCGTGGCCTAGGCTGGCCCATGCCAGGGGGTGGTGTGGGCCCCCTGTGGCCCATCTCCAGCCCCCCTTCTGGCTTCCTTCGTCTTCTGGAAAAATAGGATTTTCCGTATATTTTCCCGAATTTTCTGATCTTCGTGAATTTTGCCTCCAAACATCACCTTTTCCATCAGAATCCTGACTGCAGCGGTCCATGCTCCAAAAGTCATCAACCATGCAAAAACAGATGAAATAACATAAGTATCACCTCTCAATAAGAAATATATCAATGAATAACAGTGAATTATGAGATAGAATAGTGATGCAAAATGGACGTATCAAGTGTCCAACCGGAGAGTAGTTCAGAGTAGTATCATGAAGAGAAGATATTTATATGAGAGTGTTCACTAGTGAAAGTATGATCCCTAGGCCTTGTTTCTAAGCATTGAAACTTTGTTTGCAACTAGAACTATTACATATTTGCTTGCTGCCATCTTTATTTCAGTTTGCCTTTAGTCTCTTCCACGCCATCAAGCTATTTTCTGGCACCGTTGTCTTATATCCATACCACTTGTATTTCACTATCTCTTTGCTGAACTAGTGCACCTATACACCTGACAAGTGTATTGGGTGTGTTGGGGACACAAGAGACTTCTTGTATCTTGATTGCATGGTTGCTTGAGAGGGATACCTTTGACCACTTCCTCCCTGAGTTTGATAAACCTTGGGTAATCCACTTAAGGGAAACTTGCTATTGTTCTACAAACCTCTGCACTTGGAGGCCCAACAACTGTCTAAAAGAATAAAAGTACGTAGACATCACTTGGCACATGCTCACGCCATGTTATGACTATGTACCAGTCACCTTAGCCTCTATGATCATTTAGATTTTGACTTGTGGTACCACTTTATGCTTTGATTGATAATGTTTTGTCACTCTGCATGATTATGGCCATTATTGCTCTCTTAGTTGGTCGCTCCCAGTCTTTTGCTAGCCTCCATACCAAGTACGAGTTCCACTCATGCATCCAACTCCAAATAAAACCAAGTTATTCCAAAGAGTACACCATACCTACCTATTAACATTTGCTATTCCAAGTATATTCATGTTTTTATCTACCTTCTGAATTAAACTTGTTATGTGAAAATTAGTGATTAAAGCTCTCACGAACTTGATGGCACACTTTACTTTCCTTGCCCCTAATAAACATGAACCATTGTGTCGTCTATGTTGTATATGCTTGCACTTATACGTTGGGATTAGCATAACCATGTTGTCATGGGGAACACTTTCAACATTGCACTTGTACATTGTACCTAGTTGATATCATGCTCTTTTGTTTATGGATGTCGTCGGTGTGAAATGAAAGGCGAGCTTGTAAGTCCTTGGGCTAGTCTAATCCATGCCTAATCATGGTGGCAACCTGCAGCGTAACCATAATGAGCAATCTATGAAGCGTTCTTCTTATAAAAAAGAGATAGAGATTGAGAAAAAAGAAAAAAAAGATGAGAAAAGAGGAAAGAGAGAAAAAGGCACCATTTTCTCATGGTAAATAATAAGATGCTGAGATGCTTGTTGTCTGCTTGCCTTGTCATTTTGATATGGGGATTCTTCCATATCATCGGGCAAGGGGTACCCCGTTGGCGGTTCTCTATGATACACATGTACTTACTATGAAAAGAACTTATCGGTAACTACACTTGAGTAGCATGAGGAGCGGACCTCGTATTCAAGGGACATGAGATTGCCAACTTATACTTTGTCAAGCATATAATCCATAGTTTGTTCACTTTAACCTTAATAACTTCAAGATGCTTATGAAAGGGGCAATGAGAGCTGAAAGCTAATAAGTATCATAATTTTTGGAAGCTCTTTATGAGACTTGAATCCCTTCTTCCTTCTATGAAGGCCTTTCTTTTACTTTTATGTTGAGTCTCCATCTTCTATCTTTATGCACCTATTGAGAGAGCATAGTGGCCATTCTTAGTTCTATGTGTATTATCCAAAAACTTATTGATTGATTCATAATTTTGATATTGCTTGTTCTTGAACTATTTGTATCTAGTCACCCTTGTGAACTTTGAAGTTGTCCTATGCATTTATGTTTTGCTACTCCATGAGGGACAAGCTGAATGCCACTATGCTATGTTTTCTATATGTGAAACAAACAAACGTCTTTTAATGCATTGTTATTCATGATCTTTGTTTATATCCTTTCATGTTGCATGCATAGTCACTATGTCTTATTGTTAGAACTTCATCTTTCATGCTCATGTTTAAAGTACTATGTTCCCAACTATCAATGTTTTTCAAATACTTTGATCAAGATTATGATGGTGCATGTCACCTAAAAAAATATTCTTTCTTTTTATCACTTACCTACTCGAGGACAAGCAGGAGTTAAGCTTGGGGATGTTGATAATTTGTAAACGTATCTATAATTTTTGATGTTCCATGCTTGTTTTATATCTACTTTCTTATGTTTTGTCCACACTTTGGAGTATTCCTATACACTTTCTAGGACTAACCTATTAACAAGATGCCATAGTGTTAGTTGCATGTTTTCTGCTGTTTTTGGTTCCAGAAAAGCCAAAAAATGAATATTCTCGGAATTGGACGGGACAAAAGCCAAAGTCAATATTTCACCGAGGGGAACACGGAGCCAGATGACGAGAAGGAGAGGGGCCAGGGGTTGACCACACCATAGGGTGGCGTGGGTCCCCCTCTCCACGCCACCTGGTGGTGTGGGCCCCCTAGTACTCCACCGACCTCGCCCCTTCGCCTATAAGAAGCCTCTGATACAGAAACCTTAAGAACCAAATCAAAATTCCACGAAAACCTCCACAGCGCCGCCGCCACCAAAGGGGAGATTCGGGGGACAGAAAGTCTCTATTCCGACACCCTTCATCACCGTTGCTGATTCCCATGATGAGGAGGGAGTAGTTCTCCTTCGAGGCTAAGGGCTCTACCGGTAACTATGTGTTCATCTCTCTCTATGCATGATCTTATTGAGATCATGAGCTTTGTAATCAAGTAGATCTACCTTGCTACTCAAGTGCTTTAATAGATCTCTGCTCTCCCCACGTGTGTGAAAGTGACAGCGTGCACACCGTGGTGGCACTTAGGCTAGAGATTACAAATACTTGTTATGAGTTATATTTGGAGTTGGATGTCTCTATGAAATTGTGGTGTTTGTTGGAACCATCTAGCACTCAAGGTGACAGTGTGGGGTTATCTAGATGGGGAATACGAACTTTGAGGAGTGTTGTTATAGCCCTACCATGGATTAGAGTGTCCAACCGGAGAGTAGTTCAGAGTAGTATCATGAAGAGAAGATATTTATATAAGAGTGTTCACTAGTGAAAGTATGATCCCTAGGCCTTGTTTCTAAGCATTGAAACACCATTTTCAACTAGATCTGTTACATGTTTGCTTGCTGCCATCTTTATTTCAGTTTGCCTTTAGTCTCTTCCACGCCATCAAAGTCTTTTCTGGCACCGTTGTCTTATATCCATACCACTTGTATTTTACTATCTCTTCGCCGAACTAGTGCACATATACACCTGACAAGTGTATTGGGTGTGTTGGAGACACAAGAGACTTTTTGTATCTTGATTGCAAGGTTGCTTGAGAGGGATACCTTTGACCACTTCCTCCTTGAGTTCGATAAACCTTGGGTAATCGACTTAAGGGAAACTTGCTGCTGTTCTACAAACCTCTGCACTTGGAATAGACGTGCGTAGACATCACATGCATAGCAACAATACCAAAGAAAGCACGAATAGAACTATGCTTCACAGCCGAAGGGAACACATCATTATAATCAATACCTGGAATCTGGCTGAAACCTTTTGCTACTAACCTTGCCTTAAACTTTGGAGGATCATTAGGAGACAAAACTTCCTTTATCTTGTATATCCACTTACAGCGGACGACCTTTTTATGTTTAGGCAAGCGCACAACTTCCCACGTGCCATTCTTATCAAGCGATCGCATCTCTTCTTGCATAGCAGAAACCCACTTCTCGCGGTCAACAGATGCAACAACCTCATTGTATGTAGCAGGTTCAGTATCATGCTCCACCTATTCAGCACAACTCAGAGCATAATGAGCAAGATTACACTCTTCAATTAAACGACGAGGTGGAACTATGTTACGACTTGATCTATCAGCAGCAATAGATTCCTGTGGCTGCTGCAAAATAGTAGGTGAGTGCTGAACAACATCATCATCAATATTTTCCTCATGAGTGTCATCAACAATAATCTAATTATCAACAGTTTTCTGTAGGTGCTCCACCTGCACACTAACTCCCTCCCCTCCAACAGCAACAGGAAAGGGATCTGATGGCAAGCTGCCATGATACATAACGGATTCATTGAAAACAACGTTCCTACTCAACAAAATCTTTTTAGTTTCAGGATTCTATAGTTTATATGCCTTAACTCCTGAACTATAACCAAGGAGCATGCACTTAACAGCTCTAGGCTCTAACTTTCCATTATCAACGTGAGCATAAGCACTACAACCAAAAACTCCCAACTGTGAATAATCAGCAGGCGAACCTGACCATACCTGAATAGGAGTTTTTTTCTCAAGTGGAATAGAAGGTGATCTGTTGATGAGGTAGCACGTTGTGTTGGCTGCTTCAACCCAGAAACGTCTATGCATACCTGCATTGGACAATATACAGCGAGCCCTCGAGATGATGGTTCTGTTCATGCGCTCAGCCACGCCATTCTGCTGAGGAGTGTAAGGGATGGTGTGGTGCCTGATCATACCATCATTACTGCAAAACTCCTCAAACTCATTAGAACAAAATTCCATACCATTGTCAGTACATAGTACATTTACCTTCTTTTCAGTTTGTTTTTCTACCATAACTTTCTACTTCTTAAAAGCATCAAAAACATCAGATTTATGTTTCAGAAAATATGGCCACACTTTTCTTGAGTAGTCATCAATAATAGTAAGCATGTAATTAGCACCACCAATAGATGTATTACGGGAAGGCCCCCATACATCAGCATGCACATAATCTAAAATGCCTTTGATGGTATGAACGGAAGCATTAAATTTAACTCTTTTATGCTTACCAAAAATGCAGTGCTCACAGAACTCAAACTTACCCAAGTTGCAACCGTCAATCAGTTCTCTCTTAACCAACTCTGCCATGCCATATTCGCTCATATGCCCAAGACGCATATGCCACAAATTTGTTTTACCACAATCATCAGAATCATGAGAAGTAACGACAGCAACAATACCAGGCAAAGTGCTACCTCTAAGAACATATAACTTACCAGAATTCATATCACCTATCATGTGAATAAGAGAACCTTTTGATACCTTTAACAACCTACGCACACCGGCGTACTTGTATCCATCAACGTCCATGGTACTCAGGGAGATCAGATTTCTGGCCATGCTTGGTATGTACTTTACCTCATTCAACGTACGCGTCACGCCATCATGTGTCCTGATCTTAACAGATCCAACTCTAACAATATGGCATGGGTTGTCATTCCCCACACGTACAAAATCTCCAGTCTGCACAGACTCATATGAACTGAACCAATCTTTGTTACAATAAATATGAAACGAACATGCAGTATCAAGTATCCATTCATCATCACGAGATGCACAAGCAACAAAAAACGGCTAAACATTCACCATCAGAACTCTCACCAGAAACAACATCAGCCTTACAAGTACCTTGATCCTTATCTTTCGGTTGGTAAGTCCCGTTTCTTTTCTCCTTATTCTGCAGCTTTCAACAATCATCAATAACATGATTAGATTTCTTACAATACCTGCAGAACTTGTCCTTTCCCATAGACTTTGAACGACTTCTGCCATCTTTGCTCTTATCTCGGTTGCCATAGTTGTTAGATCTCTGCTCGGTCCTGCCACGAACCTACAGAGCTTCAGCCTTGGATGACTCCCCATCTGTCTGCACCATAGTTTTCATCTTTTCCCTCTATTTGAGGGCCTCTTGTACTTCATCAAAGGTTATTTTATCACGACTCAACAATATTGTATCACGAAAGTGTGTATAAGAACTAGACAGCGAGCATAAGAGTAATAGAGCTAGATCATCATCATCATATTTTACTTCCATAGATTGCAAATCAGAAACAATCTCTCTGAAAATAGATAAGTGATTCATTACCGATCCACCTTCCTGAAATCTATGCGAGAACAACTTCATCTTCACATGCATCTTACTGGTTAGATCATTTGACATGCAGATCGCTTCCAGTTTCAGCCAAAGAGGAGCAACAGATTTCTCTCCAAAACTTCCTGCAAAATATTATTGGACAGATGAAGTTGAATCAAAGACAAAGCCTTACAGTCCTTCTGCTTCTCTTCGTCAGACCAGCTCTTAGCATCCTTTTTCCCGAATCCTTCCATAACTTCATCCAGATCTGAAGTTTGGGCGAGAATCGCCCGCATCTTCACCTGCCACAAGCAGAATCTTGTGGTGTAGTCCAACTACAGTAGATCGAACTTCAATGACGACATGTCGCAAACCCTAGATTAGAACCTGGGGCTCTGATACCACTTGTTAGCTTTGCGACAAGTAAATAACGAAGAACGAAAATAAAATCACAGCAAGGGGGACACATATTTAACGTGGAAAACCCTCTCCAACAAAGAGAGGGAAAAACCACGGGCGCCAGCCAGCAGAACTTCACTATACGGGGAGTGTTTACACAACACCGGGAATTTCACAGATGCAACTTATCCCAGCCGGCGGCTTACAAGAGGTTTATATAGCGGTGGTAACGTAGGTCATCAACGATCCGTACCAAGCCTCGCGACGGGCCTCGCTCCGCTCCGTCAGAAGTTGGCCTTTACTTTGTAGAATTTGGATCAACATATAACAATGTCCTTGATCTTGGTGTAGTTCGTCGCACATTTCTTCTATGGCTTCGCTTGGGCTGCACCGAACACCTCCTCTTTGATCTCTTCCAATTCAGCCTCGGTATCATCACTTTTGTCATCATCATCGCGAAACTAAAGCCATTAGCTGGTAATGTCTACCGCGCTCCCGTTAAGCATATCCACTAACGATGGCGTGTCCTCATGCACATTGTAGCTACATCGTAATAAGCATAAGTACTACAAGAATCTAATTACGTGCACGACATCGTGGAGAGGACGGAGGTCATACCTTGCAGATTTATCGCCGAGCACATTCCATGCACCATCCAAGTTGTCCTGCGGGTGAAGCACCGCGGAAGGGGATGCAGCAGCGACGGCGGAGGCTGAGCGACGAGAGAAAGGCATGAGCGGTGCACAACCCGCTTGCTCTTCTTCCCGTCCGCCACACGCGCACGGGACTTGGGCGTGGGGGCGACAAGTGGAGGTTGTTGCGGCTGGGCCGCTGATGACGCACCAGCGAGGCGCCGTTGTTGCCCAACCGCTTCCTCTTCAACTTGCTGCCACCCGCAATCACGTGGGCAACGGATTCGGCGGCCGGAAAACCAGAGCCAAATCCAGCTGCAGGACTTGGCTATTGAGGCGGCGCGACCTCACCAGCGGCGGGTGGAAGCTGAGTGAGGTCCATGGGGCTGGACCCGGTGAGTGGCGGCATCGAAGAGCAAGTAGGGCGGGAGATCGACGGCGTGTGGCGGACGCAGAAAGGGGGAAAGCTGAAATGTCCCTCGAGCGCGAACGGCTGGAGCAATACAGCCATATAGAGCACACTCGGTTTAGCCTCCCAGACCGCGCATGTAGGGTTCGGGAGGACGGTTTTTCCGTGGACAGTTAAAAATTAATACATTTTTTGCGTGTTTACGGGTACCAAACCTAGAACTAGCGGTTATTATATAGTTTTCGCGTGTTTGTAGGCTCCTTAGAGTTGCTCTAAGAGCACGCACGATGAGAGGACCTTAGAGGAGTGCTTACAAAAATAAACCAACCATTTTGCTAAGCATTGGTGCTTATTTCTATAGAAGAGGTGTTTAGTTATACATCTACCTAGTATAAATAAGCACCGATGCTTAAAGAAAAAATGATTTATTTTTCTAAGCACCTTCCTAAACACCTTACATTGTAAATGCTCTAAGAGGATACGAAGTCTATACTTTAGATTCTTTTAGAACAAATGAGTGCTGGGGTGAACATTCAGAAAAAGGAAATTCATATGTTTTTTCACGGAGAAAACTTACATCAACTAAGTAGGTATATAACGCTCCCCCACTCCCCAGTTTTTTACTCCTACTAGGTAAAATGTACGGAAGAGTTAATCCTTTGTGTAAGTCATCACTGCTGTTTTGCCGGGGGAGGTTGGCAATTCTCTCCATTCGCTCGATGATGCATTTGCACGGCAATTTCTCACCATGACCCACAGTCACAACTCCCGATCGAGTGATGATGCTTGATCTGTCGTCCTGATGCGTCCACGATGATACGTCATATGTGCAGCGCGAAGGAGCACGGAAGCTTCCTGCGCGATGCGACGTAAGTTAACCGAAATAGTGAGACGATCGAACGTGCGTGCTTGTCAGATCCTTCAATTCAGTCTAGTCAGCTGACCGAAAAGAGATGTGCACTGGCACTCGATAGGAGTTGCGTCGAACTACTCCTACATGCATGAGGTCAGCGAGCACACATTTGCTCCCTATCTATAATCTACCGCGTGTAATTATATGGATCGTTCACAACAGAATCTGGTTTGAGTGTTCCGAAGGTTAAACACGCACGCATCGGTGTAAAGTGGCAATGCAGATCTGGCCACCGTCCCAAGCTTCTGCTCAAAAGGATTCGTGTGCGAACCGACTCCGCATGCACTATGATCCTCCCGACGATTCGACCGATGCCACAGATCGTTCAACAGGTGAATTAAGAGGAGACAAAACCCTACCACTGTCCACTGCCCACAGTTCAGCATGCACGCGCACGGCTGATCCACATACATCAACTCCGTTCGATACGACGATATGCGGATATGGGGACAAACGTACGTCCGTCCCTCTAGCAAACGACATGCTACTAACAGGGACGATGGAGAGTTTCTGAAAATTATACTGTAACGAAAATTCGAAATCGATCTCCTAAACTCTCCAAGGACTCGAGGACAAGCAGCAAATCCCCGCTATTGATTCCGAACATATCTCCTAACAGTCCCCAGCTAGACAGTAGCCCCTTATGTCGTGGTCCATGCCAATCAGCGTGTACCTATTGTTGAGGTACCCGCTGAGCCGACGGCTCGCAAATTGGACGCCGAATCAGTTTTTTTGTCGGAACTCCTCTGCACCCAACTTCACCAAAAAAACATTACACAAAATAAGATAAAAAAATACAATAATTATACATATATATTAAACTGAGCCATTCTTTAACATTGTTGCACGTCCAAAATCACTAGTGGAAAAAGGGCCTCCAGTCCCGGCCCGTAAGGGGCTTTAGTCCCGGTCCTGGTAACCAGGACTGGAGGAGTAGTCCCGGTTCAGCCACAAACCGGGACAAAAGGCCCTCACGGGACAGTATCGAGCGTGTGAGATACGAACCAGGACTAAAAGGTTTTTTTTCAAAAAAAAATTATATTTTTTTTGAATTTTTTTTCAACATTTGAATTATCTGACTCACTTATCTCTCATTTTTCACACTAACTATATTTAATTCTAGGTCAAATTACACTTATAATCAAACTTCCCGATCGGTCACCCATCCCAAGCAGTACTCCACCCCCAGCATGCTTAACTTTCCCATTCCATCTCTCCCACCTCGCGTGAAGGACTCTTATACCTTGTTGTTAAGACTAATATTCAATCCTATTAGCTCATATCAATATGTTTATTTTTCGAAATTACGAATAACTATTTAAGTAAACAACAATAAATAAGTAATAATAATATTTTAGTCCAATGAAAAATTCGAAATCAATATTTTATTCATTTTTTGCCATTTATTCATTTAATATGACATAAATAATATCTTCAAATCTGTAAATCGAAATTTGACAAATAATATATCCATTATTATCATAAAAATGTGAGGAATTCAAATATGACATAAAAATTATTATTATTAAAAAAAATTGAAATAACTTTTTTCCATTATTACGAATAACTTTTTTTCAAATATGACATAACTTTTTTTTCGAAATCACGAATAACTATTTTGAAAATTTTGAAATAATATATCCATTATTATTAAAAAAATTAATTTTTGAAATAACTTTTTTTTCTTTTCAAATTTTGAGAATCTAAAAGAATCCAAAACGGCCTAATGTTGAAATCAAAGAGGAGATTTTTTTCTGCATGTTTTGATAGGTTGTACGTATTTTTCTGATATCGTATGCAAAAGTTATAGCCATTTGATTTTTTTTTGCCTATTTTCTTTAGTCCCGATTGGTAATATGAACCGGGACTAAATGTTACCCCTTTAGTCCTGGTTGGTGATACGAACCGGGACTAAAGGGATCGGCACCGGTCGCAGCCTGCTGCAACCCCTTTAGTTCCGGTTGATGTCTCCAACCGGGACTAAAGGTCCCGTTTGATCCGGGACTAAAGGTTGTTCCGTTGGAACCGGGACTAAAGGGGTGGACGAAAGGCTCTTTTTCTACTAGTGAATACAAACAAAACACACACCCTACATATTCTGGGTGTTTGTAGCTTGGTAGGTGGCTGTCGCGGCGATGCCGACGTCGACCGCCACCGGTCCTGCTATGCGGGGCCAAAGCCTAGTCATTGTCCTCATGGAGGACCCGTCCCATGCCGTCCCACTTCTTCTCCTCCTCCAGCTGAGAGGCCAAGATGGCGGCCTCGAGATCCTCCTCCCCCATCATCGGCCGCTCTAGCTACTCAACCTTGATGGAGACCAGCGGGGGAAAACCTTGACCTCCATGGTCTCGACGCCTTTGTACCGTGGCCAATCCAAGGGCAAGCCGAAGAAATGGAGGACCTCCCCTTTTCTTATCCCCTTCCTCCTCCTCCGCCCCTTCCTCCTCCTAGTACTCCTCATACTCATTAAGGTTCTCGAGATTTGCCTTAATGGCCTCACAACGAGCCTGGTGCTCGGCCTCGAACCATCTGTCCCACATCCGGGAGTGGATGGCGTACGCCGGTTCGCTTCGCATATTAGGGGGAGGTGAGCACGGCGGCGACATATCTCTCGCCATTGCGATAGTCCTGACACAGGAATGGCCGAGACGGACATGTGGGCCTGGTTGAGGTGCTAGCCAGCCAACAGGTGCATGTTCGGCCATCGACACGACATTCCCGCCTCCGCTAGAGTGTGTGTCACCTCGAGGCTGGCGTTCACTCGCCACTCTTAGCGACATGTGCGGGATGCGAGCAGGTGGGGAGCGGGAGAATGAGAGGCGATCCGGTGGGGAGCGAGAGAAGGAATGCCGACTGCGTCCGCCGCCTGACGACCCGGTCTCGTTGTCGTTGTGGCCGCTCTTGAACCACTTCCATGGCTTTGTCATCGCTGGCGGCCGGTGGCAAGGGAGATGGCTAGGGTTTGGGAGTGGTTTGACCAGGTGGGGAAGTGGAGTGGAAGTGGATGGTAACGCCACAGTCCCCATTAAAAAGGACAAGCGGCAACGGTTCCCCTCCATCTGTCACTGAAAGGTGGGGCCGGCAGAAGTCTCGGGAGGACATGCCCGGACGCGGTAGCTGTCCGTTCTACCGTATTTCAGGCCCAGTTTTAGGACGGGGTTACACCAAATCTGCCTCCGTTGACGGGTGCCCGTTGGGCCATGTCCTCGATTCGTTTGTGGGTCTCAGTTGGAGATGCTATGAGTCCTCCATGATTTGCAGCAGTATGCAATAATACGTAAACCATCTTATATTATGAAACATAGGGAGTAGTATGGAGTGGGCGCGAACCTTTGGAGCTCGGACTACGCATAGCCTATAACTTGAACCATTCAAAAATAACGTTTTAAAGTTTCAAAAAGATTGTACTCTCCCTGATCCATAAGTGTCGCTGGTTTAGTACTATGGATCGGAGATGGTTTAGTACTATGGATCGGAGAATGTACCCTACAAACTTGAAGAACTCTCGACTCGAAATACACTGTATTTTGGACTGCATAAAAATACTGACGAATAATGAAGAATGCAAAAATTCAATCCTCTAAATCTTGTGAGTTAATAATAATTTAAGATGCCTATAAAAGGAGAGCAATGCACAGCTCGCCGTCTATAAAAGGAGAGCATAGCATCCGACCGGCCAGCAGCGCCGCGGATGTCTAAAGCTCACAGCATCGGTATAGATCGAGCTTCCTTGCTCTCCGCCGGACGCAAAGGCAAAGCCATCTTGTACTAGCTAGCTAGCCAGCCAGCCAGCCGCGGGAGTACACATATATGCTCCGTGTTTGTCAGACGCGCTTTCTAGCAACGGTAGCACTAAGCTAGTCTCGTCGGCCGGAAGCTAGCTAGCCACGTAGCCTTTCATCAGAAGGTATAAAAGCCGCGAGCGCGTGAGTCCGGCCGCCGCCGCCGCTCCTGCCGCCGTCTTCCTCTCCCTCCACCACGCGCGTGCCCGGCCGGCCGGCGAGTCGCCGAACGAGAAGTTAAAGGTACGTAGACACTGGCCGTCGGTGGGTCGGTCGATCTGCCCGTGCGGATCAGGCTACGCGTTTTGACTCCTCTCGCGTGCGGGTCGGTTTTAGTACTATTGCCAAAACACCGGCTTAACCGAAAAACTTTCGGCCAACATGGCTGTCGGAGTCGTGTCACCGTCACGGGAGGACGCCCAAACTCTGAAGAAATCAAGACCGGCTTTACTTCAGTACCGATCAAACTCTTTCATTTTGGGGGACGCAGGATCGGGTTCCTGTGACCTGTCTTGTCTGCTTCCTTTGCCCGCGCGTATGCACGTGAGGGATTTACTGCTTGCACGTTTAGTACAGTACTTTTGTTTCAAGACAGTAGTAGTACTAGTTTGAAGCGAGGGAAAAGAAGGAAAAAACCAAGAAAAAGCTAAACGCGTGTGCGTGGGAGTGGGAGTGGGAGTGGGAGTGGGAGTGGGAGGGAAACCCATGCAACTCGCGTGATGGCTCTCCGGCCAGCACGAACGAAACGGAGCCACCATCCCACGTCACCGCACCGGTCGGTCGGTCGGTCATAGCATAGGAGCTTCGAGCAGGTGAGGTCACCCACGACTCGCGCCAAGTCTCTCGCTACAGCCGCCCGCACTGCACTCAGACTCACACCACGCTTCCACCCAACCCAGCACTCATTTTGGACCGCTTTTACCGGCGACCACCGTCCTTGGACCCGCGACCTCACTCAGCTACCAGCATTATCGCTTACTTTTCTAATCGCAAAAGAATAGTAAAAAACACAAGTCGTTTTTAAAAATTGCATCAGATAGTACCTGTAACCTTATAGTATTATTATCCGCTTTTGGCACCATCTTCAGACCAAATTAAATTAAATTCTTTTGTTCCCATGCTTCTGTGGTGGTAAAGTACAACCACAAGAGGCAACGAGGCTGCTTTTTTTCGTATCAGATCAGAAGAAGAGACAGCTTCTGAACGCCCCCACAGCTGCTTTTTCAGCTACGGAACGCGTTTTTGGACGGATCCGTTGCCCCGAGCCCACGCAAAACACAAAGCCAAAAAGGAGCGGAAGGAAGAAACCCCAATCCGAGTGCGTGAAGCGGGAAAAAGGCAAGCGCGGGGGGAAGCAGCGCGGAAACACCGCCCCCAATTCGCTTCGTTTCCTCCGCCGCACGGCTCCCTCCTCCTCCTCCTCCTCCTCCTCCGCTTCCCTGCCGCCACCACTCCACCACCAGCTACCGCCCCGCCCCGCTTTTCTCCTCATCCGCCTCCGCCGTCTAGCTCTCGCATCCGCGCGCGGCGGCGCCCGCCTCGAGGTGGCCTGATTACCTGCTTGTTTTGGGGTTTATTATAGGGCGTGTGGGGTTTGTTGGTTGGATTTGTGCCTTTATTCGGTTGGGATTCTGTTCCTCTCTGACGAACGCGCTGTTGCTGCTGTGGAACGTGCGTGCAGATCGACGGCGCGGCGGCCGCTTGGTGTCATCTCTCCTGAAGGCCGGAGCCGCGCCATGCCAGGGAACGGCGTCGGCGTGCAGGCGCCCGAGGCGTCGCCGGGCCGCTACGTGCGGCGCCGCGACGAGGTGCCGCCCGACGACGAAGGCTGCGACGACGTGCTCGGCGTCGACGTGCGGGGCCCCGGGGACGACCCCTTCGACATCCCCGCCAAGCGGGCCCCCGTCGAGCGCCTCAGGCGCTGGAGGGTGAGTTCCGCCACATTCCTACCCAACTTCCCGGCTACGTTCAGCGCTCCACTAGCTGGGGGACAGCAGGGCGCTTGGTTTATGCTTGGCGGCGCAATGTGGTTTTATTCCGTGCTGTGTGTGTAGATTGCCTTTTTTTAGCCGCATGCTTGCTCTCGTTTGTTTCTGTCTGTTACCTTAGACACCCAATTGTGTCGATTAGTTTCACTCGATTTATGCCAAAATTGCGGCTCCAGAATGATTGGAGGAAGGATCGTTGGACCTCGCTACTACTAGAGAATTAGTCGTATGTCCCAATGTTGATTAGCCTTGGGTTGCTGCATCCGCAATCTAGTGGATGAATTAGTAGTTTCAGTTCTAAGTGACTGCTGTTCTCGGGTATATATGGGCTCATCTATAACCACCGTACCTAATATGCAACTGGATTTTTGTGCTGACACACTGAATTGCAATGAACATAACCATTGACATGTACATCTGTTATCACGACGTCGTCTCTTGGTTGGTGAGTTCGAAGAATCTCACGGGTGGTCAGTAAGAGCTCATGATTTTAGGTTACTTGGCCATGTACTTAAGTTTGCCAAGCGAAAAACAAAATACGAGATGACAGTACCATTTATAAAAGCATGGTCAGTTGGACAGAGTGAAGGGATGAGATGTAGCACAGAGTGATGACGACTTGCTCGAGTATGGGATCACTGTTGTGGGAAATCCTCTTATATAGTTCATTAAGTTTGCACATTGCTGTTATATGTTCATGCATTGTTTAGAATGTTTCTTAGGGCATTTTGAAGATTTGCACCACTACTTCTACTAGTGCTCCTGCACATTCAATCATAACTGATAGTATAGTCAGTTCATTGATTATACACATTGCTGTTATGGTTTTGGTCCATCGGCAGCAAGCTGCACTTGTGCTCAATGCTTCTCGGCGATTCCGATATACACTGGACTTGAAAAAAGAGGAAGAAAAAGAACAAATAAGGAGGAAAATTAGGGCTCATGCTCAAGTCATACGGGTATATATCCGAGCTTCTGTTTCTGCAGTATGTATGTTTTATCATCATACATCTTTCCTTTTGATATTTTTGTTTTGAATTCAATTAGGCCGCATTACTTTTCAAGGAAGCAGGAGAAAAGCAGAATGGTGATAGAGAATTACCAGGTAATTGCTTCAAACTCATTTAGTTTTTGTGCACATACGATACTGTCAGTGTCTTAGTTATATTCTGTGTTATTTAGCCCTGTGAGGAGCATCTTGTGTCAAAAAATAATCGCCTACTTAATCAAGGACCGTTCTGCACCTTGTTAATAGTTGTTCAAATATGGCTATTTTATTACTTTAATGTTTCTTTTACACAGAAATTCCCACACGGGGTTTTGGCATTGGAGAGGAACAACTTACATCGATGACAAGGGACCATAACTTTTCCACTCTGCAAGAATATGGAGGGGTATGTACCATTGTACCTGCAAATTTACTAGAACCTTCAAACATCGGCATCACTGATTCATGTGGTATCCTTCTTCGAACATTAGGTCAGAGGGCTCCTAAATTTACTGAAAACAAACTCAGAGAAGGGAATCCATGGAGATGAAGAAGATTTATCATGCAGAGCGAATGCTTTTGGGGCTAACAGATATCCTCGCAAGAAAGGAAGAAGCTTTTGGGCAAGTTTTTTTTATAATTTTAGTTTGTGATTGTACCAATGAATGTGTTGAGGTATCAGTGATTCATCCTTCTTACTGTGTTCTGTGTCATGAAAACAGGTTTTTCTCTGGGAGGCCTGCCAGGACTTGACACTGGTTATCCTTATCGTGGCTGCAGCCATTTCTCTAGCATTGGGCATCGCAACAGAGGTGAACTCCTGGTCCACCTGACTTTTTTCTATTTTCTCTCTTCTGTATTTTGTCTAATTTTTAGCTGATTGCCTTAATGACTATATATGTTTTCCCTCTTGTGAGTTTTAAATCTGGTTCCATAAACTTCCAAACAACGGTTAACTGCGATTTCTGTATGGATCAACCCTTTTAGTATTATGTTTTCTTTTAGTTCTAACTTCAAGAATTTCATTAGGGCATCAAAGAAGGATGGTACGATGGTGCCAGTATAGCATTTGCTGTCTTTCTTGTGATATTTGTTACTGGTATGCTGTTCTCTCTCTCACATGTTCAACTCCTAAGTAATTAATATTTCGTGTTAATAACATATGTATGCTTATAATTATTGTACTTCAGCAAGGTGGAGATAATGTGCCTTAAAATCAAACTTTTTTTTGACCTGGGATTCTACTTTCATTTTTAAAGATAACCACTAGACCCTTTTTTTAGTTTTATTCTTCAGTAGTATCCTTGGGTCCATCCTCATACATTGTATTTGGAAGATAGAATGCCGTTTTATTTTGTGCCTCAACCAATATCAGTCATGGCCTCCAAGTAGTATATCTTTATGTTGTTTTCTCATACACGCAGTTTCTTTGAACTTCACCTTTTCTCCTTTTGCTCACTACGCCCAATGAAAGAGTGTCCACTTTGGACAATCCAGTCGTACCTGACTAAAGATACTTTTTGTCTTATTATTTTAGCTGTCAGTGATTACAAACAGTCCCTGCAGTTCCAACACCTTAATGAGGAGAAACAAAATATCCAAGTCGAGGTTTTTGAGCTTAACCTAACAAAATCTTCACTATTTATTTGCCATTTTTAGTCTTCTGATAGTATTGCAACTGTGCTGTGGTGATCAGGTTATTAGGGGCGGTAGAAGGATTCAAGTGTCAATCTTTGACATTGTGGTTGGCGATGTAGTAGCTTTAAAAATTGGTGATCAGGTACGATGCAGTAAACAAATATGGTCTGCTTTCAATTATGTTTGTGTTGTTTGCATCCCTGATATTATAATGAAACAAAAACCACCTTTCAGGTTCCAGCCGACGGTATTTTAATTAGCGGTCATTCTCTTGCCATTGATGAATCCAGTATGACTGGGGAAAGTAAAATTGTAAGTTTTCTTTTGATTTTAGACTCCTATGCAGGATTGATTTGTCCATGAGAAGTAAACCTTCGATCTTTGATTAGGTTTTCAAGGATCAGAAGTCACCTTTTCTAATGGGAGGATGCAAAGTAGCTGATGGTTATGGTTCAATGTTGGTGAGCAATCATATCTTGTCTTCTCGCCTCATTCTTTTTCTTTTCTGTTTTGAAAATCGCATGACTATGTGCAAAAAGAGTCAAATGAGGGCTTGAGGCTCATTTACTTTGTTTGTGCCCTTTGGATTTGAGCATTATTTACCTGTCAGCTAGATTAATCATTTTGTGAGGGCAGTAGATTGACCTTTAACCTTACTCGGTGATTTGATAAAATTCCACTTGCAACTGTGCTACTCAAATGCAGGTAACTGCGGTTGGTCTGAATACGGAATGGGGTTTACTAATGGCTAGCATTTCAGAGGACAACAATGAAGAGACTCCATTACAGGTTCTTCCTCTTTTTTTATCCTTCCGCTGATGATCTAAGTGTGAATTATTTGGAACAATCTATGTGCCATCAGTGTGAATTCATGACCCTCTCTTTTCTGTTGAAGGTGCGGTTGAATGGAGTAGCAACATTCATAGGCATTGTGGGGCTTGTTGTCGCTGCACTGGTTCTTGTAGTCCTTTTTGCAAGGTAAGATGCATTCATGTGTTTTCCCCATTATTTGAACACTGTATCTTCTATATGATGCCTGTGTCCATACAACTGAACTCAAGTCACAAATGTATAAACCTGTGTTGTAATTGGTATGCTTTATGCTTCAGTTCAGTGATCTATGTTGCTCTTGTATCCACTATATATGTACGTACGCAGATACTTTTCCTTTGCTCGCAGATACTTTCAGCTTCCAGGGCGTAGTTAGAAACTTTCTCTTGTTCCTGTATATATTACAGGACATGCTAATAAATTTTCTTTACTCCCAGATATTTTACAGGACATACTACAAATCCAGATGGCACCGTTCAGTTTGTTAAGGGACAAACAAGTGTGAAATCTATAATATTTGGATCAATAAAGATACTAACTGTTGCGGTATGTAATGATTTAATGTTTGGTGTATATTAAGCACCATTTTCCTCATCTCATTCTTACATCCCAACATTTAGGTCACTATTGTTGTCGTTGCTGTACCTGAGGGACTACCGCTGGCTGTAACACTAACGTGAGTTGATATATGTGAAATGTTTCCTTCATCATTTTAACTTTGTTTTAGTTTTCTGACCTATTTTATTGTAATTTTTCAGCCTGGCTTATTCAATGCGGAAAATGATGGCAGACAAAGCTTTGGTACATATTTTTTTTGCAGTCTTTTTATTTTTCATTCTTTTTCTTATCACATGAATCTACATGTCAATTTCAGGTGAGAAGACTTTCAGCTTGTGAAACGATGGGCTCTGCTACAACAATTTGTAGTGACAAGACCGGTACATTAACGCTCAACCAGGTTAGTTCTTTGCTTTTTGCATCATAATAGGTCTTTACTTTATTACTTTATACTGTATGACCATTTAACTATATATGACTTTTGCGCAGATGACTGTGGTGCGATCAATAGTTGCGGGGATAGAGCTGCAACCTCAGGCTACTATCGAGAAGTTGTCACCTACGGTTACCTCTTTTGTACTTGAAGGAATTGCACAGAATACTTCGGGCAGTGTGTTTGAGCCAGAGGTAATGTCACATGTTTCCACTACTCAACACCTTTTACTACTGCGTTTGGATCACACACATGATAACATGAAGGCTGGTCGCTATCATCTTTGTAAATTTAATTTTTGCAATTTATTTTTCTGCTCTGTGTTTGAATTTAAAGTAGTGTTGGAATTTCCATCTAGGGATTATTTTCTGGGAGGTTCCTCTGCTATTCTCAGAAGAGAACACCCAGAATTCACATTAAACGTTCTTCCATACATGTAGTGGAGGCTGTGACGATGATAAGACAACATCTGTTTCAAAAAATAGGCGGTATCTTCTGCTTTTAGCAATGCGTACTAGCAGTTAACAGTCAAAACTTTCGTCGGTGCAATGCCATTTCTTTAGGGTTCCTGCTATTTTTTTTGACCGAAAATAGTGTCCCTGCTATTTTTTGTCCGAAAATAGCCCCCCTGCTATTTTTTGACCAAAAGTAGGGTCCCAGCTGTCAATACTGCTAGTTACAGTTGTGCATTTTTCTTTAGATATAATTGATATCTGTCCTTTTATACGATACTGATTTTTTACGCACCAGGATGGTAGCACTGTTGAGGTAACAGGCTCACCAACTGAGAAGGCAATCCTTTCGTGGGGCGTTGAGGTAAGATTCCTCAAGTGTTAAAACTTCCACTTTTGGTGGCTATATTCTTGCTTATCCAGCTGGTTCCTCCTTTAGCTTCACATGAAATTTGCGGTGGAGAGATCGAAATCTTCTATCATTCATGTCTCTCCATTCAACTCAGAGAAAAAACGTGGCGGTGTTGCAGTAACTGGGGTAATTTCTTATTTCACTTTCCGCTGTATCTTTACTATTTTCCTTATTATTAGTTTGTTCTGGCACACTATTTCTTGAATATTCATATTTTCCCAAGAATGAGTTTTCACAAACTAGAATTCATGATAGCACTTATATTTTGCAGAGAGATTCAGATGTGCATGTGCATTGGAAAGGGGCTGCTGAAATAGTTCTTGCCTTATGTACAAATTGGCTTGATGTAGATGGCTCAACTCATGAAATGACACCTGATAAGGTAAACCATGTACTTTTTTTTTTGAGAATTAGTTCTGTAGTTTCCTGCCTCATTTTAGTCTTTCAGGCTAATCAATTCAAGAAATACATAGAAGATATGGCCGAGCAAAGTCTTCGCTGTGTTGCTTTTGCTTATAGAAATCTTGATCTGAAGGACATTCCAAGTGAGGAACAAAGAATTAGCTGGCAGTTGCCAGATAATGACCTGACTCTTATCGGAATTGTGGGGATGAAGGTACATGGATCAAACATGCAAATCCTCAATTATTATGTTGCATATAACGATTTGCCATTCCTAGTGCTATCCTCTATTTTCCTCATTTTTTTTTATAAATTTTCTGTTTGTGGCTAAGTCATCCATGTTTGTTTGCAGGATCCTTGTCGCCCTGGGGTGAGAGATGCTGTTGAGCTGTGCACAAATTCTGGCGTTAAGGTTTGTTTTTTGAATTCATGTGCTGCTGAAGGATACAAAGAACTGTTAAAATTGGAACATTACAAGTCATGATTGCTTCTGATGACGAGTGTTGAAGTATGTCTTGTGTAATGTGACATTGTATTAACATTGTGTGCAATACCATCGACAGCTTTAAATTGTCAACTATTGACACCATTAAATGTTGGCACAGTACCGTCTGTATAGTTGTAGTTCTTGTCATCATTATAAACTAACTTCTGCAGTTTTTGAACAAGTAGGTACGGATGGTAACTGGAGATAATCTGCAGACAGCTAGAGCAATAGCACTTGAGTGTGGAATACTCACTGACCCCCAGGCTTCTACACCAGTTATAATAGAGGGAAGAGTTTTCCGTGCATTCAGTGATGCCGAAAGGGAGGAAGTTGCCGACAAGATATCCGTAAGGCCATAATTTGTTTGTGCTCGCAAAATTATTAAAATGTGCCCCAAGTTTATAAGCTAACCTAATGTGAGTACTTTTGGTTCATTTGTTATTCTGAAAGGTTATTGTTGTGCATCCTGCCTTCTAACGTGTTTTGCTTGGCAAAATGGATTATAAACCGTAGGGCTGGTAATCTTAAATCATGCATTTAAGGAGGATCAAATTCTCTCATATCATCCACAGTTCTGTATAATGTGTCTAACTACATGTATGATTCTTGATTTACAACTATTTGAATGTTAACTTGAATTCCCAGGGAAAAAATGTTGACTAAAAGTACTTGCTTGCAAATTTTAGTCAAATAACTCTTTGCTTTAGGAGTATAGGAAATGAAGAAATGTATCGAAAACTTTCTGAACATAAAAAAATTCAATGGAAGATATCGGTAGCGGTGTATTGTACTTTCTGTCTGTTTTGTTCGGTAATCTTGTTTCTTGCTACTGCTGACGTTCACCTGTCTGGTTTGACATATAAGTTCCCTCTTTCAGTCATTGAGGCACACCAAATGATCTCCTATGCATTTTTGTGTAGTATATCTGTGTTCCATGACAGTCTCATGCTTAACTTTTCCCATTGTACTTATACGAAAATACAGAACAACAGAATTTGCCTTTCACTAACCTGTAGATACAAAAATATCATGATTATGCTTAGCTAATTTGCTACGTCATTTCTGGCGCTCTATTTCATGTGATGGGGAAGACATTCCTTTCCTCCATCTGTTTGAGTCTATATGTTATCTTGTCCAAAAGTTGCTCTTGCTATTAGCATCATCTTTCTACCAATTAGCCTGATTTAAAAAAAATACATGGCAGGTGATGGGAAGATCCTCACCGAATGATAAGCTTCTCCTTGTAAAAGCACTCAAGAAGAATGGCCATGTTGTTGCTGTTACTGGTGATGGGACAAATGATGCTCCTGCATTGCATGAGGTAAGGGCACGAGTTTGTACTTTGAAGGGATAAAACTTGACAAAAGGACATTGGATGTATTTTGAATGAAAATAAGGACTAATTATACATGTAAGCATGTACTGCACAGCTTAGTACAACAAACATGAGTCGACATTGTTGTTTCCTAATTTCACTCTCTTACCAGTCACCACTCATATTTTCAGGCAGATATTGGTCTTTCTATGGGCATCCAAGGAACAGAAGTAGCTAAAGAGAGCTCAGACATAATTATTCTGGATGATAATTTTGCTTCCGTCGTGAAGGTTAGCCTGCCTGTAGAACTTAATGATCTTCTGGTCCACAAATGACAGTGTCTTAATTATGTTCATGTTTAATATTCTAGGTGGTCCGCTGGGGTCGTTCTGTTTATGCCAATATCCAAAAGTTTATTCAATTCCAGCTTACTGTAAATGTTGCGGCTCTTATCATCAATGTGGTTGCTGCTATTTCCTCTGGCAATGTTCCTCTAAATGCCGTTCAGGTTTGTCAGAACATTATTATTTACGTTTCTTAGAATCATTGCCAGATTAAAATTATTTAACATGTTAATAGTTTCAATGCTAGCTGTATCTGAATATTCCTAGATAATTGGATCTACATGACATTCACTGTTACCTGAAACGGAGAACAACAATTGGAGGCTATGTTGCCCATGATTGAAAATTCTCCTGTTTCTTTCGAAATCTTCCACATGACCAAGCTCATATCTTTTCTTCTGGACTCTGAACCGGGCAGACATCCACCAACCTTCAAGAAATGCACCGACTTCAGGCAGCAGATCGTGGAGATTTGTCCATAGGAAAATGTCATACTTCTTTATTGAGGGTGTATGCACCCATGGGATGTGATATCTGCTGAGAGTATATTCTCTGTCAGAGCAACTTGTGAAAACCATCATTTTTGCAATATGTATCTTTCATAAAATGTTGAAGATGACAACTATGAAAATAACGTTGTCATGGGTTAGTAGGAAATTGTGAATAAACAGAAATGAATTTGAAGTATTAAACTTGTATTGATTTGATATGGCCAGATGTTTACTTGTTTGTGTTGTTGACACAGCTTCTCTGGGTTAATCTTATAATGGACACACTTGGTGCACTTGCATTGGCTACTGAACCACCAACGGACCAACTTATGAAGCGGACACCTGTTGGACGGAGGTTAGTCCTTTTCCCCTTGAAACTGTTATCTACTCGATGTTTTAACTTTTGTGAAGCGAATGTATCTAGACATATTTTAATGTGTAGGTTCACTCCGGATCTACACACTAAAAGATGTCTAGATACATTTATGCTCCTGTGTTAATTCTTGATGTGTTAACATTTATCCTAAGCAGAACTAGAAAATATATGTGCATTATGTTCTCTTTTCCGCATAACGGTTGTTGAATACATCCTTCTTTTTTACGAGGGGCCCACACATTTGAAGAACTAGAAAATTTAGCAAATAATTATTCCAACAATATATAGGATTAGATGCGAAAATGATATCATCATGAACGTATTTGAAAATATTTACTCTGTATAAAATTTTATGGTACAACCATAAACATATTTGAAAGTATTTATAGAATTTTGATTAGCACCAGTTTTGTATAGGCATATAACATTTCTAACATTCTTGTGCATATAATGCAGAGAACCTCTTGTGACTAATATCATGTGGAGAAACTTGTTCATTCAGGTATAAGTGTCTTCAGATGTTTTCTGTCAACTAAATGTTTTACTTGGGTCGATCACTTACTCAGGTCTTATGTAACCACAGGCTGTCTATCAAGTCGCTGTTCTTCTGACGCTTAACTTTGGAGGCCGAAATCTTCTGCATTTGACTCAAGATACCCTTGAACACTCTAGCAAAGTGAAAAATTCGTTTATATTCAACACATTTGTCCTGTGCCAGGTAACCTCCTATCTGGTTTAAGCACCTTTCTAGCTTTATGGTTGATTCTGAATATATTGTTTTTCTCCTTTTTGACTTAATACGTGGAGCTTCAACAGTTTTACAGTAGCATGCTTCCTAACTGTATGCTACAGTGACATGCACATCATTAGCCTCAACAGCTGACTTAGAAATGGTTTAGTAAGATTATAAATATTTTATAGCAACGAGTAATTTTGAGATAACATCATTTTATTTAGATTACTGCATTCTCCCTATTTGTTCAAGTATTTTGTCTAAACTCCATAAAACAGCCTTTCTCCCAAATGTTGTGTAGTCCCAGTCTTACGGTCTCATCTTCCTCTTAATCCCTTCCCTTCAGCATATACCTTCACCATCTCGCTGCTTGAAAAAGGTTAACTGTTTCATTTTTCTGAATAGGTGTTTAATGAGTTCAATTCTCGTAAACCAGAAGAGCTGAACATATTTGAAGGAGTTTCAAGGAACCATCTCTTTTTAGCCGTTGTGAGCATAACTGTTGTGCTGCAGGTATGAAATGATAGAAAAACACAAATTTATGAGTTAATATAGACAGCCTTTGAGTATCTAAGACTTGACTTCTTTCCATAATTTATTCTCAGGTGATAATTATTGAGTTCCTTGGGAAATTTACATCAACTGTGAGACTCAGTTGGGAGCTTTGGCTTGTTTCTGTGGGTATTGCTTTTGTCAGGTGAGATCCTTGTCCCCATTATGAACCTACATGTGTTCTAGATATTAATTATGCGTTCCAAAATAATATAGTTATAAATTTTTCGTTCCAAGTACGTATTAGTTTGCTGGCAGTTTGAATCAACACAGGAGGTGGTTAGTTTTCGGTGGATATCCTACATAGTTTGGACTTTAGCCTGCTTGCTTGTTAACCACCGGCATGTTCATGTAGCTGGCCGTTGGCTTTTGTTGGGAAGTTCATTCCAGTTCCCCAGACTCCATTGAAGAATTTGATCTTAAAGTGTTGGCCAAAAAGGAAGAAGCAAGGTAGGTGACGATGTTTCAGTTTTTGAAAATACCTGCTGCATTTGCAACTACTCCCTCCGATCCAAATTAATAGACTCAGATTTGTCTAGATTCGGATGTATCTAACACTAAAACATGACTAGATACATCCGAATCTAGACATATCTAAGTCCATTAATTTGGATCGGAGGGAGTATTATCCTTTCTGAATCTGGTTATCTAGCAACTGTGTAGAATCTACAGTTTGTTTCCATTGTTGATGTTTGATAAAAATGACTGTTTTTCTCTTCTCAATATTAAATCACCCGTGTTTCTCAAATATACAGGTGTTGAAGGACCAACTCCACCGGTGTGAGACTGAACATCTCTCCAAGTGGCAGAAATTATCAGCTGCCGAATTTCCAGTGCTTGTGCATATTGATGCTTGCAGAAATATGAGTACTGATTTCTTCTAACCACGCTAGCTTTTAGCCTGACTGGATACTCTAGGGTTGAAGGCAACATCAGTGAGATGCTTCATTCTCGATGACTCGTAAACTGGGGTTTGAAGCCGTTGTGAACAAAGGACAAAATTTTACTAGCTTGACAAAGGTTAGGAACTTGGCAGCTATACACTGTACAAATGGTGCATCGGGTTTAGAATGATCTCACCGGTTGGGAAGCTCGCTAGTAAACAAAATTCCTTTTGGACAAGAGGTGTGTATATCATTTTATCAAGGTTTCTCTTCTTTTGTTCTGAGTCCTCTAGGTCTTTTTTTCTAGCAAACTAGGCTCTTGTGGAGAGTTGGTTTGGCCGTTTGGGTTTTCATTTGTGTGCTTGTGATGTGTGGGTGAATCACGAACTTGCATGGTGTGCACTCCTTGATGTAATGGGCAAAAGCATTGCCTTGTCATTGTATTGGATAGAGTGCGCACAAACTGGCCTAAACAAAATTACAAAAGCCTAATCTCCTGGAATTAAGTTTTTCAATTGCTGTGTACCGGTGTGGCTGCCGTGTCCTTGATATGAGCTAAGTACCGGTGTGGCTGCCGTGTCCTTGATCGTTGGAGAGGTGTACCTGGGAAAAACTCGTATTCCTCTTGATCCAAGTCTCCCCAGACACAAACATAGCGATGGAAGCAATCGTAAATCCACACTGGCTTGCAGGACTAAATGCTCCTACTACAGAAAAACATATTTCAAAATGTGAAAAAATAAAAAAAATCGGTTTTATATCTATATATTCGATGCGTGCAAATAAAATGTCATAAATTAGCATTACTAGCAACGTATTTATTTGGAGCACTTTTATGGTGGTTGGCAAGTACTTCTCAGTACTTCTGCTCGAATTACTGTGGCCGTTGATATGGCAGAGTTAATATTGACCTTTACTTATTTTAATTAGGGCAACTTCTGTAATTTTCTAACGGACTTGGGTGACCCACCACGCATGATCTAACCGGATCGCTTGATCGAGTGGTCCTGTTCATGGCGTTCGTGAGGTAGAGGAGAGAGACATTGGAGAGACAACCGCTGGCGACCATGGGCCAACGACGGCGTCGCCCTCCTCCAGGCAGCAACTCCCTGCTCGCCCAGGCAGACCGGCAGTGCGGCTCCATTGCTCGCCAGCCCCACGGATGCACGCTCCAGCGACAGATGACATATACCATTGGCAGCACTCCGGCGTCCACGGGCGCGGCAAATCTAGCTCGGACGTGACCCGATTTTTTCATTCCCCACACAATTCCGTACATGGAATGAATTCGAACAGAGGAAATAGGCATTGAAAATCTTCATACTCGGTTGCCGGTCACATTCTATTGTGTATACTGTTGAAAATATAAGCAATAATCCATATGATTTAATCCGAATAATAAACTCATAAAATATGATCATACAAATAGTACCAAAACTAATCATGCAGATCAACAAAGTAGATGAATAGATTACATCTAAATAAGATAAACCTATCACATCTACACCGAACGCTAGAATAAGGATCTCTAGCAGAATCTGAAATAAGAAGTTCAGTGTTACGTACGGTAGAGCAGCGGCAGCAGCAGCCGCAGCGTTGGCAGTAGCGGTAGCCGCAGCGGTGGCAGCGTCCTCGGCCATGTCGTTGATGTAGAGGCTGCCGATGTCCGGGAAGAAGTCCTCGTCGGGGAAGGAGTCGTCGGAAGACGTTGTGAAAGCCAGTAGTCGCGCTTGAGCGCTCCCCAAAAACCTGATCGCCCCTCACCCGTACAGGTTCACAAGAGGCGGGGTTCCGGAGGCCTACTGTCCCGATCTGTGGTGCACGCCGCAAGCCGGGATGGGAAAGACGAAGGCGGCGGCACAATAGACTGGAAGGAGACGCGTGTGGTAAGCGATGCCGATTAGGTTTAGCGCAGGCGTTTATATAGAGCAAGTCAGGAGACCGTGGGACTCAGTCCACGTCCGAGTCGGTAACGGCCCACATCCCATTAAGATTGAAAACGGCTGACTCATTAAGGCGTCCGTTAATAACTCGTAATTAATCCATGATTAATTTTCCTGACTAGCAAAAATAAAGCTCAGCTCGGCGAGATTCAAGCAACCCGCGGCGCGCGCGCGTCGTGACGAGGCGAGGCGAGGCGGGCGGCGTCGAAGGAGGAGTGCGCGAGAGCTGCTCTTCTTTTCACACCTTAGTGAGTGGTGGAACAGCCTAGTATATAAGGAGGTGTAACTCTCACTCAACTATCAGTATGGGACTAAACCTTGACACCACGTGCACATCCATATGTTGCCATACACAAATGGGCCAAATAAAATTTCAGAATTTTTCTAATGGGCCAACAACCCAAAACTCACCAAATTCCAACAATCCTCCACAAAGTCTCATTGGCACATCACCTCATTTCTATTCCAGAATATTGTTTTATATACCGGTGTGTAGTGGAGACTGTTAAGTTGAACTTTCACATTAAACTTCATGCTATATTAGCGAGCAACTTGAATAGTGGACTATGCCTTGAACTACAAGTTTTCTGCACACTAGTTTCACACAAAGTCTAGACCACTACAGGGCTGCCGCAGGGCTTTCTCGCGGTTTGGAGCTTATGTAGGGGTTCCGCGCATAAAAACAATATTTTACTCTACGCCCCTGAACCCCTGAAGCTGCCAGGACCTATCTATTAGTAATACAGTAACGGGAGGGGATTTTCGTGAACTTACCCTTGAAGACCAAAAAGCGTTGGCAACGCTCAGGAGAGCGTGGTTGATGTAGACGAGCCGAAGCCGACCTTAAGGTCGTGATGAAGTCCTTGCGCTCCTTCTGGATCCAACGACTTGAGTGCCTCAAGTGCGACACCTCGCGGGGAGTTACACACGTCCGGTGCCTGACGATGACTCCCGCTTCCCCGATCCAGAAGCAGTTGCGGAAGTAGAGCTCCCGGATCCGAATCCCGCAGCGCAACGGCGCTCCGCGGTGAAAATGTCTCTCGCTCGCGCAGTCCAGACTTGGGACCACGGTCACGAGAGAGAGAGAGAGAGGGGGAGAGAGAAAATATCAATTAGAGGTCCTCCCAAAAGTGGGGAGACCTTTATTGATTATTCGGTTGTGTCTTTTCTAGGCCAAATACCCCGCTTTATATAGGGGGAGGGGAGGTACTACCTTCCCTCAAGTCCCGGGGTGGGACTAAAGGAGAGGAGGGGGAGGGGAGGCCGCCGGCCAGCCCCTAGTGAGCCCCACGCGGGGGGCTAGGCCCAGCCGGCCAGCCCCTTGCCCCTTCTCCCTCTCTCCTTTCCCTAATGGGCCTTCTCCCTCCGGAAATTGGCCCATTAAGCCTTTTGACCTTTTAATTGATTTTCTCTTTATTAAATAATTATGAATAAATGATTAAATCAATATTTAACATTCATTCACATGTCATTTAATCTCCGTGGCTATGGAACACCTTCCACCTCCACTCCGGACATCCTCCGGACTTACCGAAACCCTTCCGGTTTTCTCCCTTCTTTTCTTCGGTGATTCTACCGATCCTATAAATGCTCTCTAAGCATCATCAAGCCCTTAAGCGTGATACCCCACGGTTCGGGAACACTCCATACATGGTCGGGACACTCCCGCACCAATGATCAATAGAGGGACCTGGATGGCCATGTGACCCATGTGCGTTCCACGAAGATCTTTCGTCGTTTGAACCGGGACAGTCGTGTCTTATTCCCTTTGTCTCTTGATACTTGCATTGCCCGAGATCTGATCAATGACATCACCATGTCGTGTTCAATCTCGTTACTGAACAACGCTACTTGACTCGTTCCGACAAGTGATATCCCCGTGTAATCACACGCTGCGCAACTATTGGATATAACCTCTCCGAGTGGGACCTTGAGTATCTTTCCGTCACATGGACGGACAAATCTCGCTCTTGACATATATTGCCTCTACGGTTTCCTCTGAGTACCTGAACACACCTTTATAACCACCGTTTTACCAGATGGCGTTTGATGCTATCTAAGCACTTTCGGGAGACAGTGATTGATATAGCCTCACAGTCTAAGGAATAGTCTACGAGGATCCATTTCTAATCATCGTAACTTGAACTTCGTGACATGATCGAATCACGATGTTTAGGTTGGGTATTGGTTCATCATCTCATTCTCAGAATGAGATGACCTCATTTCCAACTGGCATAAATGCCACATGATCATCTGTTGACCAATGAACCAGTGACTAGAGTTTCACTGGGAACCCCTGGTTTGTTTGTATATCACACGTGTATTGATGTTTCCACTCAATACAGTTATAGCACGATATAAAATTAATCATAAACTATATGAAATATGATAATAGTCCTTACTACTATTTGACTCTAGGGCATATGTCCAACAACTTATGCGTCATACTCCAGGGCCTTTCATGAGTTTATTAGAGAGCACCCAACTCTCACAGACTGTGACGTTTAACAGTCAGACTCATATAGGTATATTCCTCAATAGATGTTCTGCAGGACAACATCTCTGCTTGGAAAAGCCACTTGGAACATATTAAGATAAATATCAACCTGCCATGCAGAATAATAGAGTATTGCATCTTTATGGAGATGTAAAATATAATATGGGCATACTCTCCTCTCAGCTGATCAACAACTTGTCTCCTAGCTCTAATTCACGGGATCTCCGATCACATAGAGTGGGTTGCCACTGCGAACAACTCATTGTGTGGGTCTCAACCCATCTCCCTCGATGCATTATCTATCACATTACGTGATAAACCCTTTGTGAAAGGATTTGCCAAGTTCTTAGATGTTTGGATATAATCCAACGCAATAACTCCAGAGTTTCTCAGTTTTCTGACAGATTTCAATCTCCTTTTCACATGCCTTGATGACTTCATATTATCCTTGGAACTTTTTACTTTAACGATCACAGTTTGATTATCACAGTTCATCGGAATGGCGGGTATTGGTTTTTTAACCACAGGTAAGTCCATCAAAAGCTCATGAAGCCACTCTGCTTCAACAGTGGCTATGTCTAATGCTGTGAGTTCTGCTTCCATAGTTGACCTTGTTAAGATGGTATCCTTGCAAGACTTCTAGGAAACAACACCACCACCAAGTGTAAACAAATAACCACTTGTGGCCTTAATCTCATAAGCATCAGATATCCAGTTTGAATCACTATACCCCTCAAGTACTCGTAGATACCTAGTATAGTGAATACCATAACTCGCAGTGCCTTTTAGGTAGCGCAAAACTCTTTCAAGAGCATGCCAATGATCATCTCTAGGATTTGGCACAAATCGACTCAGTTTGCTTACAGCAAAGGAGATGTCAGGCCTCGTAGCGCTAGCTAAATACACGAGCGAGCCCATAATTTGAGAATATCTCAATTGATCTTTAGCATCCCTTCGATTCTTTCGAAGTAGCATACTCGGATCATAAGGCGTTGGAGAAGACTTGCAGTCACTATAGCCAAAGCGACTCAATATCTTTTCCACATAGTGGGACTGAAGCAGTGTAATCCCACCATTGTCATCCTTCAGTAGCTTGATGTTTAAGATTACATCAGCCACTCCCAAGTCCTTCATCTCAAAGCAGCAAGATAGGAACTCTTTGACCTTCTCAATAACATCGAGGTTGGTCCCAAATATCAATATGTCATCGACATAGAGACACATAATAACTCCCTCGCCCCCACCATGGCGATAGTGCACACACTTATCAACTTCGTTTACAACAAAGCCTTCATCGGTTAAAGTTCTTTCAAACTTCACATGCCACTGCTTAGGAGCTTGCTTAAGACCATATAAAGACTTCACTAACTTACACACCTTTCCTTCTTGACCATCTACTACAAATCCATCAGGCTTCTCCATATAAATTTCCTCATCTAGCTCTCCATTTAGAAAAGCTGTCTTAACGTCCATTTGATGAACGAGAAGACCATGTGAGGCATCCAAGGATAGTAGTACTCGAATAGTGGTCAATCTGGCAACAAGTGAGTAGGTATCGAAGAAGTCTTCACCTTCTTTATGGGTATAACCCTTGGCAACAAGACGTGCCTTGTACTTTTCAATAGTACCATCAGGTCTAAGCTTTTTCTTGAACACCCACTTACATCCTACAGGTTTACACCCATAAGGACGATCAGTGACCTCCCAAGTTCCATTAGCTAAGATGGCATCCATCTCACTACGGACAACCTCTTTCCAGTAGTCAGCATCTTGAGATGTGTAAGCTTCTGAAATAGAGGTGGGAGTGTCATCCACAAGGTACACAATGAAATCATCACCAAATGACTTTGCAGTCCTTTGTCTCTTGCTCCTTTTAGGAACTTCATTGTTGTCCTCCACAGGATCATCATAGTGTTCTATCGGCATAGTGGGTTCAGGGATTATAGCAAATTCCTGACTAGATGAACTAGTCATCTCCTGATTTGATGAGCTAGACATACCTTTCATGGGAAAGATGTCCTCAAAGAAAGTCGCATCATTCGGCTCCATAATAGTACCAACATACATGTCGGATACCTTAGATTTTACTATCAAAAATCTATAGCCAATGCTATGAAAAGCATATCCGAGAAAAACACAATCCACGGTTTTTGGTCCAAGCTTTCGCTTCTTGGGTATTGGAATATTGACTTTCGCCAAACATCCCCAAGTTCGTAAGTAAGAGAGTTTAAGCCTTTTCTTCTCCCATTCCTCAAATGGAGTCATGGTTTTATCCTTTACGTGAACACGGTTTAGGACATGACACGCAGTCATTAGCGCCTCCCCCACCATTCCTTGGAAAGACCCGATGTATCTAACATGGCGTTAACCAAATCAGTTAGACTGTGGTTCTTTCTTTCGGCCACCCCATTTGACTGAGGTGAGTAGGGAGGCGTCCTCTCATGAATAATACCATGTTCCGTACAGAATGTATCAAATTTATTTGAAAAGTACTCTCCACCACGATCCGACCTTAACCGCTTGATTTTAAGATCAAGTTGGTTTTCTGCTTCAGCTTTATAGTTTTTGAAGTAACTCAAAGCCTCATCTTTAGATTTCAGAAGATAAACACAGCAGTATCTAGTGGAGTCATCAATCAACGTCATAAAATATCTTTTTCCACCTCGTGTCAAC
This sequence comes from Avena eriantha, assembly GCA_910589775.1. Taxonomy (NCBI): domain Eukaryota; kingdom Viridiplantae; phylum Streptophyta; class Magnoliopsida; order Poales; family Poaceae; genus Avena; species Avena eriantha. Next base: position 34,183,384 of record OU342745.1, on the reverse strand, counting down.
ACACCATTCATCTCACAAAGATCTGAATGTATAAGTTCTAGAGGTTCTAAGTTTCTCGGTTCCGCAGCCGTATGAGACTTGCGGGGTTGCTTTGCTTGCACACAAACTTGGCACTTAGAACCTTTGACAGTGGTAAATTTTGGAATTAAACTCATATTGGCTAGCCACATCATGCAACCAAAGTTAATATGACAAAGTCGTGAATGCCAAATATTGGACTCATTATCATTGCAAACATGATTAATAACTTTAGTACATGAGTCTGACGAAGATAAGCGGAACAGACCTCCGCACTCATAACCCTTTACAACAAATTGTACATACTTAGAGATTACAACTTTATTGGACTCAAACACCAACTTAAAACCATCTCGACATAGGAGCGATCCGTTGACGAGATTCTTTTTGATGGACGGAACGTGCTGCACATTCTTCAGCTGTACGGTCTTCCCCGAACTAAACTTCTGATTTACCATACCAACACCATGAACAGAAGCATGTGAGCCATTTCCCATCAGCACGGAGGAAGTCCTTGCGACCTGATAAGAAGAGAACATGGATATATCAGAACATACATGTGTATTAGCACCCGTGTCAATCCACCAATCAGGAGAATGACATACTGAAAGGATAGTAGGTAAAATACCGTACCCAACGTCCTTCATCTCAGTATTGCTAATAACAACATTAGCGGTCTTGCCGCTGTTCCCATGTTGCTGCTTGTCAAAGCGATTAGGGCAGCTAGGAGCCCAATGATCAGGATCACCACAGACGTGGCAAGAGCCTTTCTTCTTATCATTCTTCCTCTTAAAGTTGGTGGAGTGAGTGGCCTTGTTCTTGCCATCAAACTTCCCTTTGCCATCAGACTTGTTCTTATTCTTGAACTTGTGGGATTGAAAGTTTTTCTTCTGTACCAAATTGGCACTAGAAGTTCCGTCAAGTACTCAAGCACGTGTGTCCTTAGCTCTCGCCTTCTCTTCCACATGAAGAGACCTAATGAGATCCGTAACGGAAAACTCTTGTCTCTTATGTTTCAGAGAAGTAGCAAAGTTCCTCCACATGGGAGGAAGCTTGGCAATAATGCCTCCGGCCACAAACTTGTCCGGTAAGGTACACTTGAACTGCTCGAGTTCTTTGGCAAGTGATTGTATCTCATGAGCTTGCTCAACGACGGAGCGCTCATCAACCATCTTGTAGTCATAGAATTGCTCCATGACATACAACTCAGTGCTAGTGTCCGAGACCCCAAACTTGGCCTCGAGCGCATCCCACGTGTCTTTGCCATTATCAAATGACATATATGGGTCAACAATGTTGTCCCCAAAAATACTGAACAAAGCCGCCATAAACATGTTGTCGGCTTTTTTAAAGGCCGCTTCCTGCTCAGCAGAAAGATCTCCTTTAGGTTTGCCAAGAGTGGCGCTATAGCAATTTAGGTTTTTAAACCATAGAATTGCTCTCGCGCGCCATCTCTTATAGTGCATACCATCAAACGAAGGAGGCCTAGTAGCCGCGGCTACACCAGTGGAATTCAGTTGCCTACGATTAGGTTTTTGGATTGTTGAAAATATAAGCAATAATCCATATGATTTAATCCGAATAATAAACTGATAAAACATGAGCATACAGATAGTACCAAAACTAATCATGCAGATCAACAAAGTAGATGAACAGATTACATCTAAATAAGATAAACCTATCACATCTACACCGAACGCTAGAATAAGGAACTCTAGCAGAATTTGAAATAAGAAGTTCAGTGTTACGTACGGTAGAGCAGCGGCAGCAACAGCCGCGGCGTTGGCAGTAGCGGTAGCTGCAGCGGTGGCAGCGTCGTCGGCCATGTCGTTGATGTAGAGGCTGCCAATGTCCGGGAAGAAGTCCTCGTCGGGGAAGGAGTCGTCGGAAGACGTTGTGGAAGCCAGTAGTCGCGCTTGAGCGCTCCCCAAAAACCTGATCGCCCCTCACCCATACAGGTTCACAAGAGGAGGGGTTCCGGAGGCCTACTGTCCCGATCTGTGGTGCACGCCGCAAGTCAGGATGGGGAAGACGAAGGCGGCAGCGCAATAGACTGGAAGGAGACGCGTGTGGTAAGCCATGCCGATTAGGTTTAGCGTAGGCATTTATATAGAGCAAGTCAGGGAGACCGTGGGACTCAGTCCACGTCCGAGTCGGTAATAGCCCACAGCCCATTAAGATTGGAAACGGCTGACTCATTAACGCGTCCATTAATAACTCATAATTAATCCATGATTAATTTTCCTGACTAGCAAAAATAAAGCTCGGTTCGGCGAGATTCAAGCAACCTGCGGTGCGCGCGCGTCGTGACGAGGCGAGGCGGGCGGCGTCGAAGGAGGAGTACGCGAGAGCTGCTCTTCTTCTCACACCTTAGTGAGTGGTGGAACAGCCTAGTATATAAGGAGGTGTAACTCTCACTCAACTAGCAGTATGAGACTAAACTTTGACACCACGTGCACAGCCATATGCTGCCATACACAAATGGGCCAAAGAGAATTTCAGAATTTGTCTAATAGACCAACAACCAAAAACTCACCAAATTCCAACATGTACAACATCTATGAATACGCCAATGCTGCAACAAGCATATCGTGATGTCGGAGAGCCTTAGGCCCCTCTTGGGAGTCTAGTTAGTTTTCCTGCTCCAGTTCATTCACAGGGGGATTTGGACGTCTGTTAAATTTACGCTTGTAAATAGGCCGAAAATGATTCGGAGGGGACAAAAATACGGCCAACCAAGTGGCAATACTGGTGTTGGCCCCGAAATAATTCGGAGGGGACTAAAACAACCGTTTCGGGCTAAATTACAGTGAAACAAGCAGGGCCTTATGTGTTCCTGGCCAGGACAGGAATAGAGCTGCCTCGACAGCAGCTGGTCGCGAGTGACTCTAACAGCAGCCAGGAGCCTCGGCCGACAGCAGCTGATCGCGAGTGCCTCTAACAAAAGCGAGGAGCCTCGGCATAACTGACCGCGGGTATCTCCGGCGGGCACGCCTTCCCCGGAGTTGAGATGGCGGCGTCACAGGGAAGGCTCGTCAAATCGAAGGACACGGACGAAAACGACAAAAGCCCTAAAACGATCTAGCCAAGACATGTGGGGGCAAATTATATCTAGCATTTTATTAAATAATAAAACAAATAAATAATCCAGTACTACTTCTCATTACTTTCCCGTACTTCTTTTTAGTACTTCCCTTTTTTCCATCGTTGGGTTAGCTTGTTTGGACGGCTCCTAATTCTCCACCATAGTAAAACTTATAATTTATTTGTGGTATGATTTTGTCTCCCATAAACGACACTCTAATAGCATCTCCACTAGCATTCCAAGTAGACCATTCTGGACTGGAAGAAAATGTCCCATCAGCGTTCCTAGCCTAGGACGTAAGCGTTCCTAGGGCGCTGCACATATTGGATGAGTGTTTTTCGGCCGGCTAGCCCACACGTCGGCTATACAAAGCCAAAAAAAAGTGTCCCACTCACCCCACTTTCTCCTCTCTCTGCCAAGGCATGGCAAGGAGACGACGAGCTCGGCATAAATTTCATCCATCCGAAGCTAAATATGACATAGGAATGCCAAACGAGTGGAGATGTTCTAACCACTTAAAGACCCATGTATATTTTTTAGGTACACAGAAACTTGCATATTTTTTTTGGAACAGTAAGCGGAGGACAATCGAATTTTTTATATTTAGATTAAGTTTAGTTAGAAATTTCCGCAGGCCAGTGCAAAAACTGGGCGTGAATAGTCAAAGTATTGCTTCTCTCCCCTCATCAATACCAGCCTATGTTGTAAACCTAAGAGCATCTCCACTCGTGATCCCCATAAGGGCTCCGGCGTGGCCATTTTTTGGGCCGTATGGGGGGGGGGGGGCGTCAGTGCCCAGCCGTGCACCCAAACCGGCCATTTTTTATTTTCTGAACTATTTCAACACAAGCAATCAATCAATTTGGACCACAAATTCAATACAAATTTAACACAATTATTCAACAAGTTCAACATAGTACATAAATAAATTATGTTTAACACACCATATAAATTAAACAAGTTTGAATCACAATGGCCAACAAACTAGAGAGCTGCTTTAATGTTCCACAAATGCTCGATCAAATTATTCTGCAGCTGGTGATGAGTGTTGGAGTCTCGAAGTTCTTGACGCTTGGTCAGGAAAGAGGCAAAGACAGTAGGCACCTGATGATCAACATCTGCAAGAGGACCCTGGCGATAGTATGGTTAAGTGTCGAACACTGGGTTCTCTCACTTGCTCTTGATGATCATGTTGTGCAAGATGATACAAGCAGTCATGACCTCCCACATCTGATCCTTGGACCATGTAAGCACATGGTACCGAACAATGGAAAATCGAGCTTACAACACACCAAATGCCCTCTCCACATCTTTCCTGCAAGCCTCCTAGCACTGAGCAAACCAAACTTTCTTCCCTCTAGGCACTGCATTTGAAATGGTCTTGACAAATGTTGACCACTTTGGATAGATGTCATCAGCCAGATAGTAGCCCTTGTCATATTGGTGGCCATTGATCTCATAAGCCATAAGAGAATTACCTGAAACAAACTTGGCAAACACATCCGAGCATTGGAGTACGTTGATGTCATTGTGAGATCCTGCCATCCCGAAGAAAACATGCCAAATCTAGAGATCCTTATCATCCACTGCCTCAAGAACCACACTGCATGCTCCTTTGTGGCCCTTGTACATGCCCTGATTTGCAAACGGACAGTTCTTCCATGCCCAGTGCATACAGTCGATGCTTCCAAGCATCCAAGGGAACCCTCTGTTCGCATTCTGTGCTAGCAGACGAGCAGTGTCGCCTTCATTGGGTGTGCGCAAATATCTGTCGCCAAACACCGCCACAATTGCCCTGTAAAACCTATATATGCAATCAATGGCCGTGGACTCGGCCATGCGCATGTAGTCGTCATGTGTGTCTCAAAGCATTCCATATGCTAGCATCCAAAGGGACATTGCATTTCTGGATAGTGGAGAAGCCAAGCGTACCGACGGCGTCCCTCTTCAGCTTGAAGTAGTCATCGAACTCCCTCAGCTTCTCGATGATCTTGAGAAAGAGCTTCCTGCTCATCCTGAAACGGCGGCGGAATGTGACATCGCCATGCACTAGATCATCGACGAAGTAGTCTGCATACAACATGTAGTACCCTTCCATCCTCTGCCTCGGCTTGCTCTTGCGGCGTCCAGGCGCCGAACCGTCGCAGACCGGCTTGTCCTCCTCGATGATCATGGACATGAGGGCGAGGAGGATAGACAGGTGCTCGTCGCCCCCGGCCGCCGCTGCTTGAGTACCTGTAAGGTATACCCATGTCAGTAGCCCCCGAGTATCCAGTGGAATCGCAGATTTGACTGGGTACTTTTTGAAGTTTCGAGTGCCTGAATGAGTGCATTTCGACTGCTTTTATTTGTGTCATAGGGATTGTTGATATACGTGCCTGATATATCCGAAGTATCGGTACCAGTTAACCACCTTATGGTGAAACAACGCAACCTACTCGAATTCGAGTCCCCGGACTCGAATCCGGAAAAGTGCTGGCGTAATTCGACTCAGGCCGCGGAGGTCTTACAGGAATCGAATTCCAGTTATATGGGTGTGAGCACTTGACGCGTCCGTCAAGGCATGTTCATCGTGCCTGTAGGCACAGATATGTTTCTGGTAGTGCGCAGTTAAATGCGTTGCCAGGCCTTTATTCAGGTCTTACCTTCACGCTGTAAGCGTGGCATCCGAATTTTATCATCGCGGAGATGATTCGGGTAACCTAGGAGACGTAATCTCTTTGTAGGGTAAATTATGAGGCGGTGTCGCCATGATCTGCGAGTGCTGATGTAATCAACGCACAACTTTCGTGCAAATAATCATAGGGTGCGCGACCAGCGCTCCCTATGGGAGTAGCCCCCGAGTGCCTGGTTGAGTCGAAGACTCAGGCAGGGACTAAAGAAATTTTGCGACTGCTATCATTTTTGTCTGTTTGAGTCGAAGACTTGGATTGCGACTGCTGTCGTCTTTTGCTTGCTTGTTTCAGTCGAAATTGTTTCCAGCGCTCCCTATGGGAGTAACCCACGTCCATAGTCGAAACATTGTGATTGCCTGTATCCCTGCAATAAGAAAATAAAATCATAGGGTGCGCGGCCAGCGCTCCCTATGGGAGTAGCCCCCGAGTGCTTGGTGGAGTCGCAGACTCTAGCAAGGACTAAAGTAGTCGTAGTTTTCCGCTGCGTAGCTATTGAAGACGTCAGTGCTGACGCTTGCATGACCTCAGTTGCCCGCGTGAGCGGCTTTGACGGGACATGACAAGCGGTGGGTCCCACTTTCTGACTTTGATTTGACTGGGTGTGCGTAATCTTTTATTAATTGTGCCTCCTCGATTTCCGCGCAGTGGAGGGACGGTTTGCGCTTCCTCTTCCCCACGTGTCGAGCGCGATATGTGCCACGCGTCCAATAGGGTTTTTGTGAGCCGTTGGATTGCATCTCTTAGGGGGTTAAGTAGCGATGCTACGACGGTAAATTTCCATCTGCGCCCCTTTTCTTCCTCGCTGCCATCGCCATTGCCGCTGCTCCTCTGCTTTTCTCCTGCGCTCATCTTTTCCGTAGTTCTGGACCATCTCCGCTCGTTCCCAAGTTACTTTCTGCGTTCTCATCGCCGCCGCGCAATGGGAAAGAAGAAAGGAGGCGCTGCCGCTGAATCCGCCGCCACCGCTGCTGCGGCAAAGAAGGGTGGCGTCGCCACTGTGGGCACTAGTGCCGCCGCCGGCGGGAAGAAGAAAGTCGCGGGCACCCGCGTGACCAATGGTGCCTGGCGCCCCTCAATCATCAAGGCGTCCGATCTTCATCTTCTTCGCCAAGACGAAGTTATTTCCGCCGCAGTCGCCGACGCGCGCATCCCCAGTGTGAGACCATTCCTGTGCCTCCCGCTGGTTTTTGAGTGATGTTTCTGGCTTTCATCATTCGCGGCCTTTGTTTGCCTATCCACCCGTTTCTTAGGGGTCTCCTCTGTTTTTACGGGCTCCAGCTCCATCAGCTGTCCCCGAATTCGATTCTTCACATCTCTTGCTTTATCACTCTCTGCGAGTGCTGGCTCGGAATCGAGCCGCACTTTGGCCTTTTCAAGCGTTTGTTCAAGCTAAAGCGTCAGTCCGCATCTGGCTCTTTAGTTTATGACGTAGGTGGTTGTGGAATCCATGTCGACCCATCTGCCACCTACTTCAACATCAAGCTTGCCAAGTCCGTCCAGGGATGGAGGGACAGATGGTTTTATGTTCGCGACCTGAAGGCCAAGGACGAGCACTTTGGACTCGCTCCGTTTGATCCCGCGACTCCCTGCAAGAAAATGCGTTCTTGGAAGAACGTGATCATGCCGTCCGAACTCGCGGAGACGGACGTGCTATATCAACGCGTCTGCGACCTGGAGAGTCGCATGGGCGCAGAAGAGGGAGGCTGCGCCCTTATCAGGACTTGGCTGCGTCGTCGCGTCTAGCCTCTCCAAGCTAGAGTCCATCCCATGTTTCAATGGGGTGGTGCTGATGATGCCACTCGCGTGTCTGCCGATGGCATGTCCGCGAGTGAGGTAGATAAGAGAGTGCGACTGGTCACGAAGTACACCTTCAAGGATGTGCTTCCGAATGAGCCAGTCGTTCCTCCCTTCGATGCTTCAAATTCTCCTCCCGAGGTACAGTCGTACTACGTAGTAGCTTATATTCACGATTGCTTTTCTGTTGCTTACCTGCTCCTTTTTGCTTTTTGTATGCAGGATTGGGTGGTCTCGCCTTGCATGCCTCCTCTCCCTGAGGGCATTATTCCTCGCGAAGCTTTTGAAGAGGACGAGTCTGAGTCGACTATCCCTTCTGACGTGGAAGAGGAAGCCCCCGAGTCGGAGAGCCCAGATACTCGCAAGTGTCCGCGCAGCGAGGACTCTGATGCGTCGACTCCTTCAACTCTAGAGGGCACTGTTGCTGGCGCGGAGTCACCAATTCCCGCCGTTCCTATGAGGGCTGTAGCACCAGCTTCTCGCAAGAAGATGCGATTGCCCAAGGAGTCTTCGTCGGAGTCGGCGGAGGCCACCTTTGATCTTGACAAGTTTGACTGGTAAGTTTATGAGTTCGTTCTTTCTTCTCTGTTTTCTTTTTGTTGGCTTTGCCCTTGAGTTTTGCCCTTTCTCAATTTGAATTTGGTCTTGCAGTCAAGAGGCGTCGTCATCTTCTAGCGACGTTGAATTTTTGAAGGAATCAGGAGTCGCGACCTCAAGGGCCAAGGTAGAGGTCGAGCGCGCTCCTTCGCCTTTGGCGGCGGCCCACTCCGGGCACAATTCTTCGAGTTCTCCTCACGGAGGGGAGCATCGAATAGTTGCTCGGATGACAGCTCAACAGACTTCTTCGGAGTCGCTAGAGGACCATGTGAGTATATCTTTCCTTCTTTTGTATTTTGGCAGTCAACGCCTTCTGTTGCCCTTGTCTGATTCCTTGATTGGTGCAACAGCTCCTTGTAAAAGAGGCCACGTGAGTGGCGGAGCAGGTGATGGCGATGGGTCGTCAGCATGCGATGCTGGAGACGCGTCACCGCGTGGTCGAAAGTGAGTGCTTCCATGCTTGTTTCTTTCGTCTTTTTTCTGTTCTGGTGTGTTTGACTGATAGCCAATTATTTTTGACTGCCATGTAGCTGAGCATAACGCCCTACTGCGCAATGTTGCCTCCTTGGAGAAGACACTGGCCGCAGCTGTCAAGGGGCGTGATGAGGCAATCGTGGCTCGTGATGAAGCCCGAAAGCGTGAAGAGGATATGCGCGCCTCTTTTACGGCCAGAGAGAAGTTGTTCGAGGAGCAGCTATTCTCAGTCGCCAAGGCCCTCTCAGGTACCTTTACTGGTGGATTTTTGATTGATGCTTTTCTCTGCTTCTGGAGTTTTGCCGTTGGCACCAGAAATCTGATCCGTGTTTTTTGGTGTAGATGCTGGCGACTTGAGTTTTGACCCACAGGCCCTTCGTCGTGATGACGCTCTGGCTGGCGCGGTATCAGCGGTCGAAGACCGAAGCGCCGTCGTCCAGAATACGTTGTCCAAGGCCAAGGTCGCCCTTAGTCGCCTCCGAGAGGAGTTGATGCCAAAGGCGGAGCAGGTCGACAAAATGGACGAGCTGGTGGAGTCACTCGCCGGGGGTGTGCCTTCTACCTATAAGAACTCCCTCCGGGCGGCTGGTGCAACGATGTCACTCGCCATGGTGCAAGCCCACGGAGTCGAGATAGATCCCTCTACGGTGTCGAAGACAATGCCTGTTGGCGCGGATGGTCAGCAGGTAGTTTTCTCCCCCTTTGCGACTGCCTGTGCCAAATACTGTCATTCTTTGATTAATACCGTTGCCAAGTATTCGGAGGAGCTCCAACGCGCTAAGAAGGCGGCGAAAACTTCGGCTTCAGGGGCAGGTGGAAAATCAGTGGTGTCTGATACTGCCACGGATTTGATGAAGCCACCGAAGGCGCCGAAGTCGAAGAAGCCAGCTGTTCTGTAGTTAGCTTTGTGTAGTAGATAGCCAATTGTCCTTTTGCCCTAAGAACATGCCTGCTGGTGAGTGTGCTTGTGAATATGTTTTTATGCTTATCCTGAATGCGTCTGCTATCCCTGCCTTTGTGTTAGTTTGGTCGCCTTATTTGCTTCTGTCTTGATCTGTGGTAGGGCACATCGAGTGGTCCCATAGGGGGAAATCAGGATCCATCATCTCTTGATGAGGCAGTGGTACCGCTACGCTCCAGGGTAGAGGAGTTGTCTTTGCTGTCGCGACTTCGTGACCGCGTGAAGCAGCTGGAGCGTGAGTTGCCCTTGATCCGCGGTAACACAGATGTGTGGAAGTCAAAGGCGGAAAAAGCCGCCGCCCGCGAGCAGTATCTGCTTGGCGAGGTGACGCAGCTGGGCGACCAGTTTAAGTGTTAGTTTGCTTGTCCTTATCTTTTTCCTTTGTAGATAGTCGCAGTTGTACGTTGTACTCATGCTGTGGGTGCTGCTTCGTGTAGTTATTAGCGCACACCGTCCTCAGGAGGAGAGGGATATGATTGCCATCTGCCTTCATGATCTCACCCAGGAGCAACTCCAAGAGAGTGGATACTTCTGAGTGGATCATGATCGCGCTTCGCGAGTGCTGCTCTTCCTGAAGAAGTCGCAGTCATGTTTGAAGAATATCTACCGAGCGATGTTACCGTTGGATGACACGCCGTCCAGCCTGTTGGCTCTCCTGGCCAAATTTCAAGATATGTCCGCGGTTCGCGAGTGCGTGAGGCAGCAGTTGGTGGCTGGTGCCAAGGCTGCCCTCTCGATGGTGCGATTGCACAGGCCTGACGTGGATGTCGCCGTCGTAGCTTCCGGTCTGCCAGCGCCGCCAGCCGGATCTTCTTGGAATATGGTGCCGCACTATCAAGCGGTGGACCGCCCAGCAGAGGAGATTGTCGACTTCTTCGAGGAGCAAACCAATGTTCTTCTGCTGCAGCAATAACTGGATTTGTATCCTGCACATAAGTGTATTTGTGTTGTAAAGTTCATATATATATATTATATGTAATTTATTGTTGAACGCGTATAAATAGCTCTTGTAAGCGTAAGGTGCATTGCACTATGCGAGTCCTTTTCGTTAGCCTGGCCATCCCTTTTGTCAACCTGCCAGGTACGTTGCAGCTGGGTTGAATTTGCGTTAAGGGGTCCGATTGATGTGCCAGCTACTCAGGATGTCGCGTTTATTAGTTCGAAAAACAAATGTGTGTAGGGTGGCGCAGCCCCCGAGTACAATAGTAACAGAAGTGAAAAGAAAAACACAGAGTTTTAGGGCATTTAGCTTTTATTTATTTGTAGAATAGTATGAGGTACAATGTGTGGCTAAGTAGCCTTGGCTGAGTAGCCTTATTTGCGATGTAAAAGTAAAAACGGCTAAGGGTAGAAGCGTCGCAGTTGTGCGACGTTCCAAGGGTTGGAGTATGCGACTCCTGTTTCTAGGTCTTGAAGGCGATAGGCGCCACCTGGGATTACTTCTGTAACCAAGTATGGTCCTTCCCAGGGGGACTGGAGCTTGAGATGCCCCTGCTGCTTCAGTCGCAGGACCAGGTCACCTTCTACGAAGGATCTGGGGCGAAGCCTTCTACTGTGGTAGTTGCGCAGGTTCTGCTGGTAGATCGTGGATCTTTCTGCGGCGATTTCTCTCGCCTCGTCGAGGAGGTCGACGGAGTCTTCGAGTGCGAGAGATGACTCTTGTTCGCTGTAAGCGACTATGCGCGGCGCCTTGTACCTTACTTCGGCGGGTAGTACCGCTTCTGCCCCATGCACCATAAAGAATGGCGTGTAGCCTGTGGCGCTGTTTGGAGTTGTACGTAGGCTCCAGAGTACGGATTGGAGCTCATCTGGTCAGCAACCCGCGGCTTGTTCGAGTGGTCGAAGGAGTCGCTTCTTGATGCCACTGCAGACGAGCCCGTTTGCTTTTTCCGCCTGATTGTTGGTCTGTGGATGCGCGACTGAGGCGTAACTGATGTTGATCCCCAGGTTTTCGCAGAATTCTTGGAACTCCTTGGATGTGAAGTTCGTCCCGTTGTCAGTGATGATGCTGTGCGGCACGCCGAAGCGATAGACGATGGACTCGAAGAACTTGACTGCGCTGTGCCCTGATTGCTTGGTTACTGGCATGGCCTCGATCCACTTGGTGAATTTGTCGACTGCTACCAAGAGGTAGACGTATCCTCCTTGCGAGGAACTTGGAAGTTTGCCAACCATATCGAGACCCCACTGTGCGAAGGGCCAGGCCAATGGAATAGGCCGCAATTCTGTGCCTGGTGCGTGTGGTTTGTCCGCGAATCGCTGACAAGCGTTGCACTTTTGGACTATGTCCTTGGCGTCGCGCATGGCCGTGGGCCAGTAAAATCCAGCTCGTAGAGCTTTGGCAACGAGGGCGCGACTGCCAGCGTGGTGTCCGCAGGTTCCTTCATGTATGTCGAGGAGGACTGCGTTTCCATCGGCCAGGGAGACGCATCGCTGTAACACGCCTGTGATACTACGTTTATACAGTTCGCCGTTGATAACAGCGAATGCCTTGGAGCGTCGTGCGATGTGCCGTGCGTCCGTCGGGTCGTCCGGTAGGCGCTTGCTGAGGAGATATGTAATGTACGGCTGCGTCCAAGATTGTTCTATCATCATGACGCTCATTGGCCCTTCGAGTCCTGTGTCCAGCTCCAAGTCATCGAGTGCCATTGGCTCATTGGGTGGCGTAGCCCCCGAGTCCATTGCTGCGCTTGTTTTCTTCTCTGCGGCCTTTGGCTTGATAGGGCGTTCACAGATGCGCTCGAGAAATACCCCAGGTGGTATGGGGGCACAGGTAGAGCCTATGTTGGCGAGTGCGTCCGCCTCCTCGTTGCTTTCGCGGCCTACATGTTGCAACTCGCAACCATCGAAGTCTCCCTCGAGTGTATCGTAGAGGTCGCGGTATGCGATCATGTTGTCATTGAGTGCGTCGCACTCATGCATTGTTTGGTTGACGACCAGCTTGGAGTCGCCATATATGATGAGCCTCTTTGCGCCGCAGGCTTTTGCCATCCTCATCCCGTGCAACAGGGCCTCGTATTCAGCCTCGTTGTTTGAGGCTGTGAACTGCATTCGCAGGATGTATTTCAGCTTGTCTCCTTGAGGTGATGTCAGAATGACGCCTGCTCCTGCTCTGTCTTTCCGCTTGGATCCATCGAAGTGCATGGTCCAAAGGTAGGACATATCTGGCTTGTCCGGGAGTTGGTTTTCCATCCAATGCACGAGAAAGTCAGGGAGAACTTGCGACTTGATTGCGTCGCGCTTTTCGTATGTGATGTCCCATGGAGACAGTTCGATTCCCCAGAGCGCGACTCGTCCCGTGGCGTCGGGGTTATTTAGGATATGTCCCAATGGGGCGTCGCTGACTACCACGATTGGGTGTTCCTGGAAGTAATGGCGCAGTCGCCGGGCGGTCATGAAGACGCCGTACGCCAGCTTCTGGTAGTGCGGGTATGGTTGTTTTGTTGGTGTGAGGACCTCGCTGAGGTAGTATACCGGGCGATGTACGCCGTGGACCTTGTTTTCCTCGGCCCGCTCGACGACGAGCACTGTACTAACCACTTGGTTGGTAGCGGAGATGTATAGCAGTAGTGGCTCCCTTTCTCGTGGAGTCACCAGTACTGGCGAGGTGGATAACAGGCGCTTGAGGTCTTCGAATGCTTCTTGCGCTTCCTTGGTCCACTCGAATTTCTCAGCTTTGCGGAGGAGCTGATAGAAGGGCAGTGCCTTTTCCCCCATTCGACTGATAAATCGACTGAGGGCCGCGATTCGTCCGGCTAGTTGCTGGACGCCTCTTATGTTCTTTGGCTTCTCCATGGCCAGTATGGCCTTTATCTTTTTCGGGTTTGCCTCAATCCCTCTCGCGGAGATGAGATACCCGAGCAGCTGCCCAGATGGTACGCCAAAGGCGCATTTGTCCGGATTGAGCTTAATCCGGTAACGATCGAGGTTGGCGAATGTTTCGCGCAAGTCGTCGATTAGAGAGGCTTCCTCCTTGGTTTTGATTACTATATCGTCGACATAGACTTGGATGTTGCGACCCAACTGCTCCTTGAGGCAAGCCTGCATGCACCGCTGGTAGGTGGCTCCTGCGTTTTTTAGCCCAAAGGGCATTGTGTTGTAGCAGAACACACCGAAGGGCGTTGTAAACGCGGTCTTCTCTTGGTCTTCCTCCTTCATTCGAATTTGGTTATAGCCTGAGTAGGCATCGAGAAAGCAGAGGCGCTCGCATCCAGAGGTGGAGTCGATGATTTGATCGATGCGTGGTAGCGGGAAGTGATCCTTTGGGCAGTGCTTGTTTAAAGAAGTGAAGTCCATGCACATCCATAGGATATCCGTGTCCTTTTTTTGGCACCAGCACCGTATTGGCGAGCCAAGTGCTTTCCTTGATCTCGCGTATAAATTTGGCCTCGAGGAGTCTGTTGATCTCCATGCCAACTGCCTGCGCTCGTGGCTCGGATAGTCGCCTGATTGTTTGTTTGACTGGCCTTGCGTCGGGGTTGACGTTGAGTGCGTGCTCGGCGAATTCCCTGGGAACTCCTGGCATGTCCGCAGGACACCAGGAGAAAATTTCCCAGTGCTCACGGAGGAATTCGACGAGCGCGAGTTCCTATGCGGGACTCAAGTTGTTGGCGATGAGGGCCGTTTTGGCGGGATCTGTCGGATGGACCTGCACCTTCTTTGTGTTCACGGATGAGTCGAAGGGGAGATCAGGTGAGCTTGGCCTGCTCAGGGGAGACATACTATTGTATGTCGTTTCCTTCAATCGCGCGAGCTCCTCCTGCATGCCAAAGGATTGGGAGATTCTATTGAATTCCCTGTCGCAAATATCGGATCGTTCAAAGCTTCCGTTGATCGTGATGACACCGTTGGGACCTGGCATTTTCATCTGCAGGTAGGCGTAGTGGGGTACCGCCATAAACCTAGCGAACGTGACGCGTCCGAGGATGCAGTGGTATTGTGAGGGCCAGTTGATGACCTCAAAGTCAATGCGCTCGCGCCTAAAGTTCTTCGGGGTGCCGAATATGACGTCGAGGTTGATTTTGCCTAGGGGGTATACGCCTTTCCCTGGGACGATGCCATGGAACGTTGTGTCCGATGCCTCCAAGCAAGTTAGAGGAATCCTCATTGCTCGCAGGGTACTCGCGAATATGAGGTTGATGCCGCTTCCGCCATCCATGAAGACGCGACTCATGTCGAAACCTCCAATTTGCGCCTCGAGTACGAGGGGGGCAATGACCTGGGCGAGGAACTTGAGGCGGGTGGTCGCGTTTATCGAAGGTGATGCACGACTCACTGCCACTAAGGTACTCAGTGGTGGATGGTGGTGAGTGCGTGGCCAAGTTGACTTGGCGAGTGATAGCTTTCTGCACCCTATTGGAGGGGCGCCCCTTTTGGATCATCATGGTACCCATGGCCCGTGGGTACGGTTCTCCTCCGTGGTGCTGGTCCGGTGCAGCTCCGTTCGGGGGTGGCCCTGGTGGTGCTGGCGGTGCGCCATGTGCCATGGCGCCTGGAGCGGCCCCGTAACCTCTTTCGACTGCGTTGCGGTTCATCCGAACCAATCCCTCGTGTAGCTTGAGGAACTCGCGGCAGTCTTTGAGGAGGTGGCTGGACTTTCTTTTGCCGTCATGCTTGTCGATGTAGAAGTGTACCGTGCATGGTCCAAACAGTTTCTCCTCGATGGAGGTCGCGGTTGCTTCATCGCGAGTGCGGCGTTGCCACACTTGCATGGTCTTCCCAGAGTCGCGGTATCCGCTGTTGCGGTTGTCGTCGCCTCTTTCGGCGTAGCCGGCTGCAATCATATTAACGTCGTCACGGTCGTCGTAGATGCGCATGCGGCGCTTGCCTCGGCGGACGCGTCTGCGTTCGAGCTCTGCTTCTTCGTCAGAGTGAGCGCGGTTCTTCACTGAATCTTCTCCATCAGGCCATCGATTCGCGATTTCCATTAGGTGGTCGATGGTCTGGGGCTTTGAGCGGCCCAGCTCCTCCCCGAGCTCTAAACGGCGAACGCCACCGTTGAATGCATCAATCGCGCGGTCCTCTGAGATGTTTTCCGCGAAATTCTTGATGATGGACCACCCTCAGATGTATGAGCGCAGTGATTCGCCAGATTTTTGCTGGCAGCATCTCAGTTCTTCGATTGATGCGGGCCGTTTGTACGTGCCCTTAAAGTTGCGCACGAAGCTATAGACCAGCTCATCCCAGCTGCGAATGGATCCGCGTGGGAGGCTATTGAGCCATGCTCGGGCGGCGCCCTACAACTGTAGCTGCAAACATTGCATGGCAGTACTTCGACTGCCTCCGTGGAGTCTGACGGAGGAGATGTGGTCCTCTAGCCAAATTTTAGGGTCTTGTAGGCCGTCAAACTTCGGGTTTTCCGACGGAAGTTTAAACCCCTTAGGCATTCGTTTCTGCCTAATGGATCTGCTGAAGCATCTGGCGCCGCAGAGCTCCCCGTCTTCCTCCTCTGAGTCAGTCGACCGGGCACGTCGTGCTCTTGATTTGTCGATCTTGCGTTGTGTGAGGTCATTGCGCGCGTCGTAGTCGCGATCGTGTCGCTGCGAACGACGGCGTCGAGACAGATCGCGACTGTCATCACTAGACGAGGGCGAGGAGTAGCGTTTTGCTAGCGTTTTGCCCTTTTTGGGGTCTGGTACTGGCTGCTTGTCGAGGGCGGCCTCGATTAACCCCAAACCCGCGATCGTAGATCGGTGCATGGCGGTTCGGGGATCTCCAGCCGGTGGCAGGTTGTTGAGGAGGTACATGGTGGCTGCCGTGACCGCGGCCTGCGGCGTTCTGGGGACCACGTTGCCCCTCGTGTCGACTGTCATAGAGCTGAAGTCGAGGACTTTCGCGGCATCTATGCGCTCTTGTTCGGTGAGGTGAGCCATTCGCGACTGCCTCTTCTTGGCGACGTACTCGTTTCCTCGTGAGGAGGATCCTCCGTAGGAGGAGAGCCCAGCACGACGAAGGCTCGATTCTTCCGCCGCCCTTTTACGCGCCTCCAGCTGCGCGATTGTTTCTTTTTGGCGCTTGAATTCTTCTTTCAGGAGCCAGTGGTAGCCCATTAGTAATTCCTGTGGGGATCCAAAGGGCAGAGGTGTGCCTCGTAGGGCTTCGCGGCAGCGTTCCCACTCTTGCTCGTTGAGCCTGATTACGACGCGTTCGCCGGTTTGCTCATTGATTATGCTGGGAGGTTCGACTGCTCCGCCGTTGGCGCCGTTACCGCCGTTGCCACCGTTGCCAACGTTGGGTGGATCGGTGCCGTTGCCGGTGTTGACGACGGTGCGATTGGCGGAGGTGTCGCCTGCGTTGATGACGGCGCACATGAAGTGATTGGGGAAGCTGTTGCTTCCGTAGCTTTCAGATTCGGAACCGCAGGTTCCATCTTCTGTGGCCAGATCGCTCAGATCGGAGTCGTGACTGCTGTCGCTGATCGTGTTTCCGACTGCTGCCGGAGTATTGAGCTCGCTGAGGGTGCCGATTGATGGAGGGAACCATGATGCCGGGGCAATCGCCGGTGTTGTCGGTTGATCAGGCATGCGAAGCGTGCCCATCTGACCAACTTGGAAGTGGAAGCTCCTAATCGCCAAGCTTATTCCGTCTCCCACGGACTCGAAAGCCGGGCGGGTGGCCGGTGTGTGGACGGTGAAGTCGAAGGCGCCGAAGAGCTGGCGAATCTCCGCTGTTGCGGAGTTGTAGATCGCGGTTGATGGGGCCGAAGAAGCCGCAACATCAGCGCTCCCACTTCCCACAGACGGCGCCAATTGACGAGGGTTTAACTCATCAATGCCCATTGTTATGGACTTGGGTTTTGGAGAAGGAGGGAGTGCTGGAGACATCTATCGGCTAGCAAACAAGCACACAGGGGACAAAGGATTTACCCAGGTTCAGGCCTCATAGAGGTCCCTACTCCTGCTTGTCTGCTCGTGGAATTATCGAGAGAGTCGAAAGTTACAATGATGCGCAGATGCAATCTGGCGAGGGTTGTGGAAACTAGGGTTGTGTGTGTCCTCCTCGCCGCCCCCTCCTAGCCTTTATATAGATAGGCTAGGTCTCAGGTAGCAGGTCGAGTCGGTTACAAGTTAGGGTTTTCCCCTTCAAACTTTCTATCTTTAGCTTCTTCTTGTCTCTCAAGCAATCGAGAGTCCGCGGATCACTCGAATCCTTTCGTCTAGGCCTTGGCGACACCGTGGGCCTGTACGTATTTAGACCGTATATACCAAGCTTGAGTACCTGTAAGGTATACCCATGTCACCTTGTGTGCGGGGGAGGGGGGAGGGGAAAGTCGGGTGAGAGCAGAGGTTCGGCGGCCGGCGGTTGGACGTAAGGACGACGGAGGAAGAGGCGGCGTGGGTGTTTGGAGCCGTGGAGGGGTTTATTTGGCGGTGGGAAGTGCTACCAGAGGCGGGTTCCCGACGACGAGGTAGGGGTGGTCGCGGCGACCGCCAGGGGGTCGGAGGGTCGAAAGGGTATAGGACAAGATTTCTGGCCGTTTGTCACCGACAAGGCTGGCTCGCAACGTTTTCTCGACGCGTCAGCGCTCCCGCTTGCCTCCCTGTACATTGGGTTTCGTCTGGAGCCGTCGGCTAAATAATTGGACCGCGGCGGTGGAAATTCTGAAATGAACACCGTAGCTGGGCGCGTTTTTTTTTTTTCCGCCGGCGGTCCTGAGGACCCCGATTGGAGATGCTATAAAAGGCTACACTGCTCGTTTAGTCACATCAACCGGCGCAGAGAGTGCACAGCATTTCACACCGCCCATCCCCTCCTCCTCCTCCTCACACACCTACACTAGCTTCGCCAAGAACTCGCATCCGGATTTCCGCTCCCAAGATTCCAAGTGCACGGCTCATTGCTTTCATGCTTTGCTAGTCTTCCAGTCCAGGGACGCCGGGACGGCCGTCGCGACGCAGCTGGAAGTCGCCGCCCTCGCTCGACCGACCGCTTCTCCAGAGTAATCCTCTCGGCCCAATCTTTCCATTCTCTGTATTTAGCCGATAGAATCGCCGAATCCGGTTAATCTAAAAAATCGCCGAATCCGTCGCCCCATCTGCATTTTTTATGCCTCCTGCTGATGTTTGCTTGTTCTTCTTTTCTCCTTACCAGCAATCGAGCAGTCAGCATGCCGGACAGCAGCGGCGCGACCGTCTTCGATGACCTGCCCGAGTGGCTCGTCGTCGACGAAATCCTCTTCCGGTTGCCGCCAAAGGACGTGCTCCGCTGCCGCGCCGTCCGCAGGTCGTGGCGCAGCGGCACTTCCACCGACAAGTTCATCCTCGACCACCACCGCCGCCAGCCCTCGCTCCCCATCATCGGACACCGGGAGGGCATCTGCGGCCTCCCCGTCCTCAGTGGCGCCGCTGCCCATGTCTCCGGTGATAAGAAGATACGGCCCTTCGTCCGGTACACCTCCCGTACCAGAGTCGACGTTACCCTCAACGCCGCACGTGACGGCCTCCTCATCCTGTCGCGGCAACCCGATTTCTACATCTGCAACCCGGCCACACGCAGGTGTGCTTCCCTGCCACATCCTCCCCGACGACCAGGCATCAGCTCGGTCACCGTAGTCGGCTTCTACCGGCACCCCGCATCTGGAGAACACCGGGTGCTCTGGGCGGTATACTCGATACCCATTATGAGCCTCGTCGGAGTTGAATCGCCTGATTACTTCGTCCTCACGGTGGGATCAGACCAGCCTCCAAGACTCATCCAGTGGCCGACAGTTTCAGAACGACCGTATCCTGCCGCTGAGTCTTCCTACTGTCCGCCAGTTCACCATCGTGGTAGCCTTCACTGGGCAATGGGGCTCAACATTACTGTGTTTGACACAGTAGCCGAGACATTCCGGCAGATGAGCCGTCCGGCGCAGCTGGGCGATATGGTGTCATTGCTAGACATGGGTGGCGCCCTTGCTTTGTACAGCACCACCCCTGAATGCGTCACTCTAGATGTTTGGGTGTTGCAGGACTATGACGCCGAGACCTGGGGCTTTCAATACCGGATTAACTTGCTAGCTATGCAGGCATCACCACCACTTGATTTGCGAGTGAAGTTTTTCCCCAAGATGGTTGCGATCAATGAGCGTGAGCTGTTGATCCAGATGGGCTGTGAGCGATCTGTTGCATTGTGGCATCGATGGTATGTTTCTTGGAAACGTTGAAATCGAAGAGCATGAAAACCTCTTGACACTTACTAGGCATCGCCTACAAGAGAGTATGATTTCACTTCCACTGTTTGAGAGGCAAGAAGAAGAGGCTGTGAACAACGAGCCTCCATTCGTCATAGTGCTGTAAGATGCCTAGTAAGATCCATCTTCATGTCTTGGACTCCCTTTGTTTGATGTGCCACTGGAGCAGCTATCTATGATTCTATCCCCCATAGTATGAGCCATGCCTTCTGTTCTTAGTTTCTAGTACTACTAGTAGAACTGAACAATTTGGATGACAGAACTAGCACTTGTGCTGTCACCATTTGGTGCTTGTTATGCTATCATGTGGATCATGTTATTGTTTTAAATAATGTATTGTCTATGCTAGAGAACTGTTCTACTCTTCTCCCCTGTTTCCTTCCAGTTTGCATTAGTATTAAAAAGCACAAAAGGCGTGGTTTGAAGTCCTTCATGAGAAGTCATGGCACTTATGTAGCTTAATATTTTGATCTTTCATGTTCAGTACACACTTTGGTTTTATTTCCTCTGGGACCTGGTCGCTCCTGCTCTTTGTGTGGAGATGTTATTTTTTCTTGGGCATATTGGGGAAGCTGGCTGTGATTTGGTGCTCAGCATAGTTTTGTGTCTGATTATTACCCAGCGGCAAGTAATTTGACCACTGCCACTGTTTTGTGTCTAATTGGTGCAACTCCAGTTCAATACAGCTATTGTTTACCAAAATATGGCAAGTACTTTGTTTCATAGACTTCCTTTTTCCCTCCCTTTTTTCTCCACAACTCCAATCCCCCTCCTGGCCGTCCACTGCCGCCATTTTCCATCCCATCGTCGCCTACTCCCGCCATTTCCTTTCCCGCCTCTCCCCTCCCGTGCGCCACCTGCCGCCGTCGAAGAGGTACCAAGCTCCCCGCGCGTCGGCGCCCGCGAAGAAAGGGAAGGCTGAAAAGCAGCGGCCGGAGGGGATGACCAACGCAGAGTGGACGTTCGACATCCATCGCCGGAAGGTGGAGAACACCAGCCGCCGGCTAAGAGAGAAGAACTCGAGGCTGCGCAGGGCGGCGGAGGCACAGGCCCACGTGGCCACTCTTGCGGCGCAGCGGGGGCGACCATGGCGGGAATGGCGACGCCGTCTTACAGTGTCGTCCTGCTCATCCATCCTCGAGGGCCAGAGCAGCGTCTCTCCGTTGTCGTCCAGCGCGTCACCGTCCGGCCACACGAACACAACACCGCATCTCACGCGTTTCTCCCCGGGCTACAACGACTTCGACCCGCTCGGCTGTTTCTTCGACCCGCTCGGCTGTTTTGACCCCAACTCCCTCGCCAACTGACACCTCGACGGCCCATCGCCGCCTCCCTCCTTTCAATGCTAGCGTGCCGCCACCGTGGGCTGCCTTCACCTAGTTCGCCGCAGGGGCATCACCCATAGCGCCCCCAACCTATTCGGCGGAACGCGCCACGATGACTCCATCATGGCCGATATCATCAACGGCGGCTCCGCCCACGCCTTCACGCAGGAAGAAGCTGTTGCATATGTGGACGAGGAGGAAGACGGCGGCGAGCCTTGGGAGGACGAGGTCTACGCGGAGGCCGAGGCCGGGGATGAGGTGGTGGAGGTGTCGGTGACCATCATGGCCGACCCGAAAGGGAAGAAGAAGGTGGTGTAGGTGGAGGGGAGAAAAAGAAGAAAGGAGGCGGCGGCCGTGGCCCCAGCCAGGCCAGAAGCCGATACCGACGACTACGACCCCATCCCCGATTGGCTCCTAGGCCAACACCACTGTTCTGCCGTGGCGGATGATCTCCCCCTCCCCCCGTTTGTTTTTTGTGTTCCTTGCATGTTTATTTTGATCGATGCACTTGTATTCTGGTGATTTGCGGCGATTGTATCGCCTGAACCATGCTATGCCCGGTGGCGGTAAACCTATGTTTAATTTTCGGTGACCTTTTGAATGTTTGAATTTGTTCAATTGCGATCTGTGGGGGGTGTTTGGGGGCGGGGACAGGGAAGCAGTGACCCCCGATAGGAGGTACCTGGCCAGATAGTAGTAGCTCAAGGTACGCACCCTGGGCGGCGGCTCCGCGCCGCGCCGGGCGGGCCCCTCTCCTTCCCGGCCGACCTCCCCCTCCAGAACTTCCCGCCCGCCGCCGCCGCCCGGGGCGTCGCCGGGCAAAGATCTGGCGGCGGCGGCGACCCTGGCCACGATCTGGCATGGCGGCGGCGGCCGCGTCTTCTCTGGTTCGGCGGTGGCATCGTGGATGGCGGTGGCTGGGGGTCCTTGGTCCAGATGGCTGCACGCGGCGACAGGAATCCATGCCTACGGGCCGAGATCTATTCCGTTCGTCACCGACATCTGCGCCCAGGATCTCCGGGTCATGCTCGCGACGCTAGGGCGCTTGTGGCTACTACCCCTGGCATGGTGGTGGTGACTTCCTTCTCCGTCGGATTGGTCGGCCGGGCTAGCGGCAAGATCCTGCTAGTTCCCGGCGGGTAGCGTGGGGGCTGCTGGCTCGGTTTCAATAAAGGGGATGGTCCTCGGATCTCTCTCGCACCAATACGAAGATATAATTGATGCGTGTCTCCATTGGTCTGGCAGGAGTGTCTGATTCCAGAAGGCTCCGCCGGTGAACTCCCATGGGCGCATATGCCTGGAGTTTGCTGGATCGGACGGAATTCGGTCTTGCGCACCAGTGTTTTTTGCTGGCCGTTTGGTTTCAATGGGAGCGTGGTGAAGTCTGCTACCTATTACCATCATGCGACATGTCTTTGACGATACACATGGTGAAGTCAGATACAGAGAATGTCATGAAGGCAGAGACATGTGGGCGAGCTATGGTGGATTGAGTCTTTATGGCGATGAGGATTTGGCGTGGTTATCTGTGACTCGCAGCAGCATCTGTTAGAGGAGGCGACATCACAGGAGTTCACAGTCTTACCTTGCAGGGTGAGAACCCAAGATCTTGCCTTCATTGGTTGTGCCTGGCAATGGCCTTGCAGAAGGCATTGTTTTGCGAGCGAGGACTTTCTCCAGGGTGAAAACCTAGATCTTTGATCGGGCGATGACAACGCTTGTGCACTGTTTTCTTCTTGGATGCGTCGATTTTGGAGGGGTTAGACTTCTGGTGTTATTTTGGTGGTGGTAGTGTCGCTGCTGTTAAGGATCGGATTCCTGCAGCGGGACATTTCTTTTTTGTAATTCTTATTTATTTTCGACTGTGTGCATCCATATTGCCATTAGGGTATGCGTTGTTGCAGAGGCTGGATATAATGGGTACCTGTGTGATATTAATATATGCTCATTTTCTAAAGAAAAATACAACCGGCGACCCGTATTGGGAGGGGGCGAGTAGAGATGCTCTTAGGTTTCCTGAACTATGTTTTTCTGGCTGTGTGTCGTGAGTGTGCCCATGGAGGACTGTGCTGTTTGTTACTGATTATGCCTGTTTGCTGTGTGTGTGTCTGCATGCCATCCATGATTGATCCAAACCAAATTTCTTAGCATAGAAATATAAGACATTTTAATTTTGTAAAATAGATGTATCTAGACGTTTTTTATTGTATAGGTTCACTCCAAACCTCTACGAATTTATACACTAAAAGTCATCTAAATACATTCGATTTATAAAACTAAAACATCTTATATTTCTGAACGGAGGACTAAAACACAAGAGGTTTAAACGACCCGATCGCCAAGCTACTGTGAATGAAACGATCAGCTCCACATCGTGTAACATTCTTTGCCTTCAGGAAACCAAACTTGCTTCTGTCGATGATCAAACGGCTGCTTTCCTGGGAGGTTATAAGCTTAAAAGCTTTGCCCAACGCCCTGCAGATGGAACAAACGGAGGGATTCTGCTTCTTCGGAATAGTGACTTCATCAACATTGAGAGTATCATAGCGGGCCAATTCTTCATCTATGGACTGAGTCACAATCATCAGCTCCAACACCTCCTTCAAGCTCACTGTTGTTTACGGTCCAACAAAGTACTGTATAACCTAAAAGATTCCTTCTACCACATGAGCTTTCAAGTGAGAAGCCAGAGACCAGGTTCAAGTGGTTCGTCACGGTTGATTTCAACCAAATAAAAATAGAAGAAATTCTAACCATAGTAGAATGGTTCGTTTCAATGAGGAGTGCGAGCTCAAATAATTCCCCCTCCAAAATAGAAAATTTACTTGGAGTAATGGGCGTGACGACCCAACTTTTGAGCAAAGCTCGACACCTTCTTTTGCAATGAGGAGTGGGATATTGACTTCCCTACTCACATTCTTCATGCTTTATCCTCGTCGCTTTCGGACTATTGCCCCCTTCTTCTCACAAGTGACGCGGGTCCTAAACGCCCAAAAATATTCCAAAGGGGGCCTACACCACCCCCTAGCGCGGGCCACCCCTGGCCGCGCTACCAGGTGGTGTGGCCTCCCTGGCCCACCTCCATCATCGCCCTTTGGCATATATAATTCCCTCGAAACCTTAAGATTCGGGGACCGACCATAGAAAGGTTTCGTCGCCTCTGCGGGACGAAAAACACACAGAGAGAAAGAGCTCTCCAGCAGGCAGAATTTTGCCGGGGAAATTCCTTCCTGGAGAGGAGAGATCATCGCCATCAACACCGTCATCAAGCTAGACTTCATCGGGATCATCATCATCACCATCTCCACCAGCACCATCACCATCACTCTATAACACCCCAAAAATATTAATCAAGATTATCAAGTTCTAATCACCCAAGTTTAGGGGTTAACAAAATTTTTATTATTAATTTGAATATGAGTGTATGTGTGATTTGCATTAGTGTATGAATGAGTGCAATTCCATGTTTGATTGCTACAAATGATAAGGAATGGTTTAAATATGAATACTACATCATCTAGGCTATTTACAAACAAAATCAAAAGAAAAGAAATTCAAATATGAAGTCATTTTGACCAAAATTGACCAATAGGCTACTTTGAGTGTTCCTAGTAAAAGATTTCTAATAGAAACTTTCCTAATTCTTTTCACCCCTTGCTAGACCAAGTAAAGGTGAACCCAAGCCCACTTTACAAACTCACAGAAACTATGTTCAAATATATTTAAAGGACAATTTAAAATTGAATCAAGTGTATGTGCTAAGATCACCATTTTGCAAAAACCACTCCAATCAATTCACCTTGGCAAATACAAGCAACCAGAGACTACCAAGCATAATATTAGATCACTCACCAAAATTTATCCAAAAATTTCAAATTCTAATTCATGCGGCCATTTGCTCGAGCACTTGGCAGACACAGATTAAACCTTGTCTAACTTCTACTATTGTGAGCAGTAATTGATCAACCCTTTGTCCCCATTTCACTCCCCTGTCTCCCCCAGTGTCTAGCAATGCAGTGGACATCTCCCCCTTTGTCGTTGCGCCAGTACAGTGCCGCCCGAAGCTCGTCGCGCTGGCCGACCATGGACAACTCACCACAGCGAATGCCGCCCTCTCCCACGATGCCTAGGGGACAGGCGACCGTCCACCGCCACCCTCTGTCCACCCCTCGATCGTAGACAAGCCATGGACCAGCCGTATTAGCTGCGCCCATTTTCTCTGCGCCATGCCGCGAGCGCGCCAGAGCGCTGCAGCCGACCCGCGCACACGCCGCGCGTGCACACACTCGCCATGACTCTAGCTACCTCCCATACATGCCTGTTCGCCGCCACGTGACCCGTAGCCACCGTGCGCCGTCTCGAACGCCGCCGCTCCCGCGCAGAGCACCGCTCGTTCCCGACCAATCTCGACCACCCCGTGCTACGCCATTAAGCGTGTGATGACCGCCAGGAAGCACCGCGACGCCCCCTACCCTCAGCCATGCCGCTAGCCTCCTATATCGCCATCACCAACGAGCCCGAGGCATCCCGCTCTGTCCCTCTCGCCGGTGTATAAATATAGGTCACCTCCGCCTCAATTCACCACACCATCTCACTTCCCACTCCTCACAGAACCTCCCACACCTCTTCCCGGAGCAAGGAGAGCACCACATCGCTGGAATTTAGCTGGAGCCCGCCGCTGCAGTGAAGGAAGGGCATCGTTGATTGGAGCCGCCCTAGGAGCCGCCGCGACCACCGTTCGAACCGTCGTCGTCTACAACGTCGTTTTCCCCCATCACCGACCCTACCTAGAGCCCTAGTGAGCCCCCACGTACCCCCACCGCCGCCGTTAGGGTTCAGTCTCGTCGGAGCTGTTAGTCGTAGACGATGCATGTCAGCCGTTAGATCCTAGTCTAATCGCACGGCCTAGATTGAAACGTACCGTTTTGGGTTAGATGAGCCACTGACTAGTGGGATCCTCCTGTCAGTAGCCCGCTGCACCAGCGCAGTGCAGCTGGGCCGGCCCATTTACTTCCCCGCACAAGTCTGTCAATTCAAATAGACGTTTTCTATTTTAATTAAAACTAGATTCTGTCAGTAGATTCAAAAATCAATTCAAAGAGATTCAGTGAACCAAATTGCACGATTCCAATTTTTTTAGAAAGGTATTCGAAATATCTATCCAAGCCCGTTGGATTCAAACCATTTAAAATTATAGATCACCTATACCAAAAATAACAAGACAGCGGCTTTTGCCACTTCAAACATTTTTTAAAAATCAACCATAAATGCTTTTGAGTTGATTCCAACTCTCAAAAATTACATTTGACAAGATCTATCTGAATATGTAAAAATATTTAGATTTACTAGTAAATTGCACGTGCGTTGCAACGGGACAAAAGAATTACAATATATATGTTTGATATTGATTGTGTCAAGCATGTAATTCAGGATTGCAAGGTATCTTGTTGAATGTCCGTGTGTTGCTGTGGAATACCAAACAACTATGCGGATATATTCAAAAAATTGTCCTAATGTAGCCTATGCCATCGCTTTTTAATCCAATAAGAGTAACAGTCCACAACAATTTGTTCACCAAAAAAATCCACAAATTGTTTGCAACTGCTAACAACATTATGCTATACCACAAGACATCACATTTTCTCAGTACTATACCAAGTACAATAGTAAATAGGCATGGAAAGTCAATCAACAATTTCGGTGCAACAACCAGCAATTCCGGAATTTCTAAATGAACAAAAAGAAGTGGATTGCTTGCAAATGTTTATAAATATGCACTTTTTATAGTTCGGTAAAGCACCGGGGAAGAAGCTAGCAAGGTCGCAAAGAGGTCAACCTCGCCGAATCATGTGCTCCATTGTAGGCCGGACATATGCACACCGACTCTATGAACATATTGACTAATGCATAATTCTATTTGAGAAATATTGACACATAAAAATAAGTAGTAAGCCAAGTATCTATTGTATTCCTCGTTAAAAAGCATTAATCTTTTCATAGATGTAATATTTTCACTTTTGTACTTAAGCAGTATTAAGCAGCACGTTAATACAAAAAAATATAATCTTCTAGACCGTTAAATCAACCTCGAATTAAAAAACTACGACGCAGAATCATATAAAATAGGAACAAGATATGAGTGATCATCTTTAACTACTATTTATTTGCGGATGCACATTTTTGGGCTGAGAGCATGTTTATATAGACATAATGTTAAGCTACATCTTCTATAGTACTACTTATTCCTCTAACTTGTAATCATAAGTTAAGAATTTTGTAATATGTAATCAATTGACACTGATCATTAGGAAACAAGCAAACCGCTCTTGGAGGAAGTAAATGTCATCATGAAATGACTCATTTCTCAAACGTGCTCGAATTCCCTTGTGTGCCACCCAGGTCACCTTCCTCCTCACGCCTCCTAGCTCGGGCACGACGCCTTCTTGGCTTAGGGAATCGGCGGCCTTCACCTGCACCACGGGCCCGACTCAATACCCTAGAGGCCTTCCGTACACGACGCCCATTTGAATTTGAATAACTTTTATGCGGTCGAATAGCCAGTAGTATTTATAGTGAACAAACAAAGTGTTCCAAAAATATCTAGCGATCAACGTTCTCTACAAAAACAATAGTAAAACTTCTACAAAGCAAAACCGACAAGCTGCATATCTACATTATGAAAAGTGAGTTCTGAATTCATACCACTTACAAGCTTACAAGTTACAACTGGTACATTTTGGATTCCTTACCTAAAGTGTGAATCTTCTGTGATGGTGGAACCGTGCAAGTACCCCGGTGTTTAAGCATAAAGGTCTTAAACTCAAAACATCACTGAAAAAGGGATGGTGCATATTATGTGTGAGTAATGTGCATGGAACCAAATTTCTCTCTTCTATTGCAACTAAGTCTAGTGGTTAAGTGCATCTGAATTCAAATAGATCCCATTGGAATTTAAAATGAAAGGGATGTTGATCTGCTGCTGCGCGGCATGTCACCCTCGCCCATCAGCTAGGTTTCCGCCAACGCCCACCACCTCCACTCCCCATTCCTACCCACACCGGCACCACTACCCAAGAACCTCTGATGCTCCTCCCCTTTATGATCGTGGATCCACCAATCATTGCAGTCGCCCTCGTTCTGGTAGTCGTAGAGACGCAGGTTTTTGCTATATTATCTATCAACGTAAACATCCACCGCAAGTACAGAGAAGAGAGAAGAAAACAATCAGGATGAATTTCGGAAGAATGATCTTCTGTTCTTTACACTATATAAACCCACAGCCACGCCACCTTGATTGCCAACACCGATTGTCACAACTTTTCCTTCGGTGGCTCGCTCAACTTCAATGCTGAGGAACAATTGAACTTCAATGCTTGTATGGATCACATACACCTCACAGTTCAACTCAGAACAATAAATAACATAGAAGAATGGCACCCAGGTTGTTTTAGTTACAATACAATCATGTTTCGATTGTCTACGGTCATAATAGGAACCGGACAATGGCAATTGTTTTATCAAATTGTGTACTAAACAACAAAGATTGCTAGTTCATTTGAGAAACATCGGGCTTTCTTTTTGTTTTTGAAGTCTGAATCTAGTGAATCCTCTGTGGTAAATTAACTTTTTAATGATCTAATGAGAAAAAATCATCTCGATTAAGTCTTCAATTGTAACACATGTGTATCTATTTGAAAGTAGGTAGTACAAAAAATAGCAGTAGCCAATAGGTGCACCTCTTGTTCAGAAAAAACGCACAATCGCCATACCTTGCAAGCTGATATCAATCTGCAACAGACGGGATGGTGAGGCATGCCATAGGATCCGTCAGCTGAGGCAGCCAGATCTGACAGGGACAACGTCGTTCTGTCTTTTCTGAAGAGTTCAAAATGACATTACATGTGGTCTGCTTCTACCATTTCATTAAATAATATCGAACTAATCAAAAGAAATGCACAAGGTCAATAAATAACTTACTTGCATGTATACAACTCGGTCTGAAACTTTTTTGGCAGATCTTCAGATATGATAAAACTTGGTCTGACACATGGAATTTAGCAGGCTGGAATATAGTAGTACTCATATCTTTCTAGCTAAGTTTTCTCTAGAGATAAAGCGAACTAATGATAGGGAATTTCATTCTGAAACTAACATCCAGAAAAGAGAAGCAGTCAAGATCCAATATTGAGACATTATACAATTTTAATCATTAGCATAATTAATTACATGAGAAAGTAGGACACAATGCAACAAACACAAGTATATAAACATCATTTTTCATTTGAAATGGTAGCACGTTTCTCACACTATAAGTAATTACCCCCAAAGCTCAGTTATAATGGATCCATCCAATTCCCAATTAATTTACTATGTTTCCTTTACTATTAAAATTGAAAAAAAAGTAAAGTTCAATGCTACCATTGTATCTAAGAGAGTTCATGAAACAATGGCAAGAAACACATGAATCTGTAGAAGTAAAAGTACATCGTCTTACACCAACAGAACTTCACGGGATCGGTCAGTGCTAAACCCTTATAAACGATGTAACATGAGTAGATAATTTTTCAAACACAAAGCGGGGACCAATAAAAGCATATTCTTGATTCGTTCATCCTTCAAAACTCTCAAATTATGCATGAATACTTTCCCTATTTGATTTGATAGACCTAAATGTAAAAACAATTGGAGAAGACAACTGCCGAACACATGAGAGAGAGCGAAAAATACTGAAAGCAAATGTAGAATGTTGTTTTTCTGGTGTAGCACCATAGAGTATGTAGAAATAGATCAGTAATTGAGTGCAAAATATTGGTGAGATCATTAAACCTTAATTAGCTTCTGTCCTTGGTTTATGGCTACCTATAATATCTTATCTGTCGTTGGAGGTTATTCTGACTGCTCTCAAACCATCTGCCGCTCTCCCCGAAACTATGAGCAGAACCTTGATTAGCTACAGTCTTATTGATAGTTATTCTTCTAAGCTGTAATTCCGGCTAGCTACCGCTCTTCCCAAGCTGTGAGCGGAACCTTGGTTAGCTACAATCTTACATATAACATGTACAGTTAGTAAGATAATTAAACCTTGGTTAGCTACAGTCCTACAAATAATGAGTTCATTAAACCTTTATTAGCTATAGTCGTACTCCCTCCGTTTTAGAATATAAGATGTTTTAAGTTTGTGAAGAAAATGTGTCTAGACTTCTTTTAGTGTGTAGATTCACTCCAAACCTGAGTGAACCTGCATACTAAAAAAAGTGTAGATACATTTGCTTCACAAAGTTAAAACATCTTATATTTTGAAACCGAGGGAGTACATGACATGTTTGTGAGCAGAACATCATAAAGAATCATCTACAGTATCAGGAAAATGCACATAATTTTTGAATTAACCTTTTATGGCTTTATTTCCTCAATGATTCCTCACCGGGGCAAACAAATATAGAATGAGCACACCAGCATGGTTTTTTCAAAAGAAATACCAGCCTTGATGGAGAGGTTGGAAGAGGTGGAGCAGGTTGGGGTGGGCTCCAACGGGGGATTGGTAGAGGGCGCTGGAGGCGGAAAGCCAGTGCGGAGTCAGTAGTTCATGGTAGCCGGAGATACATGCGAGGGAGAACAGGGCGTTGGGGTCACTCCCGGTGGCGAGGTGGTTTGGCGCGCAGGATTTGTCGCGGAGACGATTGTCGTCGGTGTAGGTGACCAGGAGGGAGGGTTTGAAGCTCGCGGAGGGCAGAGGTCTCAAAGGCTGGACGAACGTTGGAAGCGCAGAGTTGGTCTTGGGTGGGAGCAGAGATTAGCGGCGGGGAGGGGGGAGATGGACGGCGTCCCGATTCCCAGTCACCGCCGCCTGAGTAGATAGACCACGAGCGGCGCTAGGGTTCAAGACAAGAAGGCGTAGGAGGGGAAGCCCATGCCTTGATGGGGGCGCTCATGCGTCTGGTGGATGGCCCGGAAGAAGTGCAGGAGGAAGGGGCTCGTCGGCGGGGTCTGGAGTAGTGAGCCGAAACGGGGTCGGTAAGGCTACGGCGGCGGGGCTCAATGCAAGGCGGCCACCGGCGGGACAAACCCTGATTTTTTATTTTTGCGGGACTGTGGGACGGGAGCGATTAACGAAGAGACGATGAAGGGTGAGCGAAACACAGGCTCGGCTGATTTGGTGGGAGGGCAAAATGGTCTTATTTGAAAAAGTGTTGACGAAACCGGTGACCGGAGGAAAAATAGGAAGTTCGTTCTTTTTAAGTAGTAGAGACATACAATGATCGTGGACTAGTACTAAAAGAATGCTATATAGGCATTTCTAGTCGCTTTAATTTTATTAAATAGTAATTTTAAACTTTATAAAATATGACCACCAGTTTAAATTACATTCTCAAGTATTAGAATATGTGGTGATGACATGTGTTAACATGATCCCATATTTTAATTGGAGAATGTAGAAATTACTTTTCTAAAATAAAATAAATAAGACTAAGTCTTTATTTCATGTGATGATGCTAGATCATCAAGTGTGAACCTTAGGGTTCTAAATAGAAGTAGTTAAGTATTGTTTGGTGGTTGTGTACCTCGTGTTCATTTATAGACGATAGTACCGACCCGAGATACGAGGAGGAGGATTACTACCAAGAAGAACAAGAAAACATCAACCACTACACTACTAAAGGCAAGCCTAGCACTACCAGTGAACTAAGCAAGCTAGGATTATGCAAGATAACCTATGCAAGATGCATTATGAATGCTTGGATATGCAACTTTGATTATACCCATCCCAAGTTTTACTTGCAAGCTTTATTTCCTTTACTTTTACCAAAGTTCTTTACCTCTAGTTAGTGTTTTGTGAGTTTTGGAAAATAGGATAGATACCATAAAGAGTATAAAACTAGGCCTAACTAGTTATACTTAGATGTCATAAAAAGGCATAAAACTAGAGTTGGATAGTTACACTTGATTAGCACCCCTCATTAGTGAATACCCCCAACTTTAGTGGCTAGTTCTAAGCATAAAAGTTGATCCCTTTAGATGGGAATACTTAGTGAAAATGATTATGAAAACATTGGAATGATGATTCATTCTATTGAAATTTTTTGATATGTGTTGAGAAACACAATGATTGATGATGAAAATGTTGAGGCATGAGCCTTGGCCCTTTTATAAAAACTGATGGTTGGGTTCAGATGCGATACCATTCTAATTTTACCATATAACCACCATACCCGAATTGGGTAGGGGTTAGCTGGAAGTTTATATGCCTTAGTATGGGTTCCCTTGTGGAAGAGGTTGAGCTGAGGCTACCTCGTGATGAATGTACACCTATGCAGTGCCCAGGATGGCAGATGGCCATGGCTGGGAGGCCAAGCTCATAGGGGAGGTGCCTATACTAGGGTGTGTAATTGAAAGGTTATGATTGATTATCCGCATACTAAGTATGATTGATTCAGGGTTATCCCTGATGGATGTATCGAATTTTGTGGTGAAAGTGTACCACCTCTACAGAGTGTTAAACTATTCGAATAGCCGCGTTCGCGGTCATGGTCTGTTGGAGTGGCCATAATGTTCCGTTGTCAGTTGTGTTTCCAAAAAATGACTAGGTTACCTCTTAAGTGATGTAGAACATTAAATTAGTTTTCTTTACTTCTAAACTCAGTATAAAATAAACCTGCCTTTTTGCAAATAAACCTAGAGCTTAAGATTCCTACTAGAACTACCTTACTTGTTAGTGATCGTTTGCGAGTACTTAAAGAGTACTCATGGCTTTGTCCCTGGCTATTCCAGTGGCCAGACTATGAGGAGGACTACCAGGAAGATGGACATCAGGAGGTCTATGACAACTAGGATCATCTCCCATCATCAGCATTGCCTGTGACTCTGAAGATGGAGCCCCTACTACGTTTACTTTCCACTGCTTTGATTGTATTAAGACTGGATTAGGATATCCTTTATTTGTAAGACCTTTATTATGGTTTGTAATGGATGATGTACTATGGTACCAATTCTGTTATGTCTCGCAAAAATAGTAATCATGGGATTGTGATCTATGGCATAACAGGCATTTGGGATTAAAAATCCGGGTGTTGATAAGTTCGTATTAGAGCCATCCTGACCATAGGATACCCTAGTTAGAATGGACGTCCGGACAAAACCTTAGTTTCAAAACAAAAAAGTGAGTATTTATAAAAACCTATTCCCACTCTTATCCTTGAGATTCTTTCAAAAAAATTCACGTTACTCAAAAATTCTTGCAATTCTACATAAAATTTGACACACTTGATCACATCACTAACTTGCTCACCCTAAAATTCTTATAGATGGAGGTCCAGCATTGCAAGTTCTACCAGCTGGGCAACAGAGGCCACCTGATCTTTGAGAGGGATCTAAATGCACTGTCAGAGTATCTTGAGCGCCCGCACCCCAAATTCTTCGGCGCACAACTCAATGATCACGTAGGAGGAGATCTACAATGGTTGATAGTTGCAGATCTCAGAGGCAAGATGGAAGCACCCGCTTCGGAGAAGATCCCATTTCACCTTGCAGGAGAACAACTGGCTAGACGAATTAGCCAGGGCTATGCATGAAGCTCTTGCCCATCTTTGTGGACAAAACATCAACCAGATCTAGGGAACTCACTTTGCTCACTACGCAAGGCGTGATTCTATGGGAATGCCCTTGGAGATGCCAGGACACCCGAAGCTGAAGCACCAGGTGGATAATCTTGACTTCATGTTGTATGATAGACAGAAGGAGTTGGACAACGCTCGTGCCTATGCCAACCACAACCATGCCATTGCAGTCAAGAAGGACCAGACCCTCGCCATCCTCGCCAAGGAGCGCCAATCACTTCATCGTCAGCGTGAGAATAAGGATCGCACCATCGATCATCTTTGCACAAGGTGGCCACTCTCGAGAAGACCATCCGTGAACAGGAGATCCAGATTGAAGCGAAGGAAGAGGAAGGTGAAGATATCCAAGGAGATCTTTATTCTTACCTCAGTTATGATAACGACTACCTGGAGGACGATGCCATGGAGTTTCACACTGATGATGATGATTCCGCCTTCATTGATGATGATTAGATGCACTTGAGCACTACCGTAGGAATGAGTTGTACCGGTCCCACTGTATCGTAGTTTCACAGAGTGGTTCTTAAAACCATCTGTTTTCTAATTGTGTTGTGGTGTGTGTTTGTATTGTGTGCTTGAATGAATGAATGAATGAATGAATGAGAGAAAGTGGTTAGTTTGCAAAACCCGAGTTAAACTCAAAGTTTAAAACTTTTGAAACAAAACCATGAACCTTAGAAATTTCCCTCTTATCTCATTATCTATCTCAATCTTCATATGACTCGCGGAAACCCCGGAGGAAGTAGTTCATCTTAGGACCCAATGATGCAGATTCTGCAAATGCTATTTTCTGACCGTGAAGCTAGTAGAGCCGAACGCCAAGTCAACTTAGCCACTCTTCAACAGATAGCTCAGATGGCCCACAATAATCAAGGCCATGGAAACCAAGATCATCATGGATCCAAACTTAAGAACTTTCAGAATACCAACCCACCTATATTTAGTAAGTCTGAGGATCCCTTAGATGTTGATGACTGGCTGCAAACCATGGAGAACAATCTAGAGGTCGCAGGAGTTGAAGCCAATGAAAAGGTACTATTTGCCACCCTTTATCTGGTAGGAGATGCAAGAGCCTGGTGGAATAGTACTCGTACCATGAACGAAGGTCAGATAATGACTTGGGAAGCATTCAAGATCAAGTTTAGCCGGACCCATGTGCCCCAAGGTTTGGTCACCAGGATGAGGGATGAGTTCAGGGAACTAAAGCAAGGAAGGATGACGGTAGTTGAGTACCGTGTGATACGTCCATTTTGCATCACTATTCTATGTCATAATTCACTGTTATTCATTGATATATTTAGTATTGAGAGGTGATACTTATGTTATTTCATCTGTTTTTACATGGTTGATGACTTTTGGAGCATGGACCGATGCAGTCAGGATTCTAATGGAAAATGTGCTGTTTGGAGGCAAAATTCGGAAGATCAAAAAATCCGGGAAAATATATGGAAAATCCAATTTTTTCAGAAGACGAAGGAAGCCAGAAGGGGAGCTGGAGATGGGCCACAGGGGGCCCACACCACCCCCTTGCGCGGGCCAGCCCAGGCCGCGCCACCAGGTGGTGTGGCCGCCCTGGTCCACCCCTGACACTCCTCTTTGGCGTATATTATCCTCCCGAAACCCTAAGACTCGGGGAGCGATCACAGAAAGATTCCACTGCCTCTGCAGGGCGGAAAACACCGAGAGAGAAAGATCTCTCTAGTAGATAGTTTTCTGCCGGGGGATTTCCTTCCCGGGGAGGGAAGATCGTCGCCATCAACACCACCATCAAGCTGGACTTCATCGGGATCATCATCATCATCACCACCATCATCACCATCTCCATATTGCTGTAACAATTGGGTTGAATCTTGCATACTTCATAGGGGAAACTTTCTCGGTGTTGATTA
Source organism: Avena eriantha (assembly GCA_910589775.1). Classification (NCBI taxonomy): domain Eukaryota; kingdom Viridiplantae; phylum Streptophyta; class Magnoliopsida; order Poales; family Poaceae; genus Avena; species Avena eriantha. The sequence goes on along the minus strand of OU342745.1, from coordinate 34,147,781 downwards.
CTCTTTGTAGTTGATGCTATTGAGTGAACCATTGAATTATTGTTTATGTTCAGATTGTTATACATCATTATTCCATCTCTAATCATGATCCATATGATGTCTTGTGAGTAGTTCGTTTTGTTCTTGAGGACATGGGAGAAGTCATGTTGTTAGTAATGGAGTTGTGTTGAGAAAGATTCAATAGTTTGATATTTAAGTTGTGGTGTACTTCTTCTAGTGGTGTCATGTGAACGTCGACTACATGACACTTCACCTATATGGGCCTAGGGGAATGCATTGTGTATTTGGCTACTAATCGTAGGGGTTGCCGGAGTGACAGAAACCTGAACCCCCGTTAGGAAACCATTGCACAAGGGACATAAGGGTCTTAGAGTTTAAAGCTGTGGTTAGGTTTCTACCTTAATTACTTTCTTGTACTTACGGATGTTTGCAAGGGGTATAATCAGAAGTATGTATTAGTCCTAGGAAGGTCGGTACATTAGCACAGGTTCACCCACACAACACTTAGCAAGCTAAATAAGATTAATCAACTATATGAAGCAAAATCACTTGACAGTCTTCCCATGTGTCCTCGAGAACGTTTGGTCATCTTAAGTAATACAATCGGCTTGTCCTTTGCTGCATAAAGAATTGGGCCACTTGCTGCATTTATTCCTACTGTCTTTTATTTACTCATACTTTGTTTACTTGCTTTATCGAAAACCCCTAAAAATCCGTTTGCTAAGTATTTGCAGAGAATTCCTGATCCATACCACTAGCCAGCACCTTCTGCTCCTCGTTGGGTTTGACACTCTTACTTATCGAAAATACTGCGATACACCCCCTATACTTGTGGGTCATCAAGACTATTTTCTGGCGCCGTTGCCGGGGAGTGAAGCGTTATTGGAGAGTGGAACTGGTAAAAGAAACTTCTACTATGAGTATTGTTTACTTCTGTTAGTTACTTTATTTTCAGTATGGATAATTCGCTGAGTTTCTTATTTGGTAATGCTACTACCACTGCTAAGGTAGTAGATAAGCCACCACCTGCTGAAATTGATGCTTTCAAAATACCTACAAGAATTATTGATCGTGTTATGGATAACTACTATGTTGGGGATGGAACTGTCCATCCCGGTGATCATTTGCTCTTTATACACGAATTATGCAGGTTGTTCAAGTGTGCAGGTATTACTACAGATCAAGTTAAGAAGAAGTTATTCTCATTATCACTGAAAGGAAGAGCTAAGGAATGGTATAAGCTGCTGAAGAATGGTCAAGCTCTGGAATGGGAGGAAATAATACCTCTCTTTTATTCAAAGTTTTACCCTCCTAGTGAGATTCATAAAGATTGGAATCAAATATACAACTTTTGGCCTCTTGATGGAGAGAGTACAGCTCAAGCTTGGGGGAGATTGAAGTTACTAATGCTCAAATGTCCCATTCATGAGCTTCCAAATAATATTATTATCAACAACTTTTATGCAAGGCTCCCTCTACATGATAAAGATTTATTGGATGCTTCTTGTGCTGGATCATTCACTCACATGGAAGAAGAAGCTAAATGGGATCTTCTAAACCATATTCAAGACAATGCTGAAGCTTGGGAGAATGACAAAGGTAGAAAGCCAGGTATAAATTATGATTATGAATGCATTGAATCTTTTATGGGAACTGATGACTTTCAAAATATTAGTAATGCTTATGGTCTTGATTTGCAAGTTATTACGAATTGCTTTAGAGCTTTTGCTTCTTATATTAAAATTCCAAAAAGGGGATGTAATAAGTACCATGCACCTTATAAAGATATTGTTGACTGTGTTCCTGTTGGGAGCACTGAGTGTTGCATTATTGATCACATCTTACCTGAGCCGTATATCGAGAAGATTCCCTTCCCAGAGAAGGTAAAGGATCATCCTATGATAACTAATGTAATCACTAAAAGTGAAAAGAAAACTGTAAAACCTGATGAACAAATAAGAACCTGTGGTAGCAATTGTGAAAGACCTTGTCACTAAAAGCATAGAAGATGGGCACATAGTCTTTTGTGAGGATGCTTCTAATATTGTTTCACATCCTAATAGAACTAAAAAAGCTAGTGTTCCTGTGCTTTCTGTTAGAATTGGTGATCATTGCTATTATGGTTTATGTGATATTGGTGCAAGTTCCAGTGCTATTCCTTATGAGCTTTAAAGAGAAATTATGCATGAAATCAGTCCATGCGAATTGGAAGAGATTGATGTGGTTATTCACCTTGCTAATAGAGAGACCATCTCTCCAATTGGTATTGTACGAGACGTGGAAGTTCTGTGTGGTAAGATTAAGTATCCTGCTGATTTTCTAGTACTTGGTTCAGCTGCTAGTAAAACTTATCCTATCATTTTTGGTTGACCTTTCTTGAGTACTTTTGGAGCTATTATTGATTGCAAGAGGGAGAAAATCTTGACTAAGTTTGATGGGGAATCTTATGAGTTTAATTTTTCGAAATTTACTAAAGAACCTTGCGAAGAGGAAACCCATAATGAGGATTTTAGAGTTGAACAACTTGCTTCTATCTCTCTTGCTCCTAACAATGCTTTGCAGCAATTTATGGAAGATCACGAAAGTGAGATCTTCATGGAAGAAAGGAATGAGATTGACGAGATCCTCCATCGTCAACCCAAGATGCTAAAGCATGACTTGCCTGTAGAAGACTTGGATACCACGTTGCCACCTAAAAAGGATCTGGTCTTCAATCTAAAACCTCTCACTAATGATCTTAAATATGCTTATATTGATGATAAAAAGATATATCATGTTATTATTAGCTCTAAACTTTCAGGAAAGGAAGAAGAAAGGTTGTTGGAGGTTTTGAAGAAACACCGAGGAGCTATGGGCTATACTCTGGATGATTTAAAAGGGATTTCACCTACTATATGTCAGCATTCTGTCAACATAGAACCAGATGCAAAGCCAGTAGTGGAGCACCAACGACGTTTAAATCCTAAGATGAAGGAAGTGGTAAGGAATGGGGTATTGAAACTCCTTGATGCTAGTATTATTTACCCTATTGCTGATAGTGAATGGGTTAGTCATGTTCATTGTGTTCCTAAAAAGGGAGGTATTACCGTTGTTCCTAGTGATAATGATGAGCTTATTCCTCAAAGAATAGTAGTAGGCTAGAGGATGTGCATCGATTTTAGAAAAGTTAATAAAGTTACTAAGAAAGATCACTACCCGCTTCCTTTTATTGATCAAATGTTGGAAAGGTTGTCTAAAAAGACCCATTTTTGTTTTCTTGATGGTTATTCTGGTTTCTCTCAAATTGCTGTTAAACAACAAGATCAAGAAAAAACTACTTTTACTTGTCCTTACGGAACTTATGCTTATAGACGTAGGACTTTTGGTTTATGTAATGCTCCAGCTACTTTTGAAAGGTGCATGTCTGCTATTTTTCATGGTTTCTGTGAGAAAATTGTAGAAGTGTTCATGGATGACTTTTCTGTCTATGGAACTTCTTTTGATAATTGTCTGCACAAGCTTGATAAAGTTTTGCAGAGATGTGAAGAAACTAACCTTGTTCTTAATTGGGAGAAATGCCACTTCATGGTTAATGACTGCATTGTCCTTGGGCATAAAGTTTCTGAAAGAGGTATAGAAGTTGATAGAGCTAAGGTTGAGGCAATTGAGAAGATGCCATGCCCAAGAGACATCAAAGGTATTTGTAGTATCCTTGGTCATGTTGGTTTCTATAGAAGGTTTATTAAAGACTTTTCTAGGATATCAAAACCTCTCACTAATCTTCTTCAAAAAGTTGTACTCTTCGTTTTTGATGATGATTGTAAGGGAGCTTTTGAAACTCTTAAGAAGGCTTTAACTACAACCCCTATTGTCCAACCACCTGATTGGAGTTTACCCTTCGAAATAATGTGTGATGCTAGTGATTTTGCTGTAGGTGTTGTCCTTGGGCAACGAATTGATAAAAAGTTAAAAGTTATTCATTATGCTAGAAAGACTTTAGACGCTACTCAAAGGAATTATGCTACTACTGAAAAAGAATTTCTAGCTGTCGTTTTTGCTTGTGATAATTTTAGACCCTATATTGTAGACTCAAAAGTCACCAATCATACTGATTATGCTGCTATTAAATACCTTATGACGAAGAAGGACGCTAAGCCTAGGCTTATTAGATGGGTGATGCTTTTACAAGAGTTTGATCTACATATAGTGGATAGGAAAGGTGCTGAAAACCTTGTAGCTGATAATTTATCTCGATTGGAAAACATCTCTTTTGACCCTATGCCTGTTAATGATAGTTTCCCAAATGAGCAGTTAGCCGCAGTAGGGGTAAGCTCGCGAGGGAGCCCTTGGTACGCTGATTATGCTAACTTTATTGTCTCCAAGTATTTGCCTCCAACTTTTACAGCTCAGCAAAGGAGGAAGTTCTTCTATGATTTGAGGCATTATTTTTGGGATGACCCACACTTATACAAAGAAGGAGTGGATGGTATTATGCGAAGATGTGTTCCAGAATATGAACAAAAGGAGATATTGCGTAAATGTCATGGTAGTGCTTATGGGGGACATCATGCAGGAGATAGAACTGCACAAAAGGTGCTACAATCAGGTTTCTACTGGCCTACCCTTTTTAAAGATGCAAGAAAATTTGTTTTATCTTGTGATGAATGTCAGCGAGTTGGTAACATTTCTAGACGCAATGAAATGCCTACGAATTACTCTCTAGTTATTGAACCCTTTGATTGTTGGGGATTTGACTTTATGGGTCCTTTCCCTTCCTCGAAAGGTTATAGTCATATTCTTGTTGCCGTTGATTATGTTACTAAGTGGGTAGAAGCCATTCCTACGAAGAGTGCTGACGGGGAAACCTCTCTAAAAATGCTTAAAGATGTTATCTTTCCTAGGTTTGGAGTGCCTAGGTATCTCATGATTGATGGGGGTTCTCATTTCATTCATGGTGGTTTTAGAAAGACCCTTGCTAAATATGATGTTAATCATAGAATTGCTTCAGCCTATCACCCTCAAACTAGCGGGCAAGTAGAGTTATCAAATAGAGAAATTAAATCTATCTTGCAAAAGACTATTAATAGATCTAGAAAAAACTGGGCTAAAAAGTTGACTGATGCTCTATGGGCTTATAGAACAGTCTACAAAAATCCTATGGGGATTTCCCCTTATAAAATGGTTTATGGGAAAGCTTGTCACCTACCTTTAGAATTAGAACATAAAGCTTACTGGGCAGTTAAAGAACTAAATAGAGATTGTAAGATCGCTGGTGAGAAAATATTATTTGATTTAAGTTCTTTAGATGAATGGAGGAGTGAAGCCTATGAAAATGCTAGGCTCTTTATGGAAAATGTTAAAAGATGGCATGACAAGCGAATACTTAAGAGGGAATTTCATGTTGGTGAGAAAGTTATATTGTATAGGTCTCGTCTCAGATTTTTTGCAGGAAAGCTACTATCAAAATGGGAAGGACCTTTCATTATTGAAGAAGTGTACCGTTCATGAGCAATAACAATTTCCTCTTTAAAAGATAATACTACACAAGTAGTGAATGGGCAGCGACTCAAACAGTATATTGCTGAGGATTCTTATAATGAAGATGTTGATGCCTTTCAAGTTATGACTCCGGAAAAAATTATCAAGGACCAAATGTAGACACCTGCAGAGTCCGCTTTCAAATAGGTAATAGTTCTGGTAAGAAAAGCTCCGCGAAAATACTATCCAACTATATTTTTGTAGTTTTCAGTCGATAAGGAAAGCTACGAAGCAAAAAAGGGACGGAAACGGAGCCTGGGTGGCTCACACCACCCTGTGGCGCAAGCCCACCCCTGGCCGCGCCACCGGGTGGTGTGGCCACCCCAGACTCCGTCTCCGACCCGTTTTCTCCTAGTACCTTCCTTTCGTCATGAAACTTCATAATATATAATCCCCCGGATCTCCCGAGGTTCGTATATCGTGTTTTCGTCGTGTTTTTGTTTCGATCTATTTCTGACAGGTACAGTCCCAGATTTGGAGCTACAATGTCTTCCTCTAGACCATCCAAGGAAGATTCTTTTGAGGATATCATCAACCCATACATGAGAGAGTTGAAGATTCATCCCAAGGAGTTGTTGCTTGAAGATGGGGAACTCCAGATAAAAGAGGTTGGAGGCCCTAAAGGTGAAGGAAGTCTAGAGGACAGGATGAAAGCGCTGGAGCAAGAAGTCTTTAGGTACAAGAAGATGGCGGAGCGCGAAGTGGATATCATCCATAAGATTTGTTCCGAACTCATCGCTGAACACCAAAAGGAGACTGCTGAACTCAAGGATGAAATTCTCTCACTCCGCCAAACAACCAGCGAACTGCAATCACAGTTCTATGACGTTCAAACTCAAAACTATGAGTATGAAGCTAGGTTTAAACACATAAGTGCTGCTGCAAGTTTCAGGATGCTAGAAACCATGATGTCCTTTGTTGATGGGAAGCCCTTACCTTGGAAGTCGGACGAAGATGAGGGGATACCACCACCACCAAAGGAGTAATTCGTCATCAGGTTTGGCATCCCCTTGGTTTGTTCCAAGCTTGGGGGAGTGCCGCGGTATCACATCACTATCTTCTATCTTTTTACCTTTTTAGTAGAGTCATATCATGAATAGAGAAGTTATCATGTAGGTTGGTTTGCATTATGGAAGTGTCCCCTCTCTCGTTAGATATGTATCCCTTGGTGTGAGTTTCTGTTATAGAATATTAATGAGAAGTTCTATCATTCACTCTTTTTCATAGCTTGTATTAGTTTTCAATTCGTGGTTATATAATTGATCTTGTTGTTAGTATTAGTATCACTATGGGATCATGGAGTTAATTTAGTTGGTTTTGGCAAACCTGGCTCGGTCAGTAGCAACACTATTTTTGAGAGTTGAATGAAAAAGATAGAAGTACTCTAAGGAAAAATAATTTCATCATCTTTCTTTCTTGATTTGCTCATAAGTCTAGTATTCTCTAGTTAAGATCTTTTGTGCTTCCAAGGAAGATTGCATGTTTGTTTTTATCACTTGTATGTTTGTTTGTTTCCTTCAACTCTTATACTTGCTACCCAGCCTTACTAGCCAAAAACCTGTACTGAGAGGGATTTCTTCTCGTGCATCCACTCCTTTAAACCCAAACCTTCGCCATTTGTGTCCACCATACCTACCTAATAGCATTATTGCTATTCCAAGTAAATTCTTGTTTTATCTACCTCCCAAATTAAACTTGTTATGTGAAAATTAGTGATTAAAGATCTCACGAACTTGATGGCACACTTTACTTTCTTGTACTTAATAAACTTGAACCATTGTGCTCACGTATGTTGCGTATATACTTGCGCTTTGTAAGTTGTGAATTAGCAGAACCATGCTGTCATGGGGAACGCTTTCAACATTGCACTGGTACTTTGTACCTAGTTGATATCATGTTCTTTTGTCTATGGATGTCGTCGGTGTGAAATGAAAGGGGATCTTGTAAGTCCATGGAGTTATGCATATGTGTTAGAGAAACGCCTGGGCCGCTGGTCTAATCCATGCTGACATGGTGGAAACCTGCAGCGTAACCATAACGAGCATCTATGAAGCATTCTTCTTATAAAAAAAGAGAGTCTGATATTGACAAAAGAGAAAAATAAAAAAGAGATTATTAAAAGAGGAAAGAGAGAAAAAACACCATATTCCCATGGTAAATAAGAAGATTGATGAGATGCTTGTTGTCTGCTTGCCTTGTCATTTTGATATGGGGATTCTTCCGTATCATCGGGCAAGGGGTACCCCCGTTGGCGGTTCTCTATGATACACATATTCTTACGATGACAAGAACTTACCGGTGACTAAACTTGAGTAGCATGAGGAGCGTCCCACGTATTCAAGGGACATGAGATTCTCAATTTACAACTTGTCAATGCATATCCTCATATTTGATCACTTTAACCTTAATCACCTAAAGATGCCTATGATAGGGGCAATGAGAGCTGAAAGCTAGTAAGTACCATAATTTTTGGGAGCTCTTTATGAGACTTGCAATCCCTACTTCCCTCTTTGAAGGGCCTTTCTTTTACTTTGTAGTTGAGTCAGTAAACCTACTCCCTTTTATCTCAGCAAGTATTTTGAGTTGTTGTGTTCCATCCACTCATATGATGATTTGTTAAATCATGTTTCTTATGTTCCTTGTTTTGCACTTTGCTCTTATCTTGGTGTCTACTACTTTGAAAGCTATCATTGAAAACCAGTTATTTGTGAACTCTAGCAAATTATCAACTATTCTTTGACCAAGAGCTAAGTTTGCCATTACCAATTATGATTTACTTTATGTATCTTTATTTGTTTCCTTTACTCATTGCAAGTTGAGTTATATAATAGTGAGTTGTCTTCTATTATGATCTATGTATTAATGAATGTGATGCTTCTTATCCGTATTCTTTTATCGACTCTTCACTCCATAAACCTGAGGCCATGTTTATTGAGCTCAGTTTCACTTGGGGACAAGCGAAGTCTAAGCTTGGGGGGAGTTGATACGTCCATTTTGCATCACTATTCGATGTCATAATTCATTGTTATTCATTAATATATTTCGTATTGAGAGGTGATACTTATGTTATTTCATCTGTTTTTGCATGGTTGATGACTTTTGGAGCATGGACCGCTGCAGTCAGGATTCTGATGGAAAAGGTGATGTTTGGAGGCAAAATTCGTGAAGATCAGAAAATCCGGGAAAATATATGGAAAATCCTATTTTTCCAGAAGACGAAGGAAGCCAGAAGGGGAGCTGGAGATGGGCCACAGGGGGCCCACACCACCCTTGGCGCGGGCCAGCCCAGGCCGCGCCACTAGGTGGTGTGGTCGCCCTGGTCCACCCCTGGCACTCCCCTCTGGCGTATATTATCCTCCCGAAACCCTAAGACTCGGGGAGCAACCATAGAAAGATCCCTTCGCCTCTGCGGGGCAGAAAACACCAAGAGAGAAAGATCTCTCCAGCAGACAAAATTCTGCCAGGAGAATTCCTTCCCGGAGAGGGAAGATCATCGCCATCAACACCACCATCAAGCTAGACTTCATCGGGATCATCATCACCACCATCATCACCATCATCACCCTCATCACCATCTCCATATTGCTGTAACAATTGGGTTGAATCTTGCATAGTTCATAGGGGAAACTTTCCCGATGTTGATTACTCTTTGTAGTTGATGCTATTGAGTGAACCATTGAATTATTGTTTATGTTCAGATTGTTATACATCATTATTCCATCTCTGATCATGATCCATATGATGTCTTGTGAGTAGTTTGTTTTGTTCTTGAGGACATGGGAGAAGTCATGTTGTTAGTAGTGGAGTTGTGTTGAGAAAGATTCAATAGTTTGATATTTAAGTTGTGGTGTACTTGTTCTAGTGGTGTCATGTGAACATCGACTACATGACACTTCACCTATATGGGCCTAGGGGAATGCATTGTGTATTTGGCTACTAATCGTAGGGGTTGCCGGAGTGACAGAAACCTGAACACCCGTTAGGAAACCATTGCACAAGGGACGTAAGGGTCTTAGAGTTTAAAGCTGTGGTTAGGTTTCTACCTTAATTACTTTCTTGTACTTACGGATGTTTGCAAGGGGTATAATCAGAAGTATGTATTAGTCCTAGGAAGGTCGGTACATTAGCACAGGTTCACCCACACAACACTTAGCAAGCTAAAGAAGATTAATCAACTATATGAAGCGAAAGCACTTGACAATCTTCCCATATGTCCTCAAGAACGTTTGGTCATCTTAAGTAATACAACCGGCTTGTCCTTTGCTACATAAAGGATTGGGCCACTTGCTGCATTTATTCCTACTGTCTTTTATTTACTCGTAATTTGTTTACTTGCTTTATCGAAAACCCCTAAAAATCTGTTTGCTAAGTATTTGCAGAGAATTCCTGATCCATACCACTAGCTAGCACCTTCTGCTCCTCGGTGGGTTCGACACTCTTACTTATCAAAAATACTGCGATACACCCCCTATACTTGTGGGTCATCACCGTGACAAATTTCTGCCCCTAGCTAGATATGGCCCTGATAAGATTAACACCGAAGCAAAGAAGAAGGAAAGGTTCCTGAATGGATTACATGATGAGATGCAGACTATCTTAGTCAACATTCATTTTATAGATCTAGAAGAACTAGTAGACTCTGCTTTCCAGATGGAAGGGAAGATAAACCAAGCCAATGACAATCGGAAGCATCGCATGATGCACCAGCCTGGATCCCACCATACTCAGAAGTATCGCCCCAACCTGTCTGCAAGATATGCCCCAAGAAACAACGGACCCCCTATGTACCGTCCAAACTATCCCAATCGTAGCGGACGAAACTTGAAGTCGGGAGGAAACCACCACAACAACCCCGAAAACTCCAATAACTTCAACCGTGCAGCACCCAAGTCCAACAACAACAACAACAATACTACCCCAAGGACTGGAAGCAATGTTGTGCATGTTGTAGGAAAAGACAAGTCTCTGATTACTTGCTTTGAATGCGGAGTTAAGGGTCACTACTCCAACGAGTGCCCCAAGAAGCTTGCAGCATCCACCAATGTGAATGCACCCGCTCAATAGCAACGCGGTGTTCATCCTAGAAGGAGATTTTCCCCAGGGAACTCGCTCAACCGCAACGACCGTCTGTTCCACATGAATGCTGAGGAAGCTCAGGAAGCGCCAGATGTCGTGTTGGGTATGTTTTCTGTTAACTCGGTACTTGCAAGAGTGTTGTTTGATTCCGGAGCATCGCACTCGTTTGTTACAGAAGAATTTGCATGCACTAGTAATATTCAACCAACAAAACTGAAGCATGTTATGATAGTTCAAATACCTGGGTCAACCACCAAAGCTAGAAAAATTTGCAAGGCTGTGCCTATCAGAATCCATGGCATAGATTTTTATGCTAATCTAATAGTACTTGGAACCAAGGGTTTGGAAGTAGTACTAGGAATGGATTGGATGTCGAAACATAAAGGATTAATCGACTGTGCTAAGAAAGCCATAACCATGACCAGTAGCACTGGAGTATCAGTAGAGCATGTATCTGAGACCTTGCCCCATCAATTCAAGTGCAACAAGAGTCTAGCACAACCAACCCTAGACCAAGTCAGAGTAGTCTGTGAATACCCCGACGTGTTGCTAGATGAATTGCCCGGTATGCCCCCAGATCGGGATATCGAGTTCATCATTGAACTAATTCCTGGAACTAGACCCATAGCTCAGAGACCTTATAGTATGAACCCATATGAATTAGTGGAGCTGAAGAAACAACTTGATGCTATGCTGGAGAAAGGTTTGATTCAACCAAGTGCATCGCCATGGAGATCGCCTATTTTGTTTGTGGATAAGAAAGATGGAGGTAACCGTGTGTGCACGGATTACCGGAAGCTGAATGATGTCACCATGAATAACAAGTACCCACTGCCGAAGATAGAAGATCTGTTTGACCAGTTGACTAGTGTCAGAGTGTTTTCTAAGATTGATCTTAGAACTGGTTATCATAAACTCAAGATTCGTGCAACGGATATTCCAAAGACCGCCATTACCACCAGATATGGATTGTATGAGTACACTATCATGTCTTTTGGATTAACCAATGCCCCCACTTATTTCATGAATCTCATGAATAAGATTTTTATGAACTTCCTGGATAAGTTTGTCGTTGTTTTTATCAACGATATTCTGATCTATTCCAAGTCAGAAGAAGACCATGAGCTACACCTAAGAACCATCCTTGAAACCCTTAGAGAACATCATTTGTATGCCAAGTTTTGCAAATGTGAGTTCTGGTTAAAGGAAGTAGGATTCCTAGGACATATTGTGTCGGCAAGAGGAGTCGTTGTCGATCCCGCCAAGATCAAAGATGTTGAAGAATGGAAAGCCCTAACCACTCAAACCCAAGTCCGCGCATTTCTCAGATTAGCGGGATATTACCGCAAGTTTGTTGAAGGATTTTCGAGCATTGCAAGACCAATGACCCAGTTGTTGAAGAAAGATAAGAAGTTTGAATGGACGGACAAATGTGCAGGGAGTTTTCAAGAGCTCAAGAAGAGATTGATTTCAGCCCCAATTCTGATTATGCCAGATATCAAGAAGCCTTTGTATGTGTATTGTGATGCATCCAAGATTGGCCTCGGATCTGTGTTGATGCAAGAAGGCAAAGTCATAGCATATTTGTCCCGACAACTGAAGTAACATGAGAAAAACTACCCTACCCATGACCTTGAACTAGCAGCCGTAGTTTTAGCTTTGAAGACCTGGCATCATTACCTTATGGGTAACCGCTGTGAGATTTATTTGGATCACAAGAGTCTGAAGTATATCTTCACCCGGAAGGAGCTGAATATGAGGCAAAGGAGATGGATAGAGTTAATCAAGGATTATGACCTTGACATTCACTATCACCCCGGAAAAGCCAATGTGGTAGCGGATACTCTTAGCAGATTGCCGTGTAGATTAAACACCATGATTAAAGAAGCTCAGCCAAGTTTGCATGAGGAGTTGGAGCAGTTTAGAACGGAGCTAGTTAGCAAAAGATTTTTAGCTAGCATCGAACTTCAACCCACTTTGATCAGTCAGATCAAGGAAGCCCAGAAAGTAAATGCAAGTATCGACGGAATCAAGCGTCGTATAGGTACAAGGAAGGTACCCGGATTCACCGAAGATGAAGAAGGAGTTTTGTGCTACAAAGGACATATTTGCGTGCCAGCAGATTCCGAGCTGAAACAAGTTATCATGCAGGAAGCTCATGATACTCTTTATTCTATCCATCCCGGAGGAACGAAGATGTATCAGGATTTGAAGGAGCAATTTTGGTGGCACAAGATGAAGACAGAAATCGGAAGCTACATCGCCAAGTGTGATATATGTCAGAGAGTCAAAGCAGAACATCAGCGACCCGCAGGACTTTTGCAACCATTGCAGATTCTAGAATGGAAATGGTATTCTGTCGGAATGGATTTCATCACCGGTGTGCCTACATCTAGTAGGGGAAATGATTCTATTTGGGTCATAGTTGATAGATTGTCCAAGGTATCCCATTTTATACCTGCCAAGACCACCTACCAGAGTTCGAAGCTAGCAGAGTTGTACATTGCTAGAATTGTCAGTTTACATGGAACCCCTAAGACCATAGTGTCGGATCGAGGAACCCAGTTTACCTCAAGAATTTGGCAGAAAGTCTAAGAAGGATTAGGAACCAAGCTGAACTTCAGCACCGCTTATCATCCGCAAACCAATGGACAAACTGAAAGAGTCAACCAAATCTTAGAAGATATGTTGAGAGCTTGTGTTCTAGAATATGGATCAAAATGGGAAGATTGTCTGCCTTTCGCAGAATTCTCATACAACAATAGTTATCAAGCTAGTTTGCAAATGCATCCCTTTGAATTTCTGTATGGAAGGAAGTATCGTACCCCCCTGAATTGGTCGCAAGTAGGAGAGAGTCAGATCTTCGGACCCGACATCCTACGAGAAGCCGAAGAGAAGGTTCACAAAGTCTGTGAACACCTCAAGACAACCCAATCTAGATAAAAGAGTTATGCTGACAAGAGACGTCGAGACCTGACCTTCAATGTCGGAGATTTTGTGTATCTCAAAGTATCACCCTTGAAAGGAATGCAACGTTTTTGTTTGAAAGGGAAGTTAGCCCCCAGATATATTGGACCCTTCAAGATTTTGAATCGCCGAGGAGAAGTATCATATCAACTGGAACTGCCAGAGGAGATGTCATCCATACATAATGTGTTCCATATCTCGTTACTTCACAAATGCCTAGAAGTTCCGGAGAAGACCGAAGTGTTCAAGAACATCGATCACCGAGCCATAGATATCAGCAAGGATCTAACCTATCGTGAAGTACTCATCCGTATTTTGGAAGAAGCCTTCAGAACCACCAGGACCCAGAGTATCAAGTTTCTCAAGATCTAGTGGAGCAACCATACTGAAGAAGAAGCTACTTGGGAGCGAGAAGATTATATTAGGACTTAGTTTCCACATCTCTTTAGTTCCTAGTTTTTCTTAAATCTTGGGATGAGATTTTGTTTAAGGAGGGAAGGTTTATAACACCCCAAAAATATTAATCAAGATTATCAAGTTCTAATCACCCAAGTTTAGGGTTAACAAAAACTTTTATTATTAATTTGAATATGAGTGCTTGTGTGATTTGCATTAGTGTATGAATGAGTGCAATTTCCATGTTTGATTGCTACAAATGATAAGTAATGGTTTAAAGATGAATACTACATCATCTAGGCCATTTACAAACAAAATCAAAAGAAAAGAAATTCAAATATGAATCATATGATCAAATGGTCAGTTTGACTAAAATTAACCAATAGGCCACTTTGAGTGTTCCTAGTAAAAGATTTCTAATAGAAACTTTCCCAATTCTTTTCACCCCTTGCTAAACCTGTACTGAGAGGGATTTCTTCTCGTGCATCCACTCCTTTAAACCTAAACCTTCGCCATTTGTGTCCACCATACCTACCTAATAGCATTATTGCTATTCCAAGTAAATTCTTGTTTTATCTACCTCCCAAATTAAACTTGTTATGTGAAAATTAGTGATTAAAGATCTCACGAACTTGATGGCACACTTTACTTTCTTGTACTTAATAAACTTGAACCATTGTGCTCACATATGTTGCGTATATGCTTGCGCTTTGTAAGTTGTGAATTAGCAGAACCATGTTGTCATAGGGAACGCTTTCAACATTGCACTGGTACTTTGTACCTAGTTGATATCATGTTCTTTTGTCTATGGATGTCGTCGGTGTGAAATGAAAGGGGATCTTGTAAGTCCATGGAGTTATGCATATGTGTTAGAGAAACGCCTGGGCCGCTGGTCTAATCCATGCTGACATGGTGGAAACCTGCAGCGTAACCATAACGAGCATCTATGAAGCATTCTTCTTATAAAAAAAGAGAGTCTGATATTGACAAAAGAGAAAAATAAAAAAGAGATTATGAAAAGAGGAAAGAGAGAAAAAAGCACCATATTCCCATGGTAAATAAGAAGATTGATGAGATGCTTGTTGTGTGCTTGCCTTGTCATTTTGATATGGGTATTCTTCCGTATCATCGGGCAAGGGGTACCCCGTTGGCGGTTCTCTATGATACACATATGCTTACGATGACAAGAACTTACCGGTGACTAAACTTGAGTAGCATGAGGAGAGGCCCACGTATTCAAGGGACATGAGATTCTCAATTTACAACTTGTCAATGCATATCCTCATATTTGATCACTTTAACCTTAATCACCTAAAGATGCCTATGATAGGGGCAATGAGAGCTGAAAGCTAGTAAGTACCATAATTTTTGGGAGCTCTTTATGAGACTTGCAATCCCTACTTCCCTCTTTGAAGGGCCTTTCTTTTACTTTGTAGTTGAGTCAGTAAACCTACTCCCTTTTATCTCAGCAAGTATTTTGAGTTGTTGTGTTCCATCCACTCATATGATGATTTGTTAAATCATGTTTCTTATGTTCCTTGTTTTGCACTTTGCTCTTATCTTGGTGTTTACTACTTTGAAAGCTATCATTGAAAACCAGTTATTTGTGAACTCCAGCAAATTATCAACTATTCTTTGACCAAGAGCTAAGTTTGCCATTACCAATTATGATTTACTTTATGTATCTTTATTTGTTTCCTTTACTCATTGCAAGTTGAGTTATATAATAGTGAGTTGTCTTCTATTATGATCTATGTATTGATGAATGTGATGCTTCTTGTCCGTATTCTTTTATCGACTCTTCACTCCATAAACCTGAGGCCATGTTTATTGAGCTCAGTTTCACTTGGGGACAAGCAAAGTCTAAGCTTGGGGGGAGTTGATACGTCCATTTTGCATCACTATTCGATGTCATAATTCACTGTTATTCATTAATATATTTCGTATTGAGAGGTGATACTTATGTTATTTCATCTGTTTTTGCATGGTTGATGACTTTTGGAGCATGGACCGCTGCAGTCAAGATTCTGATGGAAAAGGTACTGTTTGGAGGCAAAATTCGTGAAGATTAGAAAATCCGGGAAAATATATGGAAAATCCTATTTTTCCAGAAGACGAAGGAAGCCAGAAGGGGAGCTGGAGATGGGCCACAGGGGGCCCACACCACCCCTGGCGCGGGCCAGCCCAGGCCGCGCCACTAGGTGGTGTGGCCGCCCTGGTCCACCCCTGGCACTCCCCTCTGGCGTATATTATCCTCCCGAAACCCTAAGACTCGGGGAGCGACCATTGAAAGATTCCGTCGCCTCTGCGGGGCAGAAAACACCAAGAGAGAAAGATCTCTCCAGCAGACAAATTTCTGCCAGGGGAATTCCTTCCCGGAGAGGGATGATCATCGCCATCAAAACCACCATCAAGCTAGACTTCATCGGGATCATCATCACCACCATCATCACCATCATCACCCTCATCACCATCTCCATATTGCTGTAACAATTGGGTTGAATCTTGCATAGTTCATAGGGGAAACTTTCCCGATGTTGATTACTCTTTGTAGTTGATGCTTTTGAGTGAACCATTGAATTATTGTTTATGTTCAGATTGTTATACATCATTATTCCATCTCTGATCATGATCCATATGATGTCTTGTGAGTAGTTTGTTTTGTTCTTGAGGACATGGGAGAAGTCATGTTGTTAGTAGTGGAGTTGTGTTGAGAAAGATTCAATAGTTTGATATTTAAGTTGTGGTGTACTTGTTCTAGTGGTGTCATGTGAACATCGACTACATGACACTTCACCTATATGGGCCTAGGGGAATGCATTGTGTATTTGGCTACTAATCGTAGGGGTTGCCGGAGTGACAGAAACCTGAACACCCGTTAGGAAACCATTGCACAAGGGACGTAAGGGTCTTAGAGTTTAAAGCCGTGGTTAGGTTTCTACCTTAATTACTTTCTTGTACTTACGGATGTTTGCAAGGGGTATAATCAGAAGTATGTATTAGTCCTAGGAAGGTCGGTACATTAGCACAGGTTCACCCACACAACACTTAGCAAGCTAAAGAAGATTAATCAACTATATGAAGCGAAAGCATTTGACAGTCTTCCCATGTGTCCTCGAGAACGTTTGGTCATCTTAAGTAATACAACCAGCTTGTCCTTTGCTACATAAAGGATTGGGCCACTTGCTGCATTTATTAATTTGTTTAAGGAGGGAAGGTTTGTAACACCCCAAAAATATTAATCAAGATTATCAAGTTCTAATCACCCAAGTTTAGGGTTAACAAAAACTTTTATTATTAATTTGAATATGAGTGCTTGTGTGATTTGTATTAGTGTATGAATGAGTGCAATTTCCATGTTTGATTGCTACAAATGATAAGTAATGGTTTAAAGATGAATACTACATCATCTAGGCCATTTACAAACAAAATCAAAAGAAAAGAAATTCAAATATGAATCATATGATCAAATGGTCAGTTTGACTAAAATTAACCAATAGGCCACTTTGAGTGTTCCTAGTAAAAGATTTCTAATAGAAACTTTCTCAATTCTTTTCACCCCTTGCTAGACCAAGTAAAGGTGAACCCAAGCCCACTTTACAAACTCACAGAAACTATGTTCAAATATATTTAAAGGACAATTCAAAATTGAATCAAGTGTATGTACTAAGATCACCATTTTGTAAAAACCACTCCAATCAATTCACCTTGGCAAATCCAAGCAACTAGAGACTACCAAGCATAAGATTAGATCACTCACCAAAATGTATCCAAAAATTTAAAATTTGAATTCATGCGGCCATTTGGTCGAGCACCTGGCAGACACAGATTAAACCTTGCCTAACTTCTACTATTGTGAGCAGTAATTGATCAACCCTTTGTCCCTATTTCACTCCCCTGTCTCCCCCAGTGTCTAGCAATGCAATGGACATCTCCCCCTTTTCCATTGCGCCAGTACAGCGCCGCCTGAAGCTCGTCGCGCCGGCCGACCATGGACAACGCACCACAGCGAATTCCGCCCTCTCCCATGATGCCCAGGGGACAAGTGACCGTCCACCGCCACCCTCTGTCCACCCCTCGATCGCAGACAAGCCATGGACCAGCCGCATTAGCTGCGCCCATTTTCTCTACGCCATGTCGCGAGTGCGCTAGAGCGTTGCAGCCGACCAGCGCGCACACGCCGTGCCTCGCCGTCGCCTCGCGTGCACACACTCGCCATGACTCTAGCTACCTCCCAGACATGCCCGTTCGCCGCCGCGCGACCTGTAGCCACCGTGCGCCGTCTCGAACGCCGTCGCTCCCGCGCAGAGCACCGCTCGTTCCCGACCAATCTCGACCGCCCCGTGCCGCGCCATTAAGCGTGTGATGACCGCCAGGGGCACCGCGTCGCCCCCTACCCTCAGCCATGCTGCTAGCCCCCTATATCACCGTCACCGACAAGCCCAAGCCATCCCGCTCTGTCCCTCTCACCGATGTATAAATAGAGGCCACCTCCGCCTTAATTCACCACACCATCTCACTCCCCACTCCTCACAGAACCTCTCACACATCTCCCTGGAGCAAGGCGAGCACCACATCGCCGGAATTTAGCCAGAGCCCGCTGCTGCAGTGAATGAAGGGCGCCGTTGTTGGAGCCACCCAGGAGCCGTCGCGACCACCATTGAACCGCAGTCGTCTACAACTTCATTCGCCCCCATCACCGACCCTAGCTGGAGCCCTGGTGAGCCCCCATGTACCCCAACCGTCGCCGTTAGGGTCCAGTCTCGCCGGAGCTATTCGTCGTAGACGATGCATGTCAGTCGTTAGATCCTAGTCTAATCGCACGGCCTAGATTGAAACGTACCGTTTCGGGTTAGATGAGCCACTGACTAGTGGGACCCCCCTGTCTGCAGCCTGCTGCGCCAGCGCAGTGCAGCTGGGTCAGCCCGTTTACTTTCCGCACAAGCCTGTCAATTCAAATAGACTTTTTCTATTTTAATTAAAACTAGATTCTGCCAGTAGATTCAAAAATAAATTTAAATAGATTCACTGAACCAAATTGCATGATTCCATTTTTTTAGAAAGGTATTCAAAATATCTATCCAAGCCCATTGGATTCAAACCATTTGAAATTATAGATCACCTGTACCAAAAATAACAAGACAGAGGCTTTTGCCACTTCAAACATTTTTCAAAAATCAACCGTAAATGCTTTTGAGTTAATTCTAACTTTTGAAAATCATATTTGACAAGATCTATCTGAATATGTAAAAATATTTAGGTTTACATGCAGTGATCTTGGACTAGTACTAAAAGAATGTTATATAGGCATTTCTAGTCACTTTAATTTTATTAAATAGTATTTTTAAACTTTATAAAATATGACCACCACTTTAAATCACATTCCCAAGTATTAGAGTATGTGGTGATGACCTGTGTCAACATGATCCCATATTTTAATTGGAGAATATTAAATCGTAAGTATTTTTTAATGAGTAGAAATTACTTTTCTAAAATAAAATAAATAAGACTAAGTCTTTATTTCATGTGATGATGCTAGATCATCAAGTGTGAACCTTAGGGTGCTAAATAGAAGTAGTTAAGTATTATTTGGTGATTGTGTACCTCGTGTTCATTTATAGACGATAGTACTGACCCGGGATACGAGGAGCAAGAGTACTACCAAGAAGAAGAAGAAAACTTCAACCACTTTACTACTAAAGGCAAGCCTAGCACTACCAGTGAACTATGAAAGCTAACACTTGCAAGCTAGAATTGTGCAAGATAACCTATGCAAGATGCATTATGCATGCTTGGTTATGCAACTTTGATTATACCCATCCCAAGTTTTACTTGCAAGCTTTATTTCCTTTACTTTTACCAAAGTTCTTTACCTCTAGTTAGTGTTTTGTGAGTTTTGGAAAATATGATAGATACCATAAAGAGTATAAAACTAGGCCTAACTAGTTATACTTAGATGTCATCAAAAGGCATAAAACTAGAGTTGGATAGTTACACTTGATTAGCACCCCTCATTAGTGAATACCCTCAATTTTAGTGGCTAGTGCTAAGCATAAAAGTTGATCACTTTAGATGGGAATACTTGGTGATAATGATTATGAAAACATTGGAATGATGATTCACTCTATTGAAATGTTTTGACGGAAACACAATGATTGATGATGAAAATGTTGAGGCATGAGCCTTGGCCCTTTTATAAAAACTGATGGTTGGGTTCGGATGCGATACCATTCCAATTTTACCGTACAACCACAATACCCGAATTGGGTAGGGCTTACCTGGAAGTTTATATGCCTTAGTATGGGTTCCCTTGCGGAAGAGGTTGAGCTGAGGCTACCTTGTGATGAATGTCCACCTATGCAGTGCCCAGGGTGGCAGATGGCCATGGCTGGGAGGCCAAGATCATAGGGGAGGTGCCTATACTAGGGTGTGTAATTGAAAGGTTATGATTGATTATCCGTATACTAAGTATGATTGATTCAGGGTTATCCCTGACAGATGTATCGAATTTTGTGGTGAAAGTGTACCATCTCTGCAGAGTGTCAAACTATTCTAATAGCCGCGTCCACGGTCATGGACAGTTGGAGTGGCCATACTGTTCCGTTGTCAGTTGTTTTCCAAAAAATGACTTGTGAATTGAACTATGACTTTGACTTGACCACAACAGGATTGTGGACATGAAAACTAGGTTACCTCTTAAGTGATATAGAACATTAAATTAGTTTTCTTTACTTCTAAAATCAGTATGAAATAAACCTGGCTTTTTGCAAATAAATCTAGAGCTTAAGATTCCTACTAGAACTACCTTACTTGTTACCGATAGTTTGCGAGTACTTAAAGAGTACTCATGGCTTTGTCCATGGCTATTCCCGTGGCCAGACTATGAGGAGGACTACCAGGAAGATGGACAATAGGAGGTCTATGACAACTAGGATCATCTCCCATCATCAGCATTGCATGTGACTCTGAAGATGGATCCCCTACTACGTTTATTTTCCGCTGCTTTGATTTTATTAAGACTAGATCAGGAGATCCTTTATTTGTAAGACCTTTATTATGGTTTGTAATGGAGGATGTACTGTGGTTCCAATTCTGTTATGTCTCGCAAAAATGGTAATCCTGGGATTGCGATGTATGGCATAACAGGCATCTGGGATTAAAAATCTGGGTGTTGACACACTCCGTACCGCTGTAACAATTGGGTTGAATCTTGCATAGTTATTAGGGGAAACTTTCCTGGTGTTGATTACTTGTTGTAGTTGATGCTATTGAGTTGAACCATTGAATTATTGTTCATGTTCAGATTGTTACTTATCATTATTTCATCTCTGATATTGATCCATATGATGTGTCGTGAGTAGTTCGTTTAGTTCTTGAGGACATGGGAGAAGTCATGTTGTTAGTAGTGGAATTGTGTTGAGAAAGATTCAATGGTTTGATAATTAAGTTGTGGTGTTATTCTTCTAGTGGTGTCATGTGAACGTTGATTATATGATACTTCACCTTTATGGGTCTAGGGGAATGCATTGTGTATTTGGCTACTAATCGTGGGGTTGCCAGAGTGACAAAAACCTGAACCCCCGTTAGGAAAGCTTTGCATAAGCGAGTGTAGGATCTCAAAGTTTAAGGCTGTGGTTATGTTTTTATCTTAATTACTTTCTTGTAGTTGCGGATGCTTGCAAGGGGTATAATCACAAGTATGTATTAGTCCTAGGAAGGTCAGTACATTAGTATAGGTTCACCCACACAACACTTACCCAAACAAAGAAGATTAATCAACTATACAAAGTGAAAGCACTTGACAATATTCCTATGTGTCCTTGAGAACGTTTGGTCATCTTAAGTAATACAACTGGCTTGTCCTTTGCTAAAGAAAGGATTTGGCCATTTGCTGCAATTATTATTATTGCCTTTTATTTACTCGTACTTTATTTATCTACATTATCAAAAAACCTTAAAAATCCGTTTGCTAAGTATTTGCAGAGAATTCCTAATCCAAACCACTCGTCAACACCTTCTTATGCTCGTTGGGTTCGACACTCTTACTTATCAAAACACTGCGATACACCCCCTATACTTGTGGGTCATCAATCACCCACCTCATCGCTCCCTCCTGGCCCTTATATGGGGAGCCAGGTCACAGGCTGTGCCCGAATCGGTTACAGAACGAGGGTGAAACCCTAAAACATGCCTATCTAGTCTTATCGTGTCCGTCAAGGAGTCGTGCCTTACATGGGCTCAAATTCACCCGGATCGTAATGGGCTTCACTTTCCTTAGCGGATCATCTGATGGGCCTCCCGCTGGATCGAGACAGATAGGCCAAAGGTAAGTACCCGTAGGGTATACCTATGTCAGTAGCCCCCGAGTGTCGAGTCGAATAGAAGATTCGAGTGGAGACTTTGTAAGCCATTCACTCGAAAGATAATGAAATGCTCGTATTGTTCATAGAGATTATGGCACATGTTCCTACTTCATCCAACGGATCGGGACCAGCTAATTGCTCACGGGAAAAAACATACATGACCTACTCAAACTTGAGTCTCCGACTCGAAGTTGGAAACTGGTGGTGTAATTCGGCTCATACCACAGAGGTATTACTGAGCCAAACTCCAGTATCAGTGTTTTATGTAACCAACGCGTCCGTCGAGATTTTTCACCGCGCATGTTGGCGCGATATTTAACTAGTAGAGCATAGCAGGTGCGATTTCTAGGCCATCAGACGGTTTATGTAGGTTTTATCTTTGCATCGTAGACGCAACATCCAAAGGGTTGTCACTGTGGAGGTGCTTCGGGTGGTCAAAAAGACGTTGACTCTGAACTTGACATTGGAATGTGTGTAGGTGAAGTCGCCAATAATATCAACTGACGTAGGCGAGTTGTTGTTGCAGATGTAGTCCACGCACTCAAGCAGTCGAATGATAATTTTATTTTATAGGGTGTGGGACCAGCACTTCCTATGGGAGTAGTCCCCGAG
This sequence comes from Avena eriantha, assembly GCA_910589775.1. NCBI lineage: Eukaryota > Viridiplantae > Streptophyta > Magnoliopsida > Poales > Poaceae > Avena > Avena eriantha. Next base: position 34,124,850 of record OU342745.1, on the reverse strand, counting down.
TTTCTGTTCGAGTCGTAGACTCGAGCAGAGACGTATAGTCGTTGATTATTTCAAACGAACGTGAATATCGCTCCATATGGAAGTAGCCTCGAGTCCTTAGTCGAATGTTGATTCGAGTGAGGATTTGAGGCATATCCTTCAATGGTTTGCAATTAGTAGGTTGTTTACTGGACCCGGAACTACATCGGGTGCGCGACCAACGCTCTTGTTAGGAGTAGCCTCCGAATGTCTATTCGAGTCGCGGACTCGAACAGAAACTCAGTAATGACAACACAACTATATTCGAAGAATAATTCGATTGATAGCTCTGATTTGATGAATGCAGTCGCTTATAGCGTGTGCAGCGTATAAAAAATGGAGTGACTAAAAAACTTTTCATCCCTTAGACCTATGAGTAAACGGTTGAGAAGATGGGTCTAGGAGAAATATTTTTAGACTTGTATCTAGTACAAGACCCAGAGTCTAGTTGATTAAAATATTTGGTATAATGCTTTGAGGTATTTTCTTTAACCGGAGCACTAGCAGTTTGGAGAGAAAAGGGGGAAAACTGCTACATAGAACCCACACAATGGGCCTAAACGGTGGAGCAGATTTGATTTTGCTAGACTCACATCTAGTTATTTTCTTAGCTCACTGCACATGCTCTTACATCATCTCCACTCCTCCCCAAAGAGAAAAACCTCTAAACTAGGCGGCAGAGAGACAAAATTGAGCCCAACCCTGACCCTCAATTTTTTTATCCGGCGCTCTAGGCCAGCCTCTACCTACGAGGAGGCAAACGGGGGTGCCGGCTAAACAATTACCACGTCAAAATCGCTCCACGTGTCCGTGAGGACCATGTTTTCCTCCCTCCCCCGTCAATATCTCTCTTTCTCTCTCCTACCACCTGTGGCTTCACGGCGGAGTGCACGCCGGAGTACATCACAGCCGTACGTGCGGAGTACCTGGGCCGCTGGATCCGCGGGCTCTGCACGAGGGCGGTGGGCGATGAGGTCCGCCGCTCGGGATCCGGCGGGGAGCAGGCCATCACCACGGCCGAGGTGCTCGACCAGCACGGCGCATTCGCGCACGAGGAGCCCATGGTGCCAGGGAGCAAGGCCGCGGAGGAGCTCGTGGTCGTTGTGTCGCGCCTGCTCCGGTGCTGCCTCGACTCGCCGCCAGTGTCTCCAGCCGCGCCACGGGGCTCCGATGTCCGAATGCAGAGGATGCTTGATAGCCCAGCCGGTCGGCCGGCCGCGGGTGAAGGTCCTAGAAGGGGCGAGCAACTAGTTGGTGGTTGCGTGGTGTTACTGATGATTGGAGAAGCCATGCACTGCGCCGTGACGTGCGATTGCTGTAGCCATGCACTGCGCCCTCCGCCTGCTGCTGCTACTGCTGCTGAAGCCTTGCCGCTTCCTGTGCCTGCGCTGCGAACCTGTTTGCCGGCGCGCGTGAACCCGTCAGCCGTCGTGCTCTCCGGTGCCGACCGCCTCGCGCACCACATCGCTGTGCCATCTTGCCGCACCGCTCCTGTCCGCCAGCGCGAGCGTGCCGTCGCCGCTGCCTGCACATGCGCGTCCATCGGCGTGCGCGCGCCGTCTCCACTCCTTGCGCCTACGCACGCCTTGTCGCGCATGCGTCGTCGCCTATGCATGCCTTGCCACGCGCGCGCCGCTCCGTCACCCAGACGCCTTGCCGCGTGCGCCTGCCATCGCCCAACAACGCGCACCGGGTGGGTGGTTGTACAAGTGGAGCTGTTCCGGTGGAGATGGTGCTCACCGGCGTCACGGCGGCTGCATTGGACCGATGGCAACGTGTTTGTGAAAATGCGCAAGTAGTGTGTATTTTAGTTTCGGGGAGTGTGACTGGCTGATATACACACCTATAATAATAAGTTAGCCGGCCTCCCCGTATGGGCCCAAAATTGCTTCTACTGGACATGATATTGGAGGACGAGTGAAGATACTTTTCGCTAGATTAAGGCTTACGGCATAAAAATCAGACCAAGTCTGTTACAGAAATAAGCGCACGATACTTGAGGTTGCGTCGGAGCTCTGAACTCTATGCGAGACACTGGGATTAATTTCCTTGTTTTCTTTCGCTTAAAAGCACCTCCACTCGTTGGGTGTTCGCAGACCAAAATCCTGCGCTATTTAGCGTCATACGGACATAACTTGTGGCTTGGAAACGTCCAGTTTTTCTCTCGTGTTCCCAGGTGAGGTTCCCATGCGACTCAAAACCGGTGAGTTTTTGTCTAAATTTGGCTCAAATTCAAAGAGAGTTCGGCATAGTTGGGCATAAATATGAATACAGAACAATGTTCGGCATAGTTCAACCTTAAATTAAACATAGTTTGGCATAAAATTAAACATAGTTCGGCATAGATGGAAAATACAACATAGTTTGGCCTAGTTCGACCAGATCATGCTTGGCATCTACGTGTTGCCCTTGCGTATCCATATGTGCTCAGCCAAATCCTCCTGTATCTGTTGATGCACTACCGGGTCTCGGATCTCCTGACGCATGACGATGAATGCAATTCACGATAGCGGCACCTGGTGACCAGGCTCTGCAAGGGGTCCCTGTCTGTAGCATGGCTCGTTCTACTCCACCAAATCCACTGGGTCCTTTCTCTCATCCTTAATGATCATGTTGTGCAAGGTCACACAACAGTTCATCACTTCCCACATCTGATCTTTCGACCAGGTCATAGCAGAAAACCGGACAACTGCAAACCTCTATTGAAGCACACCAAATACCCACTCGATGTCATTCCTGCAAGCTTTCTGTTCCTTGGCAAACTGAGAATGCTTGGGGAGCATCGGGCTTGAGATATTCTTCACAAATGTTTGCCATCTTGGATAGATGTCATCTGCAAGATAGTATCCCTTGTTATAGTGGTGTCCATTGATCTGAAGGTCCATAGGGGGAGCATAACCCTCAACAAGCTTGGCAAAGACATTTGAGGACTAGAGGACGTTGATGTCGTTATTCGATCCTGTCATGCCAAAAAAGGAGTGCCAAATCCAAAGATCATGTGCAACAACTGCCTTGAGTATAACAGTACAACCTCCTTTGTGGCCTTTGTATATTTCTTGCCAAGCACATGGACAGTTCTTCCAGTGCCAATGCATGCAGTCGATGCTTTCAAGCATTCCAAGAAATCCTCTACTTTCATTGGCTGCGAGGATCCGAGCAGTGTCTTAGCATTGGGTGTTCTCAAGTACCGTGGCCCAAACACTGCAATCACTGTCCCACAGAACCTGTACAAGCAATCAATGGTGGTGGACTCGGCCATGCGGAGATAGTCATCGACACTGTCACCCGGAGCTCCGTATGCAAGCAACCTCATCACCACTGTGCAGTTCTCCACTGAGGAAAATCCTACCATCCCGGTGCAGTCCTTCTTGCATGCGAAATAGGGGTCGAACTCCCGGATGGCATGCACGATGTTGAGGAAGAGTTTCTGGCTCATCCTGAAAGGCGCTGAAACACGGTCTCTTCATGCAGCGGCTGATCGGCGAAGTAGTCGGCGTATAGCATGCAGTAGCCCTCCACTCGTTGCCTTGCTTTGCACTTCTGGCGACCCTTCGCCGAGCCTCCACGCTTCGGCGCTATAGTCTGCGTGTACAGGCGGGCCAAGAAGGCGAGGATCTGCATGTGCGCTTCATCTTCGTCGGGTGCGGTGGTCTCTTCCTTTAGCAACAGGGCGAACATCTCCTCGTCGTCAGAGTCCATAGCCGAACGGGAAAAACGTCGAACACTTCGCGGGCGAGGTGGCAGGAGCTCAGGACGAAGCCGAGCTGCGGCGAAGTTGGGATGGCAAAACGAGCCCTAGGCCGAGAGGAAAGGATGCGGCGGAGGCGGCGGACCTATCTACATGCGTGGTTTCGGCTTGACGTGACGGGAGCTCGCCGACGACGACATGGCGGCAACGAAAGCTCTCTGCTGCGGGAGAGCCGAGTCGGGGTGGGGAATGTGGTTGTCTCGCTGACAGGGTTGGCCCACCTGTTTTTTGCTGTGTCCGGTATTTCTAGTTAGGCCAAATCCGGACGAATTCAACATCCTGAAAACGTGTCTAGACAAAATTTCGTTGTCCAGACAAAAAAATCGGCCTGAAAACATCTTTGTGGAAACCCGAGTGGAGATGCTGTGAGCTTATGAATAAGCGCTCGCTCAGGGTTGTACATGCCCTGTGTCACCCGTCTGGAATCTGAACCTGGAGGCGCTCAGAAGCCTAGCAGCTGGGTCCATTGAATTCCGAACGCATCACGATTTGGCGAGCCTGGATGAGTTCCACATGAACCAAAGCGGATCACACCTGATTTCATTTTATTAACTGAGCTCGAGTTCTTACAGGAAACTAAACAGAGTTGAGAACTACTACGTAGTACTGCAAGAGAAACGACTACGAACAAGCGCTAAACATAGCATCATACACCATTGCTTCCTTGCTTCCCTAGTATCTACTGACTTGACAAGAACACGATGCCCGACTAGCTAGGGTTCCTGAGCCTGGAGGAACTGGGGCCGGATGATCCAGAGCATCCCGATCTTGGAAACCGTCGCGAGAACCCCGGCGGTGCATGCCATTGTGGCGGCGACAAGGGACAACGCGGCCAACGGGCCGAACATGATGACGGCATACACCGTGCCGATGGCGAAACACAAGGCCACCATCCCCGTCGCGACTAGGACCAGGAGATCGCAATTGCCCGGCTCCTCGCCGCCGAGACACAGCCACCGGACCTGGAGCCATAGCACATACCCGCTAAACAGCATGGTCCCGACGATCAGCCCGGGGATCAACAGCCTGAATGAAAATTAAAAATGGTGAGGTGAGATGAGCCGGGTTACTCTCAAAATTAATTTCGGCGCCGGTTTCTCGACTCGGTGGCGCGACGAACCCTGGTTCCGCGAAGGCATCGACGGCCAGCGCCGCGACGGCTAGTGCGAGGCCGCCGGCACTGGTGACGACGAGCATGAGCTCCAGAGTCCTGCCTGCCATGCGCGCGCCGTGAGCTTGAGCTTGAGGTACTCGATAGATGTCGAACGATGTGGTGGTCTGTCTGTCTGGTACAGTGCAGAAATTGAAGTGCCATCGATGCAGCACTCTACCCACCCCCTCGTGATTCAGTGAGGTTTCTACAAACGGGCGAAACAGCCTTCCTGGCCATGGTGGTAGATGCTTTCACCGATTTGGAAACTTGATAGCGGGAGGACCAAGGCACTCCTCGTGGCCTCTGCTACCTACGCTGAAATGACGCGCCTTTTCTCGTACTTTTCTACCTCCCGAGCGTTTTCTTCCAACATGCAAGTGTACTAATATCAGTGGTCGCTAGTCTGTTGGTCCCTATAGTTAATCTGATTAAAATGTAAATCCAAAACGTATACCTCATTATGAGAAATCAGGGTAAGGCTCCCAACATTTGCCTCAACCGATGGGGGCTTGGCATAAGCATATACAAGAGAGGAGAGGATGCCCAATGCTTCAATATGTAAATAAATCTACATCATTTAGTTGTGTGGAGTCCATGACATTGATATCTACCTAGATTCCATTCATGCTGAAACGAGGAGGGCTTGGGAGCATGGATATCTACCAACTAGATCATTGCGCAGCTCTCAACGCTGAGGAACTTGAGCTACTGCAGCTTACAGGCGACATTGCATCTTCGAGCAAAATAACTGATTTCCAACTGTTTCAGGGTGAAAGATTTTGGAAGCAACTGCCCTAATTCCTCGTCCGTAATTTTGAGAAAATAGAGACGTAAAATTTCCGATCTTCTCTACCAGCCAAGTGTTACCGTAGGATGAAAAACTCAACCATAGAGGTGAAGAGACTGAATTGATCTTGCAGCTGTCTCGCCAACGCTTTCAATGATTGCATGGCCAGAATGGCATTGCGGGAAGTGAATCGCTTGGGGCAGCCACAGCGTTGCTTTGGCCAAATCTGACAGAACAGGCAATTTGGCAAGAACTACACAGCGTTGGCGTAGCTAAATCCCTGTATCGTAGGTTCCAATAATAATAAAACAATGTAAGAAAAGGCATTTTATCTTCTCACCCGCAGTCTTCAAGCGAGTTTGCCGCTGTGGGGAACTCCCCATTCTCCATCTACTTCCCCTCCGTAGATCTTGCTCTACTTTTCTCCCTTGTTCTCTCGCGCTCAGATCCGGCGACAAGTAACCCGGTAGAGGTGGTGGGCGGCTCGAGCGGACGCTGTGCGGCGGCGGGCGAATCTAGTGACGGCGAGCGACACAAGAGACGGCTTTGCGGTGGTGAGCAAAATCGAGCAACGGCTCTACGGTGGCGGGCGATTCGAGCGACGGCAAGTGACAGGAGCGGCCGCACGAACCTGCAACGTCTTCGCGTGAGTCGCTACTGCAGGTCCAGTTCGATGCCAGGTTTGCTAATCTATTCCCGGACCATGTCCAGGTTTGTTAACCTATTCTGTTACCATGTCCGTGTGTGAATTCTGTGAGAGATGAATACTTGAATTTTGTGAGAGGTGAAATTTGTGTATCAATCGCATCTAATTTTGTTGAAGGACATCTGACTGCAATTTACTCGTTTATTAATCCATGTTGTAATCTGAAATGTCCCAACGGTTGGAAGAAAGCTGTAGCCATTGACAGTTGGAAGAAATATATTATTCTATTGGGGGTGTGAAATTTGGCATCGGAGCAACTCTGTGCTCCGGTTCCCAGCTTTTGTGTTTTAGAACTAGTAGTCTCACAATGTAGGGAACTAGTTCCAAAAGCTAAAAGGGAAAAATGGAACTAGTTTTGACACAACGTTGTGGGTGCCCTTAGGGGCAGCATTCACGTGGTCTAACAAACGATGCAACCCTGTCTGAAGTGTGCTTGACAGGGCGCCCGTCTCACCTGAGTGGGAAATGCAATTTCCCCTCACTTTCATCAAGGCCGAAACAAGGATTGGGTCGGATCATACCCCTCTCGTCTTGGGGACAGGTGAGTAGGAGGTTAAGAGGGGGTCGTGCTTCTTCTTTGAGATGGGATGGTTTGACTTATTGGGTTTTGGCGAAACGGTGCAAGGGTGGTGGACCGATATTGATGCACCTAACGCCAACTTCAAAGGCCCAATTGATAGATGGAATAACCTTGCTGGGGGTTTACGCCAGTCTTGCAGGGCTAGAGCGCCAACCCGGGCAAGAAGGAGCGCTTGGTGAAATCGAACCTTCTGGCCCAAGTCCAAGAGCTAGATAGGCAGGCAGATGGGCCAGGACTTGATGAAGATGGATGGGCTCTTTGCTACTACCTTGAGAACCAACTGATGACTGCAAGAGCACATATCGATTCTAGCTAGTTTCGAAATAAGAGTATCGAACCTACATAGAGCTATTTGGTTATGGTCTTTATGTCCCTCGCCACTATCTACCAAAGGATACTTGTAAGCTGCCTTTGATTTCAAGTAAAGGGTGTTTGAAAGGTTTTGTAAAAGTTTGCAAGAAAGTGATGAAAGCAAGAAAAATAAACAAGTAATGAAAGCATTGGGAAATGGTGTTGAAACTCAATAAGGCTAAAGTGTTCTCGGGGATATAGGATACTCCACTAGCATTTGATAATTATTCATGATTAGGATAATATATTTCTTATGTCATGACATGTATGGAGAGAGCTCAATAATAAGATGTTTGCTACAAGACTCGTGAGTAGTCGCTTACTGAATCAGGTATTAAGGTTATCTCTAAAATAATCACTATGATGCCTGAGAACAATCACTCATACATGCCACCACTATTAAGGGTTTACCCATGGATATCGTAATAATCTTAGTGAGTCCCTCTTAATTCCCCCTTTTGACAGTGTAGATTATAAGACAATGCTTACTGTCACCACTTTGCACTAGACATACTTCCATACACATCCAAAGAGTATCTCCCTCTCTTTAGTCTTGGAGGCGAATGATATGTGGCCGACTTCACATACCATCTAAAGAGAGAGATCTAACACAATATCATAGATCAATAGATCATGACAAAAGTAATAGATCATCTTTATTTTATTTTATAATAAAGCTAGGGGTTCTCCATCTCTCCAAGAATAAAGGGAACTACTCACACATGGAAGAAATCGACAAGATCATCAAATTCATATGGATGGGAAAAAGTGTAAAGATAAATCTAATGCAAACCACAATTGTATTTGGAATTACAACGAGATCTAATGTGTGGAAAAGGGAAATAGTAATGGTGATGGAGATGCAGTGGTTCATGATGAAGGGGAAGGTGTGATGTCCTCCGATGATATGTGAAGCAGCAAGGATTCACCCTTCTCCTAGTTCCTCCTCCAGATCATTCTCTAGTGTGGTGTTTCAAGGCTGAAAGTTTCTGTGAATGTCGGATCTGTCTTCCGTCTTTATGATATGAGAGTATTTGATGAGGCGGAGGCGCTGAGAGGTAGTACAGGCAGACGGTACGGGCAAGCTCCGCCCGTACCACAGGTTGTTAAACCCTCTGTAGCCTTTCCTTCCATCCTCTCTTCTCCCATGTGCGTGAAAAAATTATTTAAATAACATTTACCACTTAAGAATATCATATTACTGCATAACATGATAGTCCCAATTGATATATTCACAAAAGACTTAATAATTCGGGATCCTGTTGGAACAAGGACAAAAGGTGTGCATGAGCGCAATAAAATACCAAAAATCTTACTCTACCTGTGCAAAAACATAAGGTAAACATGCTTCAGAAATGGACTCATCACCAGTTGGTACAAGTTGGCGCAAGAGGAAGAATATTGGCATCAAAGAGGGAGACAACGATGGATTTTGCATGGGGACGCAAACACCAAGTACTTCCATGCTTTTGCTAACGGGCGTCGCCGCAAGAAGGGGAGCACACTATCACTAATGTTGTGGCCATCTAGAAACACATCTATGATTTTTACTTGGCCCTCATGGGTTCTAAGGAAGATAAACCTATCTGCCTAGCCACAATGACCTGGCTTGGGTCTACTATGGTCTCTGAGGATGAGAAAACCTAGCTAATTTGCTCCTTTTCAATGGAGGAGCTAGAGGAGGTGGTCAAGGACACTAAAATTGACATTGCGCTAGGACTAGATGGTTTCCCTAGGGTGTTCTTCAAGAAGTTCTGGCCTGAACTAAAGATGTTGGTCCTTCAAATCCTCGATGGTTTTGCTCTAAGGAGTGTTGAGGGCAAACCTCTAGGGTGGCCCGATCTTTCACGAATTCCACTCAAATCGAGGGTGGAGTGTGGGGGAAGGAGAGGAGGATGAACTCGACGAACGGACACACGAAGAACACGATGAACACACACACGTAAAACCATGATACACACCAATAGCTCACGTCGGCGGTGACCGGTCCGGCGCAATCCCTAGGATCAGCGTCGGGCGGAGGACTCTCTCTCGAACCGGCATGGCGAGAAGGGAGACTCGGTGAGATCTTGACGTCTAGGCAAAGGGACTCCGATGCCTACGCCTTGTAAAACACGGAGGCACGATGCAAACTCCAACGAGATTTGGGATATTTGGTGCTTCTTTATCAAAGGAGCATGAGGCAAGAACTAGATAGATCCACAAGGGGTTTCCACTAATTCCAAATATCATGCCTAGGGTTTACAATGGAGGTGGGGGACTATATATAGGCTAGCCACTTAAACAGGGGTACTTTAGGAATAAAAGACAAGTTCTGGACCGACTAAGGGGTACATGGGCCGAAGGCCCAAAGGCCTTTTACACGTCTGGCGTCGGTCGGACCGGAGACTCCGGTGTGCAGGCCGGAGACTCCTGTCTAGGCTGGAGATTCTGGTGGACCCTCCGGACCAACCTCTAGAGGGACATACAGATTGTCTCGGAGCCTGGTTCAGGGGGTCAGACCGGAGGTGGGTCGGAGTCCTCGGGGTCTCCAGGACGGAGACTTTGGCAGGCCAGAGACTCCGATGTGCGTAGACCGGAGACTCCGGTCTGAGCAGCTCCAGCGACTTCTGCTTCACACTCTGCTCCTTGTTCTCCATCCTTGGGTGCTTGGTGATGTGTTGGGGGCTTCGTACCTGATGATGCATAGAGTAGTTTCATGAAGTAGCACACCATCCAAGGAGATAAAATTGGCATGAGGAGAGGAGGCAGTTCACCTTAGCTTGTAGTAGTTTGGCTCGGGCACGAGTCATGGGTCCACTTGGGGGACTTGGTGTTGTAGATGTAGGAGCGTCCGTAGGACGGGCTACATCAGCTCCCCCCTTGGGAAAGAGTCGTCCTCGACTCTTCATGGGTATCCTCTTGAACGTCTCCATGGTAGGGTGAGAGGTCCTTGACATTGAATGTGTTGCTTGCAAGGTACTTGGAGACTGGAATGTCGATGATGTAGGCATTGTTGTTGATTCTCTTGAGGACCTTGAAGGGGCCATCTCCTCTTGGTTTGAGCTTGGAATCTCGTTCCTTGGGAAAGCGGTCTTTGGTCAAGTGTATCCATACAAGGTCACCTTCTTCAAAGATCATCTCCTTCTTGTTCTTGTTTAACCTTGAAGCTTGGCGAAGGACTTGTTGTTCGATAGTAGCTCTTGTTTCTTCATGAAGCTTCTTCATAGCTTGTGGACGCTTCCCAACGCCCATGTTGGTGTGCTCATGGAGAGGTAGAGGTAGGATGTCGAGCGCGGCAAGGGGCTCGAAACCATAAACGATCATGAAAGGACTCACTTGGTTGTTGAGTGCTTAGCACGGTTGTAGGCAAACTCGGCGTGTGGGATGCATTCCTCCCAATCCTTGAGGTTTTTCTTGATCAACACACGAAGTAGAGTCCCGAGGCTTTGGTTGACAACTTCAGTTTGACCATCGGTTTGAGGATGTGACGCGGATGAAAAGAGGAGCTTGACGCCGAGTTTGGCCATGAGGGTCTTCCATAAGTAGCTCATGAATTTGACGTCGCGGTCGGAGACGATTGTTCTTGGCACACCGTGAAGACGGACGATTTCCCTGAAAAACAAATTGGCAACATGTGAAGCATCGTCGGTCTTATGGCACGGTATGAAGTGTGCCATTTTGGAAAAGCGATCCACGACAACAAATAAAGAGTCATGACCATGCTTAGATCTAGGCAATCCTAATACTAAATACATACTAATGTCGGACCAAGGTGTATGAGGAATAGTCAATGACATATAAAGACCATAAGGGTTAGCTTGCGACTTAGCTTGAACACATGTCGTGCATTGTTGAACGTAGCGCTCCACGTCGCGCTTCATCTTGGGCCAAAAGTAGTGAGTGGAGAGCATGTCCAATGTCTTGTCACGGCCAAAGTGACCCATAAGGACTCCACCATGAGATTCTTGGAGAAGCAAAAGTTGGAGCGATGATTTCGGAATGCAAACCTTGTTTTGTTTAAAGAGAAAGCCCTTATGCAAATAGAAATCATCAAATCCTTTGTCAATGGAGAACTTTGCAAAAATTGGTTCAAAGAACGGGTCGGAAGCATACAAATATTTTATTTCCTCAAGACCCAACACGTTGATTTCAAGTCTCTTAAGAAGGCTTGTGTGCTTGCAAGACAAAGCGTCTATAACTACATTATCTTTGCCCTTCTTATACTTGACAATGTACGGAAAAGACTCCATGAACTCAACCCACTTAGTGTGTCTCTTGCTCAAGTTAGCTTGGCCTTTGAGTTATTTCAATGACTCATGGTCGGAATGTATGATAAATTCTTTAAGCCATAGGTAGTGTTGCCAAACTTGAAGGACACGAACTAAGGCAAAAAGCTCTTTGTCATAAATCGGATAATTAAGGCGAGCACCATCAAGTTTCTTGCAATGGTAGGCTATAGGACGTCCGTTTTGCATAAGGACTCCTCCAATGCCAATACCACTAGCATCACACTCTATCTCAAAAGTTTTTGTGAAATCCGGTAACGCAAGGAGAGGTGCTTCGGTGAGCCTCTTTTTAAGTTCATCAAAGCTTTTTGTTGTGCCTTGCCCCACAGGAAAGTGACATTCTTTTTCGTCAACTCGTTGAGAGGATAAGCAATGGTCGAAAAGTCTTTCACAAAGCGACGATAGAAACCGGCCAACCCATGAAAACTTCAGAGTTCACTCACATTTGTTGGCATGGGCCAATCTCGTATGTCCTTTACCTTGGAAACATCAACTTCAATTCCCTTCAAAGAAATGACAAATCCAAGAGAAAATGAACTTGTCTTTGGCAAAAGTACACTTGGGAAGATTAGCATAAAGCTTTTCATGTCAAAGGATTTGCAAAACTTCCTTGACATGTGTAATGTGGTCCACAAGTGACTTGCTATAAACAAGTATATCATCGAAATAGACAACAACACTTTTTCCAATGAGAGAACGCAAAATATGATTCATGAGGCGTATGAAGGTGGATGGGGCATTAGATAAACCAAACGGCATAAGCAACCATTCATAGAGACCAAAAGTTTGGTCTTGAAGGTAGTTTTCCACTCATCACCTTCAGCCATGCGTATTTGATGGTAACCACTACGAAGATCATTTTTCAAAAAAATAATGGCTCCACACAACATATCAAGCATGTCATCAAGACGCGGTATAGGATGTCGATAACGCACGGTGATAACATTGATTGGACGGAAGTCCATGCATAACCGTAACGTATCATCCATTTTTGGAACAAGTATCATGGGTACGGCACTTGTACTAGTGCTAACTTGGATCAAACCTTTGGAGACAAGTTGGTTGATTTGACGTTCTATCTCCTTTATCTCCTCTGGGTTCGTGCGGTAAGCGGCGCGGTTTGGAAGGGGTGCACCGGGGATGAGGTCAATGCAATGTTCGATGCCGCGAAGAGGAGGTAGTCCATGTGGGAGCTCTTCGGGGAACACATCCTTGAATTCTTGCAAAACAATCATCAAAGATGGAGGAACATTGGTTAATTCATTAGTTCCTTGCGCTAGTCCGTTGCAAAGGAGGACATAGTGCAAGATGGATGGGTTGTTCCGAACATCTCTCATCTCACTTTTGGTGGCAAGGAGAACACTCTTAGTTTTTCCACTCGAGTTTGGCTTGTGGCTCTCACTCACTATGAGGTGGTTCTCTCTCACCACTCTTCTCACAAGTAGGTGTTGTGCTTTGCGCCCTCGCTAAAGCCTTTGCATTGTTCGCAATTATTTGGCTAGGATTCATTGGTTGCAAAACACATGTTTTTATGAGCCATTTGAAGGTGTACACATTGGTGCGACCATCATGTAGAGCAGCCTTGTCAAATTTCCATGGTCGACCAAGAAGCATGTGGCAAACTGTCATAGGAACCACATCGCACTCCACCGTGTCTTTGTAAGGACCAATGGTGAAGGAGACCGATACGGTATGCTTGATCTTCATGGACCCTTGGTCACTCAGCCATCGCACATGGTAGGGGTGCTTGTGCGGATGGAGGGTGAAATTGAGCTTCTCACACAACTCGGTGCTAGCAAGGTTGTGGCAACTCCCTCCGTCAATGATCACCTTGATAGATTTGCCATTGATGCCGTCTCGTGTTTGGAAGATATTGGAGCGTGGTCTTCATGCTCTTGTGCTTGAGTGGTCAAGATCCTTGTGACGACAAGCGATGGACTTGCATTATGTTCATACATGAGGAGTTCTTGGTCATCTTCCACTCATTGTTTTGCCATTGCTTCCTTGACTCGGGCATCAAATTTATCTTTGCTCAAGTACTCTTTGTCGCCATTGTCATGGATGAACAATACCTTGTTTCCACATTCGGCCAACTTGTGTCCTTTGCCTCCACACTTGTAGCATCCACCGTTGAAAGGTGTATCACTCTTTGCTTGTTTGCCACTTGGGGGCAGCTTTCCTTGAGGAAGTGTGGGCTTGAAGGAAGGCTTGCGGGTACTTGAGGAGCTTCCATTGAAAGTTGTTGGCATAGCGGTTGAAGCTTGCTTGTAGGTGAAATACGTCTTGGTCTTGTTGTACTTGATGTCCTCTTGCACTTGACGTTCGGCCTTTGTTGCGATGTGCACAAGCTCAACCATGTTGTTGTATGTTTGGAACTCGACGATGCATTTGATTGGGTGATTCAAGCCCATGAGGAAACGTGCCATAGTTTGCTCCATGCGCTCTTCAATGTTGGCGCGGATCAAGTTGAGTTCCATTTCCTTGAAGTACTCTTCCACGGTCTTTGTCCCTTGACGAAGCGATTGAAGGTTGTTGAAGAGGTCACGCGTGTAGTGCGCAGGGACGAACCGGGATCTCATGTGAGCCTTCATGTCATGCCAAGTTGTGATTGGCGGTTCTTGTCTTGCGTCACAAGAAACTTGAACTTGTTCCCACCAAAGGTTGGCGTAATCATCAACCTCAAGCGAATCCATGGCGACCATCTTCTCGTTGCTATAACTGTGCATGCGGAAGATCTTGTCGACTTTGAGTGCCCATGAGAGGTATTCTTCGGGGTCATTGGATCCGGTAAACTTGGACATTTTGAACTTAAGCTTGTTGAAAGTTTCTTCATCATTGCGGTCATTGCGACGAGCTTTGTGACCTTGTTGATGATCTTGTGGTTGAGGCGGTGGAACTTGGTTCTCGTGACCTTGTTGCGGAGCTTTGCTCTTGATATTGTTGTTGAGGAGCTTGGTCTTGCTCTTGGCGCGGTTGTTGACGATGTTGAGGCACTTGGGCCTCATGAGGGTGTTGATGATGTGGAGCCTCATAACGTGGTTGATGACGAAGAGGAGGCGCGTTCCTCGGTTGGTGATGTTGATTAGGCGCACGGGCCTCACGGAGAAGATCATTGTCTTGAGCCTCTTGACGTGGTGGGCATCACTCAACTTGTACCACTTGACGCTCCATGTTTTGGTGTGGTGGAGGAGGCGCCTCGTGATGACCATGGTGTCTGTGCAGACGGTCATGACGATGATGACGAGGAGGATCTTGGAGAGCTTCATGTCGATGACGAGCCTGGTTCTCCAAATTGGAGTCATCACTTGTTGTGTAAAGTATGTGTCGCGGGCGATGGTGGTAGACTTGCGGTTACACTTGCGGTTCTTCGTGTGGTTGCTCTTGTTGAATCACCAATGCCCTTGTGTGATGACGGTGTGCTTCTTTCCTTGCTTGTGGCCTTGAAGCGAATCACCATCATAGCTTGACGTTGCGGCGTGCCGTGGGGAAGGTATGTAGTTCGAAGAACTTCCATCTTCAACCACTGGGGCATCATTGCGTCTTGGAGCACTTGGATGTAGATCTTGTTGAAGAGGAACATGATGACGCGAAGAGCTTGAAGAGCTTGAAGCACGTGAACGCGGTCTTGCCATTTCGTCGATGAGGCGTCAAAAATTGTGATTTGTTTCAGCGACGGAGCGTTGAAGCGCTTAATTTTGGTGGTCGAAGTTGTGATGCATTGTATGCATTTGTCGTTCAAGGCCGTCGAAGTGGTTGTCGATGTTCTTGAACTCGGCTTGCGTCTTGCCAAATTGTTCATCTTGTCGTGTCTCAAGGGCTTGGCAACGTTCACGGAACTCTTGTCGGATGATGAAGTGACTTGCGTGCGTCATGTATGATCCTTGTTCTTCTTCTTAGGGGAGGTGGTTGGTTCGACTCGCCGTGCCTATCCATCATGAAAAACACACAAGTATTGTATATGGAAGTGGAATATGGTGGTGTTAGCCTTGTACCTCACCTTGGGGATTGCACCAAACTAGAAACCACAAGTGAGAGCTATAAGCGTGCAAAGTGGAATTGCCAAGAAAATTCACACTAAAGAAAGAACTAACTCTCAAAAGCTTGTTGGTGGTAGGTTAGGATTGTGGAATGCCAAGGAACCAACCAAAAGAAAAGGGATAGTAAAAAGTGGGTAAAATCCAACAAAACTCAAGTCAAAGGCGAAGGTCAACAACTCAAAGGGGTGACGGGAACCTACGACTATATACACACACGTGGAGATTGTTGGGATTAACACGACTATGAAAATGAGCAAACAAAATGTCCTAACAAAGACTAAGCTCGTTGTCGTGCCAATGCAAGGAGAGACCATGGCTCGTTTGCAAAGAAGAAAAATGAGCAACGGATTTGTGCACTTGCCTTGGGCGCTCTTCTTTCTCTCTTGCTTACAAGCTTTGAGACTCTCTTTTGTTATGGGAGACTATTTTTTGTTTTTCTTTTGTTTTGTATCTATTTTTTTGCTCTCCCTTGATGCTTCCAAGTCACTCTTGCTATTTGTTTTACACTCTCACTATCCAAGGACAAGTGCACAATGCTCAAGAAAACACAAGATGAACCACTCTCGTGGGATAGGTACACACAAAGGAAGATAGGGGTTAACAAGGTGACGCAAGTTATAACTTTGTTGATGATGATGAACTTGGCATCGGTGGTGCGGGATGATGTCCGTGGGCCGTGGTGTCGATGAGCGCGGGTTTTGTTGATGCGGAAGCTTGTTGTTAGTTGACGACACGCACACGGGCAAAAACAAACAAGAGGAAATTAGCCAATGCAAGATTAGAGGCAAAACTATCAAAATCAGGCGTCAGGGCCAGAGACTCCGGGGTTTCAGGCCGGAGACTCCGGTGTAGGCCGGAGACTCTGGTGTATAGGCCGGAGACTCCGGTGTGCAGGCCAGAGACTCCGGTCTGGAGTCAGATCACGAACTGTTCGTGTTCTTGAGCGGAAATCCACGCCTTAGGTCCTCAAATCCGTGAAAAATTGGCCAAATTGGGCTGGGAAAATGCAGGATAAAGCTGGACCAACTCCTAAGACAAGGTTTAGTCGGATCAAAACCACAAATAACACTCCAAATCAAGAGATCGACCCAAAGGAAAATTTGGGCTGTTTTTTGCGGATTTTCGAATTTTTGGTGGATAGAAGAAAAATCTGTGGGGGAATTCGTGAGAAACAAAGCTCTTGATACCAATATGTTGAGGGCACACCTCTAGGGTGGCCCGATCTTTCACGAATCCCACTCAAATCAAGGGTGGAGTGTGGGGGGAAGGAGAGGAGGATGAACTCGATGAACGCACACGATAATTACACGATGAACACACACACGCAAAACCACGATACACACCAATAGCTCACGCCGGCGGTGACCGGTCCTGCGTAATCCCTAGGATCAGCATCGGGCGGAGGACTCTCTCTTGAACAGGCACGGCGAGAAGGGAGACTCGGTGAGATCTTGACATCTAGGCAAAGGGACTCCGATGCCTAGGCCTTGTACAACACGGAGGCACGATGCAAACTCGAACGAGGTTTGGGATATTTGGTGCTCCTTTGTCAAAGGAGCATGAGGCAAGAACTAGATAGATCCATGATGGCTCGTGGTTGATGTAGAGCTCGTTGGGAACCCTAAGAGGAAGGTATGATGAGCACAGTAGCAAGTTTCCCTCAGTTATGAAACCAAGGTTTAATCGAACCAGTAGGAGTAAGGAAACACCCCAAAGGTGTTGCTAGCTGAGCCTTGGCAGGGCACACTACCGGTGCCAGTAGCAACATGGAGACCTGCACAACACATCCACATAACTCTATCCCCAACTTGCGATGAGGTTGTCAATCTCACCGTGTTTTGCTGAAAACAAAGGATTAAACATATCGAATGGAAAGAAGTAATAGTTTGCAGAAAGTAAACACAAAGCAGTAACAGTTTATAGATTGTATATAAAAGAAAAGGACCGGGATCCATAGTTCACTAGAGGTGGCTCTCCTTAAGATAGATAATATGATGGGTGAACAAATTACAGCGGGGCAAATTACAAACATCGAGAAAGCAATACATGCATATACTAATCATCTTGACTCCTTTGAGACTTGATTGGGCATTACAACATTATACATAGACCGCCATCCAACTGCATCTATGACTAATAATCCACCTTCAGGTTATCATCCGAACCCCCTCCAGTATTATGTTTCAAGCAACAGATTATTGCTTTATGAACTGCGTGTAAAGTAAACAATATGATTGTTCTATGAACAAAGGATTGTTGTTTTCTCCCTAGTATCAACAACACATCTAGTACCTTAGAGATTTCTGTCACTTCCCCAGATTACCAGAGGCATGAACCCACTATCGAGCATAAATACTAACTCTTGGAGTTGCTAGCATCTACTTGGCCAAGATAGCTACTAACAACGGAAAGCATGCAAGATCACAAATAACAAAGACATGATAGAATCAATAATCAATCTGGAATAGCATCTCAATATCCATCGGATCCCCGCAAACACAACATGCGGAATTACAAATAGATGATCTTGATCATGAACGGAGCTCACAAGATCTAGACATGAAAGCACAAAGGAGGAGAACCAGCCATCTAGCTACTGCATGGATCCGTATTCCAAGGATGAACTACTCACGCATCATACCGGAGGCTTGCATGGTGATGAAGAATGATATGGGGTGGCCCGATCTTCTCCGTAAGCGGATGGCGATGATGATGGTGGATGATAGATAACTAGTGCGTAGCTATGATCTCTCCGGCTCGATCCCTGATGCCAGCGCAACAGATCTCGAACCTTGTAGGATATTCACAACACCACACTCTTGCGCACGCAGCCGTGACCACGAACGGTAGTATGCAATCTACTAATTCCCAATGGAACAACAGATCACACTCAATTATAGTTGGTAGATTCGAACACAGGGTAATTCTAGAGGTTCTATGAAAGAAACAACTCCAAAATATTTTAACGTGGTCTAAACCCTAACTTGTGACAGCTACGGAGGTTTATATGAGGGTTGGGCGTCCTCCCCTCTAAACGGGCCTAAAAACAGCCATAACTTGGCCCAAACTGACTCGGTTCGACTCAGACTGATACATACCGACCCATATATGGGTTCAGCGTTATTGGCACGCAGTCCAAACGTCGTGGAACACCTCAAACATGTAATTCTTGGTGTGCCATCGCTCACTCTTGCTCATACGTGATTTCCTCATTGCCTCCTAGTGCGCATGCCTCCTGCTCCTCCCTCGCGCACTTGTTGATATTGGAAATCAGCGCTTGTCCTTTCTTGCTGCAACTCTCCTCCTCCTCGCGCAATGCTTGTGTTATCAATAAACATGATCATACAAAGATGCATAGACTTAGGTAGTATAAAGTTCTCATTAAATAAAACATCAGGTTCAATTAGGAATAAATTCACCTGATAGTCATTATTGATTTGACTCAATATTTCCTTCTAGTTCAGGCAGTCAGAATCATCGTAATCCATGTATATATCCTCACCTGATGTTTTATTATTGATTTGACTCAATATTTCCTTCTAGTTCAGGCAGTCAGAATCATCGTAATCCATGTATATATCCTCATCAAAGAAGGCCTCCAGGGTGAATTCCCCTCTCCGGCAGGGTGCCGGGAAGAGCTTCAGATCCCTCCCGATATAGGGATGGAGATGACGGCGGCTACAGACTCTTTCGTGGA
This sequence comes from Avena eriantha, assembly GCA_910589775.1. Taxonomy (NCBI): domain Eukaryota; kingdom Viridiplantae; phylum Streptophyta; class Magnoliopsida; order Poales; family Poaceae; genus Avena; species Avena eriantha. The sequence goes on along the minus strand of OU342745.1, from coordinate 34,105,505 downwards.
TTTTTGATCGGGTACTTAGGGTTTTTATCCCGAGGGCATCTTATAGGCGGAAGGAGAGGCTGAGGGGGTGCCGGAGGCGGCCAGACCACCCCCTGGCGCAGGCCAGGCTGGGCCACGCAGCCAGGTGGTGTGGTGGCCCCCTGGCCCCCCTCCGTCTCGTACTTTGGCATCTGATGACTTCCAGAAAAATAGGCACTTTGGCTTTTGTCCCGTCCAATTCCGAGAATATTCATTTTCTGACTTTCCTAGAACCAAAAATAGCAGAAAACAGGCAGCTGGCACTATGGCTCTTGTTAATAGGTTAGTCCAAGAAATCATATGAAAAGTACTCCAAAGTGTGGACAAAACACAAGAAAGTGGATAAAACCAAGCATGGATCATCAAAAATTATAGATACATTTGCAATGTATCAATCCACAAGGTGTTTCCACTAATTCCAAATATCATGCCTAGGGTTTACAATGGAGGTGGGGGACTATATATAGGCCAACCACTTAAACTGGGGTACTTTAGGAATAAAAGACAGGTTCTGGACGGACTAAGGGGTACATGGGCCAAAGGCCCAAAGGCATTTTACATGCCTGGCGTCGGTCGGATGGAGACTCCGGTGTGCACGCCAGAGACTCCGGTCTAGGATGGAGATTCTGGTGGAGCCTCTGGACCAACCTCCGGAGGGGCATACAGATTGTCCCGGAGCCTGGTTCAAGGGGTTGATGGCTCAATGCACGGCGCCCAGAAAAGTGTTGGTGTGTGGTTGATGTAGAGCTCGTTGGGAACCCCAAGAGGAAGGTATGATGAGCACAACAGCAAGTTTCCCTCAATTATGAAACCAAGGTTTAATCGAACCAGTAGGAGCAAGGAAACACCCCAAAGGTGTTACTAGCTGAGCTTTGGTAGGGCGCACTACCGGTGCTAGTAGCAACGTGGAGACGTGCACAACACAACCACAGAACTTTGTCCCCAACTTGCGATGAGGTTGTCAATCTCACCGTGTTTTGCGAAAAACAAAGGATTAAACATATCGAATGGAAAGAAGTAAAAGTTTGCAGAAAGTAAACACAAAGCAGTAAAAGATTGTAGATTGTATGTAAAAGACAAGGACCGGGATCCATAGTTCACTAGAGGTGGCTCTCCTTAGATAGATAACATGCTAGGTGAACAAATTACAGTGGGGCAATTGACAAACATCGAGAAAGCAATACATGGATATACTAATTATCTTGATTCCTTTGAGACTTGATTGGGAATTACAACATTATACATAGACCGCCATCCAACTGCATCTATGACTAATAATCCACCTTCAGGTTATCATCCGAACCCCCTCTAGTATTAAGTTGCAAGCAACAGATTATTGCTTTACGAACTGCGTGTAAACTAAACAATATGATTGTTCTATGAACAAAGGATTGTTGTTTTCTCCCTAGTAGCATCAGCACATCTAGTACCTTAGAGATTTCTGTCACTTCCCCAGATTACCAAAGGCATGAACCCACTATCGAGCATAAATACTAACTCTTGGAGTTGCTAGCATCTACTTGGCCAAGATAGCTACTAACAACGGAAAGCATGCAAGATCACAAATAACAAAGACATGATAGAATCAATAATCAATCTGAAATAGCATCTCAATATCCATCAGATCCCCGCAAACACAACATGCAGAATTACAAATAGATGATCTTGATCATGAACGGAGCTCACAAGATCTAAACATGAAAGCACAAAGGAGGAGAACCAGCCATCTAGCTACTACATGGATCCGTAGTCCAAGGATGAACTACTCACGCATCACACCGGAGGCTTGCATGGTGATGAAGAAGGCCTCCAGGGTGAAATCCCCTCTCCGACAGGGTGCCGGGAAGAGCTTCCGATCCCTCCCGATCTAGGTATGGAGATGACGGCGGCTACAGACTCTTTCGTGGATGTTTGATCGGGTACTTAGGATTTTCGTCCTGAGGGCATCTTATAGTCGGAAGGGGAGGCCGAGGGGGTGCCTGGGCTGGCCACACCACCCCCTGGCGCGGGCCAGGACTGGCCGCGCGGCCAGGTGGTGTGGCCGCCCTCTGGCCCCTCTCCGTCTCGTATTCTGGCACTTGATGACTTCCGGAAAAATAGGCACTTTGGCTTTTGTCCCGTCCAATTCCGAGAATATTCATTTTCTGACTTTCCTAGAACCAAAAACAACAGAAAACAGGCAGCTGGCACTTTGGCTCTTGTTAATAGGTTAGTCCAAGAAATCATATGAAAAGTACTCCAAAGTTGTAACAAAACACAAGAAAGTGGATAAAACTAAGCATGGAACATCAAAAATTATAGATACATTTGCAATGTATCAACATCCCCAAGCTTAACTCCTGCTCGTCCTCGAGTAGGTAAGTGATAAAAAAGAAAGAATAATTTTTGAGGTGACATGCACCATCAAAGACTTGATCAAAGTATTTGTAAAACATTCAAAGCTAGGATCATAGTACTTCAATCATAACATGAAAGACAAAGTTTTAGCAATAAGCAAAGAAACTATGATGCAACATGAAAAGGCACAAACAAAAGATTCATGAATAACAATGCTTTGCAAGACGTTTGTTTGTTTCACATAAAGAAAACATAGCATAATAGTATTCATCTTGTCCCTCAATAGAGTAGCAAATATAAATGCATAGGACACCTTCAAAGTTCATAAGAGTGACTAGATACAAATAGTTTAAAACAAGAAATATCAAGTTATGGATCAATCAACTAGTCTTGGGACAATGCACATAGAATTAAGAATGGCCACTATGCTCTCAAAGTAGGTGCATAAATATAGAAAGTGGAGACTCAATGTAATGGTGGAAGAAAGGCCTTTGTAAAAGGAAGTAGGGATTCAAGTCTCATAAAGAGCTTCCAAAAATTATGGTACTTATAGCTTTCAGCTCTCATTGCCCCTATCATAAGCATCTTGAAGTGATTAAGGTTAAAGTTAACAAACTATGGTGTACATGCTTGACGAAGTATAAGTCAGAAATCTCATGTCCCTTGTATACGAGGGCCGCTCCTCATGCTACTCAAGTTTAGTCACCGGTAAGTTCTTGTCATTGTAAGTATATGTGTATCATAGAGAAACGCCAACGGGGTACCCCTTGCCCGATGATACGGAAGAATCCCCATATCAAAATGACAAGGCAAGCAGACAACGAGCATCTCAGCAATCTTCTTATTTACCATGGGAATATGGTGCTTTTTTCTCTCTTTCCTCTTTGCATAATCTCTTTTTTTCTCTTTTCTCTTTTTTCTCAATATAGGACTCTTTTTTTATAAGAAGAATGCTTCTTAGACAGCTCATTATGGTTACGCTGCAGGTTCCCACCATGTCAGCATGGATTAGACCAGCGGCCCAGGCGTTTCTCTAACACATATACATAACTCCATGGACTTACAAGCTCCCCTTTCATTTCACACCGACGACATCCATATACAAAAGAGCATGATATCAACTAGGTACAAGTACCAAGTGCAATGTTGAAAGCGTTCCCCATGAAAGCATGGTTCTGCTAATTCCCAACAAATAAGTGCAAGCATATACAACATAGAAGACACAGTGGTTCAAGTTTATTAAGGGCAAGAAAAATAAAGTGTGACATCAAGTTCGTGAGAGCTTTAATCACTAGTTTTCTCATAACAAGTTTAATTTGGAAGGTAAACAAAAGCATGAATATACTTGGAATAGCATAATATAGTAGGTAGGTATGGTGGACTCTTTGAAATAACTTGGTTTAGGGAGTTGGATGCATGAGTGGAACTCATACTTTGTTGTGGAGGCTAGCAAAAGACTGGGAGCGACAAACTAAGAGAGCAATAATGGCCATATTCATGTAGAGCGACAAAACATCATTGATCAAAGCATAAAGTGATACTACAAGTTGAAAACTAAAGGATCATAAAGGCTATGGTGACTTCAGATAGTCATAACATGGTGTGAGCATGCGCCAAGTCAACCCAAATAAAGCATCAAAGGAGAATACCACTATACTATGCTTCAATATGCTAAACCAACGCATGATTCATCCAAGGCACATTAAGCAATATCAATTGTTTATAACAAGTGATGCTACAACAAGGAATACTAAGCATAAAGCCAAAACAATATCAAGCATGGCATGACAGAGCATAGGCCACAGTCAAAATCAAGCTCTTTTTACCATAAAAGCATGAACTTTCCTACTCTTTTCCAAACCAAACCAAACTATTTGCAAACCAAATGTATGAAAGAGGGGGTCCAACCAATTTATTCAGAAAACTAAGCAGACCAAGCAAACGAAAACGAAAAAGAAGACGCTCCAAGAAAAACACAACTGTGCATGAAACAATAAAAATAAAGCGTTGGGAAGAAACCTGAGATTTTTATTGATGAAGAAGGGGATGCCTTGGGCATCCCCAAGCTTTGACGCTTGTACTTATTGAATATTTCTTGGGGTGACACGCGTGGCATCCCCAATCTTGGGCTTTAGTCCATCCTTCATCTCATTACTCATTCGTTCCATACACCTAAAAATTTTCCTTCATACAAAACTTCACACAATCTTTATTAGCAACATTAGTGCACTCAAGATAAATAAGTCTTAAGGTTCAGTTCGAAAACCAAATAAAATTCAATTAGAACACTAGCTTCTTTACCACTTCCCTCAAAAAGCTCAATTCCCTAAAAGAACTCAAGAAGGAACCAACAAGAAGCAAATGCAGAAAATGGCAGAAATCTGTCAAAACAGACCAGCAGGTAAAGACGAATTCTTTCGAAGACTTTCTCTTGCTCAAATAAAAAAGTGTTGAACTAACAAAAGTTAGATAACAACCTGGGGCAGAAGCAAAAAAAATCACGCGTCAAAAATACGTTCAGAGATTTTACACGAATTTTTACGGTGAAGCACAAAAATCTGTTTTGGGACAACAACTTTCCCAATCATTACTTCTCTCTCATTAGAGGTTACTCTTGGCACAAAAAGCAAATAAAAAGGATAAGGAAAGGTTATTACAGAGGTAATAACTTCCAAGACTCATCTAAAACTTATGAGTTATCTCCCAATAAGTACTTTTCTTTAATGCCTTTAAGTTAGGCATAAGAAGCAAAGAAAGAATCAAGTGTTCTCAAATGAAGAAGCATTAAGACCAAATTTTGTTTTCATAAGAGAAGCAAAAGAAATATTTTCTCTCTTTTTAGGGAAGTGTTCTATACCTTTATTGAGTGGGAGTTGATATTTAATGGTGCCTTCTTTCATATCAATGATGGCACCAACAGTTCTAAGAAAATGTCTTCCCAAAGTAATATGACAAGAAGCATTGTATTCAACATCCAAAACATAGAAATAAACGGGAACATAGGAATTGTTAACCATAATAAGAACATCATTAAGACTCCCCCTGAGTTTCCTTTTAGCATTATCATCAAGTGGGACATTCAAATAACAATCTTCAAGAGGAGGCAAATCAAGCATATCATAAATCCTTCTAGGCATAATAGAAGCACTACTATTAAGATCACATAAAGCTTTGAAATCAAAGTCATTCACTTTCATATTAACGATGGGTTCCCAATCATCTTCTTGTTTTATAGGAATAGAAGCTTTATGTTTCATCTTTTCTTCTTTAATCTTTATGAGAGCATCGGTAATGTGTTTTGTAAAAGCCATGTTCATAGCACTAGCATTAGGACTTTTGGCAAGCTTTTGTAGGAACTTAATAACTTCAGAGATATTGCAACCATCAAGATCAAAGTCAACTTTATCATCTAAAGTAGTAGAACTATTACTAGCCTCAACACTAGTGGTGGTAATAGTAGAAACACTAATGTTTCTAGCGATTTCATCTTCTCTTTCCCACTTAGCATGTAATTCAGCTAATAGTCTAACATCTTCATCAATTCTTTCATGTATAGAATTAGTAGCCACAAAGGGATTATCATTAGTTTCAGGTTTAGCAACCATTTTATTCAAAGAAAATTGAGCTTCAGCCAAAGATGCTATATTTCTTTCAGCATTAGAGAGTTTTTCCTCAATAGTTTTATTGAAAGTAGTTTGTTTACCAATAAACTCTTTAAGCATAACTTCAAGTTCAGAGGGAGCACTCTTATTATTGTTGTAAGAATTTCTATAAGCATTACCATTGTTGGGAGGATATGGCTTATAATTGTTGTTACCAAAATTGTTCCTATAAGCATTATTACCATAAGCATTGTTGCCAAAATTGTTATTTCTTATGAAGTTCACATCAACTTGCTCTTCTTGAGCAACCAAAGAGGCTAAAGGAACATTATTTGGATCAATATGGTCTTTCCCATTAACAAGCATAGACATAGTGTCAACTCAAGATAGGAACTAATTTTTTTTGTGTTTTTTGAAGAAAGCAAACTAGTAAAACTATTTTTTGTGTGTTTTTGAATAACAAAAAAAGCAAACAAAGCAAAAATAAACTAAGAAAAACAAAAACAACAAAGTAAAGAGATTGGTTATGAGGGACTCCCCTTGTGAAGATGTCCTTGACTCCCCGGCAACGGCGCCAGAAAAATGCTTGATGGCTCAATGCACGGCGCCCAGAAAAGTGTTGGTGCGTGGTTGATGTAGAGCTCGTTGGGAACCCCAAGAGGAAGGTATGATGAGAACAGTAGCAAGTTTCCCTCAGTTATGAAACCAAGGTTTAATCGAACCAGTAGGAGCAAGGAAACACCCTAAAGGTGTTACTAGCTGAGCTTTGGCAGGACGCACTACCGGTGCTAGTAGCAACGTGGAGACCTGCACAACACAACCACAGAACTTTGTCCCCAACTTGCGATGAGGTTGTCAATCTCATAGTGTTTTGCGCAAAACAAAGGATTAAACGTATCGAATGGAAAGAAATAAAAGTTTGCAGAAAGTAAACACAAAGCAGTAAAAGATTGTAGATCGTATGTAAAAGACAAGGACCGGGATCCATAGTTCACTAGAGGTGGCTCTCCTTAGATAGATAACATGCTAGGTGAACAAATTACAGTGGGGCAATTGACAAACATCGAGAAAGCAATACATGGATATACTAATTATCTTGATTCCTTTGAGACTTGATTGGTCATTACAACATTATACATAGACCGCCATCCAACTGCATCTATGACTAATAATCCACCTTCAGGTTATCATCCGAACCCCCTCTAGTATTAAGTTGCAAGCAACAGATTATTGCTTTACGAACTGCGTGTAAACTAAACAATATGATTGTTCTATGAACAAAGGATTGTTGTTTTCTCCCTAGTAGCAACAACACATCTAGTACCTTAGAGATTTCTGTCACTTCCCTAGATTACCAGAGGCATGAACCCACTATCGAGCATAAATACTAACTCTTGGAGTTGCTAGCATCTACTTGGCCAAGATAGCTACTAACAACGGAAAGCATGCAAGATCACAAATAACAAAGACATGATAGAATCAATAATCAATCTAAAATAGCATCTCAATATCCATCGGATCCCTCCAAACACAACATGCAGAATTACAAATAGATGATCTTGATCATGAACAGAGCTCACAAGATCTAAACATGAAAGCACAAAGGAGGAGAACCAGCCATCTAGCTACTACATGGATCCGTAGTCCAAGGATGAACTACTCACGCATCACACCAAAGGCTTGCATGGTAATGAAGAAGGCCTCCAGGGTGAAATCCCCTCTCCGACAGGGTGCCGGGAAGAGCTTCAAATCCCTCCCGATCTAGGGATGGAGATGACGGCGGCTACAGACTCTTTCGTGGATTTTTGATCGGGTACTTAGGGTTTTCGTCCCGAGGGCATCTTATAGTCGGAAGGGGAGGCCGAGGGGGTGCCTGGGCTGGCCACACCACCCCCTGGCACGGGCCAAGCCTGGCCGCGTGGCCAGGTGGTGTGGCCGCCCTCCGGCCCCTTTCCGTCTCGTATTCTGGCACTTGATGACTTCCGGAAAAATAGACACTTTGGCTTTTGTCCCGTCCAATTCCGAGAATATTCATTTTCTGACTTTCCTGGAACCAAAAACAGCAGAAAATAGGCAGCTGGCACTATGTCTCTTATTAATAGGTTAGTCCAAGAAATCGTATGAAAAGTACTCCAAAGTTGGAACAAAACACAAGAAAGTGGATAAAACTAAGCATGGAACATCAAAAATTATAGATACATTTGCAATGTATCAGGGGTCAGACCGGAGGTGGGCCAGAGTCTCCGGGGTCTTCAGGCCGGAGACTTTGGCAGGCCGGAGACTCTGGTGTGCGCAGACCAAAGACTCTAGTCTGAGCAGCTCCAACGACTTCTTCTTCACACTCTTCTCCTTGATCTCCATCCTTGGGTGCTTGGTGATGTGTTGGGGCTTCGTACCTGATGATGCATAGAGTAGTTTCATGAAGTAGCACACCATCCAAGGAGGTATCAAATTGGCACGAGGAGAGGATCGAGTTCACCTTAGCTTGTAGTAGTTTGGCTCGGGAACGAGTCATGGGTCCACTTGGGGGACTTGGTGGTGTAGATGTAGGAGCGTCTGTAGGACGGGCTACATCAGCTCCCCCCTTGGAAAGAGTCGTCCTCGACTCTTCATGGGTATCCTCTTGAACGTCTCCATGGTAGGGTGAGAGGTCCTTGACATTGAATGTGTTGCTTGCAAGGTACTCGGAGACTAGAATGTCAATGATGTAGGCGTTGTTGTTGATTCTCTTGAGGACCTTGAAGGGGCCATCTCCTCTTGGTTTGAGCTTGGAATCTTGTTCCTTGGGAAAGCGGTCTTTGCTCAAGTGTATCCATACAAGGTCACCTTCTTCAAAGATCATCTTCTTCTTGTTCTTGTCTAACCTTGAAGGTTGGTGAAGGACTTGTTGTTTGATAGTAGCTCTTGTTTCTTCATGAAGCTTCTTCATAGCTTGTGTGCGCTTCTCAACGTCCATGTTGGTGCGCTCATGGAGAGGTAGAGGTAGGATGTCTAGCGTGGTGAGGGGCTCGAAACCATAGACGATCATGAAAGGACTCATCTTGGTTATTGAGTGCTTGGCACAATTGTAGGCGAACTCGGCGTGTGTGATGCATTCCTCCCAATCCTTGAGGTTTTTCTTGATCAACACACGAAGTAGAGTCCCGAGGCTTCGGTTGACGACTTCGGTTTGACCATAGGTTTGAGGATGCGACGCAGATGAAAAGAGGAGCTTGACACCGAGCTTGGCCATGAGGGTCTTCCATAAGTAGCTCATGAATTTGACGTCACGGTCAGAGACGATTGTTCTTGGCACACTGTGAAGACGGACGATTTCCCTGAAAAACAAATTGACAACATGTGAAGCATCATCGGTATTATGGCACGGTATGAAGTGTGCCATTTTGTAAAAGCGATCCACGACAACAGATATAGAGTCATGACCATGCTTAGATCTAGGCAATCCTAATACAAAATCCATACTAATGTCGGACCAATGTGTATGAGGAATAGGCAATGGCATATAAAGACCATAAGGGTTAGCTTGCGACTTAGCTTGAACACATGTCATGCATTGTTGAACGTAGCGCTCCAGGTCGCGCTTCATCTTGGGCCAAAAGTAGTGAGTGGAGAGCATGTCCAATGTCTTGTCATGGCCAAAGTGACCTATAAGGCCTCCACCATGAGATTCTTGGAGAACCAAAAGTTGGAGCGACGATTTCGGAATGCAAAGTTTGTTTTGTTTAAAGAGAAAGCCCTTATGCAAATAGAAATCATCAACTCCTTTGTCAATGGAGCACTTTGCGAAAATTGGTTCAAAGAACGGGTCGGAAGCATACAAAGATTTTATTTCCTCAAGACCCAATACGTTGATTTCAAGTCTCGTAAGAAGGCTTGTGTGCTTGCGAGACAAAGCGTCTATAACTACATTATCTTTGCCCTTCTTATACTTGACAATGTACGGAAAAGACTCCATGAACTCAACCCACTTAGCGTTTCTCTTGCTCAAGTTAGCTTGGCCTTTGAGTTATTTCAATGACTCGTGGTCGGAATGTATGATAAATTATTTGGGCCATAGGTAGTGTTGCCAAACTTGAAGGACACGAACTAAGGCAAAAAGCTCTTTGTCATAAATCGGATAATTAAGTCGAGCACCATCAAGTTTCTTGCAATGGTAGGCTATAGGACGTCCATTTTGCATAAGGACTCCTCCAATGCCAATACCACTAGCATCACACTCTATCTCAAAAGTTTTTGTGAAATCCGGTAACGCGAGGAGATGTGCTTCGGTGAGCCTCTTTTTAAGTTCATCAAAAAAAAATTGTTGTGCCTTGCCCCACACGAAGGTGACATTATTTTTCATCAACTCGTTGAGAGGACAAGCAATGGTCAAAAAGTCTTTCACAAAGCAACGATAGAAACCGGCCAACCCATGAAAACTTCGGAGTTCGCTCACATTTGTTGGGATGGGCCAATCTCGTATGTCCTTTACCTTGGAAACATCAACTTCAATTCCCTTCGAAGAAACGACAAATCCAAGAAAAATGAACTTGTCTTTGGCAAAAGTACACTTGGGAAGATTAGCATAAAGCTTTTCATGTCGAAGGATTTGCAAAACTTCCTTGACATGTGTAATATGGTCCTCAAGTGACTTGCTATAAACAAGTATATCATCAAAATAGACAACAACACTTTTTCCAATGAGAGAACGCAAAATATGATTCATGAGGCGCATGAAGGTGGATGGGGCATTAGATAAACCAAACGGCATAACCAACCATTCATAGAGACCAAGTTTGGTTTTGAAGGCAGTTTTCCACTCATCACCTTCAACCATGCGTATTTGATGGTAACCACTACGAAGATCAATTTTCGAAAAAATAGTGGCTCCACACAACTCATCAAGCATTTCATCAAGACGTGGTATAGGATGTCGATAACACACAATGATAGCTTTGATTGGACGGCAGTCCATACATAACCGTAACGTATCATCCGTTTTTGGAACAAGTATCACGGGTACGGCACTTGTACTAGTGCTAACTTGGCTCAAACCTTTGGAGACAAGTTGGTTGATTTTACGTTCAATCTCCTTTATCTCTTTCGGCTTCGTGCGGTAAGCGGCGCGGTTTAGAAGGGGTGCACCGGGGATGAGGTCAATGCGATGTTCGATGCCGCGAAGAGGAGGTAGTCCATGTGGGAGCTCTTCGGGGAACACATCCTTGAATTCCTGCAAAACAATCATCAAAGATGGAGGAACATTGATTAATTCATTAGTTCCTTGCGCTAGTCCGTTGCAAAGGAGGACATAGTGCAAGATGGATGGGTTGTTCCGAACATCTCTCATCTCACTTTTGGTGGCAAGGAGAACACTCTTAGTTTTTCCACTCGAGTTTGGCTTGTGGCTCTCACTCACTATGAGGTGGTTCTCTCTCACCACTCTTCTCACAAGTAGGTGTTGTGCTTTGCGCCCTCGCTAAATCCTTTGTATTGTCCGCAATTATTTGGCTAGGAGTCATTGGTCGCAAAACACATGTTTTGTTGAGCCATTTGAAGGTGTACACATTGGTGCGACCATCATGTAGAGCAGCCTTGTCAAATTGCCATGGTCGACCAAGAAGCATGTGGCAAACTGTCATAGGAACCACATCGCACTCCACCGTGTCTTTGTAAGGACCAATGGTGAAGGAGACCGATACCGTATGCTTGATCTTCACGGACCCTTGGTCACTCAGCCATTGCACATGGTAGGGGTGCTTGTGCGGATGGAGGGTGAATTTGAGCTTCTCACACAACTCGGTGCTAGCAAGGTTGTGGCAACTCCCTCCGTCAATGATCACCTTGATAGATTTGCCATTGATGTCGTCTCATGTTTGGAAGATATTGGAGCGTTGTTCTTGATGCTCTTGTGCTTGAGTGGTCAAGATCCTTGTGACGACAAGCGATGGACTTGCGTCATGTTCACACATGAGGAGTTCTTGGTCATCTTCCACTCGTTCTCTTGCCATTGCTTCCTTGACTCGGGCATCAAATTCATCTTTGCTCAAGTACTCTTCGTCGCCATTGTCGTGGATGAACAATACATTCTTGTTTCCACATTCGGCTGACTTGTGTCCTTTGCCTCCACACTTGTAGCATTCACCACTGAAAGGTGTATCACTCTTTGCTTGTTTGCTACTTGGGGGCAGCTTTCCTTGAGGAAGTGTGGGCTTGAAGGAAGGCTTGGGGGTACTTGAGGAGCTTCCATTAAAAGTTGTTGGCGTAGCGGTTGAAGCTTCCTTGTAGGTGAAATACGTCTTGGGCTTGTTGTACTTGATGTCCTCTTGCACTTGACGTTCGGCCTTTGTTGCGATGTGCACAAGCTCAACCATGTTGTTGTATGTTTGGAACTCGACGATGCGCTTGATTGGGTGATTCAAGCCCATGAGGAAACGTGTCATAGTTTGCTCCATGCGCTCTTCAATGTTGGCATGGATCAAGTTGAGTTCCATTTCCTTGAAGTACTCTTTCACGGTCTTTGTCCCTTGACGAAGCGATTGAAGGTTATTGAAGAGGTCACACATGTAGTGCACGGGGACAACCAGGGATCTCATGTGAGCCTTCATGTCATGCCAAGTTGTGATTGGCAGTTCTTGTCTTGCGTCACGAGAAACTTGAACTTGTTCCCACCAAAGGTTGGCGTAATCATCAAACTCTAGCGAAGCCATGGCGACCATCTTCTTGTTGCTGTAATTGTGCATGCGGAAGATCTTGTCGACTTTGAGTGCCCATGGGAGGTATTCTTCGGGGTCATTGGATCCGGTAAACTTGGGCATTGTGGTAGACTTGCGGTTACACTTGCCAAAAGTTTCTTCATCATTGCGGTCAGTGCGACGAGCTTGGTGACCTTGTTGATGATCTTGTGGTTGAGGAGGTGGAACTTGGTTCTCGCGACCTTGATGCGGAGCTTTGCTCTTGATATTGTTATTGAGGAGCTTGGTCTTGCTCTTGGCGCGGTTGTTGACGATGTTGAGTCACTTGGGCCTCATGAGGGTGTTAAGGATGTGGAGCCTCATAACATGGTTGATGACGAAGAGGAGGCTTGTTCCTTGGTTGGTGATGTTGATTAGGCGCATGGGCCTCATGGAGAAGATCATGGTCTTGAGCCTCTTGACATGGTGGGCATCGCTCAACTTGTACCACTTGATGCTCCATGTTTTGGTCTGGTGGAGGAGGCGCCTCGTGATGACCATGGTGTCAGTGCGGACATTCATGCCGATGATGAAGAGGAGGAGGCTCTTGGAGAGCTTCACGTCGATGACGAGCCTGGTTCTCCAAATTGGAGTCATCACTTGTTGTGTCAAGTATGTGTCACGGGCGATGGTGGTAGACTTGTGGTTCTTCTTGTAGTCGCTCTTGTTGGATCACCAATGCCCTTGCGTGATGATGGTGTGCTTCTTGCCTTGCTCGTGGCCTTGAAGAGAAATCACCATCATAGCTTGACGTTGCGGCGTGCCGTGGGGAAAGTACGTAGTTCGAAGAACTTCCATCTTCAACCACTGGGGCATTATTGCGTCTTGGAGCACTTGGATGTAGATCTTGTTGAAGAGGAACATGATGACGCGAAGAGCTTGAAGCACGTGAACACGGTCTTGCCATTTCGTCGATGAGGCGTCAAAGATTGTCATTTGTTTCAGCGACGGAGCGTTGAAGCGTTTCATTTTGGTGGTCGAAGTTGTGATGCATTGCATGCATTTGTCATTCAAGGCCATCGAAGTGGTTGTCAATGTTCTTGAACTCGGCTTGCGTCTCGCCAAATTTTTCATCTTGTCGCGTCTCAAGGGCTTGGCAACGTTCACAGAACTCTTGTCGGACGATGAAGTGACTTGCGCGCGTCATGTACGGTCCTTGTTCTTCTTCTTGGGGAGGTGGTTGGTTCGACTCACCGTGCCTATCCATCATGCAAAACACACAATTATTGTATATGTAAGTGGAATATGGTGGTGTTAGCCTTGTACCTCACCTTGGGGATTGCACCAAACTAGAAACCACAAGTGAGAGCTATAAGCGTGCAAAGTGGAATTGCAAAGAAAACTCACACTAAAGAAAGAACTAACTCTCAAAAGCTTGTTGGTGGTAGGTTAGGATTGTGGAATGCCAAAGAACCAACCAAAAGAAAAGGGATAGTCAAAAGTGGGTAAAATCCAACAAAACTCAAGTCAAAGGCGAAGATCAAAAACTCAAAGGGGTGACGAGAACCTACGACTATATACACACACGTGGAGATTGTTGGGATTGACACGACTATGAAAATGAGCAAACAAAATGTCCTAACAAAGACTAAGCTCGTTGTCGTGCCAATGCAAGGAGATACCATGGCCCGTCTGTATACAAGAAAAATGAGCAACGGATTTGTGCACTTGCCTTGGGCGCTCTTCTTTCTCTCTTGCTTACAAGCTTTGAGACTCTCTTTTGTTATGGGAGACTATTTTTCTTTTTCTTTTGTTTTGTATCTATTTTTTTGCTCTCCCTTGATGCTACCAAGTCACTCTTGCTATTGCTTTTACACTCTCACTATCCAAGGACAAGTGCACAATGCTCAAGCAAACACAAGATGAGCCACTCTCGTAGGATAGGTACACACAAAGGAAGATAGGGGTTAACAAGGTGACGCAAGTTATACCTTCGTTGATGATGATGAACTTGGTGTCGGTGGTGCGGGATGATGTTCGTGGGTCGTGGTGTCGATGAGCGTAGGGTTTGTTGATGCGTAAGCTTGCTATTAGTTGACGACACGCACACGGGCACAAACAAACAAGAGGAAATTAGCCAATGCAAGATTAGAGGCAAAACTATCAAAATCAGGCGTCAGGGCCGGAGACTCGGGGGTTTCAGGCCGAAAACTCTGGTCCAGGCCGGAGACTCCGATGTGGATAGGCCGGAGACTCCAGTGTAGGCTGGAGACTCCGGTGTGCAGGCCGGAGACTCCGGTCTGGAGTCAGATCACGAACTGTTCGTGTTCTTGAGCAGAAATCCACGCCTTGGGTCCTCAAATCCGTGAAAAATGGCCGAATTGGGCTAGGAAAATGCAGGATAAAGCTGGACCAACTCCTAAGACAAGGTTTAGTCGGATCAAAACCACAAATAACACACCAAATCAAGAGATCGATCTAAAGGCAAATTTGGGCTGTTATTGGGGGATTTTCGAATTTTTGGTGGATAGAAGAAAAAATTGTGGGGGAATTCATGAGAAACGAAGCTCTTGATACCAATATGTTGAGGGCAAACCTCTAGGGTGGCCCGATCTTTCATGAATCCAACTCCTAAGATAGATCCACAAGGGGTTTCCACTAATTCGAAATATCATGCCTAGGGTTTACAATGGAGGTGGGGGACTATATATAGGCTAGCCACTTAAACAGGGGTACTTTAGGAATAAAAGACAAGTTCTGGACAGACTAAGGGGTACATGGGCCGAAGGCCCAAAGGCCTTTTACATGTCTGGCGTCGGTCGGACCGGAGACTCCGGTGTGCAGGCCGGAGACTCCGGTCTAGGCTGGAGATTCTGGTGGACCCTCCGGACCAACCTCCGGAGGGACATACAGATTGTCTCGGAGCCTGGTTCAGGGGGTCAGACCGGAGGTGGGCCGGAGTCCCCGGGGTCTCCAGGACGGAGACTTTGGCAGGCCAGAGACTCCGGTGTGCGCAGACCGGAGACTCCGGTCTGAGCAGCTCCAACGACTTCTACTTCACACTCTGCTCCTTGTTCTCCATCCTTGGGTGCTTGGTGATGTGTTGGGGCTTCGTACCTGATGATGCATAGAGTAGTTTCATGAAGTAGCACACCATCCAAGGAGGTATCAAATTGGCACGAGGAGAGGAGCGGGTTCACCTTAGCTTGTAGTAGTTTGGCTCGGGCACGAGTCATGGGTCCACTTGGGGGACTTGGTAGTGTAGATGTAGGAGCATCCGTATGACGAGCTGCATCAGGGAGAGTGGACATCTCTAGATTGAATTTTGGGATCCTATCCTTAATTCCGAATGTCCCAGGTGCTGATAACATCATGCAATTTCGCCCCATAGCTTTGATAAACGTGTTGTTCAAACTGGTGGCCAAAGCTTTTGATGCGTGGCTTTCTCCGGTAGCACATTGGATCATCGCCCCAACACATACATCGTTCATCAAATGAAGGTTTATCAATGATGGTGCTCTTGCCCTCCACGAGATAATCCACAAGCTGAAAACCAAGAATCTTCCAGCCGTCCTCTTGAAACTTGACTTCGAGAAAGCCTATGTTAGGGTCGGTTGGAAGTTCCTGAGGGAAAATTTGTTGATAAGAGGCTCCGAAGGGGCATACATTCAGAGAAGTATGCAACTGGTTAGCGGCGACCAGACTGCCATTGCCATAAACGGCGAGGTAGGGCCATACTTCCGCAATAATCGCGGGATGCGTCAGGGTGATCCTCTTTTATTGCTGCTATTTGATTTCATCGCTGGCGGCCTAGACCTGATGCTGGATAATGCCAAAAGTGCGAGGCATATAGAGGGGGTGGTCTCTTACGTGGGGTGCATCAGGGTGATCGACGCTTGCATGTCCAGCCTCCCTATTTTCATGATGGGTCTGTTCCTCCTGCCTGATGGTACTCACAAGGAATTTGATACCCATAGAGGAAGATTTTCTGGGTGGGGCAAGGAGATAAGAGGAAATATCATATGGTGGTCTGGCGAGAGATTTGCAAACCAAGGTTGCAAGGATGCCTAGGAGTGATGAACACTAGGATCATAGGCACTATCTTAATGATGAAGTGGATTTGGCACATGCTCACGGAGGAGGATGCGAAACTTCTTTGGTTGCAACTGCTTAAAGCCAAATATCAAGTGCCCAATCTTTTCAACTCCAATCCGGTGGGAGGGTCACAATTCTGGTACAACATTCACAAAATCAAGCACATATTTCTCCTGGGAGCCTCGTCTCGCCCGAGATTAATTCGAATGTTCGCTTTTGAACTGACTGTTGGCTAGGAAACCAACCCCTCAGCCAGAGGTACCCCGCCTGTTTGTGATCTATTTAGATCCAGTATGTCCATCTCGCGTGCCTTTCTTGAAGTTCTTATATCTTGCTTATCACTTGTAGTATATATATCTTGTGCTATCTTTCTTAGCTTAACTTGTTGTTGGTGCACTTAGTTGACCCTAGTGTATTTAGGTTTTGTTCTAACAAAATAAACGTTAATTTAATTTTACATTCTTTCAAGCCAAAACCGTAATAGTTTTGAAATTTCCTATTCATCCCCTCTAGGCGACATCTCTATCATTTCAAGAACTCGCATCCTAGCTATATGCTTGCATCCCATCACGGCGTCAGAAACATAGAATAGTCGCCGATGGGCTCAACGCCAACTCCTGGGCTAGAGACATCCAGGACACCCTCGACATCCACGAGATTGGACAATATCTATGCCTATGGAAAACCATCGCCCAGATAGAGCTCAACGAGGGCGATGATCGACTAATTTGGAAATGGACCGCAGACAACGTCTACATGACACAATCATGCTACAACTCCATGATCCATGGATCACTCCTCTCGCACTGTTGGAAGATGATCTGGAAGACATGGGCGCCGCCATGAGTCAAGCTTTTTCACTTGCTTTCCACGCAAGATCGGTGCTGGACTACCGAACGTCTAGAACGACGTGGACTACAACACAATGACAGATGCCTATTATGCAATAGGCTTTCCGAGACTATGCAGCATCTGACCATGACCTGCCCATTCTCGCGAAAGATATGGTACGCGGTGCTATCTTGGCTACGTTTGCCGCTCCAGCCGCCCGGTGATGAACCTTCCTTGGCCGAGTGGTGGCAGGCCGCGCACTTAGCGCTGCCCAAATCAATGCGCAAAGAACTGGTCATCATCACCCTCCTAACGCCATGGATGGTTTGGAAGCACATGAACATCTGCGTGTTCGATCATGCACACCCCTCCATACAATCTTTGCTTGTCAAGATTAAGGAGGAGACCTCACTCTAGATCACTGCAGGAGCAAAAAGGCTTGAGGGACATAGTGCCAACGAACTGTGATGTACATTGACTTTACCTGTTTTGTTTTTTGGTTCTCACCTCTTAGGAGACTTGTAAGCTCAAATTCTACCTTTGCATTGTAATGAAACACAATAGTCTACTGCGTTTTCGTGAAAAAAAACCCGTTAAATTGAAACTATAGGGGCATACATCAATGCTATGTACAAAAGATATTACTCCCTCCGACCCAAATTAGTTGACTCAAATTTATCAGGACACGATTGTATCTAGTACTAAGTAATGTCTAGTACAATCGAATCTAGATAAATCTAAGTCAACTAATTTGGATCGAAGGGAGTACCAATATTTTTATCATACATACGGAATGTGTTCCTTTATGCTGACTGAACTAAATGATAGAAACGCTACTTTGGAGTACAAATAATAGCAGTCAATCAGATACGTCTTGAAATAGTGGACCGTATAAAGTTCAGATTAAAAGGATTAATACATATCTTTTTTTAGGGAGGATTAATATATATCAAGTGTCTGACACCTCTAGTTGCATATAGAATACCTGAAGTGGTTCCATATAAAGTTGTGAAATGGGGAACGGATGGAAAGTGAAAGAAACACAGTCACACAGCCCAATTACTGTAACTGCAACAAAAAGAAAAGGCCCCCGAACATCATAATCAGCCCACAAACGAATACGCCAAAGGCCCGACTCAGAAAACAACGTCCCGGACGTGGAAAACACAGGGCGACCCATAACGCCCCATTTCCCTCTCGCTCCGACGGCCCTCTTCTTCCTCCCTCCCGGCCGCCGCCGCGATGAGGCGCTTCCTCACCCACCTCCACCGCCACTCCCTCAGCCTCCGCCCATCTCAACCTCCGTCTCGCATCCCCACAACCAAGATCAACCTCCCTTTCCTTCACTCCCGTCGCCTACTCTCCGACGACGCCTCGCCACCGGCCGCAGCGCCATCGCCTCCACCTTCTCCGGCCGCCGAGCAACCACCTCCACCTCCTCCGGCCGCCGAGCAGCCGCCTCCCCCTCCTCCGTCATTCGCCGACGTTCCGAACCAAGGTATTGTCTTCAACATTTTTTACCTGTCGCCACTAACACACCATCGTCTTGTCGGAGAGATCCGAGCCCACGCCTCCTGCTCGAGCAAATGCACCACCCGTAGTAATAATGCTGTTTCCGTCTGCATTTCCTCACTCCCGAGCAGAATTGCCTTGTGCGGAAGGACACCGTAGCTAGGCTGCCATCTGTTCGACCAGATGCCACGCCCATAACACCACTTTGTATTCAAGCTTGAAAGATGCCTGCGCTTCCAGTGTACCAATATTGTAATGATCTTCTGAATCTGTTCTTACTTGTGCCTCTGGCTGCAGACTTGAGGCGGAGGCTGGATGCTTACTACAAGGTGGAGGATGAGTCGGAGCTATTGCCTGTCGCCGAGGCTGTTCTCCAGCGGGGGCTTGCAGATGCACACAGTGATACCGATGATGAACTTATCGAGGGGCTGCGCGACCAGCCGCTTCCTGAGGTCCGTGACAAGGACTTTGACTCTGACTTCGACGACGCGCACACAACGGATGAGGAGCTTACCGACCTGTACAACGCGAGGCAGTATGTTGAGAAAAAAATGAGGAAGGATCAGTGCTTTAACATGGATGACACCAAGTGGGATATGATCAACAAATCTATACAGCAGCGCGCCGTGAAGGACGACATGAGTAAGATGAAGGAGGATGTTTTTGAGGAATGTAAGAGGCAGGAGGTTGACATCGATGATACCAAGTGGGATTGTGTTGTCAACGAGCTAGCAGAGGGCGACCTGAATACCATGAAGGTGTGTGAGGATATACTCGAGGACATGCTACACTGGGATAAGCTACTACCTGGTCAGTGGAATCTATGTTTCCTGCTTCCTCTAACTGCTGCAAAGGAAGTAGATCTTTCGCAAGTACAATCTTTAATTTGCTTCCTCTAATTGCTACTCCTTTCACACTAAAAGGGGTCTAGATACACTCCTTTGACAAAACTAAAACATCTTATATTTTGAAACGGATGGAGTACAAAGGAAGTAGGTTTTGCGCAAGTACAATCTTTAATTTGCTCGGGTAGAATGTAGTTGCCTTTGGCGAACTTGGGAGGATGGATTAAGTAGTTTATATATTAAACAAAAATAATGATAAATAGGATTTATTCGTCATATTTAATCCATGATTGCTAGATTTGTTTGGCAGAGTACTTCAGGCTTGCTAGTTGATTTCAAATTACAAAAAAAACTTATGAAGTGATTATTGTTTAATGAGAATCCATGTATGCTCTATAATAAAAAATTGCAGAGGTTTCAGTTCTTTTCATTTCAGTTCACAAAATTTGTCCAAATGGTTTCATATTCGATAAAGACGAAAGGAAGCATGATCACGTTAACTCATTTGGTTTCGTAAGTTTCTAGAAGTTTTCAAAATTGACAGTTGACATACATAGCACCTGGAAAAATGACAGTTATTACTTGGAGCTTCATAGTATAAGCAATTTAAGTTACATATCTTCAAGGGAAGTAGTCATGCTCTGGGACCTCTTCAAACATATGTGATGGTCAACTTGCTAGACGTGCCTGTCATATTTCCACCTTACGTCTGTTGAAGTATATGTACATTGCACACCTTCCTCTATTAGTTCAGACTTTTGGTTAATGCAACTCTATGTGGTATCTGAGCCAATAAGTCTGGAGTTCCTGACCTAGCTGGCGCAGTTTAAAAGCAAAAAAATGCAGCCCACTTTTGGTCCAATTTTTGGCCCTGAGGGAGCCACATGTGACTATGTGAGCAGGAGTGTTGAAGTATAAGCACATTGCACACCTTTCTCGATCAGTTAAGATGTTTGGTTAACCTGGTTGGTGCATGCAAATGCAATTCTACAATGTACACTGCAGTAGTTTTGCTGCAGGAATATCGCTGGTCTCTCCTTTTCATTTTGACTTAGTTGATCAGTCCCATATTCAGGCTCTTGTCATTTACGTGAATGACTTGTTATACATGCAGTCATTATGCTAGCACCACTTCTGGCTGTCGCTCGTATTTCTGAAGCCTCCAAGAGGAGAAGACTTCTGCACTGATTCTTAATTCAGATCTCGAAGTCTATAGCATTATGATATTATGTTTCATCTGTTTGAGGCAATATCTCTGTTGGCACAAGGCCCCTCCAGTAGCGAAGCAGCATCTCTATCTCCAGTAGCAATACAAGATAATTATACTCCATCTATTAGGGATAGATTTCCATAATTAGCTTTGCTTCTTCTGAGTTAATTATTTGGTTTCCATCTCTTAGGCAGGTTGTCTTTCCTAATGAGAGCCTCCTGTTTGGCCAGCATACCTGCCCCTTACCCAGGCAAGCAACACCATGGACAAAATTCAGCTAGTACCATGTCCTTTTCACCTCTGTATTCAGTCTGCTAGTACCTGTCTGGTCTCTGTTTGATACTTAGTATTTCTATGGTTGTTTACTGTGTACAACTATAGATATAGAAGCCTTGCGAGTTTTCTGAACATTTTACCACCATATTGGGATAGTTGTTAGTTTTTTATGCGTCTCTGGGCACACACTGTAGGCATATGCACAGTATGCTTGCCTTCGGATGGATTGTTTCTACTGAACAGGGGTTGATGGTTTTTTTTTTTTGAACGGGAACATGGGTTGAGGGTGTTCTGTGCATTTGTAGATATGATACTAACTATGCTAAGTAATAAAAATAATAACCAATAGCAGATATGTATGCCTATCCACTAGTAGAAATTCTTCTTTAAAATGAACCTTTTTTCATAAATTTTGTACTGAAGAAAACACTTACATGTTAGTTTATAAGTTGCAGATGACAGGTATTATGAATGAAGTGTTGTTATGTTGGGACTTACTTTATATAGATAGAGTTGGTATTTCATTCAGATTAGCATACTGGCAATCACCATATCTTGTCAACCGAATGTACATCTTTACCTGATATGTGGCCCTTTTTACATGCTATCTGGTTTGCTTTCAATCGGGTGTGTAGTTGCAAACACCATAGTTATTCACTTCTTCAGGTTAGTACCTAGATATGAAGATCGTCAAAATCCTGTTAATTTTTCATTTTTTTGTGCATACCTTAGCATACTGTTATATCTGCAATTCTGTATAGACTTTCTGAGCCCTTTTGATATTCTCTATAATTTTGTTTTCTATGGTTGATGTGTTTTTGACTCCTTTTCTATATCCTGTATTACATCAAGATGAGATAAAGAA
Organism: Avena eriantha; assembly: GCA_910589775.1. Classification (NCBI taxonomy): domain Eukaryota; kingdom Viridiplantae; phylum Streptophyta; class Magnoliopsida; order Poales; family Poaceae; genus Avena; species Avena eriantha. The sequence goes on along the minus strand of OU342745.1, from coordinate 34,083,264 downwards.
AAAAGTGGAGGCTAAATTTAATGAGTTGGGCGACATGTGCGAGAGGGGGGAGCTTGAACCTGAGCAGGCTTATGAGCTATTCAAAGAATTTGAGGATAAGATGGTCTCGGAGTGCACAGAACTAATGGAAGCAGAGCCACCAACTGTTGACGAAGTTTCCGAATCAGATAATAAGAGTGTTGAGTTGAATGACCCACCTGGTGCAGGACCTGTTCTTAGGTGGGAGTCAACTATTGTCTTTGCTCCTGGTGGTGATGCATGGCATCCCAAAAATAGGAAAGTTAAACTCAGTGTAACTGTCAAGGAACTGGGACTATCAAGGCACGCTTTCCGTCGATTACGTGAGGTTGTTGGAAAGAGGTATAATTCAGGAAAAGATGAGCTTACAATAACCAGTGAAAGGTATGCCAAATGTTCCTATTTCCATTGTTCATACTAGTATCGTTCAATTTCGTGGCATGTAACACTAATATTACTGGGGATTCCTTCTTCCTCTTTGCGGAACTGTACTTTCTGTAGATGGATTAGTTCCCGTGCCTTGATATAAATACTGTGACTACACCCGATGCTTGAAATTCTAGACAGATTATGTATCCAGGTGAAATAAAACATTTGTTAGATGAAGGTTACAACTGCTATTATCAGACAAAAATTCTATCTGTGCTAAAATCCTATATTTTCTGGTTGCCATGTTAAAAATTCTCAGTATGTAAGACAATTAAGTGTGATCTATATCTTGCTTTTACCTCTGCACTTGGCAGTGAGGTTTGCTGATAGATTTCTGCTCATTTTCAAGGTGCTTGTTAGGTATGCTTAAAATCACTTGTTTGGCGAACACAAGTTGATCTTTTACTAGTACTCCCTCCGACCCATAATAGTTGACTCCAATTTGTCTAGATTCGGATGTATCTAGACATGTTTTAGTACTAGATACATCCGAATCTAGATAAATCCAAGTCAACTAATATGGGTTGGAGGGAGTAGAAAAAATATTGAAGAATCCTACTGTAGTATTTTTTCGGTTAAATGTGTTATTGTGAGCAACCCTATTAAGGTCAAGGTTCTTTGGCTTATAGTACTTGCAGACTTGAGGATGGCATTCTTACAAACATCTGGCGCTACTTGTAGATAACAGTTAAATTAATTCTGCAGGTTTGATCATCGGGAAGAGAACAGAAAGGATTGCTTGAGGACGCTGTATGCTCTCGTGGAAGATGCGATGAAAGCGGACGTGTTGGCCGATGATGCTAGAAATGCTTATGTTAAAGGGAGGCTTAAGGCTAATTCTCAGTTCATGGACCGGCTGAAGACGAAGACACAGAAATTAAGGCTAGCTGCATAATGTGTGTGGCTATGGAGCTTCCAACTGGAACAGTTCATCTCTCTTGTTATCAGTAGGAGGACCATCCTGCTCAATATTTGTATTGTTATAAATGGATAGGGAGGAAATTGTGTCCTGTACTTCATCTTGCTGCCTTTGTTTGCATTGTTTTCTACTAGTAGGTTTTACTGTATTATTTTGTTCCATCCAAGGGAAAGCTGTAGTTTATTCTGAACATACACCATGCCCGTGCCGCCGTACTGTCCGTGAATAACAAAGTTACGCCAAATTTTCTGGTAGCTGACTAGTAAAGCTGCTGTAACAAAAGTTGTGGCTGAAAAATAATTGATAAATTCCAGCATCTCAATTTCAGCACCTAGCTTTCCGATAGTGATAGAAAGCGTCAGGAGCTCATTCTCGAAAAAAAAAGGTGTCAGAAGCTAGACGCTTCATCATGAAGTGAATTTGGCCCCCTTTTTTTTGCTGTAAATGCTTCACTACCTAGGGAAGTTATAGACTACACTACTGCTTACTATATCCCGGTCTGCTTCTACTAGTTGAGTTGAGAAATTGATTTGATAAACTTCTTTGTTATTTGCAAATTGCAATGACGAGTCTACTTGTTCTCGAGGGAAGATCATCTTTCTCCTCAGTAGTCAGTATCCAGGTCGTAGAGTCGTAGTGCTGCTGGTTTAGCGATGCGTTGAGTAGTCCTCTGTCTTTGTTTCAAACTGTTTGGAATTGATGTAAATGAGAATGATTCCAACTGTTCCCATTGATCTTTATACTATATACTCCCTCCGTTTCAAAATATAAAATGTTCTAGTTTTGTGAAGCTAATGTATCTACATCACTTTTAGTATATATGTTATTGATCTTTATACTATATACTCCCTCCGTTTTAAAATATAAAATGTTCTAGTTTTGTGAAGCTAATGTATCTAGATCACTTTTAGTATATATGTTCGGAGAGGTTCGGATTGAACCTATACACTACACACTAAAAGTGGTCTCAATTCATTAGCTTCACAAAGCTAAAACATTTTATATTTTAAAACGGAGGGAGTACTTATTAAAGCAGAAGTGGACATGATGGTGCCTGGTACTCCCTCGGTTTCAAAATATAAGATGTTTTAGTTTTATAAAGATAATATAAATAGACTTTTTTTAGTGTATAGTTTTGGAGTGAACCTCTCCGAACCTACACACTAAAAGATGTCTAGATATATTACCTTCATAAAACTAAAACGTATTATTATATTATGAAATGGAGGGGTACTTCGCACCTCCCCGTCCGTCCTGCAGACGAAAAAAATCACGTACCCCACGCACACGTAAGAAAAAAGCGCCCTTCCCGCAACCAAAAAAAATCCCGTTTCCAATGCACATAACCTAAAAAAATGGAAACTGCCGAACCATGGGAGGTTTCCCATCGTCCTGCTTCCGTGCGCGCCACGTGTCTTTAAAGTCGCTCTAAATCCTGCTTTTGCTTCCGAAGCAAAATACGATTCATTCTAGAAAATAGAACGTTCTGCCGGAGATCTCGCCGGAGATCATGTAGCAAAAAAATTGTATAAATGTAGCAAAACCGACTTTGCCGGAGACATCGTCGGAAAAAACTCGCTGGTGACTCTCGACAGAGACCTTGTAGCAAAAAGTTGACACTGTTGTAGCAAAACCACATGACGGTTGTAGCAACAAAGTTCTTCTAATGTAGCAAAGACTAACATCGCCGGATACCTCGCTGGAGATTTTTCTGAGCACCTCGTCGGAGACCTCATCGGGGATGTCGTAGCAAAAAATAGGAGAACGATTGTAGCAAAATATTTGTACTACTGTAGCAAATCTATTGGCCGTTGGCAGCGACGACACTGACCGTCGGTAGAAAAATCCTTCACCGTACAAGGTAGCAACAACATCAGTCGTTGCTAGCAGCCCCTCGTACCCCTTGCAGCAGCGCCATCGGCTGTCGGTAGCAACCACGACTGTCGGGAGGCCAGCATCTCCAACGAGGACATGCTAGGGCGCCAGGGAGGTAGGGAGCCGGCATCCTACAGGCAGCGCGGCCATCCTCGTCGTCCTCCTCGCCGCTATGGCTTCATATCAGCGCCGCTTGTCAGTGGCCCGGGCTCATAGCAAGGTGGAGCACCTGGCGACAGAGGAGATCTCGAAGGGAGCTAGGACGGCGGCGTCCTGCGTCTCTACCAACGGCGGGCTAGGGCGGCCGTCACCGGACTAGGATGCCAGGGAGCGCGCGGCGGTGGCCGAACTGCTTGTGCGGGGAGACCTCATCGGGGATTGCAGCTCCTCCATGGCTGATACGCGGAGAAGAAAAAGGAAGAACAGAGGCTAGGGAGAGAAACAGGCACCGCAGGTGGTGGGCCCTGCTCTTAATGCGAGCGATTCACGCTACCCCGACCCGGACGATGGTGGTCGGGGGGAAGGGAATCATTTTCCAAAAAAAATCCCTAAAAAATGTGAAAGAAACCGCAGGCCATGTCCCGCGTTTCCCCCCACAGGCCACAACTATGTGCGCATGCATGCCCAATCCCCCCGCCGGCCATCTGCACGCCTCCTCCCGAGCCATAACTGCGTCGCATTGGAAGTTGCCGATGGCCAACAACTAGCGACGCCACAGTCGCGCGAGAGGACTATGCCTCGCCTTGAGGGCAGCTGTCAACACCCGGATTTTTAATCCCACATGCCTATTATGCCATACATCGCAATCCCAAGATTACCATTTTTGCGAGACATAACAGAATTGGTACCACAATACATCATCCGTCACAAACCATAATAAAGGTCTTGCAAATAAAGGATCTCATGATCCAGTCTTAATACAATCAAAGCAGCGGAAAGTAAACGTAGTAGGGGCTCCATCTTTAGGGTCACAGGCAATGCTGACGATAGGAGATGATCCTAGTTGTCATACACCTCCTGTTGTCCATCTTCCTGGTAGTCCTCCTCATAGTCTGGCCACAGGAATAGCCAGGGACAAAGCCATGAGTACTCTTTAAGTACTCGCAAACTATCACTAACAAGTAAGGTAGTTCTAGTAGGAATCTTAAGCTCTAGGTTTATTTGCAAAAGCCAGGTTTACTTCATAAGAGTTCAAGAGTAAAGAACCTAATTTAATTTTCTACATCACCTAAGTGGGAACCTAGTTTTCATGTCCACAACCCTTTTATGGTCAAGTCAAGGTCATAGTTCAATTCACAAGTCATTTTGAAAACATCTGACAACGGAACAGTCTGGCCACTCCAACTGTCCATGACCGTGGACACTGCTATTCGAATAGTTTGACACTCTGCAGAGGTGGTACACTTTCACCATAAAATTTGATACATCTGTGAGGGATAACCCTGAATCATTATACTTGGTATGCGGATAATCAGTCCTAACCTTTCAATTACACACTATAGTATAGGCACCTCCCCTATGAGCTTGGCCTCCCAGCCATGGCCATCTGCCATCCTGAGCACTACATAGGTGGACATTCACATTCACGAGGTAGCCTCAGCTCAACCTCTTTCTGCGAGGGAACCCATACTAAGGCATATAAATTTCTGGTTAACCCTATCTAATTCAGGTATTGTGGTTGTATGGTAAAATTGGAATGGTATCGCATCCGAACCCAACCATCAGTTTTTATTAAAATCAAGGCTCATGCCTCAAGAAGTTTCATCATCAAATCATTTAGTGTTCATAACACATGTCAAAAACATTTCAATAGAACAGAAGTATCGCCCCAACCCGTCTGCAGGATATGACCCAAGAAACAATAGACCCCTATGTCCCGTCCAAACTATCCCAATCGTGGCGGAGGAAACTTGAGGTCTAGAGGAAACCACCACAATAACACTGGCAACTAGAAATAACTTCAACCGTGCATCGCCCAAGTCCAACAACAACAACACCAACAACAACAATACTGCCCCAAGGACTGGAAGCAATGTTGTGCCTATTGCAGGAAAAGACAAGTCCCTAATTACTTACTTTGAATGCGGAGTCAAGGGTCACTACTCCAACGAGTGCCCAAGAAGCTTCCAGAAACCAGCAACGCGAATGCACCCGCTCAGCAGCAACGTCGTGTTCAGCCTAGAAAGAGATTTTCCCCAGGGAACCCGCTCAACCGCAACGGCCGTTTGTTCCACATGAATGCTGAAGAAGCTCAGGAAGCGCCAAATGTCGTGCTGGGTATGTTTTCTATTAACTCAATCTTGCAAGAGTGTTGTTTGATTCTAGAGCATCGCACTCATTTGTTACAGAAGAATTTGCATGCACTAGTAAGATTCAACCAACAAAATTAAAGCATGTTATGATAGTTCAAATACCTGGTTCAACCACCAAAGCTAGAAAAATTTGCAAGGCTGTACCTATCAGAATCCATGGAATACATTTTTATGCTAATCTAATAGTACTTGGAACCAAAGGTTTGGAATTAGTACTAGGAATGGATTGGATGTTGAAACATAAAGGATTAATCGATTATGCCAAGAAAGCCATAACCATGACCAGTAGCACTGGAGTATCAGTAGAGCATGTATCTGAGACGCTGCCCTGTCAATTCAAATGCAACAAGAGTATAGCCCAACCAACCCTAGACCAAGTTAGAGTTGTCTATGAATACCCCAACGTGTTCCCAGATGAATTGCCCGGTATGCCCCCAGATCGGGATATCGAGTTCATCATTGAAGTAGTTCCTAGAACTGGACCCATAGCTCAGAGACCTTATAGTATGAACCCATCTGAATTAGTGGAGCTGAAGAAGCAACTTGATGCTATGCTGGAGAAAGATCTGAGTCAACCAAGTGCATCGCCATGGAGATCGCCTGTTTTGTTTGTGGATAAGAAAGATGGAGGTAACCGTTTGTGCACGGATTGCCGGAAGCTGAATGATGTCACCATCAAGAACAAGTACCCACTGCCGAAGATAGAAGTTTTGTTTGACCAGTTGACTGGTGCCAGAGTGTTTTCTAAGATTGATCTTAGAACTGGTTATCATCAACTCAAGATTCGTGCAATGGATTGTATGGGTACACTGTCATGTATTTTGGATTAACCAATGCCCCCGCTTATTTCATGAATCTCATGAATAAAAAAATTATGAACTTCCTGGATAAGTTTGTCATTGTTTTTATTGACGATATTCTGATCTATTCCAAGTCAGAAGAAGACCATGAGCTACACCTGAGGACCATCCTTGAAACCCTTAGAGAGCATCAGTTGTATGCTAAGTTTAGCAAGTGTGAGTTCTGGTTAAAGGAAGTAGGATTCCTAGGACATATCGTGTCGGTAGGAGGAATTGCTGTCGATCCCACCAAGATTAAGGATGTGGAAGAATGGAAAACCCCAACCACTCAAACCCAAGTCCGCTCATTTCTCAGATTAGCGGGATATTACCGCAAGTTCGTAGAAGGATTTTCAAGCATCACAAGACCGCTGACCCAGCTGTTGAAGAAAGATCAGAAGCTTGAATGGATGGACAAATGTGAAGCAAGTTTTCAAGAGCTCAAGAAGAGATTGATTTCAGCCCCAATTTTGATCATGCCGGATATCAAGAAGCCTTTTGATGTGTATTGTGACGCATCCAAGATTGGACTAGGATGTGTATTGATGCAAGAAGGCAAAGTTATATCCTATCTGTCCAGGCAACTGAAGCAACATGAGCATAATTACCCTACCCATGACCTCGAATTAGCAGCCATAGTTTTAGCTTTGAAGACATGGTAGTATTACCTTATGGGTAACCGCTGTGACATTTATTCGGATCACAAGAGTCTAAAGTATATCTTCACCCAGAAGGAGCTGAATATGAGGCAAAGGAGATGGATAGAGTTAATCAAGGATTATGACCTTGACATTCACTATCACCCCGACAAAGCCAATGTGGTAGCGGATGCTCTTAGTAGACTGCCGTGTAGATTAAACACCATGATTAAAGAAGCCCAGCCAAGTTTGCATGAAGAGTTGGAGCAGTTTAGAATGGAGCTAGTTAGCGAAGGATTTTAGCTAGCATAGAACTTCAACCCACTTTGATCAGTCAGATCAATGAGGCTCATGGAAGGTACCCGGATTCACCGAAGATGCAAGTATCGATGGAATCAAGCGTCGTATCGGTACAGGGAAGGTACCCGGATTCACCGAAGATGAAGAAGGAGTTATGTGGTACAAAGGTTGTATCTGTGTACTAGCAGATTCCGAGCTGAAACAAGTCATCATGCAGGAAGCTCATGATACTCTTTATTCTATCCATCCCGGAGGAACAAAGATGTATCGGGATTTGAAGGAGCAATTTTGGTGGCACAAGATGAAGAGAGAAATCATAAGCTACATATCCAAGTGTGATATTTGTTAGAGAGTCAAAGCGGAACATCAGCAACCCGCAGGACTTTTGCAACCATTGCATATTCTGGAATGGAAATGGGATTCAGTCAGAATGGATTTCATCGCTGGTTTGCCTACCTCTAGTAGGGGAAATGACTCTATTTGGGTCATAGTGGATAGACTGTCTAAGATAGCCCATTTTATACCTATCAAGACCACCTACCAGAGTTCGAAGCTAGTAGAGCTGTACATTGCTAGAATCGTAAGTTTGCATGGAACCCCTAAGACCATAGTATTGGATCGAGGAACCCAGTTTACCTCAATATTTTGGAAGAAAGTCCAAGAAGGATTAGGAACCAAGTTGAACTTCAGCACAGCTTACCACCCGCAAACCGATGGACAAACTGAAAGAGTCAACCAAATTTTAGAAGATATGTTGAGAGCTTGTGTGCTAGAATATGGATCAAAATGGGAAGATTGTCTGCCTTTCACAGAATTCTCATACAACAATAGTTATCAAGCTAGTTTGCAAATGGCCCCCTTTGAATTTCTGTATGGAAGGAAGTGTCGTACCCCTTGAATTGGTCACAAGTAGGAGAGAGTCAGATTTTCGGATCCGACATCCTACGAGAAGCTGAAGAGAAGGTTCACAAAGTCCGTGAACACCTCAAGACCGCCCAATCCAGACATAAGAGTTATGCTGACAAAAGATGTCGAGACCTGACCTTCAATGTCGGTGATTTTGTGTATCTCAAAGTATCACCCTTGAAAGGAATGCAGCGTTTTCAACTAAAAGGGAAGTTAGCCCCTAGATATATTGGACCCTTCAAGATTTTGACTCGCCGAGGAGAAGTATCATATCAACTGGAACTACCTGAGGAGATGTCAGCCATACATGATGTGTTCCATATCTCGTTACTTCGCAAATGCCTAGAAGTTCCGGAGAAGACCGAAGTGTTCAAGAACATCGATCATCGAGCCATAGATATCAACAAGGATCTAACCTATCGTGAAGTACCCATTCGTATTTTGGAAGAAGCCTTCAGAACCACCAGGACCTGGAGTATCAAGTTTCTCAAGATCCAGTGGAGCAACCATACTGAAGAAGAAGCTACTTGGGAGCAAGAAGATTACATTAGAACTGAGTTTCCAAATCTCTTTAGTTCCTAGTTTTCTTAAATCTGGGACAAGATTTTGTTTAAGGAGGGAAGGTTTGTAACACCTCAAAAATATTAATCAAGATTATCAAGTTTAAATCACCCAAGTTTAGGGTTAACAAAAACTTTCTTATTAAATCTCCTATGAGTGTATGTGTGAATTGCATTAGTGTATGAATGAGTGCAATTTCCATGTTTGATTGCTACAAATGATAAGGAATGTTTTAAAGATGAATACTACATAATCTAGGTCATTTACAAACTAAATCAAAAGAAAATAAAATCAACTATGAATCATATAAGCAAATGGTCATTTTGACAAAATTTATCCACTAGACCACTTTGAGTGTTTCTATTAAAAGATTTCTAACAGAAACTTTCCCAATTCTTTTCACCCCTTGCTAGACCAAGTAAAAGTGAACCCAAGCCCACTTTACAAACTAACAGAAACTATTGTCAAATCTATTTAAAAGACATTGCAAAATTGAATCAAGTTCATATGCATAGATCACCCTTTTTCAAAAACCAACCAAATCAAATTCACCTTGACTTTTCCCAACGACCATAGACACCCAAGCATGTGCCAAACACACTCACCAAATTTCATCCAAAAATTCAAACTTTGAATTCATGCGGCCATTTGGTCGAGCACCTAGAAGACACCAGTAAACCCTGCCTAACAATCACTGTTATGAGCAGTAATTGATCGCCACTAGTGAAGGGTTCGCAGCACAGAAAAAATTCCTACGATGAGAACTATACGCCAGGATCTATCTACTAGATACAGAGCAACGGGTGGATATACATCCATGGAGAACTTACCCTCGAAGACAATGAGTTTTGTTAACGAGTAGGAACTCGTGGATGATGTAGTAGTACGCTTGCCGATCTCAAGATCATGATGAAGTCCAGCAGATCCGGCTCCAGCACGTCCATCAGATCTAGCTCCAGCAAGTCCAGCACCACCAAGTCCAGCACTGTAAAGCAAGGGTGCATCCGTGATTGCACACACGCCTGGTACCCCGACAACCTCCATCCCTCGCTCCAGCAAAGCAGCGGAAGCAGCAACTCCTTTCCAGGTAAAGCCACCGGTAACATGTATCTCGCTAATCTGAGACCATGGGGAAAAATACTAGAGGGGGAGAGAGATCCTTCAGGCGAAGGTGTGAGTATGAAGGTGTGAGAGGGGGCCTTTTATAGGAGGAGGGGGTACCCCTCCCCATGGCCGGCGCCCCATGGGGGTGACTCCTCACCTCCCCCATTCAAGTGGTGGTAACCCCTCCACATTAAAATGCCCCTTCACATTCTCTTTTAAAGTCTCCACTTTAAATGCATTAAATTTCTCTAAATTTAATGCTCTCTCATTTAATAAAACTCTTTTATTATTTTTATTCAGAATTTTATTAATTACTTTAATTAACAAACATTCACATAAAACCCCCTTCAACATTTCAATATTAAATGCAGAACCAATTTCAGCAATTTCACCCGAAACAGTTTTGGTGTCTATTGAAATAATTCCAATGCTTTCTTAAATCTTTATCTGAAACATATTTGCTCCAAATGGTGTCGGTACCCCTTAAGTGTGTCACCCTACGGTTCGCGAATAATGCAGACATGATCGAGACCCCTCTCAGATCAATAATCAGAAGCGAGACCTGGAGATCCATACTGACTCCTACACATTCAACAATGACTCTTGTGATCGTGTGAACCTTTAACGTCATAACTAAATCCCTTTGTCTCGTGATATATTACATGTCTGAGATTCGATCATCGGTATCCAAATACCTAGTTTGATCTTGTTACCGACATGCAGTCTTTTCTCGTTCACGTGATATAACATTCTAGTGATCACATCACTTGCTTGCAAGCTATTTCCATGTGATATCACCAAGAGGGCCCAGAGTATATCTATCCGTCATCGGGATGGAAAAATCCCACTCTTGATCCATGAGCCTCAACATAACACCTTCGTAGCACTAAACCCACCTTTATAATCACCCTGTTACGGTGTGACGTTTGATGTTATCAAGATACTCTTCCGGTGTTAGCAATTAACATGATCTCATGGTCTAAGGACTAAGATTACTTCGTATGATGTTATAGCAATATAAACATAATGAATTTGATCATAATTCTATACTTCGGATGAATGTTCATCACATCATTCCACCGATGGTGTGACCTCGTTATTAACAACATCCAATGTCCATGATCAGGAAACCTTGATGTTGAGGGCAAACCTCTAGGGTGGCCCGATCTTTCACGATTCCCTTTCAAATCGAGGGTGGAGTGCGGGGGAAGGAGCAAAGGATGAACACGATGAACACACGCACGAAGAACACGATGAACACACACACGCAAAACCACGATAAACACCAATAGCTCACACCGGTGGTGACCGGTCCGGCGCAATCCCTAGGATCGGCGTCGGGCGGAGGACTCTCTCTCGAATCGGCACGGCGAGATGGGAGACTCGGTGAGATCTTGATGTCTAGGCAAAGGAACATCGATGCCTAGGCCTTGTACAACGCGGAGGCACGATGCAAACTCCAACGAGGTTTGGGGATATTGGTGCTCCTTAGTCAAGGAGCATGAGGCAAGAATTAGATAGATCCACAAAGGGGTTTCCACTAATTCCAATATCAAGCCTAGGGTTTACAATGGAGGTAGGGGTCTATATATAGGCCAGCGACAAGTTCAGGGGTAATTCAGGCATTAAAGTAGAGTTCTGCGCGAAGTAGAGGGGTACATGGGCCATAGGGCCCAGCTAGGCTCACATGGCCCATCACTTGGGCCGGACAGTCCGGGTCGGCACGGCCGGACAGTCCGGGCAGGGCGGACGCTCCTGGTGGTGTCCAGGGAGTGTCCGATTCGACCTTCTGAATGTCCATGCTAGGTCCGGGCTCGGCCAGGCCGGACACTCCGGGGTGGCCGGACACTCCGGCTGGATTCGGGCGGACACTCCGGTGGCTTCAGCTCAGGTGCAGCTTCAGGGCTCGGGGGTCGACGCGGCGGGGGCTCGTACCTGATGATGCACAGAGTAGAGGTATGAAGTAGCACGCCATCCAAGAAGGTTTCAAATTGGCACGAGGAGAGGAGTGAGTTCAGCTTAGCTTGCAGGAGTTTGGCTCGGGCACGAGTCATGGGTCCACTTGGGGGACTTGTTGGTGTAGATGTAGAAGCGTCCGTAGGACGGGCTGCATCAACTCCCCCCCCCTTGGGAAAGAGTCGTCCTCGACTCTTCATGGATATCATCTTGAACATCTCCATGGTAGGGTGAGAGATCCTTGACATTGAATGTATTGCTTGCAAGGTACTTGGAGGCCGGGATGTCGATGATGTAGGCGTTGTTGTTGATTCGTTTGAGGACCTTGAAGGGACCATCTCCTCTTGGCTTGAGCTTGGAGTCACGTTCCTTGGGGAAGCGGTCCTTGCTTAGGTGTATCCACACAAGGTCACCTTCTTCAAATATCATCTCCTTCTTGTCCTTGTTTAACCTTGAAGCTTGGCGAAGGACTTGTTGTTCGATAGTTGCTCTTGTTTCTTCATGAAGCTTCTTCATAGCTTGTGCGCGCTTCTCGACGTCCATGTTTGTGCGCTCATGGAGAGGTAGTGGTAGGATGTCGAGCGCGGTGAGGGGCTCGAAACCATAGACGATCATAAATGGACTCATCTTGGTTGTTGAGTGCTTGGCTCGATTGTAGGCGAACTCGGCGTGTGGAATGCATTCCTCCCAATCCTTCAGGTTTTTCTTGATCAACACACGAAGGAGAGTTCCGAGGCTTCGGTTGACAACTTCGGTTTGGCCATTAGTTTGAGGATGTGATGCGGATGAAAAGAGGAGCTTGACGCCGAGCTTGGCCATGAGGGTCTTCCACAAGTAGCGCATGAATTTGACGTCGCGGTCGGAGACGATTGTCCTTGGCACACCGTGAAGATGGACGATTTCCCTGTAAAACATATTTGCAACATGTGAAGCATCGTCGGTCTTATGGCACGGTATGAAGTGTGCCATCTTGGAAAAACGATCCACAACAACAAATAAAGAATCATGACCATGCTTAGATCTAGGCAATCCTAACACGAAATCCATGCTAATGTCGGACCAAGGTGTATGAGGAATAGGCAATGGCATATAAAGACCATAGGGATAGCTTGCGACTTAGCTTGAACACATGTCGTGCATCGTTGAACGTAGCGCTCCACGTCACGCTTCATCTTGGGCCAAAAGTAGTGATTGGAGAGCATGTCCAATGTCTTGTCGTGACCAAAGTGACCCATAAGGCCTCCACCATGAGATTCTTTGGAGACGAGTTGGTTGATTTGACGTTCAATCTCCTTTGTCTCCTCTGGGTTCGTGCGGTAAGCGGCGCGGTTGGGAAGTGGTGCACCGGGGATGAGGTCAATGCGATGTTCTATGCCGCGAAGAGGAGGTAGTCCATGTGGGAGCTCCTTGGGGAACACATCCTTGAATTCCTGCAAAACACTCATCAAAGATGGAGGAACATTGGTTAATTCGTTAGTTCCTTGCGCTAGTCCCTTGCAAAGGAGGACATAGTGCAAAATGGATGGGTTGTTCCGAACATCTCTCATCTCACTTTTGGTGGCAAGGAGAACACTCTTCGTTTTTCCACTCGAATTTGGCTTGTGGCTCTCACTCACTATGAGGTGGTTCTCTCTCTCACCGCGCTTCTCACAAGTAGGTGTTGTGCTTTGCGCCCTCGCTAAAGCCTTTGCATTGTCCGCAATTATTTGGCTAGGAGTCATCGGTTGCAAAGCACATGTTTTGTTGAGCCATTTGAAGGTGTATATATTGGTGCGACCATCATGTTGAGCAGCCTTGTCAAATTTCCATGGTCGACCAAGAAGCATGTGGCAAACTGTCATAGGAACCACATCACACTCCACCGTATCTTTGTAAGGACCAATGGCGAATGAGACTGATACGGTATGCTTGATCTTCACGGACCCTTGGTCACTTAGCCATTGCACGTGGTAGGGGTGCTTGTGTGGGTGGAGGGTGAGGTTGAGCTTCTCACACAACTCGGTGCTAGCAAGGTTGTGACAACTCCCTCCGTCAATGATGACCTTGATAGATTTTCCATTGATGCCGGCTTGTGTTTGGAAGATATTGGAGCGTTGGTCTTCATGCTCTTGTGCTTGAGTGGTCAAGATTCTTGTGACGACAAGCGATGGACTTGCGTCATGTTCACACATGAGGAGTTCTTGATCATCTTCCGCTCGTTGCCTTGCCATTGCTTCCTTGACACAGGCATCAAACTCATCTTCACTCAAGTACTCTTCATCACCATTGTCATGGATGAACAAGACTTTCTTGTTTCCACATTCGGCCGACTTGTGTCCTTTATCTCCACACTTGTAGCACTCACCATTGAAAGGTGTATCACTCTTTGTTTGCTTACCACTTGGGGGCAGTTTTCCTTCAGGCAGTGTGGGCTTGAAGGAAGGTTTGGAGGTACTTGAGGAGCTACCATTGAAAGTTGTTGGTGTAGGGGTTGAAGCTTGCTTGTAGGTGAAGTACGTCTTGGGCTTGTTGTACTTGATATCCTCTTGCACTTGACGTTCAGCCTTTGTTGCGATGTGCACAAGCTCACCATGGTGTTGTATGCTTGGAACTCGACGATGCGCTTGATTGGGTGATTCAAGCCAATAAGGAAACGTGCCATTGTTTGCTCCATGCGCTCATCAATGTTGGCGCGAATCAATTTGAGTTCCATTTCCTTGAATTACTCTTCCACGGTCTTTGTCCCTTGACGAAGCGCTTGAAGGTTGTTGAAGAGGTCACGCGTGTAGTGTGCGGGGACGAACCAAGATCTCATGTGAGCCTTCATGTCATGCCAAGTTGTGATTGGTGGTTCTTGTCTTGCATCACGAGCAACTTGAACTTGTTCCCACCAAAGGTTGGCGTAATCATCAAACTCTAGCGAAGCCATAGCGACCATCTTCTCGTTGCTATAGTTGTGCATGCGGAAGATCTTGTCAACTTTGAGTGCCCACGAGAGGTATTCTTCAGGGTCATTGGATCCGGTGAACTTGGGGATTGTGAACTTGAGCTTGCCAAAAGTTTCTTCATTGTTGCGGTCATTGCGACGAGCTTGGTGACCTTGTTGATGATCTTGTAGTTGGGGAGGTGGAACTTGGTTCTCGCGTCCTTGTTGCGGAGGTTGCTCTTGGTATTGTTGATGATGACGAGCTTGCTCTTGCTCTTGGAGCGGTTGTTGACGTGGTTGAGGTACTTGGGCCTCATGGTGGCGAAGGTGTGTAGCCTCTTGACGCGGTTGATGACGAAAAGGAGGCTCGTTCCTTGGTTGGTGATGTTGGTTAGGCACATGGGCCTCACGGCGAAGAACATGGTCATGAGCCTCTTGACGTGGTGGGCGTCGCTCAACTTGTATCACTTGACGCTCCAAGTTTTGTTGATGTGGAGGAGGCGCCTCGTGATGACCATGGTGTCGTTGTTGACGTTCATGACGTTGATGACGAGGAGGAGGATCTTGAAGAGCTTGACGTTGATGACGAGCTTGATTCTCCAAATTGGAGTCATCACTTGTTGTGTCAAGAATGTGTCGCGGTCGATGGTGGTAGACTTGCGGTTGCGCTTGCGGTTCCTCTTGTGGTTGCTCTTGTTGAATCACTAGTGCCCTTGCGTGATGACGGTGTGCTTCTTGCCTTGCTCGTGGCCTTGAAGAGAGGTCACCGTCATAGCTTGACATTGCGGTGTGCCGTGGGGAAGGTACAAAGGTCGAAGAGATTCCATCTTCAACCACGGGGGCATCATTGCGTCTTGGAGCACTGTGATGTAGATCTTGTGGAAGAGGTGCATGACGATGCGAAGAACTTGTAGTCATTTGTCGTCTTGGAGCACTGTGATGCATTGCATGCATTTGTCGTTCGAGGCCGTCGAAGCGTTTGTCGATGTTCTTGAACTCGGCTTGTGTCTCGCCAAATTGTTCATCTTGTCGCGTCTCAAGTGCTTGGCAACGTTCACGGAACTCTTGTCGAATGATGAAGTGACTTGCGCGCGTCATGTACGGACCTTGATCTTCTTCTTGGGGAGGTGGTTGGCTCGTCTCACCGTGCCTATCCATCATGCAAAACACACAAGTATTGTATATGGAAGTGGCATATGGTGGTGTTAGCCTTGTACCTCACCTTGGGGATTGCACCAAACTAGAAACCACAAGTGAGAGTTATTAGCATGCAAAGTGGAAATGCAAAGAAAACTCACACTCTCAAAAGCTTGTTGGTGGTAGGTTAGGGTTGTGGAAAGCCAAAGAACCAACCAAAAGAAAAGGGATAGTCAAAAGTGGTAAAAATCCAACAAAACTCAAGTCAAAGGCGAAGGTCAACAACTCAAAAGGGTGACGGGAACCTACAACTATGTACACACACGTGGAGAAAGTTGGGATTGACACGACTATGAAAATGAGCAAACCAAAAGTCCTAACGAAGACTAAGCTTGTTGTCGTGCCAATGCAAGGAGAGACCGTGGCTCGTTTGCAAAGAGGAAAAATGAGCAACGGATTTGTGCACTTGCCTTGGGCGCTCTTCTTTATCTCTTGCTTACAAGCTTTGAGACTCTCTTTTGCAAGGGGAGATTATTTTTCTTTGTATTTTTTTTGCTCTCCCTTGATGCTACCTAGTCACACTTGATATTGCTCTTGCACTCTCACTATCCAAGGACAAATGCACAATGCTCAAGCAAACACAAGATGAGCCACTCTCATGGGATAGGTACACACAAAGGAAGATGGGGGTTAACAAGGTGACACAAGTTATACCTTCTTTAATGATGAACTTGGCGTCGGTGCTGCGGAATGATGTTCGTGGTCCGTGGTGTCGATGAGCGTGGAAGTTGATGATGCGGAAGCTTGCTGGTACTTGCTGACACGCACACGGGACACGAGCAAACAAAGGAGATTAGCCAATGCGAAAAATGAGGCAAAATTGTCAAAACAGGCGTTACAGCCGGACACTCCGGTCTGTCTAGGCCGGACACTCCGGTCTGTTTCGGCCGAACACTCCGGTCGGGCCGGACACTCCGGTGGGTATGAGCCGGACACTCCGGCGCGGGTTTCCTGCTCGTGTTCTTGAGCGGAAATCCTCGCCTTCAGGCCTCAAATCCATGAAATACTGGCCAAATCGGGATGGGGAAACGCAGGATAAAGCTGGACCAACTCCTTAGACAAGGTTTGGTCGGATCAAAACCACAAATAACACTCCAAATCAAGAGATCGATCCAAAGGAAAATATGGCCTGTTTTTTGTGGGGATTTTCGAATTTTTGGTGGATAGAAGAAAAATTTGTGGGGGAAATCGTGAGCAACGAAGCTCTGATACCAATATGTTGAGGGCAAACCTCTAGGGTGGCCCGATCTTTCATGATTCCCTTTGAAATCGAGGGTGGAGTGCGGGGGAAGGAGGAAAGGATGAACACGAAGAACACATGCACGAAGAACGCGATGAACACACACACGCAAAACCACGATAAACACCAATAGCTCACACCGGCGGTGACCGGTCCGGCGCAATCCCTAGGATCGGCGTTGGCGGAGGACTCTCTCTCGAACCGGCACGGCGAGATGGGAGACTCGGTGAGATCTTGACGTCTAGGCAAAGGAACACCGATGCCTAGGCCTTGTACAATGCGGAGGCACGATGCAAACTCCAACGAGGTTTGGGGATATTGGTGCTCCTTAGTCAAGGAGCATGAGGCAAGAATTAGATAGATCCACAAAGGGGTTTCCACTAATTCCAATATCAAGCCTAGGGTTTACAATGGAGGTGGGGGTCTATATATAGGCCAGCCACAAGTTCAGGGGTAATTCAGGCATTAAAGTAGAGTTCTGGGCAAAGTAGAGGGGTACATGGGCCATAGGGCCCAGCTAGGCTCGCAGGGCCCATCACTTGGGCCGGACAGTCCAGGTCGGCACGGCCGGACAGTCCGGGCTGGCCGAACAGTCCGGGTCGACACGGCCAGACAGTCCGGGCAGGGCGGACACTCCGGGTGGTGTCCGGGGAGTGTCCGATTCGACCTTCTGAATGTCCATGCTAGGTCCGGGCTCGGCCAGGCCGGACACTCTGGCTGAGTCGGGCCAGACACTCTGGGGTGGCCGGACACTCCGGCTGGATTCGGGCGGACACTCCGGCGGCTTTAGCTCAGGTGCAGCTTCAGGGCTCGGGGGTCGACGCGGCAAGGGCTCGTACCTGATGATGCACAGAGTAGAGGTATGAAGTAGCACGCCATCCAAGGAGGTATCAAATTGGCACGAGGAGAGGAGTGAGTTCACCTTAGCTTGCAGGAGTTTGGCTCGGGCACGAGTCATGGGTCCACTTGGGGTACTTGTTGGTGTAGATGTAGAAGCGTCCGTAGGACGGGCTGCATCACTTGATCATCTTGTTAATCAACAAGCTAGTTTATATGAGAGGAAATACTAGGAACTTTGTATTTTTGTTTATTAAACACACATGTATTAACGTTTCCAATTAATACAATTATAGCATGCAAAATAAACATTTATCATGAACATGGAATAAGATAATAACCACTTTATTATTGCCTCTCGGGCATATTCCCTTCAGTCTCCCAATTGCACTAGAGTCAATAATATAGTTTGTAAACTTGTATATACAACACCTAGGTGTTGAATATACGCGTTTGCTAGTGGTTAACATAATTTCCGGATCTAGCACTTCCAGGTCCGTGTGTATTTGCATGTCTTTGCGTCTCTACGCATCACCCATTCTCATTTGAGATGGCACTGTATAAATTTGGTCCTTTGGTGAGACCTTTAGTTCGTTCGGGTTAAAATATGTTGATATTATTGTTATACAATATATCTTCATAGTATTAGCCCACTTTGAACCACACCTGGTTTGATAACAAACTACATAACACAAATGCCCTCCTTTGCTGCTACTATAGCAGTCATATACTTACCCTTTTTGTTGTAGTATCCGTCACAATGTTTCAACTTTGGAACTTATCCAAATCCATCATGGAACATCCTTTCCATTACATTGTGCCACCCATAGTCTAAATTGAGATAAATTTAATTTGTATCATGTGACAAAACTAGTATCAATGTAACACTTTACAATGAACTACCTTTAACTATTTGTCACTTATACATGATATATTCTTAGTTCTTCCAAAGCTCATAAGAATATCTGTACTATTGTCCAATGATCATCTTATGAATCATTCTGGTATGTGCTCATAACATTTAGAGCATAGGACATTCTGGATATATACATATCATGGTATAATCGATGAAAATCTTCATGTGATTTTACTCACCAAGTGTTGAAACACTTGAATCTTGATACAATACTTTCCATGCAGCAAGAACCTTTCTTGTTGTTTCCATATTGAACCCTTTCAATATCTCATATATGTATGTCTGGAAAAACCATATTAGCGCCTCAATCTATCCATATAGATATTGATGCCAAATATTCCGGGTTTGCCTAAGTCTTTCATCGAAATCTTATTTTAATGAAATTCTTAACTTGTGTCAATACAAGATACATCATTTCCAATCAACAATATGTTCTCTACATAATGTATTAGAAATATGTCTCAGCGCTCCCACTTAATTTCTTGCAAATGCAAGCATCTTCATCATCTCCGATGAATTTAAACTCTTTTAACAGTTTCATCATGGTGAAGATTCCAACTCCGCTATGCTTACTTCAACTATTGAAGTTTGCATGCCCTTTTAGCACCCTTTGAATTAACAAAACCCTTCGGACCGTGTCATGTACACGTCCTAGGTAACCATTCTATTAGAAGAACCTTGTTTTGTTTATTCAACTACCATATGCCAAATTATATGTAGTGGTTGCTACATTAATCCGTCAAGACTAAATATCTCTATGAAAGATCAAATCTTGTCATAGTCAAATCCTTGAACATTGTCGTAAACTTGTTTCTGACATGTCGACTATTTCATAGATGCTAAACATCCATGTCTATTTCTTTATAGATCCAAACACGACCGATAGGCTTCACGCCTTTCCGGAGGGTCTTCCAAGTTCAGAAACTTGATTTCTCGTGTATGGATACTATCACGGATTTTATGACTTCTAGTCATTTTATGGAGTCAGGGCCAATCATCGCTTCTTTGAATGTAGTTGGTTCATCATTGTCAAAACAATAACGACTTTCTTATCAAATCACACTATTTGATTCTTACCGACCCACATGGTTCAATAGGAACTCTAATCTCTGAGATCACACCCTTTGTAATCACGGGAGCCATGAGCATTGTGGCCGCCACCAGGACACTTTCTGGCGCTGCGCTACTTAGCACATATAGCTAAGGTTCAACAACCTTATCAAAGTTCTATTGTCCTCCCATTTAACTTTTCACGAAAAATTCCTTCTCAAGAAACTTGATGTTCCAAGTAACAAACTCTTTTGTCCTCGGTGTTATGGAAAAATTCCCAACAAATTCTTTGGGATAACCTACAAAGACGGGCTTATCCGACTTTGGTTGTAAACATTTTACTTATGCATAGCATACCAGAATTTAAGAAAAGACAATTCGGGTTTTATCCCAAACCATAACTTATATGGTGTCATTTCAACGGATCACGATGGTGCTCTTTTCAGTGTAAAAGCAGTAGTCTCTAAAGCTTCAATCCTTAAAACATAATGGCAGTTTTATAAATGACACCTTTGATCTTACCATGTCAAACATGGTTTGATTTCATCTCTTGAATATGCCATACTCCTATGGTTTATCGGGAAACACAAATCATGGAACAATTCCTCAAATCTTAGGTGTTTTTGCAAAACATGTAACTCAAATATCTTCCTTTATGATCGAATCATAAACTCTTTATTTTCTTGTTACAATGATTTTTCACTTAATCTTGAAAGTCTTTGAACAATTTTCAAATGTTTCATACTTCTTCCTTATTAAGTAAATATATAGATATATTCACTCAAATTTCTGGAGAAAGCATATGAAGCAAAAAGATCCATCGCATATGGCTACATATAATGGACTATATACATCAAAATGTATAATATCCAATAAGTTAGTCATTCATTCCTCTTTGGCCTATGGACGGAGTTTCAATTATCTCGAGGAAAGTTTCACAAGCGTCATTGATCAAAATCAAAGACTCCAAAAATCCATCAACATGGAGTTTCTTCATGTTTTCTTTCCAATATAATTCAAACAGCGATGTCACTTCATAAGTGATCTTTCAATCATTTTTCTTGCGACATTTTAGCAATAGTGTTTATGGATGTGATTTCTCCCACTAGACTTGTAAAAGTTTATCCATCCATTATGGAATGTGCTAATTATTTGAACAACCATTGTTCTCATAATACCGGAACAAAATAACAAAAACAAATCTTGAAGGCTAGGTTTGACGACAATGAAAAACACAATGACACTTTATTTGTTTTCGATGAACATCATCACTTATTCTCTTGCTAGTTACTTAGGCCATTGCAGTTCATGAATTGCGTTTTCCTGTATGACACTTCATACCAACCAATTTGGTATCCAATACTGGTATCCAATACCTAAGAACCACATTGTTTAACAAGCAAGGAATACAACCACAACATGTATATATTCTATATACCTAAGCTGGACATTTCCAATTTTTTCTTTTCTGCCAAATATTTTATAGATTCTCTTTCAGCAATTCCTTTTCCTTTTAAAAGAATCTATCATCATCAATAGTGGTGTCATTCACATGACACATAGTACAAAGCGTATATAGTCAAACACTAATACCTTTGGACTTGCACTTTGAAGTGGATCACCATCATCAAATGTTTGGCATTCTTTCAAAAATCCATTCTTTAGTAATCTTTTAGTGTAGTAAACATTTTACTTACATCTTCTATTCATCCTTATCATGACAACTTTCATGATCAAGCTACTATAGCCTGTAAGGAAGAATCGCGAGTATAATGTTAGTTCCCAAAACCTTTTTGGGAGATCCGGATGCTTAGCATCTCCATCCTTCACAAATTCTCATACAATGTGAGAACATGTATTTTGCTAAATTATACTCTATCATAATGCAACCAAAAACATTGTTTCAGATATCACAATATCTTTCACACATGATGGTTTTTGAAACAATGTTCAGCTCCTATATAATCTTGATATTAAAAAAATTCAATATCAATAATCATGGAGGCAAACATGATACTTTAGATACTAACATTGGAATTCTTACTCTTGATTTAATACTACTTATTAAACTTCATGGAGTAAATAGAGTTTGCTGAAAGTTTGCAATATGACTTATAAACTTTAAATTGACATTCAAAACAATACGATACCAGTTCGTAAAGTAAATATCCAGAATTCTATAGTTCTATTATCTCAATTAAAACTAAGCATAAGGTAGTGAACAGATGCCAATGACTACAACAAATTATGCAAATTAACTTTGATTTAGTTTATGACAAATTGAGTTCGACTAATCCAAATTAGAAATGAACTCCCACTCAAAAACGACATCCCTCGTGCCTTTTTGGTGATTACATGAACCAAATCCACTACACCAAGTCCGATCATCACGTGAGTCGGTGTAGCTTCAAAGGCGAGCATCAATATGGGCATCATATCAACTATATGACTCATGCTTAACCTTTCGGTCCGTGTTCCGAGGCCATGTCTGTACATGCTAGGCTCGCCAAGTAAGAACCTTAGTATTCGCGTGTGTAAAATTGTCTTGCACCCGTTATATGAAAGCGTAGAGTCGAGTACACCCGATCATCATGTGATGTCTCGAAACACGATCCACAGAATGGTGCATACTTAAGTTAGAACACATTTTATCTCGATATTTAAATGAGGGATCATCTTATAATGCTACTAAAATGCCAAACAAGCAATATAAGATGCTAACATCTAATGTGTAAAGTGAGATGATATGGTCCATGCATTTGATCTCTATCATTTGCATCGTGGTATGATCTCTATCATTCTTTGTGTGTAAGGCCAAGATCTATGGAACTTACACGTTGAGTGTGTTGTAAGAGTATCTATCATACATCTACTTACAATATTACCATATCATGACACTAGCCCAGCAACGATCTAAACTAGACGCCTCTAATTTATCCATTGCAAGTTTTACGTGGCTTAGGGCTTTCGGAGATAGAACCGGTCTTACCTACGAACATGGAACCACAACGAGGATAACCAAGTTATTAGCAACTCGTTGTAAATCAAATATTGACTATAGTAGGAGAGACAGACACCCGCCAGCCACTTATGCAAAACTAGTTGCATGTCAGTCATGGAACCGGTCTCATGTACGATGACATGTAAGGTTGGTCCGGGCCGCTTCATCCCACTATGCCACCAATATCCAAAATACATGAAAGAAGCAATAACATGATCATCATCGCCCACATATAAACATATGTGTACTACCCATGCAAAGCACCTACGCATAGATCAGACTCTGATACCACTGAAGGGTTTGCATCATAGAAAACAAAAAAAATCATACGATGAGAACTATACGCCAGGATCTATCTACTAGATACAGAGCAACAGGTGGATATACATCCATGGAGAACTTACCCTCGAAGACAACGAGTTTTGTTAACGAGTAGGAACTCGTGGATGATGTAGTCGTATGCTTGCCGATCTCAAGATCGTGATGAAGTCCAGCAGGTCCAGCTCCAGCACGTCCATCAGATCCAGCTCCAGCAAGTCCAGCATCGTAAAGCAGTGGTGCATCCGTGATCGCACACACGTCCGGTACCCCGACAACCTCCGTCCCTCGCTCTAGCAAAGTAGCGGAAGCAACATCTCCTTTCCAGATAAAGCCACCGGAAACATGTATCTCGCTAATCTGAGACCATAGGGAAAAATACTAGAGGGGGAGAGAGATCCTTCACGAGGAGGTGTGAGTATGAATGTGTGAGAGGGGGGCCTTTTATAGGAGGAGGGGGTACCCCTCCCCATGGCCAGCGCCCCATGGGGGTGACTCCTCACCTCCCCCATTCAAGTGGTGGTAACCCCTCCACATTAAAATGCCCCTTCACATTCTCTTTTAAAGTCTCAACTTTAAATGCATTAAATTTCTCTAAATTTAATGCTCTCTAATTTAATAACTCTTTTATTATTTTTATTCAGAATTTTGTTAATTACTTTAATTAACAAACATTCACATAAAACCCCCTGCAACATTTCAATATTACATGCAGAACCAATTTCAGCAATTTCACCCGAAACAGTTTTGGTGTCTATTGAAATAATTCCAACGCTTTCTTAAATCTTTATCTGAAACATATTTGCTCCAAATGGTGTCGGTATCCCTTAAGTGTGTCACCCTACGGTTCGCGAATAATGCATACATGATCGAGACCCCTCTCAGATCAATAATCAGAAGCGGGACCTGGAGATCCATACTGACTCCTACACATTCAACAATGACTCTTGTGATCGTGTAAACCTTTAACGTCATAACTAAATCCCTTTGTCTCGTGATATATTATATGTCCGAGATTCGATCATCGGTATCCAAATACCTAGTTTGATCTCGTTACCGACATGCACTCTTTTCTCGTTCCCGTGATATAACATTCTAGTGATCACATCACTTGCTTGCAAGCTATTTCAATGTGATATCACCGAGAGGGCCCAGAGTATATCTATCCGTCATCGGGATGGAAAAATCCCACTCTTGATCCATGAGCCTCAACATAACACCTTCGTAGCACTGAACCCACCTTTATAGTCACCCTGTTACGGTGTGACGTTTGATGTTATCAAGATACTCTTCCGATGTTAGCAATTAACATGATCTCATGGTCTAAGGACTAAGATTACTTCGTATGATGTTATAGCAATATAAAAATAATGACTTTGATCGTAATGCACCTTTGCAGTTCGCACCAGCGCAGTGCCGCCCGAGCTCGCCGTGCAGGTCGACCATGCCCCACTCGCCACAGACCGCGCCGCCCACTCCCACGATGTACAGGAGACAGGCGACACTCCACCGTCACCCTCTGTCCATCCCTCGACCAAAGACAAGCCGTGGACCAGCCGTAATGGCCGCGCCCACTTCTCTGTCCGCCATGCCGAGAGC
Source organism: Avena eriantha (assembly GCA_910589775.1). NCBI lineage: Eukaryota > Viridiplantae > Streptophyta > Magnoliopsida > Poales > Poaceae > Avena > Avena eriantha. The sequence goes on along the minus strand of OU342745.1, from coordinate 34,058,344 downwards.
GCACCAGAGCGCCACAGCCGACACGCACACACACGCCACGCCTCGCCCTCTCCGCGCGTGCTCGCACTCACCTGACCCCAGCCACCCCCCAGACACACCTGTTCACCGCCGCGCGAACCGTGGCCACTCTGCGCCATCTCGAATGCTGCCGTTCCTGCACAGAGCACGGACCACTCCCGGACGTTCTCGACCGCCCCTTGCCACGCCATCACTCACATGACGACCGCCCTGAAGCACCGCGTCGACCCCTACCCTTAGCCATGCTGATAGCCCTTTGTAACGACGTCGCCGACGAGCCTGAGCCATGTCGCTCTGTCCCTCTTGCCGTTGTATAAATTGAGGCCACCCCAGCCCTCATTTGCCACACCAGCTCACTCTCCTCTCTCTCTCTCAGAAACCTCCCACACCTCTCCCGGGAGCAAGGCGAGCACCAGCCCGCCAGAATTTCACCGGAGCCTGCCGCTACAGAGGAGAAGAGGAACTGGAGCTAGGAGCCACTGTGACCGCACCTCGAACCGCTGTCGATGACAACCTCATTTGCCCCCATCGCTGACATTACCTGGAGCCCAGGTGAGCCCCCACATACCCCCACCGTCGCGTTAGGGTTCAGTTCTCGCCGGTGCTGTGCGACGGAGACGACAAACCATAGCCGTTAGATCCTATTCTAATCGTAGCGCTGAGATTGAAAGTTACCGTTTTGGCTTAGCTAACTCGCTGACCAGTGGGACCCGCCTGTCAGCAGCCTGCTGCGCGCGCCGCATAGCTGGGCCGCCCCAATTAGTTTCCCGCACAGAGCCCATTGATTCAAATAGACTTTTTCCATTTTATTTAAAACTAGATTCTATTAGTAGATTCAAAAATCAATTCACAGAGATCTACTAAACCAAATTGCATGATTCCAATTTTGTTGAAAAGGTATTAAAATTGTCTACCCAAGCCCGTTGGACTCAAACCATTTAAAATTATAGATCACCTATAGTAAAAATAACAAGGCAGAGACTTTTCTAACTTCAAACATTTTTCAAAAATCAAACATAAATGCTTTTGAGTTGATTCCAACTCTCAAAAATCACATTTGACAAGATCTATCTGAATTTGTAAAAATATTTAGGTTTACATGCAGTGATCTTGGACTAGTACCAAAAGAATGCTATATAGGCATTTCTAGTCACTTTAATTGTATTAAATAGTAATTTTAAAACTTTATAAAATATGACCACCACTTTAAATCACATTCCCAAGTATTAGAATATGTGGTGATGACATGTGTCAATATGATCCCATATTTTAATTGGAGAATATTAAATCTTAAGTATTTTCAATGAGTAGAAATTACTTTTCTAAACTAAGAAAAATAAGACTAGGTCTTTATTTCATGTGATGATTGTGATGATGCTAGATCATCTAGTGTGAGCCTTTGTGTACTACATAGAAGTAGTTAAGTATTGTTTGGTGATTGTGTACCTCGTATTCATTTATAGATGATAGTACCGACCCGGGCTACGAGGAGGAGTACTACGAACAAGAAGAAGAAGAAGAGAACTTCAACCACTACACTACTCAAGGCAAGCCTAACACTACAAGTTAACTATGCAAGCCATCCTTGCAAGATAACCTATGCAATATGCATTAGGCATGCTTTGGTTATGCAACCTTGATTATACCAATCCCAAGTTTTACTTGCAAGCTTTATTCTTTTACTTTTACCAAAGTTCTTTACCTTTAGTTAGGGATTTGTGAGTATTGGAAAAATAGGATAGGTGCCATAAAGAGCATAAAACTAGGCCTAGGTAGTTATACTTATATGCCATCAAAAAGCATAAAACTAGATTTGGATAGTTACACTTGATTAGCACCCTCATTAGTTACACCCTCATTGCTAGTTGCTAGTGCTAAACTACTACTGATCATTTAGATGGGAATACTTGGAGGAAATGATTCTGAAAACCTTAGAATGATGGTTCATATGGTGGGATCCAGGTTGGTGCATCATCCTGCGCTTGCGATTGTCAGTGGCTTGGTTTATATTCCCTTCCATCTGGATAGTAGAGTCCACTAAAGCTTCAAGATCATCAAAGGGAATGCTGACTAGCACGGTTTGCATCTCATCGTGCAATCCGTTTAGGAATCTCTCTTTCTTCTTTGCTTCTGTGTCAATCTCATCAGGGGCATATCTAGCTAGTGACAGAAATCTGTCATGGTACTCAACCATAGTCATCCTTCCTTGTTTGAAATCTCTGAACTCATCCCTCATCCTCTTAATCATACCCAGGGGCACATGGGTCGGGCTGAACTTGATTTTGAAATCCTCCGAAGTCATCATCTGACCTCCGTTCATGGTACGGGTGCTATTCCACCAGGCTCTTGCATCACCTGCCAGATAATGGGTGGCAAACAGTACTTTTTCATTGGCCTCAACTCCTGCAGCCTCTAAGTTGTTCTCCATGGTTTGCAACCAGTCATCTGGATCTAAGGGCTCGTCAGACTTATTAAATATAGGGGGATTGGTGTTTTGAAAGTTCTTGAGGTTGGATCCATGGTTATCCTGGTTTCCGTGGCCTTGATTATTGTGGGCCATCTGAGCTATCTGTTGAAGAGTGGCTAAGTTGGCTTGACATTCGGCTCTACTAGCTTCACGGTCAGAAACTAACATTTGCAGAATCTGCAGCATTGGGTCCTGAGGTGAACTGCTTCCTCCGAGATTTCTGCGAGTCATCTGAAGATTGAGATAGATAATGAGACAAGGGGGAAATTTCTAGGGTTTATAGGTTTGTTTTAGAAACTTTAAACTTGGAGTATAACTCAGTTTTTTGAAAACTAACAACTTCCTCTCATTCATAGCATCCAATACAAACACACACCACAACACAAATAGAAAATAGATGGTTTTAGGAACCATTCTATGAAACTACGATACACATGGACCAGGTACATCTCACTCCTACTGTAGTGCTTAAGTGCATCTAATCATCATCAATGCAGGCGGCATCATCATCATCAGTGTGGAACTCCATGTCCTCGCCCTCTAGGTAGTCGTCATCATCACTGAGCTAAGAGTAGAGATCTCCACAGATATCTTCACCTTCCTACTCCTTCACTTCAACCTAGATCTCCTGTTCATGGATGGTCTTCTCGAGAGTGGCCACCTTCTTGCGAAGACGATCGATGATGTGATCCTTCTTGTCACGCTGACGACGAAGTGAATGGCGCTCCTTGGCGAGGATGGCGAGGGTCTGGTCCTTCCTGACTGCAATGGAATGGTTATGGTTGGCGTAGGCACGGGCGTTTTCCAACTCCTTCTGTCTATCATACAACATGAAGTCGAGATTATCCACCTGGTGCTTCAGCTCCAGGTGTCCTGGCATCTCCAAGGGCAGTCCCATAGAATCACGCCTTGCGTAGTGAGCAAAGCGAGTGCCATTGATCTGGTTGATGTTTTACCCATACAGACGGGCAAGAGCTTCCTGCATAGCCCTAGCTAGTCCGTCTAGCTAGTTGTTCTCCCTCAAGCTGAATTGGATCTTCTCCGAGGTGGGTGCTTCCATCTTGCCTCTGAGATCTCCAACTACCAGCCACCGTAGATCTCCTCCCACGTGATTGTTGAGTTGTGCCCCGAAGAACTCCGGGTGCGGGCGCTCAAGATGCTCTGCGAGTGCATCTAGATCCCTCTCAAAGATCAGGTTGCCTTCGTTGCCTAGCTGGTAGAACTTGCTATACTTGACCTCCATCTATAAGAATTTAGGGTGAGCAAGTTAGTGGGGTGATCAAGCGTGTCAAATTTTATGTAGGATTGCAAGAATTTTTTAGGAACATGATTTTTTTGAAAGAATCTCAAGGATAAGAGTGGGAATAGGTTGTCATAAATACTCACTTCTTTTGTTTTGAAACTAAGTTTTTTTTGTTTAGATGTCCATTCTAACTAGGGTCTCCTATGGTTAACCTGGCTCTGATACCAACTTGTCAACACCCGGATTTTTAATCCTAGATGCCTGTTATGCCATACATCGCAATCCCAGGATTACCATTTTTGCGAGATATAACAGAATTGGTACCACAGTACATCATCCATTACAAACCATAATAAAGGTCTTACAAATAAAGGATCTCATGATCCAGTCTTAATACAATCAAAGCAGCGGAAAGTAAACGTAGTAGGGGCTCCATCTTCAGGGTCACATGCAATGCTGATGATGGGAGATGATCCTAGTTGTCATAGACCTCCTGTTGTCCATCTTCCTGGTAGTCCTCCTCATAGTATGGCCACGGGAATAGGGGAATGTTCGTTTGCGGTACCAAACTTGGTGGGTGAGCGCACCGCGGTACCCGAGTTGCCATCAATCGCGCGAAGGGGCCATAGTAGATTCGCCAGTTGTCCAGAAGGGCCAAATGGGGGTGAATACAAATCTAACGGCCAAACGGTCGTTTGAACCAGACGAAAAGTGGTTGAACTCAAATACCGCCGTTAGGTCAACTCTTCTTGGCCCGTCATGTCAGTATTCCCCGTTATCTTTTGCGGTCGTGGACTAGCTTACCCCTGCGTGGACCAGATCCCTGAGTGGACGAGATCTATTTCTTTCCTCTGCTCTGGTCTTCTCCCCTGCTCCCCTCCTCATAACATTTGCTCAGCTCCGGCTGCTCGTCTCAGATCGGAGCTCGCACTTGCTCTAATTTGCGTCTCCGCCATGTCTGGTCAACCTCCCACGCCTCTAATCGAAGCTCACAGCCGTCGCCGTTGCATCATCCGCCGTATCGGAGCTTCGCGTCCCCGGACTAATATCTCGCCTCTGGCTAGTCCTTCTCACACGGCGGAGCGCGTCCCGTCGGGAGACCCAGGCCGGCGACCGGCCTCGAGAAGTTGCGTGTTGACGCGCACCCCAGGCATGGTAGCCCTGGCACAGCAGTTCGACGACCACGCTCTCATGGCCACTATGCTGGGCGTCCGTCCCGTCGTGTTGCGGGCAGAGTTGCTGTCGGCTTTCAGGTCTCGTTTTGGGATCAGACGAAATGAGGTCAACATTGAGGTATGCGCGCCGCCATTCGATTTTTTCATCCGGTTCGAGCACAACTCAGACACCGAGCGCGTTCTGCATTCTTCATGTTCTTTCGAGTGCTGCGGGGAGAAAATGAGCTTCATGCATTGGCATCGCGCCTGTGGGTTGGATGATCGCTTGGGGCAGCTTCGTTTCTTCTCCAAACTTGGCTTTGATGGCCTCCCATTGGATGCTTGGGAGCCGGAGGCCCTCAAGCAGGTCGCCAGTAGCCTTGGCAGCGAGCTGGTGGAAATCATGCCACCGAGCGACAGATGGGTCATCGAGGTAAAGGTGTGGCTGAAAGATCCTGACGCTGTTCCTAAGATGTACGAGGTGCAGATTCCAAGCAGGGCAGGGCAACAACTTTGCTGGAAGCACTCGGTCATCATCCACCTGGAGGAGGTTCTAGACTCGTTACATGGCATTCAGGGCCCCGAAGAGGCTGCCAGAAAGCGCCCTCGTCGCCTGCAGTGTTGGCCTAGAAGGATCGATGGCACAGGACTGCCACCGTTTCGTGATGGGGCACACAGTTTCGGTGGGGGGACCGGGCTTGAACGAGCTGCTGGTTCTGATTTCCCTCGAGTGAAGACAGAGCTCTAGTGAATTTCCCTGATATGTGTAGCTAATGTATTTGTAGTATGGAGAGCGTAGCAGGAAGTTAGCATCGACTAAAAATGTGTAATAGTTTGAATCGATGTAGTACGTGTGTGTAATAGTTTGAAGTAGTATGTGTGTGTAATAGTTTGAATCGATGTAGTATGTGTGGGTAATGAATTTGATATAGTGTGTGTGTGTAATAGTTTGAATCGATGTAGTTGAACACCGTGCTTTATAATTTCTGTAAATAACCAAGGACAACCTCATGAAAAGAGGGTGGTCTGGCAATGAGCAATGTCAATTCTGTGGATGCCAGGAAAACATAGTCCATGTCCTCTTCAAGTACTCCCTCCGTTTCGAAATATAAGATGTTTTAGCTTTGTGAATGGAGTGTATCTAGACATCTTTTAGTGATGGTGCTTTCTAAACCTAGATGAACCTACATACTAAAAGGGGACTAGATACACTTCATTCACAAAGCTAAAACATCTTATATTTTGAAACGGAGGGAGTACAAGGTAGCTACATTTGTAACACGTTGAACTGCAGGACCATTTTGCAGGCAACACAAGACAAAGGAAAAAATGGTTTACAACACAGACAACGGACGCAAAATCTATAGTCTGGGATAAAAAGATGCCAGTTAACTGGATTGAACCACGACTAGTAATTGAAGGAAATAGGTACTTGATAGTATTTGCTTACAACAGTAGTACTTCCATACAAAAGGGTCTTATACCTGCACAAAAGTGGGCTAAACTTCCTACTAGTTTATAGAACAATTCGTCAGCATTTCATCTACAAAAGCCAATCTTCATTCTGAACTTAACTATTCTACACTGAAGAAACTACAGATCTCCACCAGAAATGTTGGCTGGCCAATTGCATTGAGAGGACATAAGTTCTTTGATCATTTAACCCAAACTGATCTATTGCCTTCCCGCCAAACTACAAGAAATCTTCATCGTTCATGCACGAGCGATTTGTGTGCGCCAGTCCCGGTTCAGTTGGACCAGCCGCTCCGCCGCAACGATTTTTTCAAAACTAAAATTCGTCATCTCCTTCTCGGGATCATAGGTCCGTGTGAACTCGAACCTGAATTCCGGGGCTGAGCTGATGCCCGTCGCCGGCTCTGGCTGTCGAACAATCCAGCATGCTGAGTGTAGACGCTTGGTCGCCGCCATGGTACGGCCTTCGACGTTGCGTAGGATGGAGCGTCTTTGCCGCAGATGGCGTGCTCCCAGCCTACCCCACTGAGGTAAGGTAGTCCGCGCCGAAGCGTGGATGCGAGAGTTCCTAGACCTTGGCGCTGCCCTGTTCGAGGGTGTGTACCCTCGGCGGCGGCATGCTCTCATGAACGATTTGATACGTATCTTATTCCCACTGGCTAGAGCATGCCGTAATGCCGCCACGCGATTTCTCCACATCGCTCTCTTGACCCTGCTTGCCGCATCTGGCGCCGTTGCCGCCGCGGCCGATTCGGCACATTCGGGGAAATCATCCGCCTGGTAGGGCAATGGGAGACCGGCCTTGAAGTAGAGCTTCATGGCCTACCTTAGAGGGGCTAAATACCCCAGTTTTGGCGGCTGTCACGGCGGCGGCGGCTTAGGCGGGGCCATGTTACCCTAGTTGGTGCGGCGCGGAGGAGCTGCGCATGGTGAACTGTGGTTAGTCGGAGAAGGGGAGTGAAAGACTGACAGTAGGTTTGGACTACGGGCACGCGTGAAAATAGCCATTTCCCATTTCCTTAGATGGTAATAATTCGACACTCGTTGCATTAACATCTCAATATTTATTTCCCTTCTCAGCATAAGAGTGCGAACGTATTAAAAAGATCGATCGTGGCTATCCACCTCATCGGGCAATGTACCAGGACAGGTAGGAGACGGGACCGGGTTTCATTTTAGAAATGTTGACGACTATGCCCTTATGTTTATACGATATTATTTATATGCCACCATGTACCATCGAGTGTAGCAACACCATCAGAAACAGGGGATAACGATGTGGCGTGTTTTATTTTTTTAAAGGGCATCCGAAACAGGGGATGCCGACGTGGCATGTTATCTGACTGGCGGGCCCACCCCCTCCACCTTCGACGGTGCGCATCCCATGTTCGAGGGGTGGTGCCGCCCACCAACACATTATTGTGGAATTTTCCATGTGGGACCTGAATTCTGGTGCTGAGCTGATGCCCATGTCGAACACAGAGAATTCTGAAAGAAGCTAGCAAATAATACGCATACTTCTCATCTAAATAATATAAATACAGTACAAATTTCTACTTCGAAAAATAGACCTGAAAATGCTACCAAATAACCTAGGATGAATATAGGATTCATTCTCCCCTATATATTTCGTCGTTGTCGGCTAACGCGTGCTGCAACACATGTTTAGAGAACTCTCTCCGTCTGCAGTGTGTTGCCAGTATCTCGTCCAGAGGGTAAGGCCTCAGTGTATGTTCCAGAGTTAAGCCATACATTACCATTGTTGGTTCTTCTTCCCAGGCTTGAACCTCATGATCGTAAAGTCTGATAAAATTCCTGTAGTATATGCAACCGGGTTTGACTGTGGGGTGTAACCTGTTGTCAATGGAGATAGACTGATTGTAACCAACGAAGAGGGCACAACTTCCAATGTCACCGACGACCTTGAGAGAGCGGTTTTCCGTGTCCACCTGGTACAACACCGGTTTCCCTTTGGCGAAATCCCCGTTCAACACAAGAAGTAGATCACCATCTGACCACAAGGTAAAATTTGTAAGTTCCGTGTACCTGTTCAAAGACTGGGGCCAAAATTATTTTGGCCATCGTGATAGTGCTCACGCGCTGCTCTAACTGGATGTTGGTCGACAAGATGTCTCCATTCTCAAGTAATGCATATACTTCCCCTCGGAATGCCGTCATGCAGACTAGAAGCGTATCAGGAGGTGGCGAATGCAATCCTTCTCCAAATGATCCATTGATTTGCCCCGTTGGGGTTCTCTCATCGGCCCATGCAATATGATCTGGATAATCAGTGCAAACAAACACCATCGTCGGGGACTTCGTTACGATGACAGATTGTAGAAGATCAGATGGTATGCGTGCTTGAAACTCAATGTTAGACTTATGAGTGATTGGGTTCAGAAGCCGAATCTGGTACGTCTCCACCCTCTGAGCAAGAACGATGACGCCACGAGAAACACCGCCGAAGTAGAATCTTTTGGAAGAAGAGGGCATCAGTTAGCACTAAGATGTTTATAATGGAAAATACCAATAAATATCGGATGTGAATGTGAACCTGCGATGGACGTCCATTAGATTTGTCCTGAAGCAACGACCAGTGGCGAGGTTGAGGAAGGTGAAGTCGCCAACGTCTGGAAGTGTGTGATCTATCATGATCGAGTTGTTGAGATGGAATTCGACACCTTTAAAGTGCGGCGCCAATCGGTGCAGACTTCTCGACAAGAAGCATAGGTGTCGACGTACTCCTCTTTCTCCAGCAAATAGTTGGTGATCTTGCGAAGTGGGTTTGCCTGGAAATCGGCCCAGTTCCTCTTCATCCGGCTACTGGCCATGGCTGACGTGCGGGAATGTTTTGATCGAGGAAGAAAGAAGAACTACCACTGCGAGGAGAAGAATAAGAGGATAACATACGAGGGAGACGAAGCGGAACTGCCACTGCGAGGAGACGATGAGACGAGGGAGAAGAAGCGGAACTGCCAATTCAAGTTTGGATCAACAAGATTTTTTCGGAACTAGCGCGTGAACCAGCCATGCACTGCATGCAAGTTTTGATCAAACAGACTGACATGTGGGACCTGCTAAAAATTCCGTGAAGTGCTCCCCGTGCATAGTGCGCTGACAGGTGGCATGTTTTCTGACAGGCGGGCCCGCCTCCTCCACCTACGACGGCGCGCGTCCTAGGTTCGAGGGCTGGTGCCACCCACCAACACATTATTGTGCAATTTTCCATGCTTTGTCGCAACCAGCTCCGCTCTGCTCCTCTCCTCTGCTCCCGCCGCCGCCACTCCGCTCAGTCGTGCACCGCTCTCGTCGTCCCCTTGGGCCGTCGTCCTCCCGCCCTCCCCTCCCTACCATCCCCTCACGTCCCCTCCCCTCCCTGCCCTGTCTCCTTGCCGCCACCCACCGCCCAGGCGCGTCTAGAAACGAAAAGAGAGTCGGCCGTTAGGTTAAGGGCCCAACGACGCTGGTGATCCGGATCCCGCTCGGAGATGGATCCTGCGAGGCTTGAGAGCAGGGATATGGGTCCTGCGCGGCTGGAGAGCACGGAATCTCCTTCAAGTCTAGAGAGCATAGAGGACAACGAAACGGGGGGAGAGGAAGCGGGGTGCAGAGCTTTGGAGGTATGGAGCCCGGAGAAGGTGTTGTGCATCCACATTGAAAGGTAAGAACTGTGATTCCTTATCTGCATACCCCAATTAGCTTTTCTAGTCCCGTGGTGATGGCAAGGATATGTGTTGGTAACCGTAGGACGTCTGTACAGCTTGTCCTTGAGCATGATGCTTTGTCAAGCGAGCATGAAGGCACTGAAACGTGTGGCGGTGCGGATGATGATGAGAAAGCATATTCAGACGTGGCTGCTGACCCTGATAGGATGGAGAGTAGGGAATATTTGGTTGATTCGAACTTTGAGCCTGACTATGGGACTGATGAGGAAGAGGAATGTGAAGATGTGGAAATGGGATGTAGATACGATGACAAAGATGTGGACAAGCCAGTGATACACTTTCACAGGGACAATCCTACAATTGATGAGGGGACTGTCTTTGATAATGTGGAGGACTGCAGATATGCAGTTGCAACCTATGCAATCAGAGTTGGGTTCAAATTTATCATTGAAAAGAGCGACCAAAAGAGATTTAGGGTGCACTGTAGGGAAAGTAATGTGTGTAAATGGAGATTACATGCATCTCCAATGTGGGGTGGACACCCATTTCAGGTTGCAATAGCTACATTTAGTTTTAGTCTTTCTCATATTTATTCTGCTGATAACTAGCTCTGAATTATTTGGATTCTTATCGAATGCATATCAAAGTAAACACGAAGGAACACAACTGCCCTAATACTTCTTTAAGTGGTAAAATTAGATCAGCGACTACCAAGTGGATTGCTGCTACTGTACTTGACGGGGTGAGGCAGGATCATAACATTGGACCAGCTGAACTCAGAGCAAAGATTAGCAAAAAGTTTAACGTTTTGATTCCTTATCACATAGTATTTGATGGGAAGGAGATGGCTCTAGACTTCATTCAAGGCAAGTGGAATGACAATTTTCATATGTTGTATAGTTTCAAAGCTCAGGTGGAGAAAACATCACCTGGTAGTGTTGTTGACATCGATTACGAGGTTGTGAAAGGGAGAGAAAAGGTCTCGAGGGGGGGTTAGGTATAAGCAAGCAGATAAGATATGCTTCAGAAGATGTTTTGTCTGCTTGAAGGCATGCTGACGGGGTTCCTAGACGGCTGCAGGCCATACTTGGCAATAGGCGCAACTTCTTTAACAGGGAAGTTCAGGGGACTTGTTGCTTCTGCTTGTGCTTTGGACCCGCATAATTGGCTTCTACCCGTAGCTTATGCTATTCTTGAGGGTGAATCAAATGAAAGCTGGACATGGTTCATGCAGAGACTACGGGAAGTAATTGGTCACCCTGAAGGCTTGGTGATACACACCGATGCATCCGAGGTTCTTGAGAATGCTGTTGATCCTGTGTTTCCTGGGGTTGAGCATAGGGAATGCATGCGGCACCTCGCTACTAGCTTCACGAAGAAGTTCAAAGGAAAGATCTTTGAAGAGGACTTGTGGCGATCATCATACACATACATCACAAGCACGCATGCTACTTACTTGCAGAACATGTATGTAGTGCCAAAGGTGAAAAAATACCTTGAGGAACATCACACCAAGCTATGGGCCAGAAGCAAGTTTGGTGAGTTAAGCAAGGTGGATTTTGTATGCAATAATTTGGCAGAGAGTTTCAATGATAAGATTTCGGGCATGAAGACACTTGGAATTGTTATTTTGTTGGATGCAATAAGACAGTGCATAATGGTGAAGATAGATTTAAGGCAAAGAATTTGTGCAAGAAATTTTTTAGGCCATAAAATAGTTCCAAAGGTGGTTATGTTACTGAATGCAAGAACTAGGGCAATGAGAACGATAAAGATGAGGGTGGTCAGAAGTTCCAGAACATTGGCTGAGGTTTATGCAGAATACAAGCGTGGAAGTGAACGGAGGTACACTGTAGACATTGGAATTAAGACTTGTTCATGCATGCAGTGGCAGATTACTGGTCTGCCATGTCACCATGCAATTTACTTCATCTTAAAGCTTAGAGGTAACAGAGCTAAAATAGAGAACTATGTCGACAACTATTTCTCCATGGACAAGTTTGCTGCAACTTATGCAGAAAATGTACCACCTATGGCCTATGAAAATGATTGGGAGATTGTCGATCCAGGGTTCAAACTTCAACCACCAGTTCTTAGGAGGCCACCTGGGAGGCCTAGAAAGCTAAGGATCGAAGCCTCCACTGATAAAGGTCCAAGGCTTGGTGCTAGGAAAAGGAAATGCGGACGTTGTGCGGATTCGGCCATATCAAGAGGTTGTGCAAAAAACCCAGTTACACATGCTATTGTCCTTGTTCACACCCCGGTGGCAGAAAATGAGGCTTCTCAGCCAGAACTGGCGGAAGAGCAGCGCGAAGACGGTGATGAGCACTCGGAGGAAAACGTACGTAAGCAGCCAATTTATGAATTGGAGGTGCCAGTGAGAAAAGGGTGTGAAAAGAAACAAAAGGGTAAGCGGAACAGGGAGGAAAGGGCAAATAATGGAGGTGTATTAGAATATGAAGAAGTTGCAGGGGTGATTGAGGATGTTCTTGAGGATCTTTCAGCTAACTACAGGAGAAATAATAAATCCCTGCCAATTTCATCTTTGTACGATTCTCCGTATGAAAGGTAAGTTTAAAAATTGTTTTATTTGCCATTTTATCATTTTTTTAATCCTCATCAACTGATGCTTAATGCAGCGTGGGCTAGCAGACTAATAAGAGGAGCAGAAAGATGCGAGCACAGTAACGTCCTATGTTGAATTATATCATTAAAACTAAACTAGCTGTATCGTCTTTATTTATATCTGGCGCGTGCAACGTGTCTGTGATGGGGTCATGTGGACCAGATTACATTTTTTTTAAATATTATTACATTAATTTTTTACCTGCGTTTGGACGCAACTACTAGTTCCCATCTCCCCTGCATTCCCATCTCCTCTGGCGTACTCCAGAATTATGGTTGTGCCATCAAGTAGCAGAGTCAGTGTATTGTCCCATCAGGTCTGAACGCAATGACTTTGTTTGTTCAGAATTTGCCGAGTTTTGATTAGTTTGAAAGACAGAGAACCTAAAACATGTATCTAGACATGTTTTGGGTATAGACACATTTATTAAATATCTAAAAAAACTAAGTCAGTTATATCTGGACAGGAGTAGTACACTATTACAACACACTCGATCCCTTCTCCTCAGGCGCACTCCAAATTACGGCTGTGCCATCAAGTGCTGGGAGCAGAGTCAGCGTATTGTCCCATCAGATATGCCAGGGAACGCGCACACTTTATTTTCAGGATCGGACGAGTTTCGGTCGACTAGTTTCAAAGACAAAGACAACTAAAACATGGCCAACATATATAGATTATGACGATAATAGACCATGACTCAGGTGACCCAGATCCAAAGAGCGCATTAAGATACCGTACATAGATTTAATTTATGCTTAAGTGGCCCTAATCGACTATGACGCTCCCGCAGTCTCCATCATTGACGACGTTGTCCGCGTCACCGCCAGCCTCCTCCGCATCGGAATCGATGTCGACATTCCCGACAACGTTCCTCCTCCTCATGGATTCTTCACGGCGCGCTGCATCGATAACGGTGGAGGTCGTACGCCCAGGCACTGCCCAGAAGCGCTGCCTCCCTTCGGGGTTGCACAGATCCGGGTGGATCTCCCGCCGGTGGGTTCCGCACAGATCAATCAACACAACCCACTCCTTCTTGAACATCATTCGCCAGTACGCGCTCGTACGCGAGTACCGCGCCATTGCCCTCTTCCGCTCCGACAACTGGCGGTGACGCTCCTCGATCCGCCTCACCAATGCGTTGTCACGCAAGAGCGGCGCGACAGGAACCCCACGTAGCTGAGCTCGAAGCCAGCCGGAAGCCTCGCTAACGGTGGTGCGAGTATGTCGTAGTGGGCAAACATCTGAGCCTCGTTTAAGCTGAGTTTGGACCTCTCCCTCTCCATGGCGATGAGGGAACACGATCTGATTTTCGGCCCTGAGGTTAAGGGGATAAGGGCAAGGAAGTAGGTCCAGCATAGTTGCCACGACCAATCAGTTCGCAGAATAGACTTCTCGCGGATCACCCTCGCGAAGGACATCACTATCGTCCATGCACCCCGATCCAACGGCGCCTAATAATCGGGGATCGGGTCTTCGAGAAGCCCAGAGCGGTTGCTGGTTAGTTCTGCGTCCTGATTGTTTGTGGCCAATGGAGGTAGTTGAAAATAATACACATTTCAATGACACCTATGCATCCATGTGTGGTCTCTAAGAACGCACATCCAATGACTCTACTTGTTATTAGTAAAAAGAACACACGTGCAATGACACTGGTGGATCTATATGTGGTATGTGAAAAGAACACGCATGCAATGACTCCAGTTGTTGTTAGTGAAAAGAACACACATGCATTGACAACCGGTGGATCCATGTGTGATCTCTAAAGAGAACACACATTTCAATGACACTGGTGGATCCATAGGTGGTATGTGAAAAGAACACACATGTAAAATGACTCTGGTTGTTGTTACTAAAAAGAACACACATGCAATGACTCTGGTTGTTGTTAGTGAAAAGAACACACATGCAATGACACTGGTGGATCCATAGGTGGTATGTGAAAAGAACACACATTTCAATGACTCTGGTTCTTGTTACTAAAAAGAACACACATGTAATGACACTGGTGGATCCATGGGTGGATTGTGAAAAGAACAAACATGCAATGAAACTGGTGGATCCATAGGTGGTATGTGAAAAGAACACACATGCAAAATGACTCTGGTTGTTGTTAATAAAAAGAACACACATGCAATGACACTAGTGGATCCATGTGTGGTCTCTGTAGAGAACAAACATTTCAATGACACTGGTGGATCCATATGTGGTACGTGAAAAGAACACACATGCAATGACTCTGGTTGTTGTTAGTGAAAAGAACAGACATGCAATGACACTGGTGGATCCATAGGTGGTATGTGAAAAGAACACACATGCAAAATGACTCTGGTTGTTGTTACTAAAAAGAACACACATGCAATGAAACTAGTGGATCCATGTGTGGTCGTTGTAGAGAACACACATTTCAATGACATTGGTGGATCCATATGTGGTATGTGAAAAGAACACACATGCAGTGACTCTGGTTGTTGTTAGTGAAAAGAGCACACATGCAATGACACTTGTGGATCCATAGGGGGTATGTGAAAAGAACACACATGCAAAATGACTCTGGTTGTTGTTACTAAAAAGAACACACATGCAATGACACTGGTGGATCCATAGGTGGATTATGAAATGAACACACATGAAATGACACTGGTGGATCCATAGGTGGTATGTGAGAAGAACACACATTTCAATGACTCTTGTTATTTTTACTAAAAAGAACACACATGCAATGATACTGGTGGATCCATGTGTGGATTATGAAGAGAACACACATGCAGTGACATATGTGGATCCATAGGTGGTCTGTGAGAAGAACAACCATGAAATGACTCTGGTTGTTGTTAGTAAAAAGAACACACATGCAAAGACTCCAGTGTTTGTTGGTGAAAAGAGCACACATGCAATGACTCCAGTTGTTGTTAGTGAAAAGAACATACATGCAATGACACCTGTGGATCCATGTGTGGTCTCTATAGAGAACACACATGCAATGACACTAGTGGATCCATAGGTGGTATGTGAAAAGAACACACATTTCAATGACTTTGGTTGTTGTTACTAAAAGAACACATATGCAATGACACTGGTGGATCCATGGGTCGATTGTGAAAAGAACACACATGCAATGACACTGGTGGATCCACAGGTGGTATGTGAGAAGAACACACATGCAAAATGACACTGGTTGTTGTTACTAAAAAGAAGACACATGCAATGACACCGGTGGATCCATGTGTGGATTATGAAAAGAGCACACATGCAATGACACTGGTGGATTCATATGTGGTATGTGAAAAGAACACACATGCAATGACCCTGGTTGTTCTTAGTGAAAAGAAACACACATACAATGACACTAGTGGATCCATAGGTGGTATGTGAAAAGAACACACATTTCAATGACTCTGGTTGTTGTTACTAAAAAGAACACACATGCAATGACACTGGTGGATCCATGGGTGGTCTCTATAGAGAACACACATTTCAATGACATTGGTTGATCCATATGTGGTATGTGAAAAGATCACACATGCATTGACTCTGGTTGTTGTTAGTGAAAAGAACACACATGCAATGATACTGGTGGATCCATAGGTGGTATGTGAAAAGAACACACATGCAAAATGACTCTGGTTGTTGTTACTAAAAGAACACACATGCAATGACACTGGTGGATCCATGGGTGGATTATGAAAAGAGCACAAATGCAATGACACTGGTGGATCCATATGTGGTATGTGAAAAGAACACACATGCAATGACTCTGGTTGTTGTTAGTGAAAAGAACACACATGGAATGACACTATTGCATCCATGTGTGGTCTCTAAAGAGAGCACACATTTCAATGACTCTGGTTGTTGTTAGTAAAAAGAACACACATGCAATGACACTGGTGGATCCATGTGTGGTCCTCTGAAGAGAACACACATGCAATGACACTGGTTGTTGTTACTAAAAAGAGCACACATGCAATAACACTGGTGGATCCATAGGTGGTATGTGAAGAGAACACACATTTCAATGACTCTGGTTGTTGTTACTAAAAAGAACACACATGCAATGACACTGGTGGGATCCATGGGTGGATTGTGAAAAGAACACACATGCAATGACACTGGTGGATCCATAGGTGGTATGTGAAAAGAACACACATGCAAAATGACTCTGGTTGTTTCTAAAAAGAACACACATGCAATGACACTGGTGGATCCATGTCTGGTCTGTGTAGAGAACACACATTTCAATGACACTGGTGGATGCATATGTGGTATGTGAAAGAACACACATGCAATGAACTCTGGTGTTGTTAGTGAAAAGAACGCACTGCAATGACACGGGTGGATCCATAGGTGGATGTGAGAAGAACAGCCATGCAAAATGACTCTGGTCGT